>CATKUP010000109.1:600000-1200000 GCA_949786385.1 Onychomys leucogaster
ACTGATGCAGACCACAGCTCCTCTTACCTAAATGATCTTCAGTTGATAGTGAGAATCTCGTTGGGTTCATGAACTGTGTAAAACCGTTTGAGCCCAAAAATCTTTGTTTACTAGAAATGAACACTTGCTTGTAGTCAGTAACAGATCCTAGGGTTTAACTCCGTTTCTGTAGGGAAATTCAGACCAGTGTTCTCATCTATGAAACACACTCTCTTTCATTGCAGGAAGCAAGCTCTTCTTTCCAGCATCTCCAATACTGCAAGAAATATAAGCTTGCCCAGAAAAAAAGTCAATAGTGAGAATCAAGTTAGATTCTCAAACAGTGTAAAATCATTTGAGCCCAAAATTCTCTCGGTTTACCAGAATTGAAATCTTGCTTGTAGGAAGACACAGATCCTGGGATTTAACTATGATTCTATAGGAAATTCAGACCTGAGTTCTCTTCCATGATACTCACTATGTTTTAACACAAAAAGCATGCTCTTCCTTCCAATGACTCCAAAACAGGAAGAACCATGAGCACGCCCAGAAAAGAAGAACTTTATTTCCTACTCATACGGACCATATTTAGTTCAACTCTGCTTATGAAACTGATACAAAGGAATGCTCCTCTTACATAAATGCTATTTATTTAAAAGTGAGAGTCGTGTTTGGTTCTTGAACTGCTTAAAATCATTTGAGCCCAAAATTCTCTGGGTTTACCAGAAATGAACTCTTGCTTGTAGGAGGACACAGATCCTGGGGTTTAACTCCGTTTCTGAAGGGAAATTCAGACTAGTGTTCTCATCCATGAAACACACTATGTTTTAACGCAAGAATCAAGCTCTTCTTTCCAGCGTCTCCAATACAGCAAGAACCAGGAGCATGCCCACAAAAGAAGAACTGTATTTCCTACTCATACGGACCATATTAAGTTCAACTCTGCTTATGATACTGATACAAGCCACAGCTCCTCTTACATAAATGCTCTTTAGTTAATAGTGTGAAAGGAGTTGGGTTCGTGAACTGTGTAAAATCACTTGAGCCCAAAATACACTGAATTTACCCCATATGAACTCTTGCTTGTAGGAAGACACAGATCCTGAGTTTTAACTCAGTTTCTGAAGGGAAATTCAGACCAGTGTTCTCATCCATGAAACACACTCTGATTTAACGCAGGAAGCAAGCTCTTCTTTCCAGAGTCTCCAAAACAGCAAGAACCATGAGCATGCCCAGAAAAAAAGAAGTGTGTTTCCTACTCATACGGACCATATGTAGTTCAACTCTGCTCATGAAACTGATACAAATCAAAGCTGCTCTTACATAGATGCTCTTTAGTTAATAGTGAGAATTGTGTTGGGTTCGTGAACTGTGTAAAATCACTTGAGCCCAAAATTCACTGGATTTACCAGAAATGAACTCTTGCTTGTAGGAAGACACCGATCCTTGGTTTAACTCCGTTTCTGAAGGGAAATTTAGACCAGTGTTCTCATCCATGAAACGCATTCAGTTTTAATGGAAGAAGCAAGCTCTTCTTTCCAGCCTCTCCAATACAGCAAGAAACATGAGCATGCCCAGAAAAAAAGAACTGTGTTTCCTACTCATTGGGACCATATGCAGTTCAACTGTGCTTATGAAACTGATACAAACCACAGCTCCTCTTACATAAATGCTCTTTAGTTAATAGTGAGAATCGCGTTCGGTTCTCGAACTGTGTAAAATCATTTGAGCCCAAAATTAACTTGGTTTACAAGAAATGAACTCTTGCTAGTAGGAAGAAACAGATCCTGGGGTTTAACTCCGTTTATGAAGGGAAATTCAGACCAGTGTTCTCATCTATGAAACACACTCTGTTTTAACGCAATAAGCAAGCTCCTCTTTCCAGCATCTCCAATACAGCAAGGAGCATGCGCAGAAAAGAAGAACTGTATTTCCAACTCATACGGACCATATTTAGTTCAACTCTGCTTATGAAACTGATACAAACCACAGCTCTTCTTACATAACTGCTCTTTAGTTAATAGTGTGACAAGAGTTGGGTTTGTTTCCTGTGTAAAATCACTTGAGCCCAGAATTCACTGGGTTTACCCGAAATGAACTCTTGCTTGTAGGAAGACACTGATGCTGTGGTTTAAATCAGTTTCTGAAGGGAAATTCAGACCAGTGTTCTCATCCATGAAACACTTGCTGTTTTAACCCAAAAAGCATGCTCTTCTTTCCAGCATCTCCAATACATCAAGAACCATGAGCATGCCCACTAAAAAAGAATTGTGTTTCCTAGTCATATGGACCATACGCAGTTCTCTGCTTATGAAACTGATACAAATGAAAGCTCCTCTTACATAAATGTTATTTAGTTAATAGTGAGATTCGCGTTGGGTTCTTGAACTGCTTAAAATCTTTTGAGCCCAAAATTCCCTTGGTTTACCAGAAATGAACTCCTGCTTGTACGAAGACACAGATCCTTGGGTTTAACTCTGTTACTGAAGGGAAATTCAGACCTGTGTTCTCATCCATGAAACACATGTTATTTTAACGCAAGATGCATCCTCTTCTTTCCAGAGTCTCCAATACAGCAAGAACCGTGAGAATGCCCAGAAAAAAAGAACTGTGTTTCCTACTCATACAGACCAAATGCAGTTCAACTCTGCTTATGAAAGTGATATCAACCACAGCTCCTCTTACATAAATGCTCTTTAGTCAATAGTGAGAAACGCCTTGGGTTCATGAACTGTTTGAAATCATTTGAGCCAAAAATTCACTGGGTTTACCAGAAATGACCTCTTGGTTGTAGGAAGATACAGATCCTGCAGTTTAACTCTGTTTCTGAAGGGAAATTCAGACCAGAGTTCTCATCCCTGAAACACTCTAGGTTTTAAGGCACAAATCATCCTCTTATTTCTAGTGTCTCCAATACAGCAATAACCATGAGCATGCCCAGAAAAAACAACTATGTTTCATAGTCATACAGACCATATGTAGTTCAACTCTGTCTATGAAACTGACACAAACCACAGCTCCTCTTACATAAATGCTCGTTAGTTAATAGTGAGAAACCCGTTGAGTTTGTGAACTGTGTAAAAGCATTTAGCCGAAAATTCACATTGTTTACCCGAAATGACATCTTGCTTGTTGGAAGACACAGATCTTGTGGTTTAACTCTGTTTTTGAAGGGAAATTCAGACTAGTATTCTCATCCATGAAGCACACTCTGTATTCTCACAAGAAGCAAGCTCTTCTTTCCAGCGTCTCCAATACAGCAAGAAACATGAGCATGCCCAGAAAAAAAGATATGTGTTTCCTACTCTTACGGACCATATGTAGTTCAACTCTGCTTATGAAACTGATACAAACCACAGCTCATCTTACATAAATGCTCTTTAGTTAATAGTGAGAATCGCGTTGGGTTCGTGAACTGTGTAAAATAAATTGAGCCCAAAATTCACTGGCTTTACCAGAAATGAACTCTTGCTTGTAGGAAGACACAGATCCTGGGGTTTAACTCTGTTTCTGAAGGGAAATTCGGACCAGTGTTCTCATCCATGAAACATTTGCTGTTTTAACGCAAGAAGTATAGTCTTCTTTCCTGGGTATCCAATACAGCAACAAATTGGGCATGCCCAGAAAGAAAGAACTGTGTTTCCTACTCACACGGACCATATGTAGTTTAACTCTGCTTATGAATGAATACAAAGCAAAGCTCCTCTTACATAAATGCACTTTAACTAAAGTGACCAGTATAGTGAGAATCGCGTTGGGTTCGTGAACTGTGTAAAATCATTTGAGCCCAAAATTCACTGGGTTTAACAGAAATGAACTCTTGCTTGTAGGAAGACACAGATCCCGTGGTTTAACTCCGTTTATTAAGGGAAATTCAGACCAGAGGTCTCATCCCTGAAACACATTCGGTTTTAAGGCAAGAATCATCCTCTTCTTTCTACTGTCTCCAATACAGCAAGAACCATGAGCATGACAAGAAAAAACAACTATGTTTCGTACTCATACGACCATATGTAGTTCAACTCTGCCTATGAAACTGACACAAACCACAGATACTCTTACATAAATGCTCTTTAGTTAATAGTGAGAATCGCGTTGGGTTCGTGAACTGTGTAAAATCATTTCAGCCCAATATTCACTTGATTTACCAGAAATGAACTCCTGCTTGTAGGAAGACACAGATCCTCGGGTTTAACTCCGTTTCTGAAGGGATTTACAGAGCTGTGTTCTCCTCATTTAAACACACTCTGTTTTAACGCAAGAAGCAAGCTCTTCATTCCAGCATCTCCAATACAGCAAGAAACATGAGCATGCACTGAAAAAAAGAATTGTGTTTCCTACTAATACGGACCACATGTAGTCCAACCGTGCTTATGAAACTGATACAAACCACAGCTCCTCTTACAAAAATGCTCTTTAGTTAATAGTGAAAATCGTGTTGGGTTCGTGAACTGTGTAAAATAATTTGAGCCCAAAATTCACTGGGTTTGCCAGAAATGAACACTTGCTTGTATGAAGGCACAGATCCTGTGGTTTACCTCGGTTTATGAAGGGAAATTCAGACTAGTGTTCTCATCCATGAAACACATGCTGTTTTAACGCAAGAATCATCCTCTTCTTTCCTCCATCTCCAAAACAGCAAGAACCATGAGAATGCCCAGAAAAAAAGAACTGTGTTTCCTATTCATACAGACCATATGCTGTTCAACTCTGCTTATGAAACTGATACAAACCACAGCTCCTCTTATATATATGCGCTTTAGTTAATAGTAAGAATTGCGATGGATTTGTGAACTGTGTAAAATCATTTGAGCCCAAAATTCACTTAGTTAACCAGAAATGAACTCTTGCTTGTAGGAAGACACAGATCTTGTGGTTTAACTCTGTTTTTGAAGGGAAATTCAGACCAGTATTCTCATCCATGAAGCACACTCTGTATTCTCGCAAGAAGCAAGCTCTTCTTTCCAGCGTCTCCAATACATCAAGAAACATGAGCATGCCCAGAAAAAAAGATATGTGTTTCATACTCTTACAGTCCATATGTAGTTCAACTCTTCTTATGTAATTGATACAAACCACAGCTCCTCTTACATAAATGCTCTTTAGTTAATAGTGAGAATCGCGTTGGGTTCGTGAACTGTGTAAAATAAATTGAGCCCAAAATTCACTGGGTTTACTAGAAATGAACTCTTGCTTGTAGGAAGACACAGATCCTGGGGTTTAACTCTGTTTCTGAAGGGAAATTCGGACCAGTGTTCTCATCCATGAAACACGTGCTGTTTTAACGCAAGAAGTATAGTCTTCTTTCCTGGGTATCCAATACAGCAACAAATATGGGCATGCCCAGAAAGAAAGAACTGTGTTTCATACTCATACGGACCATATGTAGTTCAACTCTGCTTATGAAACGAATACAAACCAAAGCTCCTCTTACATAAATGCTCTTTAGTTAATAATGAGAATCGTGTTGGGTTCGTGAACTGTGTAAAATCATTTCAGCCCAAAATTCACTTGATTTACCAGAAATGAACTCCTGCTTGTAGGAAGACACAGATCCTGGGGTTTAACTCCATTTCTGAAGGGATTTACAGAGCTGTGTTCTCATCCATAAAACACACTCTGTTTTAATGCAAGAAGCAATCTCTTCTTTCCAGCATCTCCAATACAGCAAGAACCATGAGCATGCCCTGATCAAAAGAATTGTGTTTCCTACTCATACGGACCACATGTAGTCCAACCGTGCTTATGAAACTGATACAAACCACAGCTCCTTTTACATAAATGCTCTTTAGTTAATAGTGAGAATCGCGTTGGGTTCGAGAACTGTGTAAAATAATTTGACACCAAAATTCCCTGGGTTTGCCAGAAATGAACTCTTGCTTGTAGGAAGACACAGATCCTGGGGTTTAACTCTGTTTCTGAATGGATATTCAAACCTGTGTTCTCATTCATGAAACACATTCTGTTTTAACGCAAGAAGTATCCTCTTCTTTCCTCTGTCTCCAATACAGCAAGAACCATGGGAATTCCCAGAAAAAAAGAACGGTGTTTCCTATTCATACAGACCATATGCTGTTCAACTCTACTTATGAAACTGATACAAACCACAGCTCCTCTTATATATATGCTCTTTAGTTAATAGTAAGAATCGCGATGGGTTTGTGAACTGTGTAAAATCATTTGATGCCAAAATTCACTTGTTTACCAGAAATGACCTCTTGCTTGTAGGAAGACACAGATCCTAGGGTTTAATTCCATTTCTGAAGGGAAATTCAGACCTGTGTTCTCATCCATGAAATACATGTTGTTTTAACGCAAGATGCATCCTCTCTTTCTAGCGTTTCCAATTCAGCAAAAACCATAAGATTTCCAGAAAAAAAGAACTGTGTTTCTTACTCATTCGGACCATATGCAGTTCAACTCTGCTTATGAAACTGATACAAACCACAGCTACTCTTACATAAATGCTCTTTAGATAATAGTGAGAATCGCGTTGGGTTCGTGAACTGTGTAAAATCATTTGAGCCCAAAATTCAGTATGTTTATCAGAAATGAACTCTTGCTTGTAGGAAGACACAGATCCTGGTGTTTAACTCCATTTCTGAAGGGAAATTCAGGCCAGTGTTCTCATCCATGAAATACACTCTGTTTTCACGCAAGAAGCA
This sequence comes from Onychomys leucogaster, assembly GCA_949786385.1. NCBI lineage: Eukaryota > Metazoa > Chordata > Mammalia > Rodentia > Cricetidae > Onychomys > Onychomys leucogaster. The sequence goes on from CATKUP010000109.1 coordinate 606,645, forward strand.
AGCTCTTCTTTCAAGCGTCTCCAATACAGCAAGAATATGAGCATATCCACAAAAAAAGATCTGTGTTTCCTACTCAAAGGGACTATATATAGTTCAACTCTGCTAATGAAACTGATACAAAGCACAGCTCCTCTTACATAAATGCTCTTTAGTTAATAGTGAGAAACGCGTTGGGTTCGTGAACTGTGTAAAATCATTTGAGCCCAAAATTCAATGTGTTTACCAGAAACGTACTCTTGCTTGTAGGAACACACAGAACCTGGGGTTTAACTCTGTTTCTTTAGGGAAATTCAGACCAGTGTTCTCATCCATGAAACACATGCTGTTTTAACGCAAGATGCATCGTCTTCTTTCCAGCGTCTCCAATTCAGCAAAAACCATGAGCATTCCAAGAAAAAGAATTGTGTTTCCTACTCATTCGGACCATGTGCAGTTCAACTCTGCTTATGAAACTGATACAAACTACAGCTACTCTTACATAAATGCTCTTTAGTTAATAGTGAGAAACCCGTTGAGTTGGTGAACTGTGTAAAATCATTTGATCCCAAAATTCACTTGTTTACCAGAAATGAACTCTTGCTTGAAGGAGGACACAGATCCAGGGGTTTAATTCCGTTTCTGAAGAGAAATTCAGACCACTGTCCTCATCGATGAACCATACTCTTTTTTAACACAAGAAGCAGGCTCTTCTTTCCAGTGTCTCCAATACAGCAGGAAACATGAGCATGTGCAGAAAAAAATAACTGTGTTTGCTACACATAGGGACCATATGTAGTTCAAAACTGCTAATGAAACTTATACAAACCACAGCGCCTCTTAAATCAATGCTCTTTAGTTAATAGTGAGAAACTCCTTGGGTTCGTGAACTGTGTAATATCATTTGATCCCAAAATTCCCTTGGTTTACCGGAAATGAACTCCTGCTTGTAGGAAGACACAAATCCTTGGGTTTAACTCCATTACTGAAGGGAAATTCAGATCTGTGTTCTCATCCCTGAAACACATGTTATTTTAATGCAAGATGCATCCTCTTCTTTCCAGAGTCTCCAATACAGCAACAATCTTGAGAATGCCCAGTAAAAAAGAACTGTGTTTCCTACTCATACAGACCAAATGCAGTTCAACTCTGCTTATAAAACTGATATAAACCACAGCTCCTCTTACATAAATGCTCTTTAGATAATAGTGAGAAACGCCTTGGGTCGTGAACTGTGTAAAATCATTTGAGTCTTAAATTCACTGGGTTTACTAGAAATGAACTCCTGCTTGTAGGAAGACACAGATCCTGGGGTTTAACTCGGTTTCTGAAGGGAATTTCAGACCCTTGTTCTCATCCATGAAACACACTCTGTTTCAACGCAAGAAGCAAGCTCTTCTTTCCAGCGTCACAAATACAGCAAGAACCATGAGCATGCCCAGAAAAAAGAACTGTGTTTCCTACTCATACAGACCATATGCAGTTCAACTCTGCTTATGAAACTGATACAAACAACAGCTCCTCTTACATAAATTCTCTTTAGGTGATAGTGAGAATCACGTTGGGTTCGTGAACTGTGTAAAATCATTTGAGCCCAAAATTCACTGGGTTTACCAGAAATGAACTCTTGCTTGGAGGAAGACACAGATGGTGGGGTTTAACACTGTTTCTAAAGGAAAATTCAGACCTGTGTTCTAATCGATGAAACCATGCTGTTTTAACGCAAGAAGCATCCTGTTCTTTCCAGCGTCTACAATAGAGCAAGAACCATGAGCATGCCCAGAAAAAAAGAACTGTGTTTCCTTCTTATTCGGACCATATGCAATTCAACTCTGCTTATGAAACTGAAACAAACTGCCACACCCATGACAGTGTCGCCTGCGTGACAAATGCCTTGGATAAGGTAGTTACGTGGGAAAGGGGGGCTCGCGGCCCTCGGGTCTATGCCCCCGGCGACCCCTCATCAATCTGCCAGAATCAAGGTGCCAGGCTACACGGAACCACACAGATCTGCTTGCAGAGACTGGCTGGCACTCTGCCTTCTTCTCTTTGCAGCTGTAATTATTGTTGTTTCCTTGTGTATTAATTCCAAGAAGTTAACTCTTAATGTTCCTGATGTGCCCCATAAAGAGAGTAATGATTCCTCAAAAGTGGCTTCAATACCCCCAAATATGATTCAAGCTTTTAGGCAAACAGTTCAAGAGAGTCCCTAAAGTTTGGAGGAATTCATGAATGATTTAGAGCAGAAAGAACTCATGATTCAGAAGGACAAAGACTCTAGCGAAGAGAGAATGAAAGTAAAGATACAGGCACTCATAGGCAATTCACACGCACAGCCGACAGCAGCTGCGAGGAACCAGTTACAGGAATTAGCCATTCCTACAAGAATTATTCAGGGACAAATAGAGTTTCTCATCAAGGGTCGATGGTGGCAACCCCCTAACTTTAATCTTAGATACAATAATTATTTAGAGCCATTACCTTTTACGGGAGATTATGATGTACATGGGAACTGATGTGTGAATCATAATGGTATGAAAACAGAATAGCATAAGTTACAGTTCATGGAAAGATTAGCTAGGTACCGACCCCCCTGGTGCCTTCTCACCCACAGGCAAAGGTTAAAATATTTTCACACAAATGAAACCATGGTTAGAACAATGATGGAAAGGGTTTAATTTTGATACAGAACAAAGGTGTAGAAGGAAAACTACAGCTAGGGCCGTAATGTTCTCTGTCCTGATGAGGAACCACAAAAGAAAAAGTAAAGGCTATACTCATGAGATCTATTAATCATTCTGAGAAAAGTGTGTAACTACATTGTTGATTCTATGTTTGTCACCCTACTGTCCGATTGCCGTGTTTCCCCAAGTAACTGTATAAATTTCACTGCTTGGTCTGAGTAAAATTGCAGCAGCTTCACAACATACTCTCGTGTCTGTGGATGTCTGTCATTCACCGAATCCCACTTATCCTGAGTACCTTCACCCTGTTTTCCCTCGGTCTGGTGGTCTAGCTGAGATCCAGTCCACGGCAGGTGGCGCTCGAACAGGGACTTGAAGGACAGGTAATTTCTCTCCCCCTTTTCTCTCTTTTATTCATAAGTAGGGATCGGCTCCTGTCAGGGTTCTGCAGACCCACCAGTAAAGGCTCACCGGTTAAGCACAGGTAATCCAGAAGGTAAGCATGTGGCAGCACCTCTCTAATGAGGACAAATTATTTGCATCTGTGATAAGGCATATGTTGGCAGAAAAGGGCTTGAAGGTAACACCGGAGGCTTTGGCAGAATTCCTTAAACTCGTGAAGGAATTGTGTCCCTGGCTCACAGAGGATGGCAGCCTGACACTGACGGAATGGAGGAAGATAGGGAAGGCTATGCATAGATATGCAAAAGAAAAGGGAGAAGAAAAATTGCCTGCATGTGCTTACTCCCTCTGGTTACAAATCAGAGAGATCTTATCAAGAGCTTATGACTTAGAGGGACTGGAGGAAGAAACAGCCTCCCTCAAGGGCAATAAGCCGCCTAAGCAGTATGGCACCACTAATAGCAAGAGAACTATCATTGGGGCTGGAATAGAGGATGATGAGGATGGAGATGATTGGGACTTAGCCGATGAAATGGCTAAGCAAGATCTGGAGGATGACTTTAGGGATCATCAGCAATACCCTCCTATGACAGCTTTTCCTGTTAAAACAGGGCCTAGGCCTGTACCTGCGCCTAGGAAAAGACCACCCATGCCTCCCTTTGGTTTTCGGGGAGCGATGGATGAGGCACGCAGGACGGGGGTACTACCTTCGCCCTGCCAGTTGCAGAGACTTTTGATGGAGAAGAGCCACAGTGGGAACCGCTACAACTGAAAACGTTGAAAGAATTACAGGCCGCGGTTAAGTCCGTGGGCCCTTCAGCTCCATATACCATACAAGTGGTGGATATGGTTGCTAGCTTGTGGCTAACACCCTATGATTGGCATCAAACCGCTAGGGCTGTATTGTCTCCTGGGGATTATATTCTCTGGAGGACTGATTATGAGGACAGATCAAAAGAAACAATAATAACTATGACTAAGAAGAAAGGCACCAAACCTACCATGGATATGTTACTAGGGACAGGTAAATATGCAACGCCTCAGTCTCAGTCTGCCTTGCCTCATGATGTCTTGGAGGCTATTACTAGCAATGCAGTCACTGTTTGGCGTCGCATTCCGCCTCCCGGGACAAAGAGCACGGTGTTATCAGGGATAATTCAAGGGAATGAAGAAACGTATCAAGCCTTTATATCTAGACTTGAGGATGCAATACATAGAATGCTTCCCCCTTCAGAGGGGACGGACATGCTTCTGAAACAGTTAGCCTGGGAAAATGCCAATACCCTTTGTAAAGACTTAATTAGGACCGTCAGGAAGACAGGCTCATTGCAGGATTATATAAAAGCATGCATGGATGCCTCACCAGCCGTAGTGCAAGGAATGGCCTACGCTGCAGCAATGAAAGGACAACGGTTTAGCGCCTATGTTAAGAAAATAAGTAGCGGAGGGGCTGATAGCTCCCCGACCTGTTATATTTGTGGAAAATCAGGGCATATGCAAAAGGAATGCCTGAATGCTGAGAATAGAGGAGGAAGAGCTCCTCCTGGTATTTGCTCACGATGTAGAAAAGGGAAGCACTGGAGAAATGAATGTAAGTCAAAGTTTACTAAAGGGAGAGTCCCCCTTAAGCCTGACAGTCAGACAAAAAACTAGCTTCGGGACTTCCCCTTAGCCCCGAGAAAGAAAAGGGGAATGTCCAAAAGGAAGTACATTTAACACCAGGGTTAAACCCTGCTGCGCCAGAATTCACTGTCCATAACCTGCCTAGAGCTACTCCAGAGAGTGCTGGATTAGATATATCATGTCCTCAGGACTTGCTCCTGTCCCTATGGGATGGGGTAACAGTCATAGATACAAAAATTACCCTCCCACCACAAACAGTAGGACTGATTTTGCGGAGAAGCTCTAATACTGCTACCAACTTTGAAGTCCTCCCTGGAGTGCTAAATGCAGATACCTTAAGCACCATAAAAGTGATGGTCAGACCCTTAAAAAAAACATTCAATTACACAAGGGACAGAGAATCGCACAGGTTGTTCTACTCCCCTACGTAAAAATGCCTAACCCTATTATGAAAAGCCACAGGGGGTCAGGACAGTTTGGCTCCTCAGACTCCATAGAAGGAGTCAATTGGATGCAAGACTTAGGGCAACGACCCTTTAAGACAATCACCCTGGATGGCAAGAGCTTCCAAGGACGCTTGAACACAGGTGCTGACAGAACCTGCATAGCACGAAAGGACTGGCCTTCCTCTTGGCCAACACACAGAACAGGATCCTCCCTCATGGGATTAGGAATGGCTTCTGGAGTAATGCAGAGTTCAAAGCTCTTAAAATGGCAAACAGACAGTAAAGAAGGGTTTATACAACCTTATGTGCTACCCTCTCTACCATTTACCCTATGGGGAAGAGACTTAATGGAGTCACTTGATGTGCATTTAGTGACAGGAAGTTCTGAGCTGGAACAGCATTTTACATAGGGGCCACTGCAAAGGAACTCTATGCAGACTCTATACAGTGGAAGTCTGATCAGCCTGTATGGGTTAGTCAGTGGCCCCTGACACAAGAAAAAATACAGGCATTAGAACAGCTGGTATCAGAACAACTGGAAAAAGGGCATATAGAAGAATCTAATAGCCCATGGAATACTCCTGTATTTGTCATAAAAAAGAAATCCGGAAAATGGAGACTACTACAAGTTTTAAGAGCAGTAAATGCTACAATGGAGGATATGGGGGCCCTACAACCAGGACTCCCATCCCCTGTGGCCATACCAAAGGACTGGCACATTATAGTCATTGATTTACAAGACTGCTTTTTTACAATAAGATTACAGCCTCAGGATTGCCCTAGATTTGCCTTTAGCATACCCTCAGTTAATTTTAAGAGACCCTATAGACGATTTCATTGGAAAGTATTACCCCAGGGAATGAAGAACAGTCCTTCATTATGTCAAAAATTTGTGGATATGGCCCTTTTACCAATAAGAAAAACTTTTCCCTCTGCATATATCATTCATTATATGGATGATATATTATTGGCTCATGAAAATAAAGATACAACAGAAAAAAATCTCAAAGAGACAATTAGTAGTTTAACAGCTTATGGCCTTGTCGTAGCTCCAGAAAAAATTCAGAAAAATAGGCCACTTAGTTATCTGGGACAATGGATAGGGGATAATTGTATAACAACCCAAAAGGCATCTATCAGAGTAGATAAATTGAAGACCCTCAATGATTTTCAAAAATTGTTAGGAAATATAAATTGGGTAAGAAAATATTTAGACATCACAACAGGACAATTAAGCCCCCTGTATCAAATATTACGTGGAGAAGCTCACCCAAGGTCAATAAGACACTTAACTCCTGAAGCCTTACAGGCTTTAAAACATATAGAACAGGCTTTAGAAAAAGCTAAAGTACATCAAATAGACTATTTGGCTCCATGGTATTTAATTATTTTTGCCACAGATTATACTCCAACAGCTTGCCTATGGCAGGCAGGTGTATTGGAATGGCTACACCTACCACACACACATAAGAAGGTACTTACATCTTATCCCTCCCTTTGTGCACAACTTATATATAAGGGCAGAATTAGGTCTAGAGAATTGTTTGGCAAGGAACCGGCCTTTGTAATTATACCATATACTAAAGAACAATTGGAACTCTTATTACAAGAATCAGAAGATTGGTGTCTCTCCTTAATGGGATACCTAGGACGAATCACCTTTCATTACCCCAAAGACCCTCTTATTGAATTCATAAAAGAAGTTCCTCTTATATTTCAAAGATATGTGTTTCTCAACCCCTAGCAGAGGGTATTGTGGTTTTTACAGATGGGTCAGCAAATGGGAGGTCTGCGGTATACTCGAAAGGGAAAGAACCTTTAATAGAAATTGTACCGCAGACAATAGCTTAACAAGCGGAAATACATGCAGTTCTGCTTGCACTTAGACATTTTCCCCAGACCCTTAACCTTTATACAGACTCAAAGTATGTGGTTAATTTATTTCCCGCCATAGAAACAGCGAGTTTAACAGGTTCTTCTACTATTAAGCCTCTGCTTAAGGAACTGCAAGCTCTGTTATGGCAAAGGACAGAGAAACTTTTCATAGGACATATTAGGGGCCATACAAGGTTACCAGGACCCCTGAGCCATGGTAATCGCATGGCTGACTTATTAACTAGAATTAATCTCCTTACAGTACAGGAGGCACAAGAAAGTCATGCTCTGCATCATCAGAATGCTAATGCATTAAAGCAAGCTTTTCAGATAACTAGAGAGCAAGCTAGACATATAGTTAAGGAGTGCACTCATTGCCCTCCACAAAATCAGAGTCTAAAAATGGGGGTTAATCCTAGGGGATTGAAGCCTCTTGCATTATGGCAGATGGATGTAACCCATATTCCTTCCTTTGGGAAGATGAAGTATGTTCATGTAACAGTGGATATGTTTTCTCATTTTGTCCACATGTTTGCCATATCAGGAGAAGCAGTAAAAGATGTGATTCAGCATCTGGTACAATGTTTCATGATCATGGGGAAACCCATGCATGTCAAAACTGACAATGGACCTGCCTACACCTCAAAACCTTTTGAGGTATTTTTAGCGCAATGGGGAATTAGTCATACGACAGGGATTCCCTATAACCCACAGGGGCAGGCCATCATAGAAAGAACTCATCAGACGTTAAAATTACAAGTAGAAAGATTGCAGAATGCTAACTCATATATGTCCCTCTATCATGTTTTAAGTCATTCTCAATTTGTATTAAATCATTTGAACATGGACTCAAATAATAATTCCTCTGCTCTTAAGCATTGGGCAGTAAAAGAGATGGCATCACCATTGCCACGAGTTCTGTGGAGAGACTTGCTTTTGGGATCCTGGAAAGGACCCGACCCTCTGATAACGTTGGGACGAGGGTATGCTTGTATCTTTCCACAGGATGCGGAATCACCCATGTGGATTCCAGACAGGCTCATCAGGCCATCGCCGCAGAAAACTGCAAAAGCGAAAGGAGAAGTTAGTGACGGCCCAGCTGACTCAGGAAATGAAGAAGCTGACCCGAAGCTGCAGAAGCTTCCAACATGGACCCAGCTGAAACATCTGGCAAATGAAGCAAAAGCACTTGCCTCACAACAATGTTCTAACCCTCCTTTAGAAATACTATTTGTAGCCATGTTGTCTTTGATTGCTATCGGGCCTACTATGGCCTCTACCAGCCCTTCTACTTATTGGGCTTATGTTCCTCGTCCTCCCCTTCTACATATAGCAGGGTGGTTGGATGATGAGACTTATAAGGTATTGAGCAATCAGACAGAAATCATCGGGGGGTTCCAAGATTCAGATGAAAGGGCAAGCGCTTCCTCATTTATAAACTTTACAGGAAGCTCAGATTCATTACCAATTTGCTTTGCCCTGCAAGGAGTAGCTCCTCCTGGGTGTCTCTCCACCAGCTACAGAACCTTTTTAACTGATGCCCCCAGCTCTACCAGTAAGAAAGGAGATCCTAGATGGATCTGGGAGACTCAATTGCTTACTCTGGGACATCCCGCTATGAATGAAACTTTTAAGTCTGTCAATTTTATGCCTCTTGATTCCTGTATCACTAAATATCGGGATAAGAATCAATTTTGGGATGATGGTATTAATGCTTTTCCTACTTGGTTGCATTGTGGGTTTCCTCACGCACCCTCCTCCTATAATCCTTTACTGTCTAAATTGCTTATTTGGGATTTTTCCGCCTCTTCTGGAGAGAAGAAGTATAAAGATTATCTCTCAAAGCATAAGGATAAGTTTCATAATTACACATTTGTGGGCCATGGTGAAAAAATGACTAGGTGGTTTTCACCAGGGTATGTTGAGCCGGTGTGGGTCGCTAGAACCCCCTCCGGAAACATGAAAATACATCCAGACTTGTTTCGGCTTGTTGCTGCTTCAGGCCCAGTGTCTCAGAAAAGACCCAAAGAAACTACCTCATCTCCCATTGCGGTTAGAGCATGTATTTCCTATCCTTTTGCTCTGCTGCTAGGCTCTGCTGCACATGTAAATATCTCTGCTCTTGGGTCTAACTCATATCATGTAACTTGCTTTGGATGCATTATCACTAATTGTATTTCACCAAGGGAAAGACAAAGAATGCAGATTATGATGATTGTGAAAAGACCACTTTTTATAATGATGCCCGTGCAATTACATAACATGACTTGGTATGATAATTCAGCTTTACAGGTACTTAGACAGCTTCATGAATTAATAAGGCCGAGAAGATTTGTTGCAGCATTGATATTAGGGATAGCAGCATTAATATCTATTATTACTACTTTTGCCATTGCTACCACCGCCCTGGTTCAAGAGATTCATACAGCTCAATTTGTGAATGATTTGAATAAGAATATTTCCTTTGCATTATCTGAACAAGCAATTATAGACAAGAAATTAGAGGCAAAGATTAATATATTAGAGGAAGTAGTGTTAGCCTTAGGACAAGATGTTGCCAATATTAAGAAACTTATGGAAACTAGATGTCATCAAGAATACAAGGCTATATGTGTGACTCCACTTCCTTACAATTCCTCTGAGAATTGGGATAAAGTTAAGCATCATTTTTTGGGGGTATGGAAGGATTCTTCCATTACTCATGATTGAGAAGCCATTCAAAAGGACATATCGGCCATGAGCCAAGCTCATATACAAGCTGGCTCATTGAATGTCTTAGCACAAGGATTGCAATAAGACCTTAAGGCCATGAATCCCTTAGATTGGATTCAATATTTTATTTTCATAGGCATTCTTGCCTTAATTGTAGTTTGTGTTATCGTGATTTTCCCTTGTCTCTTCAGGACAATAAACAGCTCTCTAGGCAGTGTGCATGAGGACCTGTATGCCTTCCACCTTAAAAACAAAAAAGGGGGAACTGCCACACCCATGACAGTGTCGCCTGCGTGACAAATGCCTTGGATAAGGTAGTTACGTGGGAAAGGGGGGCTCGCGGCCCTCGGGTCTATGCCCCCGGCGACCCCTCATCAATCTGCCCAAATCAAGGTGCCAGGCTACACGGAACCACACAGATCTGCTTGCAGAGGCTGGCTGGCACTCTGCCTTCTTCTCTTTGCAGCTGTAATTATTGTTGTTTCCTTGTGTATTAATTCCAAGAAGTTAACTCTTAATGTTCCTGATGTGCCCCATAAAGAGAGTAATGATTCCTCAAAAGTGGCTTCAATACCCCCAACTATGATTCAAGCTTTTAGGAGAACAGATCAATAGGGTCCCTAAAGTTTGGAGGAATTCATGAATGATTTAGAGCAGAAAGAACTCATGATTCAGAAGGACAAAGACTCTAGCGAAGAGAGAATGAAAGTATAGGTACAGGCACTCATAGGCAATTCACACGCACAGCCGACAGCAGCTGCGAGGAACCAGTTACAGGAATTAGCCATTCCTACAAGAATTATTCAGGGACAAATAGAGTTTCTCATCAAGGGTCGATGGTGGCAACTCCCTAACTTTAATCTTAGATACAATAATTATTTAGAGCCATTAACTTTTACGGGAGCTTATGACGTACATGGGAACTGATGTGTGAATCATAATGGTATGAAAACAGAATGGCATAAGTTACAGTTCATGGAAAGATTAGCTAGGTACCGACCCCCCTGGTGCCTTCTCACCCACAGGCAAAGGTTAAAATGTTTTCACACAAAGGAAACCATGGTTAGAACAATGATGGAAAGGGTTTAATTTTGATACAGAACAAAGGTGTAGAAGGAAAACTACAGCTAGGGCCGTAATGTTCTCTGTCCTGATGAGGAATCACAAAAGAAAAAGTAAAGGCTATACTCATGAGATCTGTTAATCATTCAGAGAAAAGTGTGTAACTACATTGTTGATTCTATGTTTGTCACCCTACTGGCCGATTGCCGTGTTTCCCCAAGTAACTGTATAAAATTAACTGCTTGATCTGAGTAAAATTGCAGCAGCTTCACAACATAATCTCCTGTCTGTGGCTGTCTGTCAATCGCCAAATCCCACTTATCCTGAGTACCTTCACCCTGTTTTCCCTCGGTCTGGTGGTCTAGCTGAGATCCAGTCCGTGGCAACAAACCACAGCTCCTCTTACAGAAATGCTCTTTAATTGATAGTGAGAATCACGTTGGGTTCGTGAACTGTGTAAAATCATTTGAGCCCCAAATTCACCTGTTTTACCAGAAATGAACTCTTGCTTGTAGGAAGACAAAGATCCTGGGGTTTAACTCTGTTTCTTAATGGAAATTCAGACCAGTGTTCTCATCCATGAAACACATGCTGTTTTTACACAAGAAGCATCCTCTTCTTTCTGGCGTATCCAATACAGCAAGAAATATGAGCATGCCAAGAAAAAAAGGACTGTGTTTCCTACTCATGGACAATATGCAGTTCAACTCTGCTTATGAAACTGATACAAACCACAACTCCTCTTACATAAATGCTCTTTAGTTAATAGTGAGAAACCCGTTGAGTTCGTGAACTGTGTAAAATCATTTGAGCCCAAAATTCACCTGTTTTAACAGAAATGAACTCTTGCTTGTAGGAAGACAAAGATCCTGGGGTTTAACTCTGTTTCTGAATGGAAATTCAGACCAGTGTTCTCATCCATGAAACACACTCTGGTTTCATGCAAGTAGCAAGCTCTTCTTTCCAGCATCTCAAATACAACAGGAAACATGAGCATGCCCAGAAAGAAAGATATGTGTTTCCTACTTTAACGGACCATAAGTTGTTAACTCTGGTCATGAAACTGATACTAACCACAGCTTCTCTTACATAAATGCTCCTTAGATAATGGTGAGAATTGCGTTCGGTTCATGAACTGTGTAAAATCATTTAAGCCCAAAATTCAATGGGTTTATCAGAAATGAACTCTTGCTTGTAGGAAGACACAGATACCGTGGTTTAACTCCGTTTATGAAGTCAAATTCAGACCATTATTCTCATCCATGAAACCCATGCTGTTTTAACACAAGAACCATCCTCTTCTATCCAGAGTCTCCAATACAGCCAGAACCATGAGCATGCACAGAAAAAAAGAACTGTGTTTCCTACTCATTCGGACCACATGAAGTTCAACTCTGCTTATGAAACTGATACAAACCACAACTCCTCTTACATAAATGATCTTTAGTTAATTGTGAGAATCGTGTTGGATTTGTGAACTGAGTAAAATCATTTGAGCCCAAAATTCACTGGGTTTACCAGAAATGAACTCTTGCTTGTAAGAAGACACAGATCATGTGGTTTAATTCCATTTTTGAAGGGAAATTCAGACCAGTGTTCTCATCCATGAAACACATGTTGTTTTAGAGCAAGATGCATCCTCATCTTTCCAGCGTCTCCAATACATCAAGAACCTTGAGAATGCCCAGAAAAAAAGAACTGTATTTCCTACTCTTACAGACCATATGCAGTCAACACCGCTTATGATACAAATACAAATCACAGCTCCTCTTACATAAATGCTCTTTAGTTAATAGTGAGAATCACATTGAGTTCATGAACTGTGTAAAATCATTTGAGTCCAAAATTAACTGGGTTTACCTTAAATGAACTCTTGCTTGTAGGAAGATACAGATTCTGGGGATTAACTCCGCTTCTAAAGGGACATTCAGACCTGTGTTCTAATCAATGAAACCAAGGCCGTTTTAACGCAAGCAGCAACCTCTTCTTTCCAGCGTCTCCAATACAGCAAGATCCATGAGCATACCCAGAAAAAAAGATCTGTGTTTCCTACTCATTCGGACCATATGCAGTTCAACTCGGCTTATGAATCTGATACAAACCACAGCTCCTCTTACATAAATGCTTTTTAGTTGATAGTGAGAATCACGTTGGGTTCCAGAACTGTGTAAAATCATTTGAGAGCAAAATTCACTGGGTTTACCAGAAATGAACTCTTGTTTGTAGGAGGACACATATCCTGGAGTTTAACTCCATTTCTAAGGGGAAATTCGGACCTGTGTTCTAATCGATGAAACCCGTGCTGATTTAATGCAAGAAGCAACCTCTTCATTCCAGCGTCTCCAATACAGCAAGAAACATGAGCATGCCCAGAAAAAAAGATGTGTATTTCCTACTCTTACGGACCATATGTAGTTCAACTGTGCTTATGAAAGTGATACAAACCACAGCTCCTCTTACATAAAAGCTCTGTAGCTAATAGTGAGAATCGCGTTGGGTTTGTGAACTGTGTAAAATCATTTCAGCCCAAAATTCACTGTGTTTACCAGGAATAAGCTGCTGCTTGTAGGAAGACACAGATCCTGGGGTTTAACTCCGTTTCTGAAGGGAATTTCAGACCAGTATCCTCATCCATGAAACACAATCTGTTTCAACGCAAGAAGCAAGCTCTTCTTTACAGCATCTCCAGTACAGCAAGAACCATGAGCATGCCCAGAAAAGAAGAACTGTGTTTCCTACTCATTCATACCATATGCAGTTCAAGTATGATTATGAAGCTGATAGAAACCACAGCACCTCTTTCATAAATGCTCTTTAGTTGATAGTGAGAATTGCGTTTGGTTCTTGAACTATGTAAAAGCATTTGAGCAAAAAAAATTCACTTTGTTTACCAGAAATCAACTCCTGCTTGTAGGAAGACACAGATCCTGGGGTTTAACTCCGTTTCAAAAGGGAAATTCAGGCCTGTGTTCTAATCGATGAAACCCATGATGTTTTAACGCGAGAAGCATCTTCTTCTTTCTGTGTATCCAATACACCAAGAAACATGAGAATGCAAAGAAAAAAGGAACTGTGTTTCGTACTCATACAGACCATGTGCAGTACAACTCTGTTTATGAAACTGATATAAACCACAGCTCCACTTACATAATGCTCTTTAGTTAATAGTGAGAATCGCGATATGTTCTTGAACTGTGTAAAATCATTTGAGCCCAAAATTCACTTGGTTTACCTGAAATGAACTCTTGCAGGTAGGAAGACAAAGATCCTGTGGTTTAACTCTGTTTCTGAAGGTTAATTCAGACCAGTGTTCTCATCCATGAAACACACTCTGTTTTCAAGCAAGAAGCAAGCTCTTCTTTCCAGTGTCTTCAATACAGCAAGAAACATGAGCATGCCCAGAAAAAAAGATATGTATTTCCTACTCTTACGGACCATATGTATTTCAGCTCTGCTCATGAAACTGATACAAACCACAGCTCCTCTTACATAAATGCTCTTTAGTTAATAGTGAGAATCGCGTTGGGTTCCTGAACTGTGTAAAATCATTTGAGCCCAAAATGCACTGGGTTACCAGAAATGAACTCTTGCTTGTAGGAAGACACAGATCCTGAGGTTTAACTCCGTTACTGAAGGGAAATTCAGACCGGTGTTTTCGTCCATGAAACAATGTTGTTTTAGCGCAAGATGCATCCTCTTCTTTCCAGCTTCTCCAATACAGCAAGAACCTTGAGCATACCCAGAAAAAAATAACTCTTTTTCCTACTCATACAGACCATATGCAGTTCAACTCCGCTTATGAAACTGATACAAACAACAGCTCCTATTACTTAAATGCTCTATAGTTAATAGTGAGAATTTCGTTGAGTTCGTGAACTGTATAAAATAATTTGAGCCCAAAAGTCACTTGGTTTACCAGGAATAAACTCCTGCTTGTAGGAAGACACAGATCCTGGGGTTTAACTCTGATTCTAAAGGGAATTTCAGACCAAAGTCCTCATCCATGAAACACAATCTGTTTCAACGCAAGAAGCAAGCTCTTCTTTCCAGCATCTCCAATACAGCAAGAAACATGAGCATACCCAGAAAAAAAGATATGTGTTTCCTACTCTTACGGGCCATATGTAGTTCAACTCTGCTCATGACACTGATACAAACCACAGCTCCTCTTACATAAATGCTCTTTAGTAAATAGTGAGAATCGCGTTGGGTTCTTGAAACGTGTAAAATCATTTGAGCCCAAAATTCACTTTGTTTACCAGAAATGAACTCTTGCTTGTAGGAAGACACAGATATTGTGGTTTAACTCTGTTTCTGAAGGTTAATTTAGACCAGTGTTCTCATCCATGAAACACACTCTGTTTTCACGCAAGAAGCAAGCACTTCTTTCCAGCATCTCCAATACAGCAAGAAATATGACCATGCCCAGAAAAAAAAAATGTGTTTCCTACTCTTACGGACCATATGTAGTTCAACTCTGCTCATGAAACTGATACAAACCACAGCTCCTTTTATATGAATGCTCTTTAGGTAATAGTGAGATTCGCGTTGGTTTCCTGAACTGTATAAAATCATTTGAGCCCCAAATTCACTGTGTTTACCAGAATTGAACTCTTGCTTGTAGGAAGACACAGATCCTGGGGTTTAACTCCGTTACTGAAGGGAAATTCAGACCTGTGTTCTCATCCATGAAACACATGTTGTTTTAGCGCAAGATGCATCCTCTTCTTTACAGCGTCTCCAATACAGCAAGAACCTTGAGATGCCCAGAAAAAAAGAACTGTGTTTCCTACTCATTCAGACCATATGCAGTTCAACTCTGCTTATGAAACTGATACAAACCACAGCTCCTCTTACATAAAAGCTGTTTAGTTGATATTGAGAATCATGTAGGGTTCGTGAACTGTGTAAAATAATTTGAGGCCAAAATTCACTGGGTATACCAGAAATGAACTCCTGCTTGTAGGAAGAAACAGATCCTGGGATTTAACTGTTTCTGAAGGGAAATTCAGACCAGTGTTCTCATCCATGAAACACATGCTGTTTTAATGCAAGAAGCATCCTCTTCTTTCCTGCATATCCAATAAAGCAAGAAATATGAATGCCCAGAAAAAAAGAACTGTGTTTCCTACTCATTCGGACCAAATGCGGTTCAATTCGGCTTATGAAACCGATACAAACAACAGCTCCTCTTACATAAATGCTCGTTAGTTGATAGTGAGAATCGCGTTGGGTTCTTGAACTGTGTAAAATCTTTTAAGCCCAAAATTCACATTGTTAACCAGAAATGAACTCTTGCTGGTAGGAATATACAGATCCTGTGGTTTAACTCTGTTTCTGAGGTGAAATTCAGACCAGTGTTCTCATCCATGAAACACACTCTCTTTTAACGCAAGAAGCAAGCTCTTCTTTCCAGCGTCTCCAATACAGCAAGATACATGAGCATGCCCAGAAAAAAAGATATGTGTTTCCTAATCTTACGGACCATATATAGTTCAACTCTGCTTATGAAATTATACAAACCACAGCTCCTCTTACATTAATGCTCTTCAGTTAATAGTGAGAATCGCATTGGGTTCGTGAACTGTGCAAAATCATTTGAGCCCAAAATTCACTTGGTTTACAAGAAATGAACAGTTGCTTGTAGGAAGACACAGATCCTGGGGTTTAATTCCAGTTCTGAAGGGAAATTCAGAACAGTGTTCTCATCTATGAATCACACTCTGTTTTCAATCAAGAAGAAGATCTTCTTTCCAGCATCTGCAATGCAGCAAGAAACATGAGCATGCCCAGAAAAAAAGAACTATGTTTCCTACTCATAGCGACCATATGTAGTTCTACCCTGCTTATGAAAGTGATAAAAACCACAGCTCCTATTATAAATGCTCTTTAGTTAATAGAATCGCATTGGGTTTGTGAACTGTGTAAAATCATTTGAGCCCAAAATTCACTGGGTTTACCAGAAATGAACTCTTCATTGTAGGAAGACACAGATACTGGTGTTTAACACCGTAACTGAAGGGAAATTCAGACCTGTGTTCTCATCCATGAATCACATGTTGTTTTATCGCAAGATGCATCCTCTTCTTTCCAGGGTCTCCAATACAGTAAGAACCTTGAGAATGCCCAGAACCAAAGAACTGTGTTTCCTACTCATACAGACCTTATGAAGTACAACTCGGCTTATGAAACCGATACAAACCACAGCTCCTATTACATGAATACTCATTAGTTAACAGTGAGAATCGCGTTGTGTTCGTAATCTGTGCAAAATCATTTGAGCCCAAAATTCACTCGGTTTACCAAAAATGAACTCTTAGTTATAGGAAGACACATATCCTGGAGTTTACTCCGTTTCTAAAGGGAAATTCAGACCTGTGTTCTAATCGATGAAACCCATGCTGTTTTAATGCAAAAAGCGTCCTCTTCTTTCCAGCGTCTCCAATACAGCAGGAACCATGAGAATACCCTGAAAAAAAGAACTGTGTTTCCTACTCATTCGGACCATGTTAATTTCAACTCTGCTTATGAAACTGACACAAACCACAGCTCCTCTTATATAAATGGTTTTTAGTTGATAGTGAGAATCACGTTGGGTTCGTGAACTGTGTAAAATCATTTGAGCCCAAAATTCACTGGGTTTACCAGAAATGAACTCTTGCTTGTAGGAAGACACAGATCCTGGGGTTTAACTCCAATTCTAAAGGGAAATGCAGACCTGTGTTCTAATCGGTGAAAGCCATGCTGATTTAACGCAAGAAGTATCCTCTTCTTTCCAGCGTCTCCAATACATCAAGAACAATGAGCAGGCCCAGAAAAAAAAGAACTGTATTTCCTGCTCATTCGGACCATATGCAGTTCAACTCTGCTTATGAAACTGATACAAAACACAGCTCCTCTTACATAAATGCCCTTTAGTTGATATTGAGAATCATGTAGGGTTCGTGAACTGTGTAAAATAATTTGAGCCCAAAATTCACTTGTTTACCAGAAATGAACTCTTGCTTGCAGGGAGATACAGATCCTGGGGTTTCACTCTGTTTCTGAAGGGAAATTCAGACCAGTGTTTTCATCCATGAAACACATGATGTTCTAATGCAAGAAGCATCCTCTTCCTTCCTGCGTCTCCAGTACATCAATTAATATGAGAATGCCGAGAAAAAAAGAACTGTGTTTCCTACTCGTACAGACCATGTGCAGTTAAACTCTGCTTATGAAACTGATACAAACTATAGCTCTTCTTACATAAATGCTATTTAGTTAATAGTGAGAAACGCGTTGGGTTCGTGAACTGTGTAAAATCCTTTGAGCCCAAATTTCACTTTGTTAACCAGAAATGACCTCTTGCTTGTAGGAAGACACAGATCCTGTGGTTCAACTCTGTTTCTGAAGGGAAATTCAGACCAGTGTTCTCATCCATGAAACACACTCTGTTTTCACGCAAGAAGCAAGCTCTTCTTTCCGGCATCTCCAATACAGCAAGAAACATGAGCATACCCAGAAAAAAATATATATGTTTCCTAATCTTACGGACCATATGTAGTTCAACTCTGCTTATGAAACTGATACAAACCACAGATCCTCTTACATAAATGCTCTTTGGTTAATAGTGAGAATCGCGTTGGGTTCGTGAACTTTGTAAAATCATTTGAACCCAAAATTCACTGTGTTTACCACAAATGAACTCTTGCTTGTAGGAAGAGACAGATCCTGGGGTTTCACTCCGTTTCTAAGGGGAAATTCAGACCTGTGTTCTAATCGATGAAAGCCATGCTGATTTAACGCAAGAAGCATCCTCTTCTTTCCAGCGTCTCCAATACATCAAGAACCATGAGCATGCCCAGAAAAAAAGAACTGTGTTTCCTGCTCATTCGGACCATATGCAGTTCCATTCTGCTTATGAAACTGATACAAACCACAGCTCCTCCTACATAAGTGCTCTTTAGTTGATATTGAGAATCATGTAGGGTTCGTGAACTGTGAAAATAATTTGAGCCCAAAATTCCCTTGTTTACCAGAAATGAACTCTTGCTTGTAGGAAGAGACAGATCCAGGGTTTAACTCCGATTCTATAGGAAATTCTGACCAGAGTTCTCATCCATGAAACCCATGCTGTTTTATCGCAAGAAG
The DNA here is from genome assembly GCA_949786385.1 of Onychomys leucogaster. Lineage (NCBI taxonomy): Eukaryota > Metazoa > Chordata > Mammalia > Rodentia > Cricetidae > Onychomys > Onychomys leucogaster. Next base: position 625,555 of record CATKUP010000109.1, read on the forward strand.
CATCATCTTGTTTCCAGCGTCTCCAATACAGCAAGAAACATGAGCATGCCCAGAAAAAAAGATATGTGTTTCCTACTCTTACGGACCATATGTAGTACAACTCTGCTTATGAAATTGATACAAACCAGAGCTCATCTTACATAAATGCTCTTTAGTTAATAGTGAGAATCGCATTGTGTTCATGAAATGTATAAAATCATTTGAGCCCAAAATTCACTGGGTTTACCAGAAATTAACTCTTGCTTGTAGTAAGACACAGATCCTGGGGTTATCTCCGTTTCTGAAGGGAAATTCAGACCAGAGTTCTCATCCATGAAACACATGCTGTTTTAATTCAAGAAGCATCCTGTTCTCTACTGTGAATCCACTACAGCAAGAAACATGACAACGCCCCCCCAAAAAAAAAAAAACAGAACTGTTTTTCCTACTCATACAGACCATATGTAGTTCAACTCTGCTTATGAAACTCATGCAAACAACAACTCCTCCTACATAAATGCTCTTTAGTTAATAGTGAGGATCACGTTGGATTCGTGAACTGTGTAAAATCATTTCAGGCAAAAAAATCACTGGGTTTAACAGAAATGAACTCTTGCTTGTTGGAAGACACAGATCATGTGGGTTAACTCCGTTTCTGAAGGGAAATTGAGACCAGTGTTCTCAAATATGAAACACATGCTGTTTTAATGCAAGGTGCATCCTCTTCTTTCCAGCGACTCCCATACAGCAGGGATTTAACTCCATTTCAGAAGGGAAATTCAGACCAGAGTTCGCATCAATGAAACACACTCTGTTTTAACGCAAGAAGCAAGCTCTTCTTTCCATAGTCTAAAATACAGCAAGAACCATGAGCATGCCCAGAAAAAAAGAACTGTGTTTCCTCCTCATACATACCATATGAAGTTCAACTCTGCTTATGAAACTGATACAAACCACAGCTCCTCTTACATAAATGCTCTTTAGTTAATAGTGAGAATCGCGATGCGTTTCTGAGCTGTGAAAAATCATTTGAGCCTAAAATTCACTTGGTTTACCAGAAATGAGCTCTTGCTTGTAGGAAGACACAGATCCTGTGGTTTAACTCTGTTTCTGAAGGTAAAATCAGACCACTGTTCTCATCCATGAAACACACTCTGTTTTCACGCAAGAAGCAAGCTCTTCTTTCCAGCGTCTCCAATACAGTAAGAACCATGAGCATGCCTAGAAAAAATGAACGGTGTTTCCTACTCATACAGACCATATGTAGTTCAATTCTGCTTATGAAACTGATACAAACCACAGCTCCTCTTACATAAATGTTCTTTAGTTAATAGTGATAATCGCCTTGGGTTGGTGAACTGGGAAAAATCATTTGAGCCCAAAATACACTGTGTTTACCAGAAATGAACTCTTGCTTGTAGGAAGACACAGATCCTGGGGTTTAACTCCGGTTCTGAAGGGAAAATCAGACCCGAGTTCTCATCCCTGAAACACACTCTGTTTTCACGCAAGAATCATCCTCTTCTTTCCAGCATCCCCAATACAGTAAAAACCATGAGCATGCCCAGAAAAAAAGAACTGTGTTTCCTACTCAAACGGACCATATGTAGTTCAACTCTGCTTATGAAACTGATACAGACCACAGTTAGTCTTATATAAATGCTCTTTAGTTAATAGTGATAATGGCGTTGTGTTCTAGAACTGTGTAAAATCATTTGAGCCGAAAATTCACTCAGTTTACCAGAGATGAACTCTTGCTTGTAGGAAGATACAGATCCTGGGGTTCAACTCCATTTCTGAAGGTAAATTCAGACCAGAGTTCTCATCCACGAAACACACTCTGTTTTAATGCAAGAAGCAAGGTCTTCTTCCCTGAGTTTAAAATACAGCAAGAAATATGAGCATTCCCTGAAAAAAAGAACTATTTCCTACTCATACGGACCATATGTAGTTCAACTCTGATTATGAAACTGATTCAAACCACAGCTCCTCTTACATAATTCCTCTTTAGTTAATAGTGAGAATCGCGTTGGGTTCCTGCGAAAAATCATTTGAGCACAAAATTCACTGTGTTTACCTGAAATGAACTCTTGCTTGTAGGAAGACACAGATCCTGGGGTTTAACACTGATTCTGAAGGAAATTCAGACCAGTGTTCTCATCCATGAAACACACTCTGTTTTCACGCAAGAAGCATGCTCTTCCTTCCAGCGTCTCCAATACAGCAAGAACCATGAGCATGCCCAGAAAAAAGAAATGTGTTTCCTGGTCATACAGACCATATGTAGTTCAACTCTGCTTATGAAACTGAAACAAACCGCAGCTCCTCTTACATAAATGCTCTTTAGTGAATAGTGAGAATCACGATGGTTTTCTGAACTGTGAAAAATCATTTGAGCGCAAAATTCACTTGGTTTACCAGAAATGACCTCTTGCTTGTAGGAAGACACAGATCCTGCGGTTTAACTCTGTTTCTGACGTTAAATTCAGACCAGTGTTCTCATCCATGAAACACACTCTGTTTTCACGCAAGAAGCAAGCTCTTCTTTCCAGTATTTCCAATACAGCAAGAACAATGAGCATGCCCAGAAAAAAAGAACTGTGTTTCCTACTCATACGGACCATATGTAGTTCAACTATGATTATGAAATTGATACAAACCACAGGACCACTAACATAACAGCTCTTTAGTTAATAGTGAGAATTGCCTTGGCTTCGTGATCTGCGAAAAATCATTTTAGTCCAAAATTCACTAAGTTTACCAGAAATGAACTCTTGCTTGTAGGAAGACACAGATCTTGGTGATTAACTCCGTTTCTGAAGGGAAATTGAGACCAGAGTTCTCATTCATGAAACACACTCCGTTTTAATGCAAGAAGCAAGCTCTTCTTTCCACTCTCCAATACAGCAAGAACCATTAGCATGCCCCGAAAAAAAGAACTGTGTTTCCTAGTCATAGGGACCATACGTAGTTCAACTCTGCTTATGAAACTGATACAAACCACAGCTCCTCTTACATAAATGCTCTTTAGTTAATAGTGAGAATCGCGATGCATTTCTGAGCTGTGAAAAATCATTTGAGCCTAAAATTCACTTGGTTTACCAGAAATGAGCTCTTGCTTGTAGGAAGACACAGATCCTGTGGTTTAACTCTGTTTCTGAAGGTAAAATCAGACCACTGTTCTCATCCATGAAACACACTCTGTTTTCACGCAAGAAGCAAGCTCTTCTTTCCAGCGTCTCCAATACAGTAAGAACCATGAGCATGCCTAGAAAAAATGAACGGTGTTTCCTACTCATACAGACCATATGTAGTTCAACTCTGCTTATGAAACTGATACAAACCACAGCTCCTCTTACATAAATGTTCTTTAGTTAATAGTGATAATCGCCTTGGGTTGGTGAACTGGGAAAAATCATTTGAGCCCAAAATTCACTGTGTTTACCAGAAATGAACTCTTGCTTGTAGGAAGACACAGATCCTGGGGTTTAACTCCGGTTCTGAAGGGAAAATCAGACCCGAGTTCTCATCCCTGAAACACACTCTGTTTTCACGCAAGAATCATCCTCTTCTTTCCAGCATCCCCAATACAGTAAAAACCATGAGCATGCCCAGAAAAAAAGAACTGTGTTTCCTACTCAAACGGACCATATGTAGTTCAACTCTGCTTATGAAACTGATACAGACCACAGTTAGTCTTATATAAATGCTCTTTAGTTAATAGTGATAATGGCGTTGTGTTCTAGAACTGTGTAAAATCATTTGAGCCGAAAATTCACTCAGTTTACCAGAGATGAACTCTTGCTTGTAGGAAGATACAGATCCTGGGGTTCAACTCCATTTCTGAAGGTAAATTCAGACCAGAGTTCTCATCCACGAAACACACTCTGTTTTAATGCAAGAAGCAAGGTCTTCTTCCCTGAGTTTAAAATACAGCAAGAAATATGAGCATTCCCTGAAAAAAAGAACTATTTCCTACTCATACGGACCATATGTAGTTCAACTCTGATTATGAAACTGATTCAAACCACAGCTCCTCTTACATAATTCCTCTTTAGTTAATAGTGAGAATCGCGTTGGGTTCCTGCGAAAAATCATTTGAGCACAAAATTCACTGTGTTTACCTGAAATGAACTCTTGCTTGTAGGAAGACACAGATCCTGGGGTTTAACACTGATTCTGAAGGAAATTCAGACCAGTGTTCTCATCCATGAAACACACTCTGTTTTCACGCAAGAAGCATGCTCTTCCTTCCAGCGTCTCCAATACAGCAAGAACCATGAGCATGCCCAGAAAAAAGAAATGTGTTTCCTGGTCATACAGACCATATGTAGTTCAACTCTGCTTATGAAACTGAAACAAACCGCAGCTCCTCTTACATAAATGCTCCTTAGTTAATACTGATAATCGCCTTGGGTGGTGATCTGCGAAAAATCATTTGAGCCCAAAATTCACTTGGTTTACAAGAAATGAACTCTTGCTTGTAGTAAGACACAGATCCGGGGGTTTAACTCCGATTCTGAAGGTAAATTGAGACCAGTGTTGTCATCCATGAAACACATGCTGTTTTAACGCAAGAATCATCCTCTTCTTTTCAGTGTCTCCAATACAGCAAGAACCATGAGAATGCCCAGAAAAAAAAAAAACTGTGTTTCCTCCGCATACAGACCATATGAAGTTCAACTCTGCATAGGAAACTGAAACAAAACACAGCTCCTCTTATATAAATGTTCTTTAGTTAATAGTGATAATCGCCTTGGGTTGGTGAACTGGGAAAAATCATTTGAGCCCAAAATTCACTGTGTTTACCAGAAATGAACTCTTGCTTGTAGGAAGACACAGATCCTGGGGTTTAACTCAGATTCTGAAGGTAAATTCAGACCAGTGTTCTCATCCATGAAACACATGCTGTTTTAACGCAAGAAGCATCCTCTTCGTCAGTGTCTCCAATACAGCAAGAACCATGAGAATGCCCAGAAAAAAAGAACTGTGTTTCCTCCTCATACAGACCATATGAAGTTCAACTCTGCTTATGAAACTGACACAAACCACAGCTCCTCTTACATAAATGCTCTTTAGTGAATAGTGAGAATCGCGATGGGTTTCTGAACTGTGAAAAATCATTTGAGCCCAAAATGCACTTGGTTTACCAGAAATGAACTCTAGCTTGTAGGAAGACACAGATCCTGTGGTTTACCTCTGTTTCTGACGGTAAATTCAGACCAGTGTTCTCATCCATGAAACACACTCTGTTTTCACGCAAGAAGCAAGCTCTTCTTTCCACCGTCTCCAATACAGCAAGAACCATTAGCATGTCCAGAAAAAAAGAACTGTGTTTCCTACTCATACGTACCATAGGTAGTTCAACTCTGCTTATGAAACTGAAACAAACCACAGCTCCTCTTACGTAAATGCTCTTTAGTTAATAGTGAGAATCTCCTTGGGTGGTTTACTGCGAAAAATCATTTTAGTCCAAAATTCACTTGGTTTACCAGAAATGAAGTCTTGCTTGTAGGAAGACAAAGATCCTGTGGTTTAACTCTGTTTCTGACGGTAAATTCAGACAAGTGTTCTCATCCATGAAACACACTCTGTATTCACGTAAGAAGCAAGCTCTTCTTTCCAGCGTTTCCAATACAGCAAGAACAATGAGCATGCCCAGGAAAAAAGAAGTGTGTTTCCTAATCATACGGACCATATGTAGTTCAACTCTGATTATGAAACTGATACAAACCACAGCACCACTAACATAACTGCTCTTTAGTTAATAGTGAGAATTGCGTTGGCTTCGTGATCTGCGAAAAATCATTTGAGTCCAAAATTCACTGGGTTTACCAGAAATGAACTCTTGCTTGTACGAAGACACAGATCTTGGTGATTAACTCTGTTTCTCAAGGGAAATTCAGACCAGAGTTCTCATTCATGAAACACACTCCGTTTTAATGCAAGAAGCAAGCTCTTCTTTCCACTGTCTCCAATACAGCAAGAACCATTAGCATACCCCGAAAAAAAGAACTGTGTTTCCTAGTCATAGGGACCATACGTAGTTCAACTCTGCTTATGAAACTGATACAAACCACAGCTCCTCTTACATAAATGCTCTTTAGTTAATAATGAGAATCGCATTGGGTTCATGAACTGCAAAAAATCATTAGAGCTCAAAATAAACTGGGTTAACCAGAAATGAACACTTGCTTGTAGGAAGACACAGATCCTGGGGTTTAACTCCGTTTCTGAAGGGAAATTCAGACCAGATTTTTCATCCCTGAAACACACTCTGTTTTAACGCAAGAAGCAAGGTCTTCTTTCCTGAGTCTAAAATACAGCAAGAAACATGAGCATGCCCTGAAAAAAAGAACTGTTTCCTACTCATACGGACCATATGTAGTTCAACTCTGATTATGAAACTGATTCAAACAACAGCTCCTCTTACATAATTCCTCTTTAGTTAATAGTGAGAATCGCGTTGGGTTCCTGAACTGCGAAAAATCATTTGAGCACAAAATTCACTGTGTTTACCTGAAATGAACTCTTGCTTGTAGGAAGACACAGATCCTGGGGTTTAACACTGATTCTGAAGGAAATTCAGACCAGTGTTCTCATCCATGAAACACACTCTGTTTTCACGCAAGAAGCATGCTCTTCCTTCCAGCGTCTCCAATACAGCAAGAACCATGAGCATGCCCAGAAAAAAGAAATGTGTTTCCTGGTCATACAGACCATATGTAGTTCAACTCTGCTTATGAAACTGATACAGACCACAGAACCTCTTATATAAATTCTCTTTAGTTAATAGTTATAATCACATTGTGTTCTAGACCTGTGTAAAATCATTTGAGCCGAAAATTCACTCGGTTTACCAGAAATGAACTCTTGCTTGTAGGAAGGCACAGATCTTTGGGTTTAACTCCGTTTCTGAAGGGAAATTCAGAACAGTGTTCTCATCCATGAAACATACTTTGTATTAACACAAGAAGCATGCTCTTCTTTCCAGCGTCTCCAATACAACAAGAACCATGAGCATGCCCAGAAAAAAAGAACTGTGTTTCCTACTGATACATAACACTGGTAGTTCAACTCTGCTTATGAAACAGATAAAAACCACAGCTCCTCTTACATAAATCCTCTTTAGTTTATAGTGAGAATCGCGTTTTGGTTCGTGAACTGCGAAAAATCATTCGAGTTCAAAATACCCTGGGTTTACCAGAAAAGAACTCTTGCTTGTAGGAAGACACACATCCTGGGGTTTAACTCCGTTTCAGAATGAAAATTCAGACGAGAGTTCTCATCCATGAAACACACCCTGTTTTAATGCAAGAAGCAAGCTCTTCTTTCCAGTGTCTCCAATACAGCAAGAACCATGAGCATACCCAGATAAAAAGAAGTGTGTTTCCTACTCATACAGACCATATGTAGTTAAACTCTGCTTATGAAACTGATTCAAACCACAGCTCCTCTTATATAATTCCTCTTTAGTTAATAGTGAGAATCACGTTGGGTTCCTGAACTGTGAAAAATCATTTGAGCCCAAAATTCACTTGGTTTACCAGAAATGAACTCCTGCTGGTAGGAAGACACAGATCATGGGGTTTAACTCTGTTTGTGAAGGGAAATTCAGACCAGAGTTTCCTCCATGAAACACACCCTGTTTTAATGCAAGAAGCAAGCTCTTCTTTCCAGTGTCTTCAATAGAGAAAGAACCATGAGCATTCCCTGAAAAAAAGAACAGTGTTTCCTACTCATACGGACCATATGTAGTTCAACTCTGCTCATGAAACTGATACAAACCACAGCTCCGCTAACATAAATGCTCTTTAGTTAATATTGAGAATCGCGTTGGTTTCGTGAACTGCGAAAAATCATTTGAGCCCAAAATTCACTGGGGTAACCAGTAGTGAGCTCTTGCTGGTAGGAAGACAAAGATCCTGGGGTTTAAATCCGTTTATGAAGGGAAATTCAGACCAGAGTTCTCTTCCCTGAAACACACCCAGTTTTAAGACAAGAAGCATCCTCTTCTTTCCAGCGTCACCAATACAGCAAGGACCATGATTATGCCCTGAAAAAATGAACTGTGTTTCCTACTCATACGGACCATATGTAATTCAACTCTGCTTATGAAACTGATACAAACCACAGCTCCTCTTACATAAATGCTCTTTAGTTAATAGTGAAAATCGCGTTGTGTTCTACAACTGTGTAAAGTCATTTGAGCCGAAAATTCACTGGGTTTACCAGAAATGAACTCTTGCTGGTAGGAAGACACAGGTCATGGGGTTTAACTCCGTTTCTGAAGGGAAATGCAGACCAGTGTTCTCATCCATGAAATACACTCTGTTTTAATGCAAAAAGTAAGGTCTTCTTTCCAGAGTCTCCAATACAGCAAGAACCATGAGCATCCCAGAAAAAAAGAACTGTGTTTCCTACTCATACGGACCATATGTAGTTCAACTCTGATTATGAAACTGATACAAACCACAGCTCCTCTTACATAAATCCTCTTTAGTTAATAGTGAGAATAGCGTTGGGTGTGTGACTTGCGAAAAATCATTTGAGCCGAAAATTCACTGGGTTTACCATAAATGAACTCTTGCTTGTAGGAAGACACAGATCCTGGGGTTTAACTCCGTTTCCGAAGGGAAATTCAGACCAGAGTTCTCATACCTGAGACACACTCTGTTTTAACGAAGAAGCAAGATCTTCTTTCCAGAGTCTAAATTACAGCAAGAACAATGAGCATGGCCTGAAAAAAAGTACTGTGTTTCCTACTCATATGCACCATATGTAGTTCAACTCTGCTTATTAAACTGAAACAAACCACACCTACTCTTACATAAATGCTCTTTAGTTTACAGTGATAATCGCGTTGTGTTCTAGAACTGTGATAAACCATTTGAGCCGAAAAATCAATTGGTTTACCAGAAATGAACTCTTCCTTGTAGGAAGACACAGATCATGGGGTTTAACTCTGTTTCTGAAGGGAAAATGAGACCAGTGTTCTCATCCATGAAACATATTCTGTTTTAACGCAAGAAGTAAGCTCTTCTTTCCTGAGTCTAGAATACAGCAAGAATCATAAGCATGCCCTGAAAAAAGAACTGTGTTTCCTACTCATATGGACCATATGTAGTTCAACTCTGCTTATGAAACTAATACAAACCACAGCTTGTCTTACATAAATGCTCTTTAGTTAATAGTGAGAATCGCGTTGGGTTCGTGGACTGCGAAAAATCATTAGAGCCGAAAATTCACTTGGTTTACTAGAAATGAACTCTTGCTGGTAGGAAGCCACAGATCCTTGGGTTTAACTCGGTTTCTGAAGAGAAATTCAGACCATAGTTCTCTTCCCTGAGAAACACTCTGTTTTATTGCAAGAAGCAAGCTCTTCTTTCCAGAGTCTCCAATACACCAAGAACCATGAGAATTCCCAGAAAAAAAAGAACTGTGTTTCCTACTCATACAGATCATATGCAGTTCAACTCTGCTTATGAAATTGATACAAACCTCAGCTCCTCTTACAAAAAGGCTCTTTAGGTAATAGTGAGAATCCACTTGGGTTCATGAACTGCAAAAAATCATTTGAGACCAAAATTCTCAGTGTTTACCAGAAAAGAAGTCATTCTTGGAGGAAGAAACAGATCCTGGGAATTAACACCGTTTCTGAAGGGAAAGTCAGACCAGTGTTCTCCTCCATGAAACACATGCTGTTTTAAGACAAGAATCATCCTCTTCTTTCCTGCGTCTCCAATACATAAGAAACATGAGCATGCGCAGAAAAAAAGATCTGTGTTTCCTATTTATACAGACCATATGTAGTTCAACTCTGCTTATGAAACTGATACAAACCACAGCTCCTCTTATATAAATCCTCTTTAGTTAATAGTGAGAATAGCGTTGGGTTTGTGAACTGCGAAAAATCATTTGAGCCGAAAAATAACTGGGTTTACCAGAAATGAACTCTTGCTGGTAGGAAGACACAGATCATGGGGTTTAACTCCGTTTCTGAAGGGAAATGCAGACCAGTGTTCTCATCCATGAAATACACTCTGTTTTAATGCAAGATGTAAGGTCTTCTTTCCAGAGTCACCAATACAACAAGAACCATGAGCATCCCAGAAAAAAAGAACTGTGTTTCCTACTCATACGGACCATATGTAGTTCAACTCTGCTTATGAAACTGGTACAAACCACAGCTCCTCTTACATAAATCCTCTTTAGCTAATAGTGAGAATAGCGTTGGGTTTATGAACTGCGAAAAATCATTTGAGCCGAAAATTCACTGGGTTTACCATAAATGAACTCTTGCTTGTAGGAAGACACAGATCCTGGGGTTTAACTCCGTTTCTGAAGGGAAATTCAGACCAGAGTTCTCATACCTGAGACACACTCTGTTTTAACGAGGAAGCAAGCTCTTCTTTTCAGAGTCTAAATTACAGGAAGAACCATGAGCATGGCCTGAAAAAAAGAACTGTGTTTCCTACTCATACGCACCATATGTAGTTCAACTCTGCTTATGAAACTGATACAAACCACACCTACTCTTACATAAATGCTCTTTAGTTAATAGTGATAATCGCGTTGTGTTCTAGAACTGTGATAAACCATTTGAGCCAAAAAATCAATTGGTTTACCAGAAATGAACTCTTCCTTGTAGGAAGACACAGATCATGGGGTTTAACTCTGTTTCTGAAGGGAAAATGAGACCAGTGTTCTCATCCATGAAACATATTCTGTTTTAACGCAAGAAGTAAGCTCTTCTTTCCTGAGTCTAGAATACAGCAAGAATCATAAGCATGCCCTGAAAAAAGAACTGTGTTTCCTACTCATATGGACCATATGTAGTTCAACTCTGCTTATGAAACTAATACAAACCACAGCTTGTCTTACATAAATGCTCTTTAGTTAATAGTGAGAATCGCGTTGGGTTCGTGGACTGCGAAAAATCATTAGAGCCGAAAATTCACTTGGTTTACTAGAAATGAACTCTTGCTGGTAGGAAGCCACAGATCCTTGGGTTTAACTCGGTTTCTGAAGAGAAATTCAGACCATAGTTCTCTTCCCTGAGAAACACTCTGTTTTATTGCAAGAAGCAAGCTCTTCTTTCCAGAGTCTCCAATACACCAAGAACCATGAGAATTCCCAGAAAAAAAAGAACTGTGTTTCCTACTCATACAGATCATATGCAGTTCAACTCTGCTTATGAAATTGATACAAACCTCAGCTCCTCTTACAAAAAGGCTCTTTAGGTAATAGTGAGAATCCACTTGGGTTCATGAACTGCAAAAAATCATTTGAGACCAAAATTCTCAGTGTTTACCAGAAAAGAAGTCATTCTTGGAGGAAGAAACAGATCCTGGGAATTAACACCGTTTCTGAAGGGAAAGTCAGACCAGTGTTCTCCTCCATGAAACACATGCTGTTTTAAGACAAGAATCATCCTCTTCTTTCCTGCGTCTCCAATACATAAGAAACATGAGCATGCGCAGAAAAAAAGATCTGTGTTTCCTATTTATACAGACCATATGTAGTTCAACTCTGCTTATGAAACTGATACAAACCACAGCTCCTCTTATATAAATCCTCTTTAGTTAATAGTGAGAATAGCGTTGGGTTTGTGAACTGCGAAAAATCATTTGAGCCGAAAAATAACTGGGTTTACCAGAAATGAACTCTTGCTGGTAGGAAGACACAGATCATGGGGTTTAACTCCGTTTCTGAAGGGAAATGCAGACCAGTGTTCTCATCCATGAAATACACTCTGTTTTAATGCAAGATGTAAGGTCTTCTTTCCAGAGTCACCAATACAACAAGAACCATGAGCATGCCCAGAAAAAAAGAACTGTGTTTCCTACTCATACGGACCATATGTAGTTCAACTCTGCTTATGAAACTGGTACAAACCACAGCTCCTCTTACATAAATCCTCTTTAGCTAATAGTGAGAATAGCGTTGGGTTTATGAACTGCGAAAAAACATTTGAGCCGAAAATTCACTGGGTTTACCATAAATAAACTCTTGCTTGTAGGAAGACACAGATCCTGGGGTTTAACTCCGTTTCTGAAGGGAAATTCAGACCAGAGTTCTCATACCTGAGACACACTCTGTTTTAACGAGGAAGCAAGCTCTTCTTTTCAGAGTCTAAATTACAGGAAGAACCATGAGCATGGCCTGAAAAAAAGAACTGTGTTTCCTACTCATACGCACCATATGTAGTTCAACTCTGCTTATGAAACTGATACAAACCACACCTACTCTTACATAAATGCTCTTTAGTTAATAGTGATAATCGCGTTGTGTTCTAGAACTGTGATAAACCATTTGAGGCAAAAAATCAATTGGTATACCAGAAATGAACTCTTGCTTGTAGGAAGACACAGATCATGGGGTTTAACTCTGTTTCTGAAGGGAAAATGAGACCAGTGTTCTCATCCATGAAACATACTCTGTTTTAAAGCAAGAAGCAAGCTCTTCATTCCTGAGTCTAGAATACAGGAAGAATCATGAGCATGCCCTGAAAAAAGAACTGTGTTTCCTACTCATATGGACCATATGTAGTTCAACTCTGCTTATGAAACTAATACAAACCACAGCTCGTCTTACATAAATTCTCTTTAGTTAATAGTGAGAATCGTGTTGATGTCGTGGACTGTGAAAAATCATTTGAGCCGAAAATTGACTTGGTTTACTAGAAATGAACTCTTGCTGGTAGGAAGACACAGATCCTGGGATTTAACTCCGTTTCTGAAGGGAAATTCAGACCAGAGTTCTCCTCCATGAAACACAACCTGTTTTAATGCACGAAGCAAGCTCTTCTTTCCAGTGTCTTCAATACAGCAGGAACAATGAGCATTCCCTGAAAAAAAGAACAGTGTTTCCTATTCATACGGACCATATGTAGTTCAACTCTGCTTATGAAACTGACACAAACCACAGCTCCGCTAACATAAATGCTCTTTAGTTAATAGTGAGAATCGCGTTAGGTTCGTGAACTGCGAAAAATCATTAGAGCCCAAAATTCACTGGGTTTACCTGAAATGAAATCTTGCTTGTAGGAAGACATAGATCATGGGGTTTAACTCCATTTCTGAAGGCAAATTCAGATCAGAATTCTCAACCCTGGAAAACACTCTGTTTTAAGGCAAGAATCATCCTCTTCTTTCCAGTGTCTCCAATACAGTAAGAACCATGAGCATGCCCTGAAAAAAAGAACTGTGTTTCCTACTCATACGGACCATATGTAGTTCAACTCTGCTTATGAAATGATACAGACCACAGCTCCTCTTACATAAATGCTCTTTAGTTAATAGTGATAAACACGTTGGGTTCTACAACTGTGTAAAATGATTTGAGCCGAAAATTCTATGGGTTTACCAGAAATGAACTCTTCCTTGTAGGAAGACACAGATCATGGGGTTTAACTCCGTTTGTGAAGGGAAATTCAGACCACAGTTCTCATACATGAAACACACTCTGTTTTAATGCAAGAAGCAATCTCTTCTTTCCAGCGTCTCCAATACAGCAAGAACCATGAGCATGCCCTGAAAAAAAGAAATGTGTTTCATACTCATACGGACAATATGTAGTTCAACTCTGCTTATGAAACTGATACAAACCACAGCTCTTCTTACATAAATGCTCTTTAGTTACTAGTGATAATAGCGTAGTATTCGTGAACTGCGAATAATCATTTGAGCCCAAAATTCAAAGGGTGAACCAGAAATGAACTCTTGCTTGTAGGAAGACACAGATCCTGGGGTTTAACTCCGTTTCTGAAGGGAAATTCAGACCAGAGTTCTCATCCCTGAAACACACTCTGTTTTAACGCAAGAAGCAAGCTCTTCTTTCCAGCGTCTCCAATACATTAAGAACCATGGGCATGCCAAGATAAAAATAACTGTGTTTCCTACTCATATGGATCATATGTTGTTCAACTCTGCTTATGAAATGATACAGACCACAGCTCCTCTTACATAAATGCTCCTTAGTTAATAGTGATAAACACGTTGGGTTCTGCAACTGGGTAAAGTCATTTGAGCCAAAAATTCACTGGGTTTACCAGAAAAGAACTCTTGCTGGTAGGTACACAGATCATGGGGTTTAACTCCATTTCTGAAGGCAAATTCAGATCAGAATTCTCAACCCTGGAAAACACTCTGTTTTAAGGCAAGAATCATCCTCTTCTATCCAGCATCTCCAATACAGTAAGAAACATAAGCATTCCCAGAAAAAAAGAACTGTTTTTCCTACTCAAACAGACCATATGTAGTTTAACTCTGCTTGTGAAACTGATACAAACCACAGCTCCTCTTACATAAAAGCTCTTTAGTTAATAGTGAGAATCATGTAGGGTTCGTGAACTGCGAAAAATCATTTGAGCCCAAAATTCACTTGGTTTACCAGAAATGAACTCTTGCTTGTAGGAAGACACAGATCATGGGGTTTAACTCTGTTTTTGAAGCGAAATTCAGACCAGAGTTCTAATCCATGAAACACAACCTAATTTAATGCAAGAAGCAAGCTCTTCTTTTCAGTGTCTCCAATACAACAAGAACCATGAGCATGCCCTGAAAAAAAGAACTGTGTTTCCTACTCATACGGACCATATGTAGTTCAACTCTGCTTATGAAACTGACACAAACCACAGATACGCTAACATAAATGCTCTTTAGTTAATAGTGAGAATCGCGTTAGGTTCGTGAACTGAGAAAAATCATTTGAGCCCAAAATTCACTGAGTTTACCTGAAATGAAATCTTGCTTGTAGGAAGACATAGATCATGGGGTTTAACTCCATTTCTGAAGGCAAATTCAGACCAGAATTCTCAACCCTGGAAAACACTCTGTTTTAAGGCAAGAATCATCCTCTTCTTTCCAGCGTCTCCAATACAGTAAGAACCAAGAGCATGCCGAGAGAAAAAGAACTGTGTTTCCTACTCATACGGACCATATGTAGTTCAACTCTGCTTATGAAATGATACAGACCACAGCTCCTCTTACATAAATGCTCTTTAGTTAATAGTGATAAACACGTTGGGTTCTACAACTGTGTAAAATCATTTGAGCCGAAAATTCAATGGGTTTACCAGAAATGAACTCTTCCTTGTAGGAAGACACAGATCATGGGGTTTAACTCCGTTTGTGAAGGGAAATTCAGACCACAGTTCTCATACATGAAACACACTCTGTTTTAATGCAAGAAGCAAGCTCTTCTTTCCAGCGTCTCCAATACAGCAAGAACCATGAGCATGCCCTGAAAAAAAGAACTGTGTTTCCTACTCATACGGACCATATGTAGTTCAACTCTGCTTATGAAATGATACAGACCACAGCTCCTCTTACATAAATGCTCCTTAGTTAATAGTGATAAACACGTTGGGTTCTGCAACTGGGTAAAGTCATTTGAGCCAAAAATTCACTGGGTTTACCAGAAAAGAACTCTTGCTGGTAGGTACACAGATCATGGGGTTTAACTCCGTTTTTGAAGCGAAATTCAGACCAAAGTTCTCATCCATCAAACACACCCTGTTTTAATGCAAGAAGCAAGCTCTTCTTCCAGAGTCTAAAATACAGCAAAGAACATGAGCATGCCCTGAAAAAAAGAAATGTGTTCCATACTCATACGGACCATATGTAGTTCAACTCTGCTTATGAAACTGA
Source organism: Onychomys leucogaster (assembly GCA_949786385.1). NCBI lineage: Eukaryota > Metazoa > Chordata > Mammalia > Rodentia > Cricetidae > Onychomys > Onychomys leucogaster. The sequence goes on from CATKUP010000109.1 coordinate 641,187, forward strand.
TACAAACCACAGCTCCGCTTACATAAATGCTCTTTAGTTAATATTGAGAATCGCGTTAGGTTCGTGAACTGCGAAAAATCATTTGAGCCCAAAATTCACTGGGTTTACCTGAAATGCAATCTTGCTTGTAGGAAGACACAGATCCTGGGGTTTAACTCCGTTTCTGAAGTTCAATTCAGACCAGAGTTCTCATCCCTGAAAACACTCTGTTTTACGGCAAGAATCATCCTCTTCTATCCAGCATCTCCAATACAGTAAGAAACATAAGCATTCCCAGAAAAAAAGAACTGTTTTTCCTACTCAAACAGACCATATGTAGTTTAACTCTGCTTATGAAACTGATACAAACCACAGCCCCTCTTACATAAAAGCTCTTTAGTTAATAGTGAGAATCATGTAGGGTTCGTGAACTGCGAAAAATCATTTGAGCCCAAAATTCACTTGGTTTACCAGAAATGAACTCTTGCTTGTAGGAAGACACAGATCATGGGGTTTAACTCCGTTTTTGAAGCGAAATTCAGACCAGAGTTCTAATCCATGAAACACAACCTAATTTAATGCAAGAAGCAAGCTCTTCTTTTCAGTGTCTCCAATACAGCAAGAACCATGAGCATGCCCTGAAAAAAAGAACTGTGTTTCCTACTCATACGGACCATATGAAGTTCAACTCTGCTTATGAAACTGATACAAACCACACCTAGTCTTATATAAATGCTCTTTAGTTAATAGTGATATTCGCGTTAGGTTTGTGAACTGCGAAAAATCATTTGAGCCCAAAATTCACTGGGTTTACCTGAAATGAAATCTTGCTTGTAGGAAGACATAGATCATGGGGTTTAACTCCATTTCTGAAGGCAAATTCAGACCAGAATTCTCAACCCTGGAAAACACTCTGTTTTAAGGCAAGAATCATCCTCTTCTTTCCAGCGTCTCCAATACAGTAAGAACCATGAGCATGCAGAGAAAAAAAGAACTGTGTTTCCTACTCATACGGACCATATGAAGTTCAACTCTGCTTATGAAACTGATACAAACCACACCTACTCTTACATAAATGCTCTTTAGTTAATAGTGATAATCGCGGTGGGGTCTAGAACTGTGTAAAGTCATTTGAGCCGAAAATTCACTTGATTTACCCGAAATGAACTCCTGCTGGTAGGAAGACACAGATCATGGGATTTAACTCCGTTTGTGAATGGAAATTCAGACCAGAGTTCTCCTCCATGAAACACAACCTGTTTTAATGCAAAAAGCAAGCTCTTCTTTCCAGCATCTCCAATACAGCAAGAACCATGAGCATTCCCTGAAAAAAGAACTGTGTTTCCTACTCATAAGGACCAAATGTAGTTCAACTCTGTTTATGAAACTGATACAAATCACACCTCCTCTTACATAAATGCTCTTTAGTTACTAGTGATAATCGCGTAGTATTCGTCAACTGTGAATAATCATTTGAGCCCAAAATTCAAAGGGTGAACCAGAAATGAACTCTTGCTTGTAGGAAGACACAGATCCTGGGGTTTAACTCCGTTTCTGAAGGGAAATTCAGACCAGAGTAATAATCCCTGAAACACACTCTGTTTTAACGCAAGAAGCAAGCTCTTCTTTCCATAGTCTAAAATCCAGCAAGAACCATGAGCATGCCCTGAAAAAAATGTGTTTCCTACTCATACGGACCATATGTAGTTCAAATCTGCTTATGAAACTGATACAAACCACAGCTCCGCTTATGTAAATGCTCTTTAGTTAATAGTGAGAATCGCGTTGGGTTCGTGAACTGCGAAAAAATATTTTAAGCCCATAATCACTGTGTTTACCTGAAATGAACTCTTGCTTGTAGGAAGACACAGATCCTGGGGTTTAACTCCATTTCTGAAGGGAAATTCAGACCAGAGTTCTCATCCCTGAAACACAATCTGTTTTAACGCAAGAAGCAAGCTCTTCGTTCCATAGTCTAAAATACAGCAAGAACCATGAGCATGCCCTGAAAAAAAAATGTGTTTCCTACTCATACGGACCATATGTAGTTCAAATCTGCTTATGAAACTGATACAAACCACAGCTCCGCTTATGTAAATGCTCTTTAGTTAATAGTGAGAATCGCGTTGGGTTCGTGAACTGTGAAAAAATATTTTAAGCCCAAAATTCACTGTGTTTACCTGAAATGAACTCTTGCTTGTAGGAAGACACAGATCCTGGGGTTTAACTCCATTTCTGAAGGGAAATTCAGACCAGAGTTCTCATCCCTGAAACACACTCTGTTTTAACGCAAGAAGCAAGCTCTTCTTTCCATAGTCTAAAATACAGCAAGAACCATGAGCATGCCCTGAAAAAAGAACTGAGTTTCCTACTCATACGGACCATATGAAGTTCAACTCTGCTTATGAAACTGATACAAACCACACCTACTCTTACATAAATGATCTTTAGTTAATAGTGATAATCGCGTTGGGGTCTAGAACTGTGTAAAGTCATTTGAGCCGAACATTCACTGGGTATACCAGAAAAGAACTCTTGCTGGTAGGAAGACACAGATCATGGGGTTTAACTCCGTTTTTGAAGCGAAATTCAGACCAGAGTTCTCATCCATGAAACACACCCTGTTTTAAAGCAAGAAGCAAGCTCTTCTTCCAGAGTCTAAAATACAGCAAGAACCATGAGCATGCCCTGAAAAAAAGAAATGTGTTTCATACTCATACGGACCATATGTATTTCAACTCTGCTCATAAAACTGATACAAACCACAGCTCCGCTTACATAAATGCTCTTTAGTTAATAGTGAGAATTGCGTTAGCTTCGTGAACTGTGAAAAATCATTTGAGCCCAAAATTCACTGGGTTTACCTGAAATGAAATCTTGGTTGTAGGACGACATAGATCATGGGGTTTAACTCCATTTCTGAAGGCAAATTCAGACCGGAGTTCTCATCTATGAAACACTCTCTGTTTTAACGGAAGAAGCAAGCTCTTCTTTCCATAGTCCAAAATATAGCAAGAACCATGAGCATGCCCTGAAAAAAAGAACTGTGTTTCCTACTACTACAGACCATATGTAGTTGAACTCTGCTTATGAAACTGATACAAACCACAGCTCCGCTTACATAAATGCTCTTTAGTTAATAGTGAGAAACGGTTTGGGTTGGTGAACTGTGAAAAATCATTTGAGCCCAAAATTCACTTTTTTTTTTTAACAGAAATGAACTCTTGTTTGTAGGAAGTCACAGATCCTGGGGTTTAACACCGTTTCTGAAGTTCAATTCATACCAGAGTTCTCATCCATGAAAAAAACTCTGTTTTAAGGCAAGAATCATCCACTTCTATCCAGCGTCTCCAATACAGTAAGAAACATGAGCATTCCCAGAAAAAAATGAACTGTGTTTCCTACTCATACAGAACATATGTAGTTCAACTCTGCTTATGAAACTGATTCAAACCACAGCTCCTATTAAATAAATCCTCTTTAGTTAATAGTGATAATCGCGTTGGGTTCGTAAACAGCGAAAAATTATTTGAGCCCAAAATTCACTGGGTTTACCTGAAATGAACTCTTGCATGTAGGAAGACACAGATCCTGCAGTTTAACTCCGTTTTTGAAGGCAAATTCAGACCAGAATTCTCAACCCTGAAAAACACTCTGTTTTAAGTCAAGAATCATCCTCTTCTTTCCAGCATCTCCAATACAGTAAGAACCATGAGCATGTCCAGAAAAAAAGAAGTGTGTTTCCTACTCATAGGGACCATATGTAGTTCATCTCTTCTTTTTAAATGATACAGACCACAGCTCCTTTTACATAGTTGCTCTTTAGTTAATAGTGATAATCGCGTTGGGTTCTAGAACTGTGTAAAGTCTTTGAGCCAAAAATTCACCTGGTTTACCAGAAATGAACTCTTGCTGGTAGGAAGACACAGATCATGGGGTTTAACTCCATTTGTGAAAGGAAATTCAGACCAGTGTTCTCATCCATGAAACACATCCTGTTTTAATGCAAGAAGCAAGCTCTTCTTTCCAGCGTCTCCAATACAGCCAGAACAATGAGCATTCCCTAAAAAAAAGAACTGTGTTTCCTGCTCATACGGATCATATGTAGTTCAACTCTGCTTATGAAACTGATTCAAACCAGAGCTCCTCTTACATAAATCCTCTTTATTTAATAGTGAGAATTGTGTTGGGTTCGTGAACTGAGAAAAATCATTTGAGCCCAAAATTCATGGGTTAACCAGAAATGAACTCTTGCTTGTAGGAATACACAGATCCTCGGGTTTAACTCCGTTTCTGAAGGGTAATTCAGACCAGAGTTTTCATCCCTGAAACACACTCTGTTTTAACGCAAGAAGCAAGCTCTTCTTTCCAGTGTCTCCAATACAGTAAGAACCATGAGCATGCCCAGAAAAAAAGAACTGTGTTACCTACTCATACGGACCATATGTAGTTCAACTCTGCTTTTGAAATGATACAGACCACAGCTCCTCTTACAAAAATGCTCTTTAGTTAATAGTGATAAACACATAGGGTTCTAGAACTGTGTAAAGTCATTTGAGCCGAAAATTCACTCGGTTTAACAGAAATGGTCTCTTGCTGGTAGGAAGACACAGATACTGTGGTTTAACTCCGTTTGTGAAGGGAAATTCAGACCAGAATTCTCATCTCTGAGAAACCCTCTGTTTTAATGCAAGAAGCAAGCTCTTCTTTCCAGCATCACCAATACAGCAAGAACCATGAGCATACCCTGAATAAAAGTACTATGTTTCCTACTCATACGGACCGTATGTAGTTCAACTCTGCTTATGAAACTGATACAAACCACAGCTCCTCCTACATAAATCCTCTTTAGTTAATAATGATAATCTCATTGGCTTCTAGAACTGTGTAAATTCATTTGAGCCGAAAATTCACTTGGTTTACCAGAAATGAACTCTTGCTGGTAGGAAGACACAGATCATTCGGTTTAACTCCGTTTTGGAAGTGAAATTAGGACCAGAGGTCTCATCCCTGAAACACACTCTGTTTTAACGAAGAAGCAAGCTCTTCTTTCGAGCGTCTCCAATACAGCAAGAACCATGAGCATCCCCTGAAAAAAAGAAATGTGTTTCCTACTCATACGGACCATATGTAGTTCAACTCTGATTATGAAACTGATACAAACCACAGCTCCTCTTTCATAAATAATCTTTAGTTAATAGTAAGAATCGCGTTGGGTTTGTGAACTGCAAAAAATCATTTGAGCCCCAAATTCACTGGGTTTACCAGAAATGAACTCTTGCTGGTAGGAAGACACAGATCCTGGGGTTTAACTCCGTTTCTGAAGGGAAATTCAGACCAGTGTTCTCATCCCTGAAACACATTCCGTTTTAACGAAGAAGCAAGCTCTTCTTTCCAGATTTGAAAATAAAGCAAGAACCATGAGCATGGTCTGAAAAAAAGAACTGTGTTTCCTACTCATACAGAACATATGTAGTTCAACTCTGCTTATGAAACTGATACAAACCACAGCTCCTCTTACATAAATCCTCTTTAGTTAATAGTGAGAATCGCGTTGGGTTCATGAACTGCGAAAAATCATTTCAGCCTAAAAATTCACTGGGTTTACCAGAAATGAACTATTGCTTGTAGGAAGACACATATCCTGGGGTTTAACTCCGTTTCTGAAGGGAAATTCAGACCAGAGTTCTCATCCCTGAAACACATTGTGTTTTAACGAAGAAGCAAGCTCTTCTTTCCAGAGTCTAAAATACAGCAAGAACAATGAGCAGGGTCTGAAAAAATGAACTGTGTTTCCTATTCATACGGACGATATGTAGTTCAACTTTTTTTTATGAAACTGGTACTGACCACACCTTCTTTTACATAAATGCTCTTTAGTTAATAATGAGAATCATGTTGGGTTCGTGAACTACGAAAAAACATTTGAGCACAAAATTCACTGAGTTTTCCAGAACTGAACTCTTGCTTGTAGGAAGACACAGATCCTGGGGTTTAACTCCGTTTCTGAAGGGAAATTCAGACCAGAATTCTCATCCCTGGAAAACACTCTGTTTTAAGGCATGAATCATCCTCTTCTATCCAGGTTCTCCAATACAGTAAGAACCATGAGCATGCCAAGAAAAAAAAACTGTGTTTCCTACTCATACAGTCCATATGTAGACCAACTCTGCTTATGAAACTGATAAAAATCACACCTCCTCTTACATAAATGCTCTTTAGTTACTAGTGATAATCGCGTAGTATTTGTGAACCTCGAATAATCATTTGAGCCCAAAATTCAAAGGGTGAACCAGAAATGAACTCTTGCTTGTAGGAAGACACAGATCCTGGGGTTTAACTCCGTTTCTGAAGGGAAATTCAGACCAGAGTTCTCATCCCTGAAACACACTCTGTTTTAACGCAAGAAGCAAGCTCTTCTTTCCATAGTCAAAAATACAGCAAGAACCATGAGCATGCCCTGAAAAAAAATGTGTTTCCTACTCATACGGATCATATGTAGTTCAACTCTGCTTATGAAACTGATACAAACCACAGCTCCGCTTATGTAAATGCTCTTTAGTTAATAGTGAGAATTGCGTTGGGTTCGTGAAGTGCGAAAAGATATTTTAAGCCCAAAATTCACTGTGTTTACCTGAAATGAACTCTTGCTTGTAGGAAGACACAGATCCTGGGGTTTAACTCCGTTTCTGAAGTTCAATTCAGACCAGAGTTCTCATCCCTGAAAAAAACTCTGTTTTAGGGCAAGAATCATCCTCTTCTATCCAGCATCTCCAATGCAGTAAGAAACATAAGCATTCCCAGAAAAAAAGAACTGTTTTTCCTACTCAAACAGACCATATGTAGTTCAACACTGCTTATGAAACTGATACAAACCACAGCTCCTCTTACATAAAACCTCTTTAGTTAATACTGAGAATCATGTAGGGTTCGTGAACTGCGAAAAATCATTTGAGCCCAAAATTCACTTGGTTTACCAGAAATGAACTCTTGCTTGTAGGAAGACACAGATCATGGGGTTTAACACCGTTTTTGAAGCGAAATTCAGACCAGAGTTCTAATCCATGAAACACAACCTGATTTAATGCAAGAAGCAAGCTCTTCTTTTCAGTGTCTCCAATACAGCAAGAAACATGAGCATGCCCTGAAAAAAAGAACTGTGTTTCCTACTCATACGGACCATATGAAGTTCAACTCTGCTTATGAAACTGATACAAACCACACCTACTCTTACATAAATGCTCTTTAGTTAATAGTGATAATCGCGTTGGGTTCTAGAAATGTGTAAAGTCATTTGAGCCGAAAATTCACTTGGTTTACCAGAAATGAACTCCTGCTGGTAGGAAGACACAGATCATGGGATTTAACTCCGTTTGTGAAGGGAAATTCAGACCAGAGTTCTCCTCCATGAAACACACCCTGTTTTAATGCAAGAAGCAAGCTCTTCTTTCCAGTGTCTTCAATACAGCAAGAACCATGAGCATTCCCTGAAAAAAAGAACAGTGTTTCCTACTCATACGGACCATATATAGTTCAACTCTGCTTATGAAACTGATACAAACCACAGCTCCGCTAACATAAATGCTCTTTAGTTAATATTGAGAATCGCGTTGGTTTCGGGAACTGCGAAAAATCATTTGAGCCCAAAATTCACTGGGGTAACCAGTAATGAAATCTTGCTTGTAGGAAGACACAGATCCTGGGGTTTAACTCCGTTCTGAAAGGTAATTCAGACCAGAGTTCTCTTCCCTGAAACACACTCTGTTTTAACGCAAGAAGCAAGCACTTCTTTCCATAGTCTAAAATACAGCAAGAACCATGAGCATGCCCTGAAAAAAAATGTGTTTCCTACTCATACGGATCATATGTAGTTCAACTCTGCTTATGAAACTGATACAAACCACAGCTCCGCTTATGTAAATGCTCTTTAGTTAATAGTGAGAATTGCGCTGGGTTCGTGAACTGCGAAAAAATATTTTAAGCCCAAAATTCACTGTGTTTACCTGAAATGAACTCTTGCTTGTAGGAAGACACAGATCCTGGGGTTTAACTCCATTTTTGAGGTTCAATTCAGACCAGAGTTCTCATCCCTGAAAAAAACTCTGTTTTAGGGCAAGAATCATCCTCTTCTATCCAGCATCTCCAATACAGTAAGAAACATAAGCATTCCCAGAAAAAAAGAACTGTTTTTCCTACTCAAACAGACCATATGTAGTTCAACTCTGCTTATGAAACTGATACAAACCACAGCTCCTCTTACATAAAAGCTCTTTAGTTAATACTGAGAATCATGTAGGGTTCGTGAACTGCGAAAAATCATTTGAGCCCAAAATTCACTTGGTTTACCAGAAATGAACTCTTGCTTGTAGGAAGACACAGATCATGGGGTTTAACTCCGTTTTTGAAGCGAAATTCAGACCAGAGTTCTAATCCATGAAACACACCCTGATTTAATGCAAGAAGCAAGCTCTTCTTTTCAGTGTCTCCAATACAGCAAGAACCATGAGCATGCCCTGAAAAAAAGAACTGTGTTTCCTACTCATACGGACCATATGAAGTTCAACTCTGCTTATGAAACTGATACAAACCACACCTACTCTTACATAAATGCTCTTTAGTTAATAGTGATAATCGCGTTGGGTGTAGAACTGTGTAAAGACATTTGAGCCGAAAATTCACTTGGTTTACCAGAAATGAACTCCTGCTGGTAGGAAGACACAGATCATGGGATTTAACTCCGTTTGTGAAGGGAAATTCAGACCAGAGTTCTCCTCCATGAAACACACCCTGTTTTAATGCAAGAAGCAAGCTCTTCTTTCCAGTGTCTTCAATACAGCAAGAACCATGAGCATTCCCTGAAAAAAAGAACAGTGTTTCCTACTCATACGGACCATATATAGTTCAACTCTGCTTATGAAACTGATACAAACCACAGCTCCACTAACATAAATGCTCTTTAGTTAATATTGAGAATTGCGTTGGTTTCGGGAACTGCGAAAAATCATTTGAGCCCAAAATTCACTGGGGTAACCAGTAATGAAATCTTACTTGTAGGAAGACACAGATCCTGGTGGCTTAACTCCGTTCTGAAAGGTAATTCAGACCAGAGTTCTCTTCCCTGAAACACACTCTGTTTTAAGTCAAGAAGCCTCCTCTTCTTTCCAGCGTCACCAATACAGCAAGAACCATGATTATGCCCAGAAAAAATGAACTGTGTTTCCTACTCATACGGACCATATGTAGTTCAACTCTGCTTATGAAACTGATACAAACCACAGCTCCTCTTACATAAATGCTCTTTAGTTAATAGTGAGAATCGCGTTAGGTTCGTGAACTGCGAAAAATCATTTGAGCCCAAAATTCACTGGGTTTACCTGAAATGAAATCTTGCTTGTAGGAAGACATAGATCATGGGGTTTAACTCCATTTCTGAAGGCAAATTCAGACCAGAATTCTCAACCCTGGAAAACACTCTGTTTTAAGGCAAGAATCATCCTCTTCTTTCCAGCGTCTCCAATACACTAAGAACCATGAGCATGCCGAGAAAAAATGAACTGTGTTTCCTACTCATACGGACCATATGAGGTTCAACTCTGCTTATGTAACTGATACAAACCACACCTACTGTTACATAAATGCTCTTTAGTTAATAGTGATAATCGCGTTGGGTTCTAGAACTGTGTAAAGTCATTTGAGCCGAAAATTCACTTGGTTTACCAGAAATGAACTCCTGCTGGTAGGAAGACACAGATCATGGGATTTAACTCCGTTTGTGAAGGGAAATTCAGACCAGAGTTCTCCTCCATGAAACACACCCTGTTTTAATGCAAGAAGCAAGCTCTCCTTTCCAGTGTCTTCAATACAGCAAGAACCATGAGCATTCCCTGAAAAAAAGAACTGTGTTTCCTACTCATAAGGACCAAATGTAGTTCAACTCTGTTTATGAAACTGATACAAATCACACCTCCTCTTACATAAATGCTCTTTAGTTACTAGTGATAATCGCGTAGTATTCGTGAACTGCGAATAATCATTTGAGCCCAAAATTCAAAGGGTGAACCAGAAATGAACTCTTGCTTGTAGGAAGACACAGATCCTGGGGTTTAACTCCGTTTCTGAAGGGAAACTCAGACCAGAGTTCTCATCCCTGAAACACACCCTGTTTTAATGCAAGAAGCAAGCTCTTCTTCCAGAGTCTAAAATACAGCAAGGAATATGAGCATGCCCTGAAAAAAAGAAATGTGTTTTATACTCATACGGACCATATGTAGTTCAACTCTGCTTATGAAACTGATACAAACCACAGCTCCGCTTATATAAAGGCTCTTTAGTTAATAGTGAGAATCGCGTTAGGTTCGTGAACTGCGAAAAATCATTTGAGCCCAAAATTTACTGGGTTTACCTGAAATGAAATCTTGCTTGTAGGAAGACATAGATCATGGGGTTTAACTCCATTTCTGAAGGCAAATTCAGACCAGAATTCTCAACCCTGGAAAACACTCTGCTTTAAGGCAAGAATCATCCTCTTCTTTCTAGCATCTCCAATACAGTAAGAACCATGAGCATGCCGAGAAAAAAAGATCTGTGCTTCCTACTCATAGGGATCATATGTAGTTCAACTCTGCTTATGAAATGATACAGACCACAGCTCCTCTTACATAAATGCTCTTTAGTTAATAGTGATAAACACGTTGGGTTCTACAACTGTGTAAAGTCATTTGAGCCAAAAATTCACTGGGTTTACCAGAAAAGAACTCTTCCTTGTAGGAAGACACAGATCATGGGGTTTAACTCCGTTTGTGAAGGGAAATTCAGACCACAGTTCTCATACATGAAACACAGTCTGTTTTAATGCAAGAAGCAAGCTCTTCTTTCCAGCGACTCGAATACAGCAAGAAACATGAGCATTCCCTGAAAAAAGAACTGTGTTTCCTACTCATAAGGACAAAATGTAGTTCAACTCTGTTTATGAAACTGATACAAATCACACCTCCTCTTACATAAATGCTCTTTAGTTACTAGTGATAATCGTGTAGTATTCGTGAACCGCGAATAATCATTTGAGCCCAAAATTCAGAGGGTGTACCAGAAATGAACTCTTCCTTGTAGGAAGACACAAATCCTGGGGTTACTCCGTTTCTGAAGGGTAATTCAGACCAGAGTTCACATCCCTGAAACACACTCTGTTTTAACGCAAGAAGCAAGCTCTTCTTTCCATAGTCTAAAATACAGCAAGAACCATGAGCATGCCCTGAAAAAAAATGTGTTTCCTACTCATACGGATCATATGTAGTTCAACTCTGCTTATGAAACTGATACAAACCACAGCTCCGCTTATGTAAATGCTCTTTAGTTAATAGTGAGAATTGCGCTGGGTTCGTGAACTGCGAAAAAATATTTTAAGCCCAAAATTCACTGTGTTTACCTGAAATGAACTCTTGCTTGTAGGAAGACACAGATCCTGGGGTTTAACTCCATTTTTGAAGTTCAATTCAGACCAGAGTTCTCATCCCTGAAAAAAACTCTGTTTTAGGGCAAGAATCATCCTCTTCTATCCAGCATCTCCAATACAGTAAGAAACATAAGCATTCCCAGAAAAAAAGAACTGTTTTTCCTACTCAAACAGACCATATGTAGTTCAACTCTGCTTATGAAACTGATACAAACCACAGCTCCTCTTACATAAAAGCTCTTTAGTTAATACTGAGAATCATGTAGGGTTCGTGAACTGCGAAAAATCATTTGAGCCCAAAATTCACTTGGTTTACCAGAAATGAACTCTTGCTTGTAGGAAGACACAGATCATGGGGTTTAACTCCGTTTTTGAAGCGAAATTCAGACCAGAGTTCTAATCCATGAAACACACCCTGATTTAATGCAAGAAGCAAGCTCTTCTTTTCAGTGTCTCCAATACAGCAAGAACCATGAGCATGCCCTGAAAAAAAGAACTGTGTTTCCTACTCATACGGACCATATGAAGTTCAACTCTGCTTATGAAACTGATACAAACCACACCTACTCTTACATAAATGCTCTTTAGTTAATAGTGATAATCGCGTTGGGTGTAGAACTGTGTAAAGACATTTGAGCCGAAAATTCACTTGGTTTACCAGAAATGAACTCCTGCTGGTAGGAAGACACAGATCATGGGATTTAACTCCGTTTGTGAAGGGAAATTCAGACCAGAGTTCTCCTCCATGAAACACACCCTGTTTTAATGCAAGAAGCAAGCTCTTCTTTCCAGTGTCTTCAATACAGCAAGAACCATGAGCATTCCCTGAAAAAAAGAACAGTGTTTCCTACTCATACGGACCATATATAGTTCAACTCTGCTTATGAAACTGATACAAACCACAGCTCCACTAACATAAATGCTCTTTAGTTAATATTGAGAATTGCGTTGGTTTCGGGAACTGCGAAAAATCATTTGAGCCCAAAATTCACTGGGGTAACCAGTAATGAAATCTTACTTGTAGGAAGACACAGATCCTGGTGGCTTAACTCCGTTCTGAAAGGTAATTCAGACCAGAGTTCTCTTCCCTGAAACACACTCTGTTTTAAGTCAAGAAGCCTCCTCTTCTTTCCAGCGTCACCAATACAGCAAGAACCATGATTATGCCCAGAAAAAATGAACTGTGTTTCCTACTCATACGGACCATATGTAGTTCAACTCTGCTTATGAAACTGATACAAACCACAGCTCCTCTTACATAAATGCTCTTTAGTTAATAGTGAGAATCGCGTTAGGTTCGTGAACTGCGAAAAATCATTTGAGCCCAAAATTCACTGGGTTTACCTGAAATGAAATCTTGCTTGTAGGAAGACATAGATCATGGGGTTTAACTCCATTTCTGAAGGCAAATTCAGACCAGAATTCTCAACCCTGGAAAACACTCTGTTTTAAGGCAAGAATCATCCTCTTCTTTCCAGCGTCTCCAATACACTAAGAACCATGAGCATGCCGAGAAAAAATGAACTGTGTTTCCTACTCATACGGACCATATGAGGTTCAACTCTGCTTATGTAACTGATACAAACCACACCTACTGTTACATAAATGCTCTTTAGTTAATAGTGATAATCGCGTTGGGTTCTAGAACTGTGTAAAGTCATTTGAGCCGAAAATTCACTTGGTTTACCAGAAATGAACTCCTGCTGGTAGGAAGACACAGATCATGGGATTTAACTCCGTTTGTGAAGGGAAATTCAGACCAGAGTTCTCCTCCATGAAACACACCCTGTTTTAATGCAAGAAGCAAGCTCTCCTTTCCAGTGTCTTCAATACAGCAAGAACCATGAGCATTCCCTGAAAAAAAGAACTGTGTTTCCTACTCATAAGGACCAAATGTAGTTCAACTCTGTTTATGAAACTGATACAAATCACACCTCCTCTTACATAAATGCTCTTTAGTTACTAGTGATAATCGCGTAGTATTCGTGAACTGCGAATAATCATTTGAGCCCAAAATTCAAAGGGTGAACCAGAAATGAACTCTTGCTTGTAGGAAGACACAGATCCTGGGGTTTAACTCCGTTTCTGAAGGGAAACTCAGACCAGAGTTCTCATCCCTGAAACACACCCTGTTTTAATGCAAGAAGCAAGCTCTTCTTCCAGAGTCTAAAATACAGCAAGGAATATGAGCATGCCCTGAAAAAAAGAAATGTGTTTTATACTCATACGGACCATATGTAGTTCAACTCTGCTTATGAAACTGATACAAACCACAGCTCCGCTTATATAAAGGCTCTTTAGTTAATAGTGAGAATCGCGTTAGGTTCGTGAACTGCGAAAAATCATTTGAGCCCAAAATTTACTGGGTTTACCTGAAATGAAATCTTGCTTGTAGGAAGACATAGATCATGGGGTTTAACTCCATTTCTGAAGGCAAATTCAGACCAGAATTCTCAACCCTGGAAAACACTCTGCTTTAAGGCAAGAATCATCCTCTTCTTTCTAGCATCTCCAATACAGTAAGAACCATGAGCATGCCGAGAAAAAAAGATCTGTGCTTCCTACTCATAGGGATCATATGTAGTTCAACTCTGCTTATGAAATGATACAGACCACAGCTCCTCTTACATAAATGCTCTTTAGTTAATAGTGATAAACACGTTGGGTTCTACAACTGTGTAAAGTCATTTGAGCCAAAAATTCACTGGGTTTACCAGAAAAGAACTCTTCCTTGTAGGAAGACACAGATCATGGGGTTTAACTCCGTTTGTGAAGGGAAATTCAGACCACAGTTCTCATACATGAAACACAGTCTGTTTTAATGCAAGAAGCAAGCTCTTCTTTCCAGCGACTCGAATACAGCAAGAAACATGAGCATTCCCTGAAAAAAGAACTGTGTTTCCTACTCATAAGGACAAAATGTAGTTCAACTCTGTTTATGAAACTGATACAAATCACACCTCCTCTTACATAAATGCTCTTTAGTTACTAGTGATAATCGTGTAGTATTCGTGAACCGCGAATAATCATTTGAGCCCAAAATTCAGAGGGTGTACCAGAAATGAACTCTTCCTTGTAGGAAGACACAAATCCTGGGGTTACTCCGTTTCTGAAGGGTAATTCAGACCAGAGTTCACATCCCTGAAACACACTCTGTTTTAACGCAAGAAGCAAGCTCTTCTTTCCATAGTCTAAAATACAGCAAGAACCATGAGCATGCCCTGAAAAAAAATGTGTTTCCTACTCATACGGATCATATGTAGTTCAACTCTGCTTATGAAACTGATACAAACCACAGCTCCGCTTATGTAAATGCTCTTTAGTTAATAGTGAGAATTGCGCTGGGTTCGTGAACTGCGAAAAAATATTTTAAGCCCAAAATTCACTGTGTTTACCTGAAATGAACTCTTGCTTGTAGGAAGACACAGATCCTGGGGTTTAACTCCATTTTTGAAGTTCAATTCAGACCAGAGTTCTCATCCCTGAAAAAAACTCTGTTTTAGGGCAAGAATCATCCTCTTCTATCCAGCATCTCCAATACAGTAAGAAACATAAGCATTCCCAGAAAAAAAGAACTGTTTTTCCTACTCAAACAGACCATATGTAGTTCAACTCTGCTTATGAAACTGATACAAACCACAGCTCCTCTTACATAAAAGCTCTTTAGTTAATACTGAGAATCATGTAGGGTTCGTGAACTGCGAAAAATCATTTGAGCCCAAAATTCACTTGGTTTACCAGAAATGAACTCTTGCTTGTAGGAAGACACAGATCATGGGGTTTAACTCCGTTTTTGAAGCGAAATTCAGACCAGAGTTCTAATCCATGAAACACACCCTGATTTAATGCAAGAAGCAAGCTCTTCTTTTCAGTGTCTCCAATACAGCAAGAACCATGAGCATGCCCTGAAAAAAAGAACTGTGTTTCCTACTCATACGGACCATATGAAGTTCAACTCTGCTTATGAAACTGATACAAACCACACCTACTCTTACATAAATGCTCTTTAGTTAATAGTGATAATCGCGTTGGGTGTAGAACTGTGTAAAGACATTTGAGCCGAAAATTCACTTGGTTTACCAGAAATGAACTCCTGCTGGTACGAAGACACAGATCATGGGATTTAACTCCGTTTGTGAAGGGAAATTCAGACCAGAGTTCTCCTCCATGAAACACACCCTGTTTTAATGCAAGAAGCAAGCTCTTCTTTCCAGTGTCTTCAATACAGCAAGAACCATGAGCATTCCCTGAAAAAAAGAACAGTGTTTCCTACTCATACGGACCATATATAGTTCAACTCTGCTTATGAAACTGATACAAACCACAGCTCCACTAACATAAATGCTCTTTAGTTAATATTGAGAATTGTGTTGGTTTCGGGAACTGCGAAAAATCATTTGAGCCCAAAATTCACTGGGGTAACCAGTAATGAAATCTTACTTGTAGGAAGACACAGATCCTGGTGGCTTAACTCCGTTCTGAAAGGTAATTCAGACCAGAGTTCTCTTCCCTGAAACACACTCTGTTTTAAGTCAAGAAGCCTCCTCTTCTTTCCAGCGTCACCAATACAGCAAGAACCATGATTATGCCCAGAAAAAATGAACTGTGTTTCCTACTCATACGGACCATATGTAGTTCAACTCTGCTTATGAAACTGATACAAACCACAGCTCCTCTTACATAAATGCTCTTTAGTTAATAGTGAGAATCGCGTTAGGTTCGTGAACTGCGAAAAATCATTTGAGCCCAAAATTCACTGGGTTTACCTGAAATGAAATCTTGCTTGTAGGAAGACATAGATCATGGGGTTTAACTCCATTTCTGAAGGCAAATTCAGACCAGAATTCTCAACCCTGGAAAACACTCTGTTTTAAGGCAAGAATCATCCTCTTCTTTCCAGCGTCTCCAATACACTAAGAACCATGAGCATGCCGAGAAAAAATGAACTGTGTTTCCTACTCATACGGACCATATGAGGTTCAACTCTGCTTATGTAACTGATACAAACCACACCTACTGTTACATAAATGCTCTTTAGTTAATAGTGATAATCGCGTTGGGTTCTAGAACTGTGTAAAGTCATTTGAGCCGAAAATTCACTTGGTTTACCAGAAATGAACTCCTGCTGGTAGGAAGACACAGATCATGGGATTTAACTCCGTTTGTGAAGGGAAATTCAGACCAGAGTTCTCCTCCATGAAACACACCCTGTTTTAATGCAAGAAGCAAGCTCTCCTTTCCAGTGTCTTCAATACAGCAAGAACCATGAGCATTCCATGAAAAAAAGAACTGTGTTTCCTACTCATAAGGACCAAATGTAGTTCAACTCTGTTTATGAAACTGATACAAATCACACCTCCTCTTACATAAATGCTCTTTAGTTACTAGTGATAATCGCGTAGTATTCGTGAACTGCGAATAATCATTTGAGCCCAAAATTCAAAGGGTGAACCAGAAATGAACTCTTGCTTGTAGGAAGACACAGATCCTGGGGTTTAACTCCGTTTCTGAAGGGAAACTCAGACCAGAGTTCTCATCCCTGAAACACACCCTGTTTTAATGCAAGAAGCAAGCTCTTCTTCCAGAGTCTAAAATACAGCAAGGAATATGAGCATGCCCTGAAAAAAAGAAATGTGTTTTATACTCATACGGACCATATGTAGTTCAACTCTGCTTATGAAACTGATACAAACCACAGCTCCGCTTATATAAAGGCTCTTTAGTTAATAGTGAGAATCGCGTTAGGTTCGTGAACTGCGAAAAATCATTTGAGCCCAAAATTTACTGGGTTTACCTGAAATGAAATCTTGCTTGTAGGAAGACATAGATCATGGGGTTTAACTCCATTTCTGAAGGCAAATTCAGACCAGAATTCTCAACCCTGGAAAACACTCTGCTTTAAGGCAAGAATCATCCTCTTCTTTCTAGCATCTCCAATACAGTAAGAACCATGAGCATGCCGAGAAAAAAAGATCTGTGCTTCCTACTCATAGGGATCATATGTAGTTCAACTCTGCTTATGAAATGATACAGACCACAGCTCCTCTTACATAAATGCTCTTTAGTTAATAGTGATAAACACGTTGGGTTCTACAACTGTGTAAAGTCATTTGAGCCAAAAATTCACTGGGTTTACCAGAAAAGAACTCTTCCTTGTAGGAAGACACAGATCATGGGGTTTAACTCCGTTTGTGAAGGGAAATTCAGACCACAGTTCTCATACATGAAACACAGTCTGTTTTAATGCAAGAAGCAAGCTCTTCTTTTCAGTGTCTCCAATACAGCAAGAACCATGAGCATGCCCTGAAAAAAAGAACTGTGTTTCCTACTCATACGGACCATATGAAGTTCAACTCTGCTTATGAAACTGATACAAACCACACCTACTCTTACATAAATGCTCTTTAGTTAATAGTGATAATCGCGTTGGGGTCTAGAACTGTGTAAAGTCATTTGAGCCGAAAATTCACTTGGTTTACCAGAAATGAACTCCTGCTGGTAGGAAGACACAGATCATGGGATTTAACTCCGTTTGTGAAGGGAAATTCAGACCAGAGTTCTCCTCCATGAAACACACCCTGTTTTAATGCAAGAAGCAAGCTCTTCTTTCCAGTGTCTTCAATACAGTAAGAACCATGAGCATTCCCTGAAAAAAAGAACAGTGTTTCCTACTCATACGGACCATATATAGTTCAACTCTGCTTATGAAACTGATACAAACCACAGCTCCGCTAACATAAATGCTCTTTAGTTAATATTGAGAATCGCGTTGGTTTCGGGAACTGCGAAAAATCATTTGAGCCCAAAATTCACTGTGGTAACCAGTAATGAAATCTTGCTTGTAGGAAGACACAGATCCTGGGGTTTAACTCCGTTCTGAAAGGAAATTCAGACCAGAGTTCTCTTCCCTGAAACACACTCTGTTTTAAGTCAAAAAGCATCCTCTTCTTTCCAGCGTCACCAATACAGTAAGAACCATGATTATGCCCAGAAAAAATGAACTGTGTTTCCTACTCATACGGACCATATGTAGTTCAACTCTGCTTATGAAACTGATACAAACCACAGCTCCTCTTACATAAATGCTCTTTAGTTAATAGTGAGAATCCCGTTAGGTTCGTGAACTGCGAAAAATCATTTGAGCCCAAAATTCACTGGGTTTACCTGAAATGAAATCTTGCTTGTAGGATGACATAGATCATGGGGTTTAACTCCATTTCTGAAGGCAAATTCAGACCAGAATTCTCAACCAAGGAAAACACTCTGTTTTAAGGCAAGAATCATCCTCTTCTTTCCAGCGTCTCCAATACACTAAGAACCATGAGCATGCCGAGAAAAAAAGAACTGTGTTTCCTACTCATACGGACCATATGAGGTTCAACTCTGCTTATGTAACTGATACAAACCACACCTACTGTTGCATAAATGCTCTTTAGTTAATAGTGATAATCGCGTTGGGTTCTAGAACTGTGTAAAGTCATTTGAGCCGAAAATTCACTTGGTTTACCAGAAATGAACCCCTGCTGGTAGGAAGACACAGATCATGGGATTTAACTCCATTTGTGAAGGGATATTCAGACCAGAGTTCTCCTCCATGAAACACACCCTGTTTTAATGCAAGCAGCAAGCTCTTCTTTCCAGTGTCTTCAATACAGCAAGAACCATGAGCATTCCCTGAAAAAAAGAACAGTATTTCCTACTCATACAGACCATATGTAGTTCAACTCTGCTTATGAAACTGATACAAACCACAGCTGCGCTAACATAAATGCTCTTTAGTTAATATTGAGAATCGCGTTAGGTTCGTGAACTGCGAAAAATCATTTGAGCCCAAAATTCACTGGGTTTACCATAAATGAAATCTTGATTATATGAAGACATCGATCATGGGGTTTAACTCCATTTCTGAAGGCAAATTCAGACCAGAATTCTCAACCCTGGAAAACACTCTGTTTTAAGGCAAGAATCATCCTCTTCTTTCCAGTGTCTCCAATACAGTAAGAACCATGAGCATGCCGAGAAAAAAAGAACTGTGTTTCCTACTCATAGGGACCATAAGTAGTTCAACTCTGCTGATGAAATGATACAGACCACAGCTCCTCTTACATAAATGCTCTTTAGTTAATAGTGATAAACACGTTGTGTTCTACAACTGTGTAAAGTCATTTGAGCCGAAAATTCACTTGGTTTACCTGAAATGAACTCTTCCTTGTAGGAAGACACAGATCATGGGGTTTAACTACGTTTGTGAAGGGAAATTCAGACCACAGTTCTCATACATGAAACACAGTCTGTTTTAATGCAAGAAGCAAGCTCTTCTTTCCAGCGTCTCGAATACAGCAAGAAACATGAGCATTCCCTGAAAAAAGAACTGTGTTTCCTACTCATAAGGACAAAATGTAGTTCAACTCTGTTTATGAAACTGATACAAATCACACCTCCTCTTACATAAATGCTCTTTAGTTACTAGTGATAATCGTGTAGTATTCGTGAACTGCGAATAATCATTTGAGCCCAAAATTCAAAGGGTGTACCAGAAATGAACTCTTCCTTGTAGGATGACACAAATCCTGGGGTTAACTCCGTTTCCGATGGGAAATTCAGACCAGAGTTCTCATCCCTGAAACACACTCTGTTTTAACGCAAGAAGCAAGCTCTTCTTTACATAGTCTAAAATACAGCAAGAACCATGAGCATGCCCTGAAAAAAGAACTGTGTTTCCTACTCATAAGGACCAAATGTAGTCCAAGTCTGCTTATGAAACTGATACAAACCACAGCTCCGCTTACATAAATGCTCTTTAGTTATTAGTGAGAATCGCGTTGGGTTCGTGAACTGCGAAAAATCATTTGAGCCCAAAATTCACTGGGTTTACCTGAAATGAAATCTTGCTTGTAGGAAGACATAGATCATGGGGTTTAACTCCATTTCTGAAGGCAAATTCAGACCAGAATTCTCAACCCTGGAAAACACTCTGCTTTAAGGCAAGAATCATCCTCTTCTTTCTAGCATCTCCAATACAGTAAGAACCATGAGCATGCCGAGAAAAAAAGAACTGTGTTTCCTACTCATAGGGATCATATGTAGTTCAACTCTGCTTATGAAATGATACAGACCAGAGCTCCTCTTACATAAATGCTCTTTAGTTAATAGTGATAAACACGTTGGGTTCTAGAACTCTGTAAATTCATTTGAGCCGAAAATTCACTTGGTTTACCAGAAATGAACTCTTGCTGGTAGGAAGACACCGATCCTGGGGTTTAACTCCGTTTCTGAAGGGAAATTCAGACCAGAGTTCTCATCCCTGAAACACATTGTGTTTTAAAGAAGAAGCAAGCTCTTCTTTCCAGATTTGAAAATAAAGCAAGAACCATGAGCATGGTCTGAAAAAAAGAACTGTGTTTCCTACTCATACAGAACATATGTAGTTCAACTCTGCTTATGAAACTGATACAAACCACAGCTCCTCTTACATAAATCCTCTTTAGTTAATAGTGAGAATCGCGTTGGGTTCATGAACTGCGAAAAATCATTTCAGCCTAAAAATTCACTGGGTTTACCAGAAATGAACTATTGCTTGTAGGAAGACACATATCCTGGGGTTTAACTCCGTTTCTGAAGGGAAATTCAGACCAGAGTTCTCATCCCTGAAACACATTGTGTTTTAACGAAGAAGCAAGCTCTTCTTTCCAGAGTCTAAAATACAGCAAGAACAATGAGCAGGGTCTGAAAAAATGAACTGTGTTTCCTATTCATACGGACGATATGTAGTTCAACTTTTTTTTATGAAACTGGTACTGACCACACCTTCTTTTACATAAATGCTCTTTAGTTAATAATGAGAATCATGTTGGGTTCGTGAACTACGAAAAAACATTTGAGCACAAAATTCACTGAGTTTTCCAGAACTGAACTCTTGCTTGTAGGAAGACACAGATCCTGGGGTTTAACTCCGTTTCTGAAGGGAAATTCAGACCAGAATTCTCATCCCTGGAAAACACTCTGTTTTAAGGCATGAATCATCCTCTTCTATCCAGGTTCTCCAATACAATAAGAACCATGAGCATGCCAAGAAAAAAAAAACTGTGTTTCCTACTCATACAGTCCATATGTAGACCAACTCTGCTTATGAAACTGATACAAATCACACCTCCTCTTACATAAATGCTCTTTAGTTACTAGTGATAATCGCGTAGTATTTGTGAACCTCGAATAATCATTTGAGCCCAAAATTCAAAGGGTGAACCAGAAATGAACTCTTGCTTGTAGGAAGACACAGATCCTGGGGTTTAACTCCGTTTCTGAAGGGAAATTCAGACCAGAGTTCTCATCCCTGAAACACACTCTGTTTTAACGCAAGAAGCAAGCTCTTCTTTCCATAGTCTAAAATACAGCAAGAACCATGAGCATGCCCTGAAAAAAAATGTGTTTCCTACTCATACGGATCATATGTAGTTCAACTCTGCTTATGAAACTGATACAAACCACAGCTCCGCTTATGTAAATGCTCTTTAGTTAATAGTGAGAATTGCGTTGGGTTCGTGAAGTGCGAAAAGATATTTTAAGCCCAAAATTCACTGTGTTTACCTGAAATGAACTCTTGCTTGTAGGAAGACACAGATCCTGGGGTTTAACTCCGTTTCTGAAGTTCAATTCAGACCAGAGTTCTCATCCCTGAAAAAAACTCTGTTTTAGGGCAAGAATCATCCTCTTCTATCCAGCATCTCCAATGCAGTAAGAAACATAAGCATTCCCAGAAAAAAAGAACTGTTTTTCCTACTCAAACAGACCATATGTAGTTCAACACTGCTTATGAAACTGATACAAACCACAGCTCCTCTTACATAAAACCTCTTTAGTTAATACTGAGAATCATGTAGGGTTCGTGAACTGCGAAAAATCATTTGAGCCCAAAATTCACTTGGTTTACCAGAAATGAACTCTTGCTTGTAGGAAGACACAGATCATGGGGTTTAACACCGTTTTTGAAGCGAAATTCAGACCAGAGTTCTAATCCATGAAACACAACCTGATTTAATGCAAGAAGCAAGCTCTTCTTTTCAGTGTCTCCAATACAGCAAGAAACATGAGCATGCCCTGAAAAAAAGAACTGTGTTTCCTACTCATACGGACCATATGAAGTTCAACTCTGCTTATGAAACTGATACAAACCACACCTACTCTTACATAAATGCTCTTTAGTTAATAGTGATAATCGCGTTGGGTTCTAGAAATGTGTAAAGTCATTTGAGCCGAAAATTCACTTGGTTTACCAGAAATGAACTCCTGCTGGTAGGAAGACACAGATCATGGGATTTAACTCCGTTTGTGAAGGGAAATTCAGACCAGAGTTCTCCTCCATGAAACACACCCTGTTTTAATGCAAGAAGCAAGCTCTTCTTTCCAGTGTCTTCAATACAGCAAGAACCATGAGCATTCCCTGAAAAAAAGAACAGTGTTTCCTACTCATACGGACCATATATAGTTCAACTCTGCTTATGAAACTGATACAAACCACAGCTCCGCTAACATAAATGCTCTTTAGTTAATATTGAGAATCGCGTTGGTTTCGGGAACTGCGAAAAATCATTTGAGCCCAAAATTCACTGGGGTAACCAGTAACGAAATCTTGCTTGTAGGAAGACACAGATCCTGGGGTTTAACTGCGTTCTGAAAGGTAATTCAGACCAGAGTTCTCTTCCCTGAAACACACTCTGTTTTAACGCAAGAAGCAAGCACTTCTTTCCATAGTCTAAAATACAGCAAGAACCATGAGCATGCCCTGAAAAAAAATGTGTTTCCTACTCATACGGATCATATGTAGTTCAACTCTGCTTATGAAACTGATACAAACCACAGCTCCGCTTATGTAAATGCTCTTTAGTTAATAGTGAGAATTGCGCTGGGTTCGTGAACTGCGAAAAAATATTTTAAGCCCAAAATTCACTGTGTTTACCTGAAATGAACTCTTGCTTGTAGGAAGACACAGATCCTGGGGTTTAACTCCATTTTTGAAGTTCAATTCAGACCAGAGTTCTCATCCCTGAAAAAAACTCTGTTTTAGGGCAAGAATCATCCTCTTCTATCCAGCATCTCCAATACAGTAAGAAACATAAGCATTCCCAGAAAAAAAGAACTGTTTTTCCTACTCAAACAGACCATATGTAGTTCAACTCTGCTTATGAAACTGATACAAACCACAGCTCCTCTTACATAAAAGCTCTTTAGTTAATACTGAGAATCATGTAGGGTTCGTGAACTGCGAAAAATCATTTGAGCCCAAAATTCACTTGGTTTACCAGAAATGAACTCTTGCTTGTAGGAAGACACAGATCATGGGGTTTAACTCCGTTTTTGAAGCGAAATTCAGACCAGAGTTCTAATCCATGAAACACACCCTGATTTAATGCAAGAAGCAAGCTCTTCTTTTCAGTGTCTCCAATACAGCAAGAACCATGAGCATGCCCTGAAAAAAAGAACTGTGTTTCCTACTCATACGGACCATATGAAGTTCAACTCTGCTTATGAAACTGATACAAACCACACCTACTCTTACATAAATGCTCTTTAGTTAATAGTGATAATCGCGTTGGGTGTAGAACTGTGTAAAGACATTTGAGCCGAAAATTCACTTGGTTTACCAGAAATGAACTCCTGCTGGTAGGAAGACACAGATCATGGGATTTAACTCCGTTTGTGAAGGGACATTCAGACCAGAGTTCTCCTCCATGAAACACACCCTGTTTTAATGCAAGAAGCAAGCTCTTCTTTCCAGTGTCTTCAATACAGCAAGAACCATGAGCATTCCCTGAAAAAAAGAACAGTGTTTCCTACTCATACGGACCATATATAGTTCAACTCTGCTTATGAAACTGATACAAACCACAGCTCCACTAACATAAATGCTCTTTAGTTAATATTGAGAATTGCGTTGGTTTCGGGAACTGCGAAAAATCATTTGAGCCCAAAATTCACTGGGGTAACCAGTAATGAAATCTTACTTGTAGGAAGACACAGATCCTGGTGGCTTAACTCCGTTCTGAAAGGTAATTCAGACCAGAGTTCTCTTCCCTGAAACACACTCTGTTTTAAGTCAAGAAGCCTCCTCTTCTTTCCAGCGTCACCAATACAGCAAGAACCATGATTATGCCCAGAAAAAATGAACTGTGTTTCCTACTCATACGGACCATATGTAGTTCAACTCTGCTTATGAAACTGATACAAACCACAGCTCCTCTTACATAAATGCTCTTTAGTTAATAGTGAGAATCGCGTTAGGTTCGTGAACTGCGAAAAATCATTTGAGCCCAAAATTCACTGGGTTTACCTGAAATGAAATCTTGCTTGTAGGAAGACATAGATCATGGGGTTTAACTCCATTTCTGAAGGCAAATTCAGACCAGAATTCTCAACCCTGGAAAACACTCTGTTTTAAGGCAAGAATCATCCTCTTCTTTCCAGCGTCTCCAATACACTAAGAACCATGAGCATGCCGAGAAAAAATGAACTGTGTTTCCTACTCATACGGACCATATGAGGTTCAACTCTGCTTATGTAACTGATACAAACCACACCTACTGTTACATAAATGCTCTTTAGTTAATAGTGATAATCGCGTTGGGTTCTAGAACTGTGTAAAGTCATTTGAGCCGAAAATTCACTTGGTTTACCAGAAATGAACTCCTGCTGGTAGGAAGACACAGATCATGGGATTTAACTCCGTTTGTGAAGGGAAATTCAGACCAGAGTTCTCCTCCATGAAACACACCCTGTTTTAATGCAAGAAGCAAGCTCTCCTTTCCAGTGTCTTCAATACAGCAAGAACCATGAGCATTCCCTGAAAAAAAGAACTGTGTTTCCTACTCATAAGGACCAAATGTAGTTCAACTCTGTTTATGAAACTGATACAAATCACACCTCCTCTTACATAAATGCTCTTTAGTTACTAGTGATAATCGCGTAGTATTCGTGAACTGCGAATAATCATTTGAGCCCAAAATTCAAAGGGTGAACCAGAAATGAACTCTTGCTTGTAGGAAGACACAGATCCTGGGGTTTAACTCCGTTTCTGAAGGGAAACTCAGACCAGAGTTCTCATCCCTGAAACACACCCTGTTTTAATGCAAGAAGCAAGCTCTTCTTCCAGAGTCTAAAATACAGCAAGGAATATGAGCATGCCCTGAAAAAAAGAAATGTGTTTTATACTCATACGGACCATATGTAGTTCAACTCTGCTTATGAAACTGATACAAACCACAGCTCCGCTTATATAAAGGCTCTTTAGTTAATAGTGAGAATCGCGTTAGGTTCGTGAACTGCGAAAAATCATTTGAGCCCAAAATTTACTGGGTTTACCTGAAATGAAATCT
Organism: Onychomys leucogaster; assembly: GCA_949786385.1. Lineage (NCBI taxonomy): Eukaryota > Metazoa > Chordata > Mammalia > Rodentia > Cricetidae > Onychomys > Onychomys leucogaster. The sequence continues at coordinate 666,987 of CATKUP010000109.1, forward strand.
TGCTTGTAGGAAGACATAGATCATGGGGTTTAACTCCATTTCTGAAGGCAAATTCAGACCAGAATTCTCAACCCTGGAAAACACTCTGCTTTAAGGCAAGAATCATCCTCTTCTTTCTAGCATCTCCAATACAGTAAGAACCATGAGCATGCCGAGAAAAAAAGATCTGTGCTTCCTACTCATAGGGATCATATGTAGTTCAACTCTGCTTATGAAATGATACAGACCACAGCTCCTCTTACATAAATGCTCTTTAGTTAATAGTGATAAACACGTTGGGTTCTACAACTGTGTAAAGTCATTTGAGCCAAAAATTCACTGGGTTTACCAGAAAAGAACTCTTCCTTGTAGGAAGACACAGATCATGGGGTTTAACTCCGTTTGTGAAGGGAAATTCAGACCACAGTTCTCATACATGAAACACAGTCTGTTTTAATGCAAGAAGCAAGCTCTTCTTTCCAGCGACTCGAATACAGCAAGAAACATGAGCATTCCCTGAAAAAAGAACTGTGTTTCCTACTCATAAGGACAAAATGTAGTTCAACTCTGTTTATGAAACTGATACAAATCACACCTCCTCTTACATAAATGCTCTTTAGTTACTAGTGATAATCGTGTAGTATTCGTGAACCGCGAATAATCATTTGAGCCCAAAATTCAAAGGGTGTACCAGAAATGAACTCTTCCTTGTAGGAAGACACAAATCCTGGGGTTACTCCGTTTCTGAAGGGTAATTCAGACCAGAGTTCACATCCCTGAAACACACTCTGTTTTAACGCAAGAAGCAAGCTCTTCTTTCCATAGTCTAAAATACAGCAAGAACCATGAGCATGCCCTGAAAAAAAATGTGTTTCCTACTCATACGGATCATATGTAGTTCAACTCTGCTTATGAAACTGATACAAACCACAGCTCCGCTTATGTAAATGCTCTTTAGTTAATAGTGAGAATTGCGCTGGGTTCGTGAACTGCGAAAAAATATTTTAAGCCCAAAATTCACTGTGTTTACCTGAAATGAACTCTTGCTTGTAGGAAGACACAGATCCTGGGGTTTAACTCCATTTTTGAAGTTCAATTCAGACCAGAGTTCTCATCCCTGAAAAAAACTCTGTTTTAGGGCAAGAATCATCCTCTTCTATCCAGCATCTCCAATACAGTAAGAAACATAAGCATTCCCAGAAAAAAAGAACTGTTTTTCCTACTCAAACAGACCATATGTAGTTCAACTCTGCTTATGAAACTGATACAAACCACAGCTCCTCTTACATAAAAGCTCTTTAGTTAATACTGAGAATCATGTAGGGTTCGTGAACTGCGAAAAATCATTTGAGCCCAAAATTCACTTGGTTTACCAGAAATGAACTCTTGCTTGTAGGAAGACACAGATCATGGGGTTTAACTCCGTTTTTGAAGCGAAATTCAGACCAGAGTTCTAATCCATGAAACACACCCTGATTTAATGCAAGAAGCAAGCTCTTCTTTTCAGTGTCTCCAATACAGCAAGAACCATGAGCATGCCCTGAAAAAAAGAACTGTGTTTCCTACTCATACGGACCATATGAAGTTCAACTCTGCTTATGAAACTGATACAAACCACACCTACTCTTACATAAATGCTCTTTAGTTAATAGTGATAATCGCGTTGGGTGTAGAACTGTGTAAAGACATTTGAGCCGAAAATTCACTTGGTTTACCAGAAATGAACTCCTGCTGGTACGAAGACACAGATCATGGGATTTAACTCCGTTTGTGAAGGGAAATTCAGACCAGAGTTCTCCTCCATGAAACACACCCTGTTTTAATGCAAGAAGCAAGCTCTTCTTTCCAGTGTCTTCAATACAGCAAGAACCATGAGCATTCCCTGAAAAAAAGAACAGTGTTTCCTACTCATACGGACCATATATAGTTCAACTCTGCTTATGAAACTGATACAAACCACAGCTCCACTAACATAAATGCTCTTTAGTTAATATTGAGAATTGCGTTGGTTTCGGGAACTGCGAAAAATCATTTGAGCCCAAAATTCACTGGGGTAACCAGTAATGAAATCTTACTTGTAGGAAGACACAGATCCTGGTGGCTTAACTCCGTTCTGAAAGGTAATTCAGACCAGAGTTCTCTTCCCTGAAACACACTCTGTTTTAAGTCAAGAAGCCTCCTCTTCTTTCCAGCGTCACCAATACAGCAAGAACCATGATTATGCCCAGAAAAAATGAACTGTGTTTCCTACTCATACGGACCATATGTAGTTCAACTCTGCTTATGAAACTGATACAAACCACAGCTCCTCTTACATAAATGCTCTTTAGTTAATAGTGAGAATCGCGTTAGGTTCGTGAACTGCGAAAAATCATTTGAGCCCAAAATTCACTGGGTTTACCTGAAATGAAATCTTGCTTGTAGGAAGACATAGATCATGGGGTTTAACTCCATTTCTGAAGGCAAATTCAGACCAGAATTCTCAACCCTGGAAAACACTCTGTTTTAAGGCAAGAATCATCCTCTTCTTTCCAGCGTCTCCAATACACTAAGAACCATGAGCATGCCGAGAAAAAATGAACTGTGTTTCCTACTCATACGGACCATATGAGGTTCAACTCTGCTTATGTAACTGATACAAACCACACCTACTGTTACATAAATGCTCTTTAGTTAATAGTGATAATCGCGTTGGGTTCTAGAACTGTGTAAAGTCATTTGAGCCGAAAATTCACTTGGTTTACCAGAAATGAACTCCTGCTGGTAGGAAGACACAGATCATGGGATTTAACTCCGTTTGTGAAGGGAAATTCAGACCAGAGTTCTCCTCCATGAAACACACCCTGTTTTAATGCAAGAAGCAAGCTCTCCTTTCCAGTGTCTTCAATACAGCAAGAACCATGAGCATTCCCTGAAAAAAAGAACTGTGTTTCCTACTCATAAGGACCAAATGTAGTTCAACTCTGTTTATGAAACTGATACAAATCACACCTCCTCTTACATAAATGCTCTTTAGTTACTAGTGATAATCGCGTAGTATTCGTGAACTGCGAATAATCATTTGAGCCCAAAATTCAAAGGGTGAACCAGAAATGAACTCTTGCTTGTAGGAAGACACAGATCCTGGGGTTTAACTCCGTTTCTGAAGGGAAACTCAGACCAGAGTTCTCATCCCTGAAACACACCCTGTTTTAACGCAAGAAGCAAGCTCTTCTTTCCATAGTCTAAAATACAGCAAGAACCATGAGCATGCCCTGAAAAAAAATGTGTTTCCTACTCATACGGATCATATGTAGTTCAACTCTGCTTATGAAACTGATACAAACCACAGCTCCGCTTATGTAAATGCTCTTTAGTTAATAGTGAGAATTGCGCTGGGTTCGTGAACTGCGAAAAAATATTTTAAGCCCAAAATTCACTGTGTTTACCTGAAATGAACTCTTGCTTGTAGGAAGACACAGATCCTGGGGTTTAACTCCATTTTTGAAGTTCAATTCAGACCAGAGTTCTCATCCCTGAAAAAAACTCTGTTTTAGGGCAAGAATCATCCTCTTCTATCCAGCATCTCCAATACAGTAAGAAACATAAGCATTCCCAGAAAAAAAGAACTGTTTTTCCTACTCAAACAGACCATATGTAGTTCAACTCTGCTTATGAAACTGATACAAACCACAGCTCCTCTTACATAAAAGCTCTTTAGTTAATACTGAGAATCATGTAGGGTTCGTGAACTGCGAAAAATCATTTGAGCCCAAAATTCACTTGGTTTACCAGAAATGAACTCTTGCTTGTAGGAAGACACAGATCATGGGGTTTAACTCCGTTTTTGAAGCGAAATTCAGACCAGAGTTCTAATCCATGAAACACACCCTGATTTAATGCAAGAAGCAAGCTCTTCTTTTCAGTGTCTCCAATACAGCAAGAACCATGAGCATGCCCTGAAAAAAAGAACTGTGTTTCCTACTCATACGGACCATATGAAGTTCAACTCTGCTTATGAAACTGATACAAACCACACCTACTCTTACATAAATGCTCTTTAGTTAATAGTGATAATCGCGTTGGGTGTAGAACTGTGTAAAGACATTTGAGCCGAAAATTCACTTGGTTTACCAGAAATGAACTCCTGCTGGTACGAAGACACAGATCATGGGATTTAACTCCGTTTGTGAAGGGAAATTCAGACCAGAGTTCTCCTCCATGAAACACACCCTGTTTTAATGCAAGAAGCAAGCTCTTCTTTCCAGTGTCTTCAATACAGCAAGAACCATGAGCATTCCCTGAAAAAAAGAACAGTGTTTCCTACTCATACGGACCATATATAGTTCAACTCTGCTTATGAAACTGATACAAACCACAGCTCCACTAACATAAATGCTCTTTAGTTAATATTGAGAATTGCGTTGGTTTCGGGAACTGCGAAAAATCATTTGAGCCCAAAATTCACTGGGGTAACCAGTAATGAAATCTTACTTGTAGGAAGACACAGATCCTGGTGGCTTAACTCCGTTCTGAAAGGTAATTCAGACCAGAGTTCTCTTCCCTGAAACACACTCTGTTTTAAGTCAAGAAGCCTCCTCTTCTTTCCAGCGTCACCAATACAGCAAGAACCATGATTATGCCCAGAAAAAATGAACTGTGTTTCCTACTCATACGGACCATATGTAGTTCAACTCTGCTTATGAAACTGATACAAACCACAGCTCCTCTTACATAAATGCTCTTTAGTTAATAGTGAGAATCGCGTTAGGTTCGTGAACTGCGAAAAATCATTTGAGCCCAAAATTCACTGGGTTTACCTGAAATGAAATCTTGCTTGTAGGAAGACATAGATCATGGGGTTTAACTCCATTTCTGAAGGCAAATTCAGACCAGAATTCTCAACCCTGGAAAACACTCTGTTTTAAGGCAAGAATCATCCTCTTCTTTCCAGCGTCTCCAATACACTAAGAACCATGAGCATGCCGAGAAAAAATGAACTGTGTTTCCTACTCATACGGACCATATGAGGTTCAACTCTGCTTATGTAACTGATACAAACCACACCTACTGTTACATAAATGCTCTTTAGTTAATAGTGATAATCGCGTTGGGTTCTAGAACTGTGTAAAGTCATTTGAGCCGAAAATTCACTTGGTTTACCAGAAATGAACTCCTGCTGGTAGGAAGACACAGATCATGGGATTTAACTCCGTTTGTGAAGGGAAATTCAGACCAGAGTTCTCCTCCATGAAACACACCCTGTTTTAATGCAAGAAGCAAGCTCTCCTTTCCAGTGTCTTCAATACAGCAAGAACCATGAGCATTCCCTGAAAAAAAGAACTGTGTTTCCTACTCATAAGGACCAAATGTAGTTCAACTCTGTTTATGAAACTGATACAAATCACACCTCCTCTTACATAAATGCTCTTTAGTTACTAGTGATAATCGCGTAGTATTCGTGAACTGCGAATAATCATTTGAGCCCAAAATTCAAAGGGTGAACCAGAAATGAACTCTTGCTTGTAGGAAGACACAGATCCTGGGGTTTAACTCCGTTTCTGAAGGGAAACTCAGACCAGAGTTCTCATCCCTGAAACACACCCTGTTTTAATGCAAGAAGCAAGCTCTTCTTCCAGAGTCTAAAATACAGCAAGGAATATGAGCATGCCCTGAAAAAAAGAAATGTGTTTTATACTCATACGGACCATATGTAGTTCAACTCTGCTTATGAAACTGATACAAACCACAGCTCCGCTTATATAAAGGCTCTTTAGTTAATAGTGAGAATCGCGTTAGGTTCGTGAACTGCGAAAAATCATTTGAGCCCAAAATTTACTGGGTTTACCTGAAATGAAATCTTGCTTGTAGGAAGACATAGATCATGGGGTTTAACTCCATTTCTGAAGGCAAATTCAGACCAGAATTCTCAACCCTGGAAAACACTCTGCTTTAAGGCAAGAATCATCCTCTTCTTTCTAGCATCTCCAATACAGTAAGAACCATGAGCATGCCGAGAAAAAAAGATCTGTGCTTCCTACTCATAGGGATCATATGTAGTTCAACTCTGCTTATGAAATGATACAGACCACAGCTCCTCTTACATAAATGCTCTTTAGTTAATAGTGATAAACACGTTGGGTTCTACAACTGTGTAAAGTCATTTGAGCCAAAAATTCACTGGGTTTACCAGAAAAGAACTCTTCCTTGTAGGAAGACACTGATCATGGGGTTTAACTCCGTTTGTGAAGGGAAATTCAGACCACAGTTCTCATACATGAAACACAGTCTGTTTTAATGCAAGAAGCAAGCTATTCTTTTCAGTGTCTCCAATACAGCAAGAACCATGAGCATGCCCTGAAAAAAAGAACTGTGTTTCCTACTCATACGGACCATATGAAGTTCAACTCTGCTTATGAAACTGATACAAACCACACCTACTCTTACATAAATGCTCTTTAGTTAATAGTGATAATCGCGTTGGGGTCTAGAACTGTGTAAAGTCATTTGAGCCGAAAATTCACTTGGTTTACCAGAAATGAACTCCTGCTGGTAGGAAGACACAGATCATGGGATTTAACTCCGTTTGTGAAGGGAAATTCAGACCAGAGTTCTCCTCCATGAAACACACCCTGTTTTAATGCAAGAAGCAAGCTCTTCTTTCCAGTGTCTTCAATACAGTAAGAACCATGAGCATTCCCTGAAAAAAAGAACAGTGTTTCCTACTCATACGGACCATATATAGTTCAACTCTGCTTATGAAACTGATACAAACCACAGCTCCGCTAACATAAATGCTCTTTAGTTAATATTGAGAATCGCGTTGGTTTCGGGAACTGCGAAAAATCATTTGAGCCCAAAATTCACTGTGGTAACCAGTAATGAAATCTTGCTTGTAGGAAGACACAGATCCTGGGGTTTAACTCCGTTCTGAAAGGTAATTCAGACCAGAGTTCTCTTCCCTGAAACACACTCTGTTTTAAGTCAAAAAGCATCCTCTTCTTTCCAGCGTCACCAATACAGAAAGAACCATGATTATGCCCAGAAAAAATGAACTGTGTTTCCTACTCATACGGACCATATGTAGTTCAACTCTGCTTATGAAACTGATACAAACCACAGCTCCTCTTACATAAATGCTCTTTAGTTAATAGTGAGAATCCCGTTAGGTTCGTGAACTGCGAAAAATCATTTGAGCCCAAAATTCACTGGGTTTACCTGAAATGAAATCTTGCTTGTAGGATGACATAGATCATGGGGTTTAACTCCATTTCTGAAGGCAAATTCAGACCAGAATTCTCAACCAAGGAAAACACTCTGTTTTAAGGCAAGAATCATCCTCTTCTTTCCAGCGTCTCCAATACACTAAGAACCATGAGCATGCCGAGAAAAAAAGAACTGTGTTTCCTACTCATACGGACCATATGAGGTTCAACTCTGCTTATGTAACTGATACAAACCACACCTACTGTTGCATAAATGCTCTTTAGTTAATAGTGATAATCGCGTTGGGTTCTAGAACTGTGTAAAGTCATTTGAGCCGAAAATTCACTTGGTTTACCAGAAATGAACCCCTGCTGGTAGGAAGACACAGATCATGGGATTTAACTCCATTTGTGAAGGGATATTCAGACCAGAGTTCTCCTCCATGAAACACACCCTGTTTTAATGCAAGCAGCAAGCTCTTCTTTCCAGTGTCTTCAATACAGCAAGAACCATGAGCATTCCCTGAAAAAAAGAACAGTATTTCCTACTCATACAGACCATATGTAGTTCAACTCTGCTTATGAAACTGATACAAACCACAGCTGCGCTAACATAAATGCTCTTTAGTTAATAGTGAGAATCGCGTTAGGTTCGTGAACTGCGAAAAATCATTTGAGCCCAAAATTCACTGGGTTTACCATAAATGAAATCTTGATTATATGAAGACATCGATCATGGGGTTTAACTCCATTTCTGAAGGCAAATTCAGACCAGAATTCTCAACCCTGGAAAACACTCTGTTTTAAGGCAAGAATCATCCTCTTCTTTCCAGTGTCTCCAATACAGTAAGAACCATGAGCATGCCGAGAAAAAAAGAACTGTGTTTCCTACTCATAGGGACCATAAGTAGTTCAACTCTGCTGATGAATTGATACAGACCACAGCTCCTCTTACATAAATGCTCTTTAGTTAATAGTGATAAACACGTTGGGTTCTACAACTGTGTAAAGTCATTTGAGCCGAAAATTCACTTGGTTTACCTGAAATGAACTCTTCCTTGTAGGAAGACACAGATCATGGGGTTTAACTCCGTTTGTGAAGGGAAATTCAGACCACAGTTCTCATACATGAAACACAGTCTGTTTTAATGCAAGAAGCAAGCTCTTCTTTCCAGCGTCTCGAATACAGCAAGAAACATGAGCATTCCCTGAAAAAAGAACTGTGTTTCCTACTCATAAGGACAAAATGTAGTTCAACTCTGTTTATGAAACTGATACAAATCACACCTCCTCTTACATAAATGCTCTTTAGTTACTAGTGATAATCGTGTAGTATTCGTGAACTGCGAATAATCATTTGAGCCCAAAATTCAAAGGGTGTACCAGAAATGAACTCTTCCTTGTAGGAAGACACAAATCCTGGGGTTAACTCCGTTTCCGATGGGAAATTCAGACCAGAGTTCTCATCCCTGAAACACACTCTGTTTTAACGCAAGAAGCAAGCTCTTCTTTCCATAGTCTAAAATACAGCAAGAACCATGAGCATGCCCTGAAAAAAGAACTGTGTTTCCTACTCATAAGGACCAAATGTAGTCCAACTCTGCTTATGAAACTGATACAAACCACAGCTCCACTTACATAAATGCTCTTTAGTTATTAGTGAGAATCGCGTTGGGTTCGTGAACTGCGAAAAAATATTTTAAGCTCAAAATTCACTGGGTTTACCCGAAATGAACACTTGCTTGTAGGAAGACACAGATCCTGGGGTTTAATTCCGTTTCTGAAGTTCAATTCAGACCAGAGTTCTCATCCCTGAAAAAAACTCTGTTTTAGGGCAAGAATCATCCTCTTCTATCCAGCATCTCCAATACAGTAAGAAACATAAGCATTCCCAGAAAAAAAGAACTGTTTTTCCTACTCAACCAGACCATATGTAGTTCAACTCTGCTTATGAAACTGATACAAACCACAGCTCCTCTTACATAAAAGCTCTTTAGTTAATAGTGAGAATCATGTAGGGTTCGTGAACTACGAAAAATCATTTGAGCCCAAAATTAACTTGGTTTACCAGAAATGAACTCTTGCTTGTAGGAAGACACAGATCATGGGGTTTAACTCCGTTTCTGAAGGGAAATTCAGACCACAGTTCTCATCCATGGAACACACTCTGTTTTAATGCAAGAAGCAAGCTCTTCCTTTTAGCAACTCCAAAACAGCAAGAACCATGAGCATGCCCAAAAAAAGAACTGTGTTTCCTACTCATACGGAATATATGTTGTTCAACTCTGCTTATGAAATGATACAGACCAGAGCTCCTCTTACATAAATGCTCTTTAGGTAATAGTGATAATCGTGTTGGGTTCTAGAACTGTGTAAAGTCATTTGAGCCGAAAATTCACTGGGTATACCAGAAAAGAACTATTGCTGGTAGGAAGACACAGATCATGGGGTTTAATTCCGTTTTTGAGGCGAAATTCAGACTAGAGTTCTCAGCCATGAAACACATCCTGTTTTAATGCAAGAAGCAAGCTCTTCTTTCAGAGTCTAAAATACAGCAAGGAACATGAGCATGCCCTGAAAAAAAGAAATGTGTTTTATACTCATACGGACCATATGTAGTTCAACTCTGCTTATGAAACTGATACTAACCACAGCTCCGCTTATATAAATGCTCTTTAGTTTATAGTGAGAATCGCGTTAGGTTCGTGAACTGCGAAAAATCATTTGAGCCCAAAATTCACTGGGTTTACCTGAAATGAAATCTTGCTTGTAGGAAGACGTAGATCATGGGGTTTAACTCCATTTCTGAAGGCAAATTCAGACCAGAATTCTCAACCAAGGAAAACACTCTGTTTTAAGGCAAGAATCATCCTCTTCTTTCCAGCGTCTCCAATACACTAAGAACCATGAGCATGCCGAGAAAAAAAGAACTGTGTTTCCTACTCATACGGACCATATGAAGTTCAACTCTGCTTATGAATCTGATACAAACCACACCTACTCTTACATAAATGCTCTTTAGTTAATAGTGATAATCGCGTTGGAGTCTAGAACTGTGTAAAGGCATTTGAGCCGAAAATTCACTTGGTTTACCAGAAATGAACTCCTGCTGGTAGGAAGACACAGATCATGGGATTTAACTCCGTTTGTGAAGGGAAATTCAGACCAGAGTTCTCCTCCGTGAAACACACCCTGTTTTAATGCAAGAAGCAAGCGCTTCTTTCCAGTGTCTTCAATACAGCAAGAACCATGAGCATTCCCTGAAAAAAGGAACAGTGTTTCCTACTCATACAGACCATATGTAGTCCAACTCTGCTTATGAAACTGATACAAACCAGAGCTCCGCTAACATAAATGCTCTTTAGTTAATATTGATAAACGCATTGGTTTCGTGAACTGCGAAAAATCATTTGAGCCCAAAATACACTGGGGTAACCAGTAATGAAATCTTGCTTGTAGGAAGACATAGATCATGGGGTTTAACTCCATTTCTGAAGGCAAATTCAGACCAGAATTCTCAACCCTGGAAAACACTCCGTTTTAAGGCAAGAATCATCCGCTTCTTTCCAGCGTCTCCAATACACTAAGAACCATGAGCATGCCGAGAAAAAAAGAACTGTGTTTCCTACTCATACGGACCATATGCGGTTCAACTCTGCTTATGTAACTGATACAAACCACACCTACTGTTACATAAATGCTCTTTAGTTAATAGTGATAATCACGTTGGGTTCTAGAACTGTGTAAAGTCATTTGAGCCGAAAATTCACTTGGTTTACCAGAAATGAACTCCTGCTGGTAGGAAGACACAGATCATGGGATTTAACTCCATTTGTGAAGGGAAATTCAGACCAGAGTTCTCCTCCATGAAACACACCCTGTTTTAATGCAAGAAGCAAGCTCTCCTTTCCAGTGTCTTCAATACAGCAAGAAACATGAGCATTCCCTGAAAAAAAGAACTGTGTTTCCTACTCATAAGGACCAAATGTAGTTCAACTCTGTTTATGAAACTGATACAAATCACACCTCCTCTTACATAAATGCTCTTTAGTTACTAGTGATAATCGCGTAGTAATCGTGAACTGCGAATAATCATTTGAGCCCAAAATTCAAAGGGTGAACCAGAAATGAACTCTTGCTTGTAGGAAGACACAGATCCTGGGGTTTAACTCCGTTTCTGAAGGGAATATCAGACCAGAGTTCTCATCCCTGAAACACACCCTGTTTTAATGCAAGAAGCAAGCTCTTCTTCCAGAGTCTAAAATACAGCAAGGAATATGAGCATGCCCTGAAAAAAAGAAATGTGTTTTATACTCATACGGACCATATGTAGTTCAACTCTGCTTATGAAACTGATACAAACCACAGCTCCGCTTATATAAAGGCTCTTTATTTAATAGTGAGAATCGCGTTAGGTTCGTGAACTGCGAAAAATCATTTGAGCCCAAAATTCACTGGGTTTACCTGAAATGAAATCTTGCTTGTAGGAAGACATAGATCATGGGGTTTAACTCCATTTCTGAAGGCAAATTCAGATCAGAATTCTCAACCCTGGAAAACACTCTGCTTTAAGGCAAGAATCATCCTCTTCTTTCTAGCATCTCCAATACAGTAAGAACCATGAGCATGCCGAGAAAAAAAGAACTGTGTTTCCTACTCATAGGGATCATATGTAGTTCAACTCTGCTTATGAAATGATACAGACCAGAGCTCCTCTTACATAAATGCTCTTTAGTTAATAGTGATAAACACGTTGGGTTCTAGAACTCTGTAAATTCATTTGAGCCGAAAATTCACTTGGTTTACCAGAAATGAACTCTTGCTGGTAGGAAGACACCGATCCTGGGGTTTAACTCCGTTTCTGAAGGGAAATTCAGACCAGAGTTCTCATCCCTGAAACACATTGTGTTTTAAAGAAGAAGCAAGCTCTTCTTTCCAGAGTCTAAAATACAGCAAGAACAATGAGCAAGGTCTGAAAAAAAAACGGTGTTTCCTATTCATATGGACCATATGTAGTTCAACTCTGCTTATGAAACTGATACAAACCACAGCTCCTCTTACATAAATGCTCTTTAGTTAATAGTGGGAATCGGTTTGGGTTGATGAACTAAAAAATCATTTGAGCCCAAAACTCACTAGGTTTATCAGAAATGAACACCTGCTCATAGGAAGACACAGATACTGGGGTTTAACTATGTTTCTGAAGGGTAATTCAGACCAGAGTTCAAATCCCTGAAACACACTCTACTTTAATGCAAGAAGCAAGCTCTCCCTTCCAGATTCTAAAACACAGCAAGAACAATGAGCATGCCCTGAAAAAAAAATTTTTTCCTACTCATATGGACAATATGTAGTTCAACTGTGCTTATGAAACTGATACAAAACACAGCTCCTCTTACATAAATGCTCTTTAGTTAATAGTGAGAATCGTGAAGGTTTCATGAACTGTAAAAAATCATTTGATCCCAAAATTCACTGGGTTTACCTGAAATGAACTCTTGCTTGCAGGAAGACACAGATCTTGGGGTTTAACTCCATTTCTGAAGGCAAATTCAGACCAGAATTCTCAACACTGAAAAACACTCTGTTTTAAGGCAAGAATCATCCTCTTCTTTCCAGTGTCTCCAATACAGTAAGAACCATGAGCATGACCAGAAAAAAAGAACTGTGTTTCCTATTCATTAGGACCATATAGTTCAACTCTGCTGATGAAATGATACAGACCACAGCTCCTCTGACATAAATGCTCTTTAGTTAATAGTGATAATCACATTGGATCCTAGAACTGTGTAAATTCATTTGAGCCGAAAATTCACTTGGTTTACCAGAAAAGAACTCTTACTGGTAGGAAGACACAGATTGTGGGGTTTAACTCCGTTTGTGAAGGGAAATTTAGACCAGAGTTCTCATCCATGAAACACACCCTGTTTTAATGCAAGAAGCAAGCTCTTCTTTCCAGCGTCTCCAATACAGCAAGAACCATGAGCATCCCCTGAAAAAAAGAACTGTGTTTCCTACTCATACGGACCACATGTAGTTCAACTCTGATTATGAAACTGATACAAACCACAGCTCCTCTTACGTAAATAATCTTTAGTTAATAGGAAGAATCGCGTTGGGTTCGTGAACTGCGAAAAATCATTTGAGCCCAAAATTCACTGGGTTTACCAGAAATGAACTCTTGCTGGTAGGAAGACACAGATCATGGGGTTTAACTCCGTTTTGGAAGGGAAATTCAGACCAGAGTTCTCATCCCTGAAAAACACTCTGTTTTAAGGCAAGAATCATCCTCTTCTTTCCAGCGTCTCCAATATAGTAAGAAACATGAGCATGCCAAGAAAAAAAGAACTGTGTTTCCTACTCATACGGATCATATGTAGTTCAACTGTGCTTATGAAACTGATACAAACCACAGCTCCTCTTACATAAATGATCTTTAGTTAATAGTGAGAATCGCGTTGGGTTCGTGTACTGCAAAAAATCATTTGAGCCCAAATTCACTGGGGTAACCAGTAATGAACTCTTGCTTGTAGGAAGACACAGATCGTGGGGTTTAACTCCGTTTCTGAAGGGAAATTCAGACCAGAGTTCTCTTTCCTGAAACACACTCTGTTTTAAGACAAGAAGCATCCTCTTCTTTCCAGCGTCACCAATACAGCAAGAACCATGATTATGCCCAGAAAAAATGAACTGTGTTTCCTACTCATACGGACCATATGTAGTTCAACTCTGCTTATGAAACTGATACAAACTACAGCTCCTCTTACATAAATGCTCTTTAGTTAATAGTGATAATCGCGTTGTGTTCTACAACTGTGTAAAGTAATTTGAGCCGAAAATTCACTGGGTTTACCAGAAAAGAACTCTTGCTGGTAGGAAGACACAGATCATGGGGTTTAACTCCTTTTTTGAAGCGAAATTCAGACAGAGTTCTCATCCATGAAACACACCCTGTTTTAAAGCAAGAAGCAAGCTCTTCTTTCCAGAGTCTAAACTACAGCAAGAAATATGAGCATGCCCTGAAAAAAATAAATGTGTTTCATACTCATACGGACCATATGTAGTTCAACTCTGCTTATGAAACTGATACAAACCACAGCTCCTCTTACATAAAAGCTCTTTAGTTAATAGTGAGAATCATGTAGGGTTCGTGAACTGCGAAAAATCATTTGAGCCCAAAATTCACTTGGTTTACCAGAAATGAACCCTTGCTTGTAGGAAGACACAGATCATGGGGTTTAACTCCGTGTTTGAAGCGAAATTCAGACCAAAGTTCTAATCCATGAAACACAACCTGATTTAATGTAAGAAGCAAGCTCTTCTTTTCAGTGTCTCCAATACAGCAAGAACCATGAGCATGCCCTGAAAAAAAGAACTGTGTTTCCTACTCATACGGACCATATGAAGTTCAACTCTGCTTATGAAACTGATACAAACCACACCTACTCTTACATAAATGCTCTTTAGTTAATAGTGATAATCGCGTTGGGGTCTAGAACTGTGTAAAGTCATTTGAGCCGAAAATTCACTTGGTTTACCAGAAATGAACTCCTGCTGGTCGGAAGACACAGATCATGGCATTTAACTCCGTTTGTGAAGGGAAATTCAGACCAGAGTTCTCCTCCATGAAACACACCCTGTTTTAATGCAAGCAGCAAGCTCTTCTTTCCAGTGTCTTCAATACAGCAAGAACCATGAGCATTCCCTGAAAAAAAGAACAGTGTTTCCTACTCATACGGACCATATATAGTTCAACTCTGCTTATGAAACTGATACAAACCACAGCTCCGCTAACATAAATGCTCTTTAGTTAATACTGAGAATCGCGTTGGTTTCGTGAACTGCGAAAAATCATTTCAGCCCAAAATTCCCTGGGGTAACGAGTAATGAACTCTAGCTTGTAGGAAGACACAGATCTTGGGGTTTAACTCCGTTTCTGAAGGGAAATTCAGACCAGAGTTCTCTTCCCTGAAACACACTCTGTTTTAAGTCAAGAAGCATCCTCTTCTTTCCAGCGTCACCAATACAGCAAGCACCATGATTATGCCCAGAAAAAATAAACTGTGTTTCCTACTCATACGGACCATATGTAGTTCAACTCTGCTTATGAAACTGATACAAACCACAGCTCCTCTTACATAAATGCTCTTTAGTTAATAGTGATAATCGCGTTGTGTTCTACAACTGTGTAAAGTCATTTGAGCCGAAAATACACTGGGTTTACCGGAAAAGAACTCTTGCTGGTAGGAAGACACAGATCATGGGGTTTAACTCCGTTTTTGAAGCGAAATTCAGATGAGAGTTCTCATCCATGAAACACACCCTGTTTTAAAGCAAGAAGCAAGCTCTTCTTCCAGAGTCTAAAATACAGCAAGAACCATGAGCATGCCCTGAAAAAAAGAAATGTGTTTCATACTCATACGGACCATATGTAGTTCAACTCTGCTTATGAAACTGATACAAACCACAGCTCCGCTTACATAAATGCTCTTTAGTTAATAGTGAGAATCGCGTTAGGTTCGTGAACTGCGAAAAATCATTTGAGCCCAAAATTCACTGGGTTTACCTGAAATGAAATATTGCTTGTAGGAAGACATAGATCATGGGGGTTAACTCCATTTCTGAAGGCAAATTCAGACCAGAATTCTCAACCATGGAAAACACTCTGTTTTAAGGCAAGAATCATCCTCTTCTTTCCAGCGTCTCCAATACACTAAGAACCATGACATTGCCGAGAAAAAAAGAACTGTGTTTCCTACTCATACGGACCATATGAAGTTCAACTCTGCTTATGAAACTGATACAAATCACACCTCCTCTTACATAAATGCTCTTTAGTTACTAGTGATAATCGCGTAGTATTCGTGAACTGTGAATAATCATTTGAGCCCAAAATTCAAAGGGTGAACCAGAAATGAACTGTTGCTTGTAGGAAGACACAAATCCTGGGGTTTAATTCCGTTTCTGAAGGGAAATTCAGACTAGAGTTCTCATCCCTGAAACACACTCTGTTTTAACGCAAGAAGCAAGCTCTTCTTTCCATAGTCTAAATTACAGCAAGAACCATGAGCATGCCCTGAAAATAATGTGTTTCCTACTCATACGGACCATATGTAGTTCAAATCTGCTTATGAAACTGATACTAACCACAGCTCCGCTTACATAAATGCTCTTTTGTTAATAGTGAGAATCGTGTTGGGTTCGTGAACTGCGAAAAAATATTTTAAGCCCAAAATTCACTGTGTTTACCTGAAATGAACTCTTGCTTGTAGGAAGACACAGATCCTGGGGTTTAATTCTGTTTCTGAAGTTCAATTCAGCCCAGAGTTCTCATCCCTGAAAAAAACTCTGTTTTAGGGCAAGAATCATCCTCTTCTATCCAGCTTCACCAATACAGTAAGAAACATAAGCATTCCCAGAAAAAAAGAACTGTTTTTCCTACTCAACCAGACCATATGTAGTTCACCTCTGCTTATGAAACTGATACAAACCACATCTCCTCTTACATAAATGCTCTTTAGTTAATAGTGAGAATAGCGTTGTGTTCAAGAACTGTGTAAAATCCTTTGAGCACAAAATTCACTGGGTTTACCAGAAATTAACTCTTGCTTATAGGATGACACAGATCCTGGGGTTTAACTCCGTTTCTGAAGGCAAATTCAGACCAGAGTTCTCATCCCTGAAAAACACTCTGTTTGAAGGCAAGAATCATCCTCTTCTTTCCAGCGTCTCCAATATAGTAAGAAACATGCGCATGCCAAGAAAAAAAGAACTGTGTTTCCTACTCATACGGATCATATGTAGTTCAACTGTGCTTATGAAACTGATAAAAACCACACCTACTCTTACATAAATGCTCTTTAGTTAATAGTGATAATTGCGTTGGGGTCTAGAACTGTGTAAAGTCATTTGAGCCGAAAATTCACTTGGTTTACCAGAAATGAACTAATTCTGGTCGGAAGACACAGATCATGGGATTTAACTCCGTTTGTGAATGGAAATTCAGACCAGAGTTCTCCTCCATGAAACACACCCTGTTTTAATGCAAGAAGCAAGCTCTTCTTTCCAGTGTCTTCAATACAGCAAGAACCATGAGCATTCCCTGAAAAAAAGAACAGTGTTTCCTACTCATACGGACCATATATAGTTCAACTCTGCTTATGAAACTGATACAAACCACAGCTCCGCTAACATAAATGCTCTTTAGTTAATACTGAGAATCGCGTTGGTTTCGTGAACTGCGAAAAATCATTTGAGCCCAAAATTCACTGGGGTAACCAGTAATGAACTCTTGCTTGTAGGAATACACAGATCCTGGTGTTTAACTCCGTTTCTGAAGGGAAATTCAGACCAGAGTTCTCTTCCCTGGAACACACTCTGTTTTAAGTCAAGAAGCATCCTCTTCTTTCCAGCGTCACCAATACAGCAAGAACCATGATTATGCCCAGAAAAAATGAACTGTGTTTCCTACTCATACGGACCATATGTAGTTCAACTCTGCTTATGAAACTGATACAAACCACAGCTCTTCTTACATAAATGTTCTTTAGTTAATCGTGATAATCGCGTTGTATTCTACAACTGTGTAAAGTCATTTGAGCCGAAAATTCACTGGGTTTACCAGTAAAGAACTCTTGCTGGTAGGAAGACACAGATCATGGGGTTTAACTCCTTTTTTGAAGCGAAATTCAGACCAGAGTTCTCATCCATGAAACACACCCTGTTTTAAAGCAAGAAGCAAGCTCTCCTTCCAGAGTCTAAAATACAGCAAGGAACATGAGCATGCCCTGAAAAAAAGAAATGTGTTTCATACTCATACGGACCATATGTAGTTCAACTCTGCTTATGAAACTGATACAAACCACAGCTCCGCTTACATAAATGCTCTGTAGTTAATAGTGAGAATCGCGTTAGGTTCGTGAACTGTGAAAAATAATTGGAGCCAAAATTCACTGGGTTTACCATAAATTAAATCTTGATTATATGAAGACACAGATCATGGGGTTTAACTCCGTTTCTGAAGGGAAATTCAGACCAGAATTCTTAACCCTGGAAAACACTCTGTTTTAAGGCAAGAATCATCCTCTTCTTTCCAGTGTATCCAATACAGTAAGAACCATGAGCATGCCGAGAAAAAAAGAACTGTGTTTCCTACTCATACGGACCATATGAAGTTCAACTCTTCTTATGTAACTGATACATACCACACCTACTGTTACATAAATGCTCTTTAGTTAATAGTGATAATCGTGTTGGGTTCTAGAACTGTGTAAAGTCATTTGAGCCGAAAATTCACTTGGTTTACCAGATATGAATTCCTGCTGGTAGGAAGACACAGATCATGGGATTTAACTCCGTTTGTGAAGGGAAATTCAGACCAGAGTTCTCCTCCATGAAACACATGCTGTTTTAATGCAAGAAGCAAGCTCTCCTTTCCAGTGCCTTCAATACAGCAAGAACCATGAGCATTCCCTGAAAAAAGAACTGTGTTTCCTACTCATAAGGACAAAATGTAGTTCAACTCTGTTTATCAAACTGATACAAATCACACCTCCTCTTACATAAATGCTCTTTAGTTACTAGTGATAATCGCGTAGTAATCCTGAACTGCGAATAATCATTTGAGCCCAAAATTCAAAGGGTGAACCAGAAATGAACTCTTGCTTGTGGGAAGACACAAATCCTGGGGTTTAACTCCGTTTCTGAAGGGAAATTCAGACTAGAGTTCTCATCCCTGAAACAAACTCTGTTTTAACGCAAGAAGGAAGCTCATCTTTCCATAGTCTAAATTACAGCAAGAACCCTGAGCATGCCCTGAAAAAATGTGTTTCCTACTCATACGGACCATATGTAGTTCAAATCTGCTTATGAAACTGATACAAACCACAGCTCCGCTTACATAAATGCTCTTTAGTTAATAGTGAGAATCGCGTTGGGTTCGTGAACTGCGAAAAAATATTTTAAGCCCAAAATTCACTGGGTTTACCTGAAATGAACTCTTGCTTGTAGGAAGACACAGATCCTGGGGTTTAATTCCGTTTCTGAAGTTCAATTCTGACAAGAGTTCTCATCCCTGAAAAAAACTCTCTTTTAGGGCAAGAATCATCCTCTTCTATCCAGCATCTCCAATACAGTAAGAAACATAAGCATTCCCAGAAAAAAAGAACTGTTTTTCCTACTCAACCAGACCATATGTAGTTCAACTCTGCTTATGAAACTGATACAAACCACAGCTCCTCATACATAAAAGCTCTTTAGTTAATAGTGAGAATCATGTAGGGTTCGTGAACTGTGAAAAATCATTTGAGCAAAAAATTCACTGGGTTTACCAGAAATTAACTCTTGCTTGTAGGAAGACACAGATCATGGGGTTTAACTCCGTTTCTGAAGGGAAATACAGACCACAGTTCTCATCCATGGAACACACTCTGTTTTAATGCAAGAAACAAGCTCTTCTTTCTAGCAACTCAAAAACAGCAAGAACCATGAGCATGCCCAGAAAAAAGAACTGTGTTTCCTACTCATACGGAATATATGTTGTTCATCACTGCTTATGAAATGATACAGACCAGAGCTCCTCTTACATAAATGCTCTTTAGTTAATAGTGATAATCGTGTTGGGTTCTAGAACTGTGTAATGTCATTTGAGCCAAAATTTCACTTGGTTTACCAGAAATGAACTCTTGCTGGTAGGAAAACAAAGATCATGGGGTTTAACTCCGTTTTTGAAGCGAAATTCAGACCAGAGTTCTAATCCATGAAACACACCCTGATTTAATGCAAGAAGCAAGCTCTTCTTTTCAGTGTCTCCAATACAGCAAGAACCATGAGCATGCCCTGAAAAAAGAACTGTGTTTCCTACTCATACGGACCATATGAAGTTCAACTCTGCTTATGAAACTGATACAAACGATACCTACTCTTACATAAATGCTCTTTAGTTAATAGTGATAATCGCGTTGGCGTCTAGAACTGTGTAAAGGCATTTGAGCCGAAAATTCACTTGGTTTACCAGAAATGAACTCCTGCTGGTAGGAAGACACAGATCATGGGATTTAACTCCATTTGTGAAGGGAAATTCAGACCAGAGTTCTCCTCCGTGAAACACACCTGTTTTAATGCAAGAAGCAAGCTCTTCTTTCCAGTGTCTTCAATACAGCAGGAACCATGAGCATTCCCTGAAAAAAGGAACTGTGTTTCCTACTCATACAGACCATATGTAGTCCAACTCTGCTTATGAAACTGATACAAACCACAGCTCCGCTTATATAAATGCTTTTTAGTTAATAGTGAGAATCGCGTTAGGTTTGTGAACTGCGAAAAATCATTTGAGCCCAAAATTCACTGGGTTTACCTGAAATGAAATCTTGCTTGTAGGAAGAAATAGATCATGGGGTTTAACTCCATTTCTGAAGGCAAATTAGGACCAGAATTCTCAACCCTGGAAAACACTCTGTTTCAAGGCAAGAATCATCCTCTTCTTTCTAGCGTCTCCAATACAGTAAGAACCATGAGCATGCCGAGAAAAAAAGAACTATGTTTCCTACTCACACAGATCATATGTAGTTCAACTCTGCTTATGAAATGATACAGACCACAGCTCCTCTTACATAAATGCTCTTTAGTTAATAGTGATAAACACGTTGGGTTCTACAACTGTGTAAAGTCATTTGAGCCAAAAATTCACTTGGTTTACCAGAAATGAACTCCTGCTGGTAGGAAGACACAGATCATGGGATTTAACTCCGTTTGTGAAGGGAAATTCAGACAAGAGTTCTCCTCCATGAAACACACCCTGTTTTAATGCAACTTGCAAGCTCTTCATTCCAGTGTCTTCAATACAGCAAGAACCATGAGCATTCCCTGAAAAAAAGAACAGTGTTTCCTACTCATACGGACCATATGTAGTTCAACTCTTCTTATGAAATGATACAGACCAGAGCTCTTCTTACATAAATGCTCTTTAGTTAATAGTGATAATCGCATTGGGTTCTAGAACTCTGTAAATACATTTGAGCCGAAAATTCACTTGGTTTACCAGAAAAGAACTCTTGCTGGTAGGAAGACACAGATCCTGGTGTTTAACTCCGTTTCTGAAGGGAAATTCAGACCAGAGTTCTCATCCCTGAAACACATTGTGTTTTAAAGAAGAAGCAAGCTCTTTCTTTCCAGAGTCTAAAATACAGCAAGGACAATGAGCAAGGTCTGAAAAAAAAAACTGTGTTTCCTATTCATATGGACCATATGTAGTTCAACTCTGCTTATGAAACTGATACAAACCACAGCTCCTCTTACATAAATGCTCTTTAGTTAATAGTGGGAATCGGTTTGGGTTGGTGAACTGAAAAATCATTTGAGCCCAAAATACACTAGGTTTATCAGAAATGAACACCTGCTCATAGGAAGACACAGATCCTGGGGTTTAACTCTGTTTCTGAAGGGTAATTCAGACCAGAGTTCAAATCCCTGAAACACACTCTGCTTTAATGCAAGAAGCAAGCTCTTCCTTCCAGATTCTAAAACACAGAAAGAACAATGAGCATGCCCTGAAAAAAAATTTTTTTTTCCTACTCATATGGACAATATGTAGTTCAACTGTGCTTATGAAACTGATACAAACCACAGCTCCTCTTACATAAATGCTCTTTAGTTAATAGTGAGAATCGCGAAGGTTTCGTGAACTGTGAAAAATCATTTGATCCCAAAATTCACTGGGTTTACCTGAAATGAACTCTTGCTTGCAGGAAGACACAGATCTTGGGGTTTAACTCCATTTCTGAAGGCAAATTCAGACCAGAATTCTCAACCCTGAAAAACACTCTGTTTTAAGGCAAGAATCATCCTCTTCTTTCCAGTGTCTCCAATACAGTAAGAACCATGAGCATGACCAGAAAAAAAGAACTGTGTTTCCTATTCATAAGGACCATATAGTTCAACTCTGCTGATGAAATGATACAGACCACAGCTCCTCTGACATAAATGCTCTTTAGGTAATAGTGATAATCGCATTGGATCCTAGAACTGTGTAAATTCATTTGAGCCGAAAATTCACTTGGTATACCAGAAATGAACTCTTACTGGTAGGAAGACACAGATTGTGGGGTTTAACTCCGTTTGTGAAGGGAAATTCAGACCAGAGTTCTCATCCATGAAACACACCCTGTTTTAATGCAAGAAGTAAGCTCTTCCTTCCAGATTCTAAAATAAAGCAAGAACCATGAGCATGGTCTGAAAAAAAAAACTGTATTTCCTATTCATAAGGCCCATATGTAGTTCAACTCTGCTTATGAAACTGATACAAACCACACCTCCTCTTACATAAATGTTCTTTAGTTAATAGTGAGAATAGCGTTGTGTTCAAGAACTGTGTAAAATCGTTTGAGCACAAAATTCACTGGGTTTACCAGAAATTAACTCTTGCTTGTAGGAAGACACAGATACTGGGGTTTAAGTCCGTTTCTGAAGAGAAATTCAGACCAGAATTCTCATCCCTGGAAAACACTCTGTTTTAAGGCATGAATCATCCTCTTCTTTCCAGGTTCTCCAATACAGTAAGAACCATGAGCATGCCCAGAAAAAAAGAACTGTGTTTCCTACTCATACGTAACATATGTAGTTCAACACTTCTTATGAAATGATACAGACCAGAGCTCTCCTTACATAAATGCTCTTTAGTTAATAGTGATAATCGCATTGGGTTCTAGAACTGTGTAAATTAATTTGAGCCGAAAATTCACTTGGTTTAGAAGAAATGAACTCTTGTTGGTAGGAAGACACAGATCATGGGGTTTAACTCCGTATTGGAAGGGAAATTCAGACCAGAGTTCTCATCCCTGAAACACACTCTGTTTTAATGAAGAAGCAAGCTCTTCTTTCCTGAGTCTAAAATAAAGCAAGAACCATGAGCATGGTCTGAAAAAAAAAAAACTGTGTTTCCTATTCATATGGCCCCTATGTAGTTCAGCTCTGCTTATGAAACTGATACAAATCACATCTCCTCTTACATAAATGCTCTTTAGTTAATAGTGAGAATAGCGTTGTGTTCAAGAACTGTGTAAAATAGTTTGAGCACAAAATTCACTGGGTTTACCAGAAATTAACTCTTGCTTATAGGATGACACAGATCCTGGTGTTTAACTCCGTTTCTGAAGGCAAATTCAGACCAGAGTTCTCATCCCTGAAAAACACTCTGTTTTAAGGCAAGAATCATCCTCTTCTTTCCAGCGTCTCCAATATAGTAAGAAACGTGAGCATGCCAAGAAAAAAAGAACTGTGTTTCCTACTCATACATAGCATATGTAGTTCAACTCTTCTTATGAAATGATACAGACCAGAGCTCCCCTTACATAAATGATCTTTAGTTAATATTGAAAATCGCATTGGGTTCTAGAACTCTGTAAATACATTTGAGCCGAAAATTCACTTGGTTTACCAGAAATGAACTCTTGCTGGTAGGAAGACACAGATCCTGGGGTTTAACTCCATTTCTGAAGGGAAATTCAGACCAGAGTTCTCATCCCTGAAACACATTGTGTTTTAACGAAGAAGCAAGCTCTTCTTTCCAGAGTCTAAAATACAGCAAGAACAATGAGCATGGTCTGAAAAAAAAACTGTGTTTCCTATTCATATGGACCATATGTAGTTCAACTCTGCTTATGAAACTGATACAAACCACAGCTCCTCTTACATAAATGCTCTTTAATTAATAGTGGGAATCGGTTTGGGTTGGTGAACTGAAAAATCATTTGAGCCCAAAATTCACTAGGGTTATCAGAAATGAACACCTGCTCATAGGAAGACACAGATCCTGGGGTTTAACTCTGTTTCTGAAGGGTAATTCAGACCAGAGTTCAAATCCCTGAATCACACTCTGCTTTAATGCAAGAAGCAATCTCTTCCTTCCAGATTCTAAAACACAGCAAGAACAATGAGCATGCCCTGAAAAAAAAATTTTTTTTCCTACTCATATGGACAATATGTAGTTCAACTCTGCTTATGAAACTGATACAAACCACAGCTCCTTACATAAATGCTCTTTAGTTAATAGTGAGAATCGCGAAGGTTTCGTGAACTGTGAAGAATCATTTGATCCCAAAATTCACTGGGTTTACCTGAAATGAACTCTTGCTTGCAGGAAGACACAGATCTTGGGGTTTAACTCCATTTCTGAAGGCAAATTCAGACGAGAATTCTCAACCCTGAAAAACACTCTGTTTTAAGGCAAGAATCATCCTCTTCTTTCCAGTGTCTCCAATACAGTAAGAACCATGAGCATGACCAGAAAAAAAAGAACTGTGTTTTCTATTCATAAGGACCATATAGTTCAACTCTGCTGATGAAATGATACAGACCACAGCTCCTCTGACATAAATGCTCTTTAGTTAATAGTGATAATCGCATTGGATCCTAGAACTGTGTAAATTCATTTGAGCCGAAAATTCACTTGGTTTACCAGAAATGAACTCTTAATGGTAGGAAGACACAGATTGTGGGGTTTAACTCCGTTTGTGAAGGGAAATTCAGACCAGAGTTCTCATCCATGAAACACACCCTGTTTTAATGCAAGAAGCAGGCTCTTCTTTCCAGCGTCTCCAATACAGCAAGAACCATGAGCATCCCCTGAAAAAAAGAACTGTGTTTCCTACTCATACGGACCATATGTAGTTCAACTCTGATTATGAAACTGATACAAACCACAGCTCCTCTTACATAAATAATCTTTAGTTAATAGGAAGAATCGCGTTGGGTTCGTGAACTGCGAAAAATCATTTGAGCCCAAAATTCACTGGGTTTACCAGAAATGAACTCTTGCTGGTAGGAAGACACAGATCGTGGGGTTTAACTCCGTTTTGGAAGGGAAATACAGACCAGAGTTGTCATCCCTGAAACACACTCTGTTTTAACGAAGAAGCAAGCTCTTCTTTCCCAAGTCTAAAATAAAGCAAGAACCATGAGCATGGTCTGAAAAAAAAAACTGTGTTTCCTATTCATAAGGCCCATATGTAGTTCAACTCTGCTTATGAAACTGATACAAACCACACCTCCTCTTACATAAATGTTCTTTAGTTAATAGTGAGAATAGCGTTGTGTTCAAGAACTGTGTAAAATCGTTTGAGCACAAAATTCACTGGGTTTACCAGAAATTAACTCTTGCTTGTAGGAAGACACAGATCCTGGGGTTTAACAACGTTTCTTAAGAGAAATTCAGACCAGAATTCTCATCCCTGGAAAACACTCTGTTTTAAGGCATGCATCATCCTCTTCTTTCCAGGTTCTCCAATACAGTAAGAACCATGAGCATGCCCAGAAAAAAAGAACTGTGTTTCCTACTCATACGTAACATATGTAGTTCAACACTTCTTATGAAATGATACAGACCAGAGCTCCTCTTACATAAATGCTCTTTAGTTAATAGTGATAATCGCATTGGGTTCTAGAACTGTGTAAATTAATTTGAGCCGAAAATTCACTTGGTTTACCAGAAATGAACTCTTGCTGGTAGGAAGACACAGATCATGGGGTTTAACTCCGTTTTGGAAGGGAAATTCTGACCAGAGTTCTCATCACTGAAACACACTCTGTTTTAACGAAGAAGCAAGCTCTTCTTTCCCGAGTCTAAAATAAAGCAAGAACCATGAGCATGGTCTGAAAAAAATAACCTGTGTTTCCTATTCATACGGCCCCTATGTAGTACAGCTCTGCTTATGAAACTGATACAAATCACATCTCCTCTTACATAAATGCTCTTTAGTTAATAGTGAGAATAGCGTTGTGTTCAAGAACTGTGTAAAATCGTTTGAGCACAAAATTCTCTGGGTTTACCAGAAATTAACTCTTGCTTATAGGATGACACAGATCCTGGTGTTTAACTCTGTTTCTGAAGGCAAATTCAGACCAGAGTTCTCATCCCTGAAAAACACTCTGTTTTAAGGCAAGAATCATCCTCTTCTTTCCAGCGTCTCCAATATAGTAAGAAACATGAGCATGCCAAGAAAAAAAGAACTGTGTTTCCTACTCATACATAGCATATGTAGTTCAACTCTTCTTATGAAATGATACAGACCAGAGCTCCTCTTACATAAATGATCTTTAGTTAATATTGAAAATCGCATTGGGTTCTAGAACTCTGTAAATACATTTGAGCCGAAAATTCACTTGGTTTACCAGAAATGAACTCTTGCTGGTAGGAAGACACAGATCCTGGGGTTTAACTCCATTTCTGAAGGGAAATTCAGACCAGAGTTCTCATCCCTGAAACACATTGTGTTTTAACGAAGAAGCAAGCTCTTCTTTCCAGAGTCTAAAATACAGCAAGAACAATGAGCAAGGTCTGAAAAAATAAACTGTGTTTCCTATTCATATGGACCATATGTAGTTCAACTCTGCTTATGAAACTGATACAAACCACAGCTCCTCTTACATAAATGCTCTTTAGTTAATAGTGAGTATCGCGTTGTGTTTGTGAATGACGAATAATCATTTGAGCCCAAAATTCACTGGGTAAACCAGAAATGAACTCTTGCTTGTAGGATGACACAGATCCTGGGGTTTAACTCCGTTTCTGAAGGGAACTTCAGACCAGAGTACTCATCCCTGAAAAACACTCTGTTTTAACGCAAGAAGCAAACGCTTCTTTCCAGATTCTAAAATACAACAAGAACCATGAGCATGCCCTGAAAAAAAGAACTGTGTTTCCTACTCATACAGACTACATGTAGTTCACTGTGCTTATGAAACTGATACAAACCACAGCTCCTGTTACATACATGCTCTTTAGTTAATAGTGAGAATAGCGTTGGGTTCATGAACTGTGAAAAATCATTTGAGCCTAAAATTCACTGGGTTTAACAGAAATGAACTCTTGCTTGTAGGACGACACAGATCCTGGGGTTTAACTCCGTTTCTGAAGGGAAATTCAGACCAGAATTCTCATCCCTGAAACACACACTGTTTTAACACAGGAAGCAAGCTCTTCTTTCCAGAGTCTAAAATACAGCAAGAGCCAAGAGCATGCCCTGACAAAAAGAACTGTGTATCCTACTCATAAGGACCATATGTGTTAATCTCTGCTTATGAAACTTATACAAACCACAGCTCTGCTTACATCAGTGCTCTTTAGTTAATAGTGAGAATCGCGTTGGGATCGTCAACTACAAATAATCATTTGAGCCCAAAATTCAATGGGTTTACCTGAAATGAACTCTTGCTTGTAGGAAGACACATATCCTGGGGTATAACTCCGTTTCTGAAGGGAAATTCAGACCAGAGTTCTCATCCCTGAAACACAGTCTGTTTTAACAAAGAAGCAAGCTCTTCTTTCTAGACTCTAAAATACAGCAAGAACCCTGAGCATGCCCAGAAAAAAAGAACTGTGTTTCATACTCATACGGACCATATGTAGTTCAACTCTGCTTATGAAACTAATACAGACCACAGTTCCTCTGACATAAATACTCTTTAGTTAATAGTGAGTATCATGTTGGGTTTGTGAACTGTGAAAAATCATTTGAGCACAAAATTCACTGGGTTTACCTGAAATGAACTCTTGCTTGTAGGAAGACACAGATCCTGGGGTTTAAATCCGTTTCTGAATGGAAATTCAGACACTCTGTTTTAAGGCATGAATCATCCTCCTCTTTCAAGGTTCTCCAATACAGTAAGAAACATGAGCATGCCAAGAAAAAAAGAACTGTGTTTCCTACTCATATGGACCATATGCAGTCCAACTCTGGGTATGAAAATGATACAGACCACAGCACCTCTTACATAAATGCTCTTTAGTTAATAGTGATAGTCTAGGTTGGGTTCTAGACCTGTGTAAAATAATTTGAGCCCAAAATTCACTTAGTTTACCAGAAATGAACTTTTGCTTGTAGGAAGACACAGATCATGGGGTTTAACCCCGTTTGTGAAGGGAAATTCAGATCAGATTTCTCATCCCTGAAACAAACTCTGTTTTGAGGCATGAATCATCCTCTTCTGTCCAGGGTCTCCAATACAGTAAGAACCATGAGCATGCCAAGAAAAAAAGAACTGTGTTTCCTACTCATAAGGACCATATGTATTCAACTCTGCTTATGAAACTTATACAAACCACAGCTCTGCTTACATCAGTTCTCTTTATTTAATAGTGAGAATCACGTTGGGATCGTCAACTACAAATAATCATTTGAGCCCAAAATGCACTGGGTTTACCTGAATGAACTCTTGCTTGTAGGAAGACACAGATCCTGGGGTTTAACTCCGTTTCTGAAGGGAAATTCAGACCAGAGTTCTCATCCCTGAAACACATTCTGTTTTAACAAAGAAGCAAGCTCTTCTTTCTAGAGTCTAAAATACAGCAAGAACCCTGAGCATGCCCAGAAAAAAAGAACTGTGTTTCATACTCATACGGAGCATATGTAGTTCAACTCTGCTTATGAAACTGATACAAACCACAGCTCCTCTTACATATATCCTCTTTAGTTAATTGTGAGAATAGCGTAGGGTTCGTAAACTGCGAAAAATCATTTGAGCCCAAAATTCACTAGGTTTACCAGAAATGAACTCTTTCTTGAAGAAAGACACAGATCCTGTGGTTTAATTCCGTTTCTGAAGGGAAATTCAGACCAGAGTTCTCATCCCTGAAACACATTCTGTTTTAACAAGGAAGCAAGCTCTTCTTTCCAGCGTCTCCAATACAGCACCACCATGAGCATGACCAGAAAAAAAGAACTGTGTTTCCTACTTATACGGACCATATGTAGTTCAACTCTGCTTATGAAACTAATACAGACCACAGTTCCTCTTACATAAATGCTCTTTAGTTAATAGTGATAATTGCCTTGCGTTCTAGAACTGTGTAAAGTCATTTGAGCCCAAAATTCACTTGGTTTACCAGAAAAGAACTCTTGCTTGTATGGAGACACTGATCAGGGGTTTAACTCCGTTTCTGAAGGGAAATTAAGACCAGAGTTCTCATCCATGAAACACACAATGTTTTAAAACAAGAAGCAAGCTCTTCTTTCCAGCATCTCCAATACAGCAAGAACCATGAGCATGCCCTGAAAAAAAAATGTGTTCCCTTCTCATACAGACCATATGCAGTTCAACTCTGCTTAAGAAACTGATACAAACCACAGCTCTTCTTAAATAAATGCTCTTTAGTTAATAGTGAGAATCATGTTGGGTTTGTTAACCACAAATAATCATTTGAGCCCAAAATTCACTGGGTTTACCAGAACTGAACTCTTGCTTGTAGGAAGACAGAGATCCTAGGGCTTAACTCCATTTCTTAAGGGAAATTTAGACCAGAGTTCTCATCCCTGAAACACATTCTGTTTTAACAAAGAAGCAAGCCCTTCTTTCTAGAGTCTAAAGTACAGCAAGAACCATGAGCATGGTCTGAATAAAAGAACTGTGGTTCCTATTCATACGGGCCATATGTAGTCCAACTCTGCTTATGAAAATAATACAGACCACAGCTCCTCTTACATAAATGCTAGTTAGTTAATATTGATAATCAAAGTTGGTTTCTAGAACTGTGTAAAATCATTTGAGCCCAAAATTCATTTGGTTTACCAGACATGAACTCTTGCTTGTAGGGAGACACAGATCATGGGGTTTAACTCCCTTTCTGAAGGGAAATTAAGACCAGAGTTCTCATCCATGAAACACACTCTGTTTTAATGCAAGAAGCAAGTTCTTCTTTCCAGCGTCTCCAATTCAGCAACCACCATGAGTATGCCGAGAAAAAAAGAACTGTGTTTCCTACTTATACGGACCATATGTAGTTCAACTCTGCTTATGAAACTAATACAGACCACAGCTCCTCTTACATAAATGCTCTTTAGTTAATAGTGATAACTGCCTTGGGTTCTAGAACTGTGTAAAGACATTTGAGCCGAAAATTCAATTGGTTTACCAGAAATGAACTCTTGCTTGTATGGATACACTGATCATGGAGTTTAACTCCGTTTCTGAAGGGAAATTAAAACCAGAGTTCTCATCCATGAAACACACTCTGTTTTAAAACAAGAAGCAAGCTCTTCTTTCCAGCGTCTCCAAAACAGAGAGAACCATGAGCATGCCCTGAAAAAAAAAATGTGTTCCCTACTCATACGGACCATATGCAGTTCAACTCTGCTTAAGAAACTGATACAAACCACATCTCTTCTTAAATAAATGCTCTTTAGTTAATAGTGGGAATCGTTTTGGGTTGGTGAACTGCAAAAATCATTTGAGCCCAAAATTCAGTAGGTTTAACAGAAATGAACTCTTGCTCATAGGAAGACTCAGATCCTGGGGTTTAACTCCGTTTCTGAAGGGTAATTCAGACCAGAGTTCTCATCCATAAAACACACTCTGCTTTAATGCAAGAAGCAAGCTCTTCCTTCCAGATTCTAAAATACAGCAAGAACAATGAGCATGCCCTGAAAAAAAAAAACTTTTTTCCTACTCATATGTACCATATGTAGTTCAACTGTGCTTATGAAGCTGATACAAACCACAGCTCCTCTTACATAAATACTCTTTAGTTAATAGTGAGAATCGTGTTGGTTTCGTGAACTGTGAAAAATCATTTGATCCCAAAATTCACTGGATTGCCTGAAATGAACTCTTGCTTGCAGGAAGACACAGATCCTGGGGTTTAACTCCATTTCTGAAGGCAAATTCAGACCAGAATTCTCAACCCTGAAGAACACTCTGTTTTAAGGCAAGAATCATTCTCTTCTTTCCAGGGTCACCAATACAGTAAGAACCATGAGCATGCCAAGAAAAAAAGAACTGTGTTTCCTACTCATACGGATCATATGTAGTCCAACTCTGCTTATGAAACTGATACAGAACATATCTCCTCTTAAATAAATGCTCTTTAGTTAATAGTGAGTATCGCGTTGTGTTTGTGAATGACGAATAATCATTTGAGCCCAAAATTCACTGGGTAAACCAGAAATGAACTCTTGCTTGTAGGATGACACAGATCCTGGTGTTTAACTCCGTTTCTGAAGGCAAATTCAGACCAGAGTTCTCATCCCTGAAACACATTCTGTTTTAACAAAGAAGCAAGCTCTTCTTTCTAGAGTCTAAAATACAGCAAGAACCCTGAGCATGCCCAGAAAAAAAGAACTGTGTTTCATACTCATACGGAGCATATGTAGTTCAACTCTGCTTATGAAACTGATACAAACCTCAGCTCCTCTTACATATATCCTCTTTAGTTAATTGTGAGAATAGCGTAGGGTTCGTGAACTGCGAAAAATCATTTGAGCCCAAAATTCACTGGGTTTAACAGAAATGAACTCTTGATTGTAGGACGACACAGATCCTGGGGTTTAACTCCGTTTCTGAAGGGAAATTCAGACACTCTGTTTTAAGGCATGAATCATCCTCCTCTTTCAAGGTTCTCCAATACAGTAAGAAACATGAGCATGCCAAGAAAAAAAGAACTGTGTTTCCTACTCATATGGACCATATGCAGTCCAACTCTGGGTATGAAAATGATACAGACCACAGCACCTCTTACATAAATGCTCTTTAGTTAATAGTGATAGTCTAGGTTGGGTTCTAGACCTGTGTAAAATAATTTGAGCCCAAAATTCACTTAGTTTACCAGAAATGAACTTTTGCTTGTAGGAAGACACAGATCATGGGGTTTAACCCCGTTTGTGAAGGGAAATTCAGATCAGATTTCTCATCCCTGAAACAAACTCTGTTTTGAGGCATGAATCATCCTCTTCTGTCCAGGGTCTCCAATACAGTAAGAACCATGAGCATGCCAAGAAAAAAAGAACTGTGTTTCCTACTCATAAGGACCATATGTATTCAACTCTGCTTATGAAACTTATACAAACCACAGCTCTGCTTACATCAGTTCTCTTTATTTAATAGTGAGAATCACGTTGGGATCGTCAACTACAAATAATCATTTGAGCCCAAAATGCACTGGGTTTACCTGAATGAACTCTTGCTTGTAGGAAGACACAGATCCTGGGGTTTAACTCCGTTTCTGAAGGGAAATTCAGACCAGAGTTCTCATCCCTGAAACACATTCTGTTTTAACAAAGAAGCAAGCTCTTCTTTCTAGAGTCTAAAATACAGCAAGAACCCTGAGCATGCCCAGAAAAAAAGAACTGTGTTTCATACTCATACGGAGCATATGTAGTTCAACTCTGCTTATGAAACTGATACAAACCACAGCTCCTCTTACATATATCCTCTTTAGTTAATTGTGAGAATAGCGTAGGGTTCGTAAACTGCGAAAAATCATTTGAGCCCAAAATTCACTAGGTTTACCAGAAATGAACTCTTTCTTGAAGAAAGACACAGATCCTGTGGTTTAATTCCGTTTCTGAAGGGAAATTCAGACCAGAGTTCTCATCCCTGAAACACATTCTGTTTTAACAAGGAAGCAAGCTCTTCTTTCCAGCGTCTCCAATACAGCACCACCATGAGCATGACCAGAAAAAAAGAACTGTGTTTCCTACTTATACGGACCATATGTAGTTCAACTCTGCTTATGAAACTAATACAGACCACAGTTCCTCTTACATAAATGCTCTTTAGTTAATAGTGATAATTGCCTTGCGTTCTAGAACTGTGTAAAGTCATTTGAGCCCAAAATTCACTTGGTTTACCAGAAAAGAACTCTTGCTTGTATGGAGACACTGATCAGGGGTTTAACTCCGTTTCTGAAGGGAAATTAAGACCAGAGTTCTCATCCATGAAACACACAATGTTTTAAAACAAGAAGCAAGCTCTTCTTTCCAGCATCTCCAATACAGCAAGAACCATGAGCATGCCCTGAAAAAAAAATGTGTTCCCTTCTCATACAGACCATATGCAGTTCAACTCTGCTTAAGAAACTGATACAAACCACAGCTCTTCTTAAATAAATGCTCTTTAGTTAATAGTGAGAATCATGTTGGGTTTGTTAACCACAAATAATCATTTGAGCCCAAAATTCACTGGGTTTACCAGAACTGAACTCTTGCTTGTAGGAAGACAGAGATCCTAGGGCTTAACTCCATTTCTTAAGGGAAATTTAGACCAGAGTTCTCATCCCTGAAACACATTCTGTTTTAACAAAGAAGCAAGCCCTTCTTTCTAGAGTCTAAAGTACAGCAAGAACCATGAGCATGGTCTGAATAAAAGAACTGTGGTTCCTATTCATACGGGCCATATGTAGTCCAACTCTGCTTATGAAAATAATACAGACCACAGCTCCTCTTACATAAATGCTAGTTAGTTAATATTGATAATCAAAGTTGGTTTCTAGAACTGTGTAAAATCATTTGAGCCCAAAATTCATTTGGTTTACCAGACATGAACTCTTGCTTGTAGGGAGACACAGATCATGGGGTTTAACTCCCTTTCTGAAGGGAAATTAAGACCAGAGTTCTCATCCATGAAACACACTCTGTTTTAATGCAAGAAGCAAGTTCTTCTTTCCAGCGTCTCCAATTCAGCAACCACCATGAGTATGCCGAGAAAAAAAGAACTGTGTTTCCTACTTATACGGACCATATGTAGTTCAACTCTGCTTATGAAACTAATACAGACCACAGCTCCTCTTACATAAATGCTCTTTAGTTAATAGTGATAACTGCCTTGGGTTCTAGAACTGTGTAAAGACATTTGAGCCGAAAATTCAATTGGTTTACCAGAAATGAACTCTTGCTTGTATGGATACACTGATCATGGAGTTTAACTCCGTTTCTGAAGGGAAATTAAAACCAGAGTTCTCATCCATGAAACACACTCTGTTTTAAAACAAGAAGCAAGCTCTTCTTTCCAGCGTCTCCAAAACAGAGAGAACCATGAGCATGCCCTGAAAAAAAAAATGTGTTCCCTACTCATACGGACCATATGCAGTTCAACTCTGCTTAAGAAACTGATACAAACCACATCTCTTCTTAAATAAATGCTCTTTAGTTAATAGTGGGAATCGTTTTGGGTTGGTGAACTGCAAAAATCATTTGAGCCCAAAATTCAGTAGGTTTAACAGAAATGAACTCTTGCTCATAGGAAGACTCAGATCCTGGGGTTTAACTCCGTTTCTGAAGGGTAATTCAGACCAGAGTTCTCATCCATAAAACACACTCTGCTTTAATGCAAGAAGCAAGCTCTTCCTTCCAGATTCTAAAATACAGCAAGAACAATGAGCATGCCCTGAAAAAAAAAACTTTTTTCCTACTCATATGTACCATATGTAGTTCAACTGTGCTTATGAAGCTGATACAAACCACAGCTCCTCTTACATAAATACTCTTTAGTTAATAGTGAGAATCGTGTTGGTTTCGTGAACTGTGAAAAATCATTTGATCCCAAAATTCACTGGATTGCCTGAAATGAACTCTTGCTTGCAGGAAGACACAGATCCTGGGGTTTAACTCCATTTCTGAAGGCAAATTCAGACCAGAATTCTCAACCCTGAAGAACACTCTGTTTTAAGGCAAGAATCATTCTCTTCTTTCCAGGGTCACCAATACAGTAAGAACCATGAGCATGCCAAGAAAAAAAGAACTGTGTTTCCTACTCATACGGATCATATGTAGTCCAACTCTGCTTATGAAACTGATACAGAACATATCTCCTCTTAAATAAATGCTCTTTAGTTAATAGTGAGTATCGCGTTGTGTTTGTGAATGACGAATAATCATTTGAGCCCAAAATTCACTGGGTAAACCAGAAATGAACTCTTGCTTGTAGGATGACACAGATCCTGGTGTTTAACTCCGTTTCTGAAGGGAAATTCAGACCAGAGTTCTCATCCCTGAAACACATTCTGTTTTAACAAAGAAGCAAGCTCTTCTTTCTAGAGTCTAAAATACAGCAAGAACCCTGAGCATGCCCAGAAAAAAAGAACTGTGTTTCATACTCATACGGAGCATATGTAGTTCAACTCTGCTTATGAAACTGATACAAACCTCAGCTCCTCTTACATATATCCTCTTTAGTTAATTGTGAGAATAGCGTAGGGTTCGTGAACTGCGAAAAATCATTTGAGCCCAAAATTCACTGGGTTTAACAGAAATGAACTCTTGATTGTAGGACGACACAGATCCTGGGGTTTAACTCCGTTTCTGAAGGGAAATTCAGACCAGAATTCTCATCCCTGAAACACACACTGTTTTAACACAGGAAGCAAGCTCTTCTTTCCAGAGTCTAAAATACAGCAAGAGCCATGAGCATGCCCTGACAAAAAGAACTGTGTATCCTACTCATAAGGACCATATGTGTTCATCTCTGCTTATGAACCTTATACAAACCACAGCTCTGCTTACATCAGTGCTCTTTAGTTAATAGTGAGAATCGCGTTGGGATCGTCAACTACAAATAATCATTTGAGCCCAAAATTCACTGGGTTTACCTGAAATGAACTCTTGCTTGTAGGAAGACACATATCCTGGCGTTTAACTCCGTTTCTGAATGGAAATTCAGACCAGAATTCTCATCCCTGAAAAACACTCTGTTTTAAGGCATGAATCATCCTCCTCTTTCAAGGTTCTCCAATACAGTAAGAACCATGAGCATGCCAAGAAAAAAAGAACTGTGTTTCCTACTCATATGGACCATATGCAGTACAACTCAGGGTATGAAAATGATACAGACCACAGCACCTCTTACATAAATGCTCTTTAGTTAATAGTGATAATCTAGGTTGGGTTCTAGACCTGTGTAAAATGATTTGAGCCCAAAATTCACTTAGTTTACCACAAATGAACTCTTGCTGGTAGGAAGACACAGATCATGGGGTTTAACCCCGTTTGTGAAGGGAAATTCAGATCAGATTTCTCATCCCTGAAACAAACTCTGTTTTGAGGCATGAATCATCCTCTTCTGTCCAGGGTCTCCAATACAGTAAGAACCATGAGCATGCCCAGAAAAAAAGAACTGTGTTTCCTACTCATATGGATCATATGTAGACCAACTCTGCTTATGAAATTGATACAGACCACAGCTCCTCTTACATACATGCTCTTTTGTTAATAGTGAGAATCATGTTGGGTATGTGAACTGCGAAAAATCATTTGAGCCCAAAACTCACTGGGTTTACTAGAAATGAACTCTTGCTTGTAGGAAGACACAGATCCTGGGGTTTCACTCCGTTTCTGAAGGCAAATTCAGACCAGAATTTCATCCCTGAAAAACACTCTGTTTTAATGCTTGAATCATCCTCTTCTTTCCAGGTTCTCCAATTCAGTAAGAACCATGATCATGCCAAGAAAAAAAGAACTGTGTGTCCTACTTGTACGGACCATTTTTAGTCTAACTCTGCTTATGAAAATGATACAGACCACAGCTCCTCTTACATAAATGCTCTTTAGTTAATAGTGATAATCAAGGTTGGGTTCTAGAACTGTGTAAAATCATTTGAGCCCAAAATTCACTTTGTTTACCAGAAATGAACACTTGCTTGTAGGGAGACACAGATCTTGGGGTTTAACACCGTTTCTGAAGGGAAATTAAGACCAGAGTTCTCATCCCTGAAACACATTCGGTTTTGAGGCATGAACCATCTTCTTCTGTGCAGGGTCTCCAATACAGTAAGAACCAAGAGCCTGCCCAGAAAAAAAGAACTGTGTTTCCTGCTCATACCGATCATATGTAGTCCAACTCTGCTTACGAAACTGGTACAGACCATATCTCCTCTTAAATAAATGCTCTTTAGTTAATAGTGATAATCGCGTTCGGTTCTAGAACTTTGTAAAATCATTTGAGCAAAAAATTCACGTGGTTTACCAGAAATGAACTCTTGCTTGTAGGAAGACACAGATCATGGGGTTTAACTCTGATTCTGAATGAAAATTCAGACCAGAGTTCTCATCCATGAAACACACTCTGTTTTAATGCAAGAAGCAAGCTCTTCTTTCCAGTGTCTCCAATATAGCAAGAACAATGAGCATGCCCAGAAAAAAAGAACTGTGTTTCCTACACATACGGAACATATATAGTTCAACTCTGCTTATGAAACTGATACAAACCATAGCTCCTCTTACATAAATGCTCTTTAGTTAATTGTGAGAATCACGTTGTGTTCGTGAACGACGAATAATCATATGAGACCAAAATTCATTGGGTTAACCAGAAATGAACTCTTGCTTGTAGGAAGATACAGATCCTGGGGTTTAACTCCGTTTCTGAAGGGAAATTCAGACCAGAGTACTCATCCCTGAAACACACTCTGTTTTAACGTAAGAAGCAAGCTCTTCTTTCCAGAATCTAAAATACATCAAGAACCATGAGCACGCCCTGAAAAAAAGAACTGTGATTCCTACTCATACGGACCATATGTAGTTCAACTCTGCTTATGAAATGATACAGACCACAGCTCCTCTTACATAAATGGTCTTTAGTTAATAGTTATATTTGCATTGGGATCGAGAACTGAGTAAATCTTTTGACCCGAAAATTCACTTGGTTTACCAGAACTGAACTCTTGCAGGTAGGAAGACACAGTTCATGCGGTTTAACTCCGTTTGTAAAGGGAAAATCAGACCAGAGTTCTCATTCATGAAACACACCCTGTTTTAATGCAAGAAGCAAGCTCTTCTTTCCAGCTTCTCCAATACAGTAAGTACCATGTGCATGCCCTGAAAAAAAGAACTGTTTTTCCTTTTCATACGGACCATATGTAGTTCATCTCTGTTTATGAAACTGATACAAAACACAGCTCCTCTTACATAAATGCTCTTTAGTTAATAGTGAGAATCGCGTTGGGTTCGTGAATTGCGAAAAATCATTTGAGCTGAAAATTCACTTTGTTTACCAGAAATGAACTCTTGCTTGTAGGAAGACACAGATCCTGGGGTTTAACTCCGTTTCAGAAGGGAAATTCAGACCAGAGTTCTCATGCCTGAAACACACTCTGTTTTAACGCAAGAAGCAAGCTCTTCTTTCCAGAGTCTAAAATACAGCAAGACCATGAGCATGCCGAGAAAAAAATAACTGTGTTTCCTACTCATACAGACCATATGTAGTTCAACTCTGCTTATGAAATGACACAAACCACAGCTCCTCTTACATAAATCCTCTTTAGTTAATAGTGAGAATCGCGTGTTGGTTCGTGAACTGCGAAAAATCATTTGAGTTCAAATACCCTGGGTTTACCAGAAGAGAACTCTTGCTTGTAGGAAGACACCCATCCTGGGGTTTAACTCCGTTTCATAAGATAAATTCAGACCAGAGTTCTCATGCCTGAAACACACTCAGATTTAATGCAAGAAGCAAGCACTTCTTTCCAGAATCTAAAATACAGCAAGAACCATGAGCATGGCCTGAAAAAAAGAACTGTGGTTCCTACTCATGTGCACCATATGTAGTTCAACTCTGCTCATGAAACTGATACAAACAACAGCTCCTCTTACATAAATCCTCTTTAGTTAATAGTGAGAATAGCGTAGGGTTCGTGAACTGCGAAAAATCATTTGAGCCCAAAATTCACTGGGTGTACCAGAAATGAACTCTTGCTTGTAAGAAGACACAGTTCCAGAGGTTTAACTCCATTTCTGAAGGGAAGTTCAGACCAGAGTTCTCATCCCTGAAACTCACTCTGTTTTGAGGCATGAATCATCCTCTTCTGTCAAGGGTCTCCAATACAGTAAGAACCATGAGCATGCCCAGGAAAAAAGAACTGTGTTTCCTACTCATATGGATCATATGTAGACCAACTCTGCTTATGAAATTGATACAGACCATATCTCCTCTTACATAAATCCTCATTAGTTAATAGTGATAATCGCATTCGGTTCTAGAAAGTGTAAAATCATTTCAGCACAAAATTCACTTGGTTTAACAGAAATGCACTCTTGCTTGTAGGAAGACACAGATCATGGAGTTTAACTCCGTTTCTGAAGGAAAATTCAGACCAGAGTTCTCATCCATGAAACACACTCTAATTTCATGCAAGAAGCAATATCTTCTTTCTAGCGTCTCCAACATAGCAAGAACATTGAGCATGCCCAGAAAAAAAGAACTGTGTTTCATACTCATACGGACCATATGTAGTTCAACTCTGCTTATGAAACTGATACGAACCACAGCTCCTCTTACATAAATGATCTTTAGTTAATAGGGAGAATCGCTTTGTGTTCGTGAACGACGAATAATCATTTGAGCCAAAAATTCACTAGGTTAACCAGAAATGAACTATTACTTGTAGGAAGACCCAGATCCTGGGGATTAACTCCGTTTCTGAAGGGAAATTCAGACCAGAGTTCTCATCCCTGAAACACACTCTGTTTTAACGCAAGAAGCAAGCTCTTCTTTCCAGAGTCTAAAGTACAGCAAGAACCATGAGCATGCCCTGAAAAAAAGAACTGTGTATCCTATTCATTAGGGCCATATTTATTCAACTCTGCTTATGAAACTTATAAAAACCACAGCTCTGCTTACATCAATGCTCTTTAGTTAATAGTGATAATCGCGTTGGGTTCGTGAGCTATGTAGAGTCATTTGAGCCGAAAATTCTCTTGGTTTACCAGAAATGAACTCTTGTTGGTAGGAAGACACAGATCTTGGGGTTTAACTCCGTTTCAGAAGGGAAATTCAGAACAGAGTTCTCATCCCTGAAACACACTCTGTTTCAACGCAAGAAGCAAGCTCTTCTTTCCAGAGTCTAAAATAGAGCAATAACCATGAGCATGCCCAGAAAAAAAGAACTGTGTTTCCTACTCATACAGACCATATGTATTCCAACTCTGCTTATGAAACTGATACAAACCGCAGCTCCTCTTACATAAAACCTATTTAGTTAATAGTGAGAATCGCGTTAGGTTCGTGAACTGCGAATAATCATTTGAGTCCAAAATTCACTGGGTTTACCTTCAATGAACTCTAGCTTGTAGGAACACACAGATCCTGGGGTTTTACTCCATTTCTGAAGGCAAATTCAGACCAGAATTCTCAACCCTGAAAAATACTCTGTTTTAAGGAAAGAATCATCCTCTTCTTCCAGCTTCTCCAATACAGTAAGAACCATGAGCATGCCCAGAACAAAAGAACTGTGTTACCTACTCATACGGTCCATATGTAGTTCAACTCTGCTTATGAAAC
Source organism: Onychomys leucogaster (assembly GCA_949786385.1). NCBI lineage: Eukaryota > Metazoa > Chordata > Mammalia > Rodentia > Cricetidae > Onychomys > Onychomys leucogaster. The sequence continues at coordinate 707,186 of CATKUP010000109.1, forward strand.
TGATACAAACCACAGCTCCTCTTACATAAATGCTCTTTAGTTAATAGTGAGAATCATGTTGGGTTCGTGAACTGCGAAAAATCATTAGAGCCCAAAATTCACTGGGTTTACCTGATATGAACTCTTGCTTGTAGGAAGACACAGATCCTGGGGTTTTACTCCATTTCTGAAGGCAAATTCAGACCAGAATTCTCAACCCTGAAAAATACTCTGCTTTAAGGAAAGAATCATCCTCTTCTTTCCAGCGTCTCCAATACTGTAAGAACCATGAGCATGCCCAGAAAAAAAGAACTGTGTTACCTACTCATACGGTCCATATGTAGTTCAACTCTGCTTATGAAATGATACAGACCATAGCTCCTCTTACATAAATGTTCTTTTGTTACTAGTGATAATCGTGTTGGGTTCTAGAACTGTGTATAGTCATTTGAGCTGAAAATTCACTTGGTTTACCAGAAATGAACTCTTGCTTGTAGGAAGACACAGATCATGGGGTTTAACTCCGTTTCTAAAGGAAAATTCAGACCAGAGTTCTCATACATGAAACACACTCTGTTTTAATGCAAGAAACAAGCTCTTCTTTCCAACGTCTGCAATATAGCAAGAACAATGAGCATGCCCAGAAAAAAAGAACTGTGTTTCATACTCATACGGACCATATGTAGTTCAACTCTGCTTATGAAACTGATACAAACCATAGCTCCTCTTACATAAATGCTCTTTAGTTAATAGTGAGAATCACGTTGTGTTCATGAACGACGAATAATCATTTGAGACCAAAATTCACTGGGTTAACCAGAAATGAACTCTTGCTTGTAGGAAGACACAGATCCTGGCGTTTAACTCCATTTCTGAAGTGAAATTCAGACCAGAGTACTCATTCCTGAAACACACTCTGTTTTAACGCAAGAAGCAAGCTCTTCTTTCTAGAGTCTAAAATACAGCAAGAACCATGAGCTTGCCCTGAAAAAAAGAACTGTGTTTCCTACTCATACAGACCATATGTAGTTGAACTGTGCCTTTTAAACTGATACAAACCACAGCTCCTTTTACATACATGCTCTTTAGTTAATAGTGAGAATCGCGTTGGGTTCCTGAACTGCGAAAAATCATTTGAGCCTAAAATTCACTGGGTTTACCAGAAATGAACTCTTGCTTGTAGGAAGACACAGATCCTGGGGTTTATATCCGTTTCTGAAGGGAGATTCAGACCAGAATTCTCATCCCAGAAACACACACTGTTTTAACACCAGAAGCGAGCTCTTCTTTCCAGAGTCTAAAATACAGCAAGAACCATGAGCATGCCCAGAAAAAAAGAACTGTGTTTCCTACTCATATAGACGATAAGTAGTTCAACTCTGCTTCTGAAACGATTCAAACCACAGCTCCTCTTACATAAATCCTCTTTAGTTAATAGTGCGAATCGTGTTTTGGTTCGTGAAATGCGAAAAATCATTTGAGTTCAAAATATCCTGGGTTTACCAGAAATGAACTCTTGCTTGTAGGAAGACACAGATCCGGGGGTTTAACTCCGTTTCTGAAGGGAGATTCAGACCAGAGTTCTCATCCCTGAAACACACTCAGATTTAATGCAAGAAGCAAGCTCTTCTTTCTTGCGTCTACAATACAGCAAGAACCATGAGCATGGCCTGAAAAAAAGAACTGTGTTTCCTACTCATGCGGACCATATGTTGTTCAACTCTGCTAATGAAACTGATACAAGCAACAGCTCCTCTTACATGAATCCTCTTTAGTTAATAGTGAGAATAGTATAGGGTTCGTGAACTCGAATAATCATTTGAGCTCAAAATTCACTGGGTTTACCAGAAATGAACTCTTGCATGTAAGAAGACACAGATCCTGGGGTTTAACTCCATTTCGGAAGGGAAATTCAGACCAGAGTCCTCTTCCCTGAAACTCACTCTGTTTTGAGGCATGAATCATCCTCTTCTGTCCAGGGTCTCCAATACAGTAAGAACCATGAGCATGCCCAGGAAAAAGAACTGTGTTTCCTACTCATACGGATCATATGAAGTCCAGCTCTGCTTATGATACTGAATCAGACCTTATCTCCTCTTTCATAAATGCTCTTTAGTTAATAGTGATAATCTTGTTCAATTCTAGAACTGTGTAAAATCATTTGAGCACAAAATTCACTTGGTTTAACAGCAATGAACTCTTGCTCGTAGGAAGACACAGATCATGGGGTTTAACTCCGTTTCTGAAGGAAAATTCAGACCAGAGTTCTCATCCATGAAACACACTCTGTTTTAATGCAAGAATCAAGCTCTTCTTTCCAGCGTTTCCAATATAGCAAGAACAATGAGCATGCCCAGAAAAAAGAACTGTGTTTCATACTCATACGGACCATATGTATTTCAACTCTGCTTATGAAACTGAAGCAAACCACAGTTCCTCTTACATAAATGCTCTTTAGTTAATAGTGGGAATCATGTTGGGTTCAGGAACAGCGAAAAATCATTTGAGCCCAAAATTTACTGGCTTTACCAGAAATGAACTCTTGCTTGTAGTAAGACAATGATCCTGGGGTTTAACTCCGTTTCTGAAGGGAAAATCAGGCCAGAGTTCTCATCCCTGAAACACACTCTGCTTTAATGCAAGAAGCAAGCTCTTCTTTCCAGAGTCTAAAATACAGCAAGAAACATGAGTATGCCCTGAAAAAAAGAAATGTGTATCCTACTTTTAAGGACCATATGTATTCAACTCTGCTTATGAAACTTATACCAACCACGGCTCTGCTTACATCAATGCTCTTTAGTTAATACTGATAATCGCGTTGGGTTCCTGAACTGTGTAAAGTCATTTGAGCCGTAAATTCACTTGGTTTACCAGAAATGAAGTCTTGCTTGGAGGAAGACACAGATCCTGGGGTTTAACTCCATTTCTAAAGGCAAATTCAGACCAGAATTTTCATCCCTGAAAAATACTCTGTTTTAAGGCATGAATCATCCTCTTCTTTCCAGGTTCTCCAATACAGTAAGAACAATGAGCATGCCAAGAAAAAAAGAACTGTGTTTCCTACACATACGGACCACATGTAGTTCAACGCTGCTTATGAAATGATACAGACCACAGCTCCTCTTACATAAATGCTCTTTAGTTAATAGTGATAATCGCATTGGGTTCTAGAACTGTGCAAAGTCATTTGACCCGAAAATTCACTTGGATTTCCAGAACTAAACTCTTGCAGGTAGGAAGACACAGATCATGAAGTTTAACTCCGTTTGTAAAGGGAAATTCAGACCAGAGTTCTCATCCATGAAACACACCCTGTTTTGAAGCAGGAAGCAAGCACTTCTTTCCAGCGTCTCCAATACAGCAAGTACCATGAGCATGCCCTGAAAAAAACAACTGTTTTTCCTTCTCATACGGACCATATGCAGTTCATCTCTGCTTATGAAACTGATACAAACCACAGCTCCTCTTACATAAATGCTCTTTAGTTAATAGTGAGATTCGCGTTGGGTTCGTGAACTGCAAAATATCATTTAAGCGCAAAAATCACTTGGTTTACCAGAAATGAACACTTGCTTGTAGGAAGACACAGATCCAGGGGTTTAACTACGTTTCAGAAGGGAAATTCAGACCAGAGTTCTCATGCCTGAAACACACTCTGTTTTACCGCAAGAAGCATGCTCTTCTTTCCAGAGTCTAAAATACAGCAAGAACCATGAGCATGCCCAGAAAAAAAGAACTGTGTTTCAGACTCATACAGACCATAAGTAGTTCAACTCTGCTTATGAAATGATACAAACCACAGCTCCTCTTACATAAATCCTCTTTAGTTAATAGTATGAATAGCGTAGAGTTTGTGAACTGCAAAAAATCATTTGAGCCTAAAAATCACTGGGTTTACCATAAATGAACTATTGCTTGTAAGAAGACACAGATCCTGGGGTTTAACTCCATTTATGAAGGGAAATTCAGAGCAGAGTTCTCATCCCTGAAACTCACTCTGTTTTGAGGCATGAATCATCCTCTTCTGTCCAGGGTATCCAATACAGTAAGAACCATGAGCATGCCCAGAAAAAAAGAACTGTGTTTCCTACTCATATGGATCATATGTAGTCCAACTCTGCTTATGAAATTGATACAGACCATATCTCCTCTTACATAAATGCTCTTTAGTTAATAGTGATAATCGCATTCGGTTCTAGAACTGTGTAAAATTATTTGAGCACAAAATTCACTTGGTTTAACAGAAATGAACTCTTGCTTGTAGTAAGACAATGATCCTGGGGTTTAACTCCGTTTCTGAAGGGAAATTCAGACCAGAGTTCTCATCCCTGAAACAGACTCTGCTTTAATGCAAGAAGCAAGCTCTTCTGTCCAGAGCCTAAAATACAGCAAGAACCATGAGCATGCCCTGAAAAAAAAAACTGTTTTTCTTACTCATATGTACCATATGTACTACAACTGTGCTTTTGAAACTGATACAAACCACAGCTCCTGTTACATATATGCTCTTTAGTTAATAGTGGGAATCGCGTTGGGTTCCTGAACTGCGAAAAATCATTTGTGCCAAAAATTCACAGGGTTTACCAGAAATGAACTCTTGCTTGTACGAAGACACAGATCAAGGTGTTTAACTCCGTTTCTGATGGCAAATTCAGACCAGAGTTCCATTCCATGAAACACAATCTGTTTTAATGCAAGAAGCAAGCTGTTCTTTCCAGCGTCTCCAATATAGCAAGAACAATGGGCATGCCCAGAAAAAAAGAACTATGTTTCCTACTCATACGGACCATATGTAGTTCAACTCTGCTTATGAAACTGATACAAAACATAGCTCCTCTTACATAAATGCTCTTTAGTTAATAGTGAGAATCGAATTGTATTCATGAACGACGAATAATCATTTGAGCCCAAAATTCACTGGGTTAACCACAAATGAACTCTTGCTTGTAGGAAAACACAGATCCTGGGGTTTAACTCCGGTTCTGAAGGGAAATTCAGCCAAGAGTACTCATCCCTGAAACACACTGAATTAAGGCAAGAAGCAAGCTCTTCTTTCCAAAGTCTAAAATACAGCAAGAACCATGAGCATGTCCTGAAAAAAAGAACTGTGTTTCCTCCTCATACAGACCATATGTAGTTCAACTGTGCTTATGAAACTGATACAAACCACAGCTCTGCTTACATCAATGCTCTTTAGTTAATAGTGATAATCACGTTGGGTTCCTGAACTGTGTAAAGTCATTTGAGCCGAAAATTCACTTGGTTTACCCGAAACGAACTCTTGCTGGTATGAAGACACAGATCCTGGGGTTTAACTCCGTTTGTGAAGGGAAATTCAGACCAGAGTTCTCATCCATGAAACAAACTCTGTTTTGTGCAAGAAGCAAGGTATTCTTTCAAGCAACTCCAATACAGCAAGAACCATGAGCATGCCATGAAAAAAAGAACTGTGTATCCTACTCATAAGGACCATATGTATTCAACTCTGCTTATGAAACTTATACAAACCACAGCTCTGCTTACATCAATGCTCTTTAGTTAATAGTGAGAATAGCGTTGGGTTTGTGAACTGCGAATAATCATTTGAGCTCAAAATTCACTGGGTTTACCTGAAATGAACTCTTGCTTGGCGGAAGACACACATCCTGGGGTTTAACTCCGTTTCTGAAGGCAAATTCAGACAAGAATTCTAATCCCTGAAAAACACTCTGTTTTAAGGCATGAATCATCCTCTATTTTCCAGGTTTTCCAATACAGTAAGAACCATGAGCATGCCAAGAAAAAATGAACTGTGTTTCCTACTCATATGGACCATATGTAGTTCAACTCTGCTTATGAAATGATACAGACCACAGCTACTCTTACATAAATGGTCTTTAGTTAATAGTGATAATCGCTTGGGTTCTAGAACTAGGAAAAGTCATTTGACCCGAAAATTCACTTGGTTTACCAGAACTGAACTCTGGCAGGTAGGAAGACACAGAACATGCGGTTTAACTCCGTTTGTAAAGGGAAATTCAGACCAGAGTTCTCATCCATGAAACACACCCTGTTTTAATGCAAGAAACAAGCTCTTCTTTCCAGCGTCTCCAATACAGCAAGTACCATGAGCATGTCCTGAAAAAAACAACTGTTTTTCCTACTCATACAGACCACAAGTAGTTCAACTCTGCTTATGAAATGATACAAACCACCGCTCCTCTTACATAAATCCTCTTTAGTTAATGGTGAGAATCGCGTTTTGGTTCGTGAACTGTGAAAAATCATTTGAGTTCAAAATACCCTGGGTTTACCAGAAAAGATCTCTTGCTTGTAGGAAGACACAGATCCAGGGGTTTATCTCCGTTTAAGAAGGGAAATTCAGACCAGAGTTCTCATGCCTGAAACACACTCTCTTTTAACGCAAGAAGCAAGGTCTTCTTTCCAGAGTCTAATATACAGCAAGAACGATGAGCATGCCCAGAAAAAAAGAATTGTGTTTCCTACTCATACAGACCACAAGTAGTTCAACTCTGCTTATGAAATGATACAAACCACCGCTCCTCTTACATAAATCCTCTTTAGTTAATGGTGAGAATCGCGTTTTGGTTCGTGAACTGTGAAAAATCATTTGAGTTCAAAATACCCTGGGTTTACCAGAAAAGAACTCTTGCTTGTAGGAAGACACAGATCCTGGGTTTTAACTCCGTTTAGAAGGTAAATTCAGACCAGACTTCTCATCCCTGAAACGCACTCAGATTTAATGCAAGAAGCAAGCTCTTCTTTCCAGCATCTCCAATATACCAAGAACAATGAGCATGCCCAGAAAAAAATAACAGTGTTTCATACTCATATGGATCATATGTAGTCCAACTCTGCTTATGAAACTGATACAGACCATATCTCCTCTTACATAAATGCTCTTTAGTTAATAGTGATAATCGCGTTCGGGTCTAGAACTGTGTAAAATCATTTGAGCCCAAAATTCATTGGGTTAACCAGAAATGAACTCTTGCTTGTAGGAAGACACAGATCCTGGGATTTAACTCCATTTCTGAAGAGATTCAGACCAGAGTACCCATCCCTTAAACACACTCTGTTTTAACGCAAGAAGATAGCTCTTCTTTCCAGAGTCTAAAATACTGCAAGAACCATTAGCATGCCCTGAAAAAAAGAACTGTGTATCCTACTCATAAGGACCATATGTATTCAACTCTGCTTATGAAACTTAAACAAACCATCGCTCTGCTTACATCAATGATCTATAGTTCATAGTGATAATCGCGTTGGGTTCGTGAACTGTGTAAAGTATTTTGACCCGAAAATTCACTTGGTTTACCACAAATGAACTCTTGATTGGACGAAGACACAGATCCTGGGGTTTAACTCCGTTTCAGAAGGGAAATTCAGACCAGAGTACTCATCCCTGAAACACACTCTGTTTTGTGCAAGAAGCAAGCTCTTCTTTCCAGCGTCTACAATACAGCAAGAACCATGAGCATGCCAGGAGAAAAAGAACTGTGTTTCCTACTTATATGGACCATATGTAGTTCAACTCTGCTTATGACACTGATACAAACCACAGCTCGTCTTACATAAATCCTCTTTAGTTAATAGTGAGAATCGCATTTAGTTTCGTGAACAACGAATAATCATTTGAGCCCAAAATTCACTGGGTTAACCAGAAATGAACTCTTGCGTGTAGGAAGACACAGATCCTGGTGTTTAACTCTGTTTCTGAATAGAAATTCAGACCAGAGTACTCATCCCTGAAACACACTCTGTTTTAACGCAAGAAGCAAGCTCTTCTTTCCAGAGTCTAAAATACAGCAAGAACCATGAGCATGCCCAGAAAAAAACAACTGTGTTTCCTACTCATACAGACCATAAGTAGTTCAACTCTGCTTATGAAATGATACAATCCACAGCTCCTCTTACATAAATCCTCTTTAGTTAATAGTGAGAATAGTGTAGGGTTCATGAACTGCGAAAAATCTTTTGAGCGTAAAAATTCACTAGGTTTACCAGAAATGAACTCTTGCTTGTAAGAAGACACAGATCCTGGGGTTTAACTCCATTTCTGAGGGGAAATTCAGACCAGAGTTCTCATGCCTGAAACACACTCTGTTTAACGCAAGAAGCAAGCTCTTCTTTCCAGAGTCTAAAATAAAGTAAGAACCATGAGCATGCCCAGAAAAAAAGAACTGTGTTTCCTACTCATACGGATCATATGTAGTCCAACTCTCCTTATGAAACTGATACAGACCATATCTCCTCTTACATAAATGCTCTTTAGTTAATAGTGATAATAGCGTTTGGTTCTAGAACTGTGTAAAATCATTTGAGCACAAAATTCACTTGGTTTAACAGAAATGAACTCTTGCTTGCAGGAGGACAGATCATGGGGTTTAACTCCGTTTCTGAAGGAAAATTCAGATCAGAGTTCTCATCCATGAAACACACTCTGTTTTAATGCAAGAAGCAAGCTCTTCATTCCAGCATCTCCAATATAGCAAGAACAATGAGCATGCCCAGAAAAAATGAACAGTGTTTCACACTCATACGGATCATATGTAGTCCAACTCTGCTTATGAAACTGATACAGACCATATCTCCTCTTACATAAATGCTCTTTAGTTAATAGTGATAATCGCGTTCGGGTCTAGAACTGTGTAAAATCATTTGAGCCCAAAATTCACTGGGTTAACCAGAAATGAACTCTTGCTTGTAGGAAGACACAAATCCTGGGGTTTAACTCCTTTTCTGAAGAGAAATTCAGACCAGAGTACTCATCCCTGAAACACACTCTGTTTTAACGCAAGAAGCAAGCTCTTCTTTCCAGAGTCTAAAATACTGCAAGAACCATTAGCATGCCCTGAAAAAAAGAACTGTGTATCCTACTCATAAGGACCATATGTATTCAACTCTGCTTATGAAACTTAAACAAACCACCGCTCTGCTTACATCAATGATCTTTAGTTCATAGTGATAATCGCGTTGGGTTCGTGAACTGTGTAAAGTCATTTGACCGAAAATTCACTTGGTTTACCACAAATGAACTCTTGCTTGGATGAAGACAAAGATCCTGGGGTTAAACTCCGTTTCAGAAGGGAAATTCAGACCAGAGTTCTCATGCCTGAAACACACTCTGTTTTAACGCAAGAAGCAAGCTCTTCTTTCCAGAGTCTAAAGTACAGCAAGAAACATGAGCATGCCCAGAAAAAAAGAACTGTGTTTCCTACTCATACAGACCATAAGTAGTTCAACTCTGCTGATGAAATGATACAAACGACAGCTCCTCTTACATAAAGCCTTTTTAGTTAATAGTGAGAATAATGTAGGGTTCGTGAACTGCGAAAAATCATTTGAGCCCAAAATTCACTAGGTTTACCAGAAATGAACTCTTGCTTGTAAGAAGACACAGATCCTGGGGTTTAACTCCATTTCTGAAGGAAAAACAGACCAGAGTTCTCATGCCTGAAACACACTCTGTTTTAACGCAAGAAGCAAGCTCGACTTTCCAGAGTCTAAAATACAGTAAGAACCATGAGCATGCCCAGAAAAAAAGAACTGTGTTTCCTACTCATACGGATCATATGTAGTCCAATTCTGCTTATGAAACTGATACAGACCATATCTCCTCTTACATAAATGCTCTTAAGTTAATAGTGATGCTAGCGTTCGGTTCTAGAACTGTGTAAAATCATTTGAGCACAAAATTCACTTGGTTTAACAGAAATGAACTCTTGCTTGTAGGAAGACACAGATCCTGGGGTTTAACTCTGTTTCAGAAGAGAAATTCAGACCAGAGTACTCATCCCTGAAACACACTCTGTTTTAACACCAGAAGCAAGCGCTTCTTTCCGTAGTCCTAAATACAGCAAAAACAATGAGCATGCCATGAAAAAAAAACTGTTTTTCCTACTCATATGGACCAAATGTAGTTCAACTGTGCTTATGAAACTGATACAAACCACAGCTCTGCTTACATCAATGCTCTTTAGTTAATAGTAATAATATCGTTGGGTCGTGAACTGTGTAAAGTCATTTGAGCCGAAAATTCACTTGGTTTATCCGAAATGAACTCTTGCTGGTAGGAACACACAGATCCTGGGGTTTATCTCCGTTTGTGAAGGGAAATTCAGACCAGAGTTCTCATCCATGAAACACACTCTGTTTTGTGCAAGAAGCAAGCTCTTCTTTCCAGCGTCTCCAATACAGCAAGAACCATGAGCATGCCCTGAGAAAAAGAACTGTGTTTCCTACTCATATGGACCATATGTAGTTCAACTCTACTTATGACACTGATACAAACCACAACTCCTCTTACATAAATGCTCCTTAGTTAATAGTGAGAATCGCGTTGGGTTCGTGAACTGCGAAAAATTATTTGAGTCAAAAATTCACTTGTTTTACCAGAAATGAACTGTTGCTTGGAGAAAGACACAGATCCTGGGGTTTAACTCCGTTGCTGAAGGCAAATTCAGACTCGAATTCTCCTCCCTGAAAAACACTCTGGTTTAAGGCATGAATCATCCTCTTCTTTCCAGGTTCTCTAATACAGTAAGAACCATGAGCATGCCAAGAAAAAAAAGAACTGTGTTTCCTACTCATACGGACCATATGTAGTTCAACTCTGCTTATGAAATGATACAGACCACAGCTCCTCTTACATAAAGGGTCTTTAGTTAATACTGATAATCGCATTGGGTTCTAGAACTGTGCAAAGTCATTTGACCCGAAAACTCACTTGGTTTACCAGAACTGAACTCTTGCAGGTAGGAACACACAGATCATGCGGTTTAACTCCATTTGTAAAGGGAAATTCAGACCAGAGTTCTCATCCATGAAACACACCCTGTTTTAATGCAAGAAGCAAGCTCTTCTTTCCAGCGTCTCCAATACAGCAAGTACCATGAGCATGCCCTGAAAAAAACAACTGTGTTTCCTACTCATACAGACCATATGTAGTTCACCTCTGCTTATGAAACTGATACAGACCACAGCTCCTCTTACATAAATGCTCTTTAGTTAATAGTGAGATTCGCGTTGGGTTCGTGAACTGCAAAATATCATTTAAGCCCAAAAATCACTTGGTTTACCAGAAATGAACTCTTGCTTGTAGAAAGACACAGATCCAGGGGTTTAACTCCGTTTCAGAAGGGAAATTCAGACCAGAGTTCTCATGCCTTAAACACACTCTGTTTTACCGCAAGAAGCAAGCTCTTCTTTCCAGAGTCTAAAATACAGCAAGAACCATGTGCATGCCCAGAAAAAAAGAACTGTGTTTCCTACTCATACAGACTATAAGTAGTTCAACTCTGCTTATGAAATGATACAAACCACAGCTCCTCTTACATAAATCCTCTTTAGTTAATAGTGAGAATTGCGTTTTGGTTCATGAAGTGTGAAAAATCATTAGAGTTCAAAATACCCTGTGTTTACCAGAAAAGAACTCTTGCTTGTTGGAAGACACACATCCTGGGGTTTAAGTCCGTTTCAGAAGGTAAATTCAGACCAGAGTTCTCATCCCTGAAACACACTCAGATTTAATGCAAGAAGCAAGCTCTTCTTTCCTGAGTCTGAAATACAGCAGGAATCATGAGCATGGCCTGAAAAAAAGAACTGTGTTTCCTACTCATGCGGATTATATGTAGTTCAACTATGCTTATGAAACTGATACAAACAACAGCTCCTCTTACATAAATCCTCTTTAGTTAATAGTGAGAATCGCATTGTGTTCGTTAACGACCAATAATCATTTGAGCCCAAAATTCACTGGGTTAACCAGAAATGAACTCTTGTTTGTAGGAAGACACAGATCCTGGGGTGTAAATCCGTTTCTGAAGGGAAATTCAGACCAGAATTCTCATCCCTGAAAGACACAATGTTTTAAAACAAGAAGCAAGCTCTTCTTTCCAGAGTCTAAAATACAGCAACAGACATGAGCATGCCCTGAAAAAAATAACTGTGCATCCTACTCATAAGAAACATATGTATTCAACTCTGCTTATGAAACTTATACAAACCACAGCTCTGCTTACATCAATGCTCTTTAGTTAATAGTGATAATCACGTTGGGTTCGTGAACTGTGTAAAGTCATTTGAGCCGCAAATTCACTTGGTTTACCAGAGATGAACTCTTGCTGTTAGGAAGACAAGGATCATGGGATTTAACTCAGTTTGTGAAAGGAAATTCAGACCAGAGTTCTCATCCATGAAACACACTCTGTTTTGTGCAAGAAGCAAGCTCTTCTTTCCTGCGTCTCCAATACAGCAAGAACCATGGGCATGCCCTGAAAAAAAGAACTGTTTTTCCTACTCATACGGACCATATGTAGTTCTTCTCTGCTTATGAAACTGATACAAACCACAGCTCCTCTTACATAAATGCTCTTTAGCTAATAGTGAGAATCGCGTTGGGTTCGTGAACTGCGAAAAATCATTTGAGTCCAAAATTAACTGGGTTAACAAAAAATGACCTCTTGCTTGAAGGAAGAAACAGATCCTGGGGTTTAACTCCGTTTCAGAAGGGAAATTCAGACCAGAGTTCTCATTCCTGAAACACATTCTGTTTTGAGGCATGAATCATCCTCTTTTGTCCTGGTTCTCCAATACAGTAAGAACCATGAGCATGCCCAGGAAAAAAGAACTGTGCTTCCTACTCATATGGATCATATGTAGTCCAACTCTGCTTATGAAACTGATACAGACCACAGCTCCTCTTACATAAATGGTGTTTAGTTAATAGTGATAATCGCATTGGGTTCTAGAACTGTGCAAAGTCATTTGAGCCGAAAACTCACTTGGTTTACCAGAACTGAACTCTTGCAGGTAGGAAGACACAGATCAAGCGGTTTAACTCCGTTTGTAAAGGGAAATTCAGACCAGAGTTCTGATCCATGAAACACCCTGTTTTAATGCAAGAAGCAAGCTCTTCTTTCCAGCGTCTCCAATACAGCAAGTACCATGAGCACGCCCTGAAAAAAAGAACTGTGTTTCCTACTCATACAGACCATATGTAGTTCAACTGTGCTTATGAATCTGATACAAACCACAGCTCCTGTTACATACATGCTCTTTAGTTAATAGTGAGAATCGTGTTGGGTTCCTGAACTGCGAAAAATCATCTGAGCCCAAAATTCACTGGCTTTACCAAAAATGAACTCTTGCTTGTAGTAAGACACTGATCCTGGGGTTTAACTCCATTTCTGAAGGGAAATTAAGACCAGAGTTCTCATCCCTGAAACACACTCTGCTTTAATGCAAGAAGCAAGCTCTTCTTTCCAGATCTAAAATACAGCAAGAACCATGAGCATGCCCTGAAAAAAAAATTGTTTTTCCTACTCATAAGGACCTTATGTATTCAACTCTGCTTATGAAACTTATATAAACCACAGCTCTGCTTACATCAATGCTCTTTAGTTAATAGTGATAATTGTGTTTGGTTCGTGAACTGTGTAAAGTCATTTGAGCCGAAAATTCACTTCGTTTACCCGAAATGAACTCTTGCTGGTAGGAAGACACAGATCCTGGGGTTTAACCACGTTTGTGAAGGGAAATTCAGACCAGAGTTCTCATCCATGAAAAACACTCTGCTTTATGCAAGCAGCAAGCTCTTCTTTCCAGCGTCTCCAATACAGCAAGAACCAGGAGCATGCCCTGAAAAAAAGAACTGTGTTTCCTACTCAAATGGACCATATGGAGTTCAACTCTGCTTATGAAACTGATACAAACCACAGCTACTCTTACATGAATGCTCTTTAGTTAATTGTGAGAATCGAGTTGGGTTCGTGAACTGCGAAAAATCATTTGAGTCCAAAATTCACTGGGTTAAGAAGAAATGACCTCTTACTTGTAGGAAGACACACATCATGGGGTTTAACTTCGTTTCAGAAGGGAAATTCAGACCAGAGTTCTCATCCCTGAAACTCACTCTGTTTTGAGGCATGAATCATCCTCTTCTGTCCATGGTCTCCAATACAGGAAGAACCATGAGCATGCCCAGAAAAAAAGAACTGTGTTTCCAACTCATACGGATCATATGTAGTCCAACTCTGCTTATGAAACTGATACAGACCATATCTCCTCTTACATAAATGCTCTTTAGTTAATAGTGATAATCGCGTTCGGTTCTAGAACTGTGTAAAATCATTTGAGCACAAAATTCACTTGGTTTAACAGAAATGATCTCTTGCTTGTAGGAAGACACAGATCATGGGGTTTAACTCCGTTTCTGAAGGAAAATTCAGATCAGAGTTCTCATCCATGAAACACACTCTGTTTTAATGCAAGAAGCAAGCTCTTCTTTCCAGCATCTCCAATATAGCAAGAACAATGAGCATGCCCAGAAAAAAAGACCTGGGTTTCATACTCATACGGACCATATGTAGTTCAACTCTGCTTATGAAACTGAAACAAACCACAGCTCCTCTTACATAAATGCTCTTTAGTTAATAGTGAAAATCGCGTTGTGTTCGTGAACGACGAATAATCATTTGAGCCCAAAATTCACTGGGTTAACCAGAAATGAACTCTTGCTTGTAGTAAGACACAGATCCTGGGGTTTAACTCCGTTTCTGAAGAGAAATTCAGACCAGAGTACTCATCCCTGAAACACACTCTTTTTTAACGCAAGAAGCCAGCTCTTCTTTCCAGAGTCTAAAATACAGCAAGAACCATGAGCATGCCCTGAAAAAAAGAACTGTGTATCCTACTCTTAAGGACCATATGTATTCAACTCTGCTTATGAACTTATACAAACCACCGCTGTGCTTACATCAAGAATCTTTAGTTCATAGTGATAATCGCGTTGGGTTTGTGAACTGTGTCAAGTCATTTGAGCCAAAAATTCACTTGCTTTACCAGAAATGAACTGTTGCTTGGAGAAAGACACAGATCCTGGGGTTTAACTCCGTTTCTGAAGGCAAATTCAGACTCGAATTCTCATCCCTGAAAAACACTCTGGTTTAAGGCATGAATCATCCTCTTCTTTCCAGGTTCTCCAATACAGTAAGAACCATGAGCATGCCAAGAAAAAAAAGAACTGTGTTTCCTACTCATACGGACCATATGTAGTTCAACTCTGCTTATGAAATGATACAGACCACAGCTCCTCTTACATAAATGGTCTTTAGTTAATACTGATAATAGCATTGGGTTCTAGAACTGTGCAAAGTCATTTGACCCGAAAACTCACTTGGTTTACCAGAACTGAACTCTTGCAGGAAGGAACACACAGATCATGCTGTTTAACTCCGTTTGTAAAGGGAAATTCAGACCAGATTTCTCATCCATGAAACACACCCTGTTTTAATGCAAGAAGCAAGCTCTTCTTAACAGCGTCTCCAATACAGCAAGTACCATGAGCATGCCCTGAAAAAAACAACTGTGTTTCCTACTCATACGGACCATATGTAGTTCACCTCTGCTTATGAAACTGATACAGACCACAGCTCCTCTTACATAAATGCTCTTTAGTTAATAGTGAGATTCGCGTTGGGTTCGTGAATTGCAAAATATCATTTAAGCCCCTAAATCACTTAGTTTACCAGAAATGAACTTTTGCTTGTAGGAAGACACAGATCCAGGGGTTTAACTCCGTTTCAGAAGGGAAATTCAGACCAGAGTTCTCATGCCTGAAACACACTCTGTTTTACCGCAAGAAGCAAGCTCTTCTTTCCAGAGTCTAAAATACAGCAAGAACCATGTGCATGCCCAGAAAAAAAGAACTGTGTTTCCTACTCATACAGAATATAAGTAGTTCAAGTCTGCTCATGAAATGATACAAACCACGGCTCCTCTTACATAAATCCTCTTTAGTTAATAGTGAGAATCGTGTTTTGGTTCATGAACTGTGAAAAATTATTTGTGTTCAAAATACCCTTGGTTTACCAGAAAAGAACTCTTGCTTGTTGGAAGACACACATCCTGGGGTTTAAATCCGTTTCTGAAGGAAAATTCAGACCATAGTTCTCATCCATGAAATACACTCTGTTTAATGCAAGAAGCAAGCTCTTCTTTCCAACATCTCCAATATAGCAAGAACAAAGAGCATGCCCAGAAAAAAAGAACTGTGTTTCATACTCATACGGACCATATGAGGTTCAACTCTGCTTATGAAACTGAAACAAACCACAGCTCCTCTTACATAAATGCTCTTTAGTTAATATTGAGAATCGCGTTGTGTTCGTGAACGACGAATAGTCATTTGAGCCCAAAATTCACTGGGTTGACCACAAATGAACTCTTGCTTGTAGGAAGACACAGATCCTGGGGTTTAACTTCGTTTCTGAAGAGAAATTCAGACCAGAGTACTCATCCCTGAAACACACACTGTTTTAACGCAAGAAGCAAGCTCTTCTTTCCCATGTCTAAAACACAGCAAGAACCATGAGCATGCCCAAAACAAAAAATCCGTTTTTCCTACTCATATGGACCATAAGTAGTTCTACTGTGCTAATGAAACTGATGCAAACCACAGCTCCTGTTACATATATGCTCTTTAGTTAATAGTGAGAATCGCGTTCGGTTCCTGAACTTCGAAAAATCATTTGAGCCAAAAATTCACTGGGTTTACCAGAACTGAACTCTTGCTTGTAGGAAGACACAGATCATGTGGTTTAACTCCGTTTGTGATGGGAAATTCAGACCAGAGTTCTCATCCATTAAACACACTCTGCTTTATGCAAAAAGCAAGCTCTTCTTTCCAGGGTCTACAAAACAGCAAGAACCATGAGCATGCCCTGAAAAAAAGAACTGTGTTTCCTACTCATACGGATCATATGTAGTTCAACTCTGCTTATGAAACTGATACAAACCACAGCTCCTTTACATAAATGCTCATTAGTTAATAGTGAGAATCGCGTTGGGTTTGTGAACTGCGAAAAATCATTTGAGTCCAAAATTCACTGGGTTAACAAGAAATGACCTCTTGCTTGTAGGAAGACACAGATCCTGGGTTTAAACTCCGTTTCAGAAGGGAAATTCAGACCAGAGTTCTCATCCCTGAAACACTGTTTTAACTCAAAAAGCAAGCTCTTCTTTCCAGAGTCTAAAATACAGCAAGAACCATGAGCATGCCCCCCAAAAAAGACTGTGTTTCCTACTCATATAGACCATATGTATTTCAACTGTGCTTATGAATCTGATAAAAACCACAGCTCCTCTTACATAAAACCTCTTTAGTTAAAAGTGAGAATTGCGTTTAGGTTCGTTAACTGCAAAAAATCATTTGAGATCAAAATATCCTAGATTTACCAGAAAAGAACTCTTGCTTGTAGGAAGGCACAGATCCTGGGGTTTAACTCTGTTTCTGAAGGCAAATTCAGACCAGAGTTCTCATCCCTGAAAAAAACTCTGTTTTAAGGCAAGAATCATCCTATTCTATCCAGCGTCTCCAATACAGTAAGAAACATGGGCATACCCAGAAAAAAAGAACTGTGTTTCCTACTCATACAGACCACATGAAGTTAAACTCTGATTTTGAAACTGATTCAAACCACAGCTCCTCTTACATAATTCCTCTTAAGTTAATAGTGAGAATCGCGTTAGGTTTCTGAACTGCGAAAAATCATTTGAGCACAAAATTCACAGGGTTTACCTGAAATGAACTCTTGCATGTAGGAAGACACAGATCCTGGGGTTTAATTCCGTCTCTGAAGGGAAATTCAGACCAGAATTCTCATCGCAGAAACAACACTGTTTTAACACAAGAAGCAAGCTCTTCTTTCCAGAGTCTAAAATACAGCAAGAACAATGAGCATGCCCTGAAAAAATGAACTGTGTATCCTACTCATTAGGACCATAGGTAGTTCAACTGTGCTTATGAAACTGATACAAACCACAGCTCCTCTTACATAAATGCTCTTTAGTTAATAGTGAGAATCGCGTTGGGTTCGTGAACTGCGAAAAATCATTTGAGCTCAAAATTTACTGGGTTTACCTGAAAAAGAATCTTGCTTGTAAGAAGAAAGAGATCCTGGAGTTTAACTCCATTTCTGAGGGCAAATTCAGAACAGAATTCTCAACCCTGAAAAACACTCTGTTTTAAGGCAAGAATCATCCTCTTCTTTCTAGCGTCTCCAATACAGTAAGAACCATGAGCATGCCCAGAAAAAAAAGAACTATGTTTCCTACTCATGCGGACCATGTGTAGTTCAACTCTGCTTATGAAATGATACAAACCACAGCTCCTCTTACATAAATGCTCTTTAGTTAATAGTGATAATCGCGTTGGGTTCTAGAACTGTGTAAAGTCATTTGAGCCCAAAATTCACTTGGTTTACGAGAAATGAATTCTTG
Source organism: Onychomys leucogaster (assembly GCA_949786385.1). NCBI lineage: Eukaryota > Metazoa > Chordata > Mammalia > Rodentia > Cricetidae > Onychomys > Onychomys leucogaster. The sequence continues at coordinate 725,447 of CATKUP010000109.1, forward strand.
CTGTTAGGAAGACACAGATAATGGGGTTTATCTCCGTTTGTGATGGGAAATTTAGACCAGAGTTCTCATCCATGAAACACACCCTGTTTTAATGCAAGAAGCAAGGTCTTCTTTCCAGCGTCTCCAATACAGCAAGAACCATGAGCATGGTCTGAAAAAAAGAACTGTGTATCCTACTCATTAGGACCATAGGTAGTTCAACTGTGCTAATGAAACTGATACAAACCACAGCTCCTCTTACATAAATGCTCTTTAGTTAATAGTGAGAATCGCGTTGGGTTCGGGAACTGCGAAAAATCATTTGAGCTCAAAATTTACTGGGTTTACCTGAAAAAGACTCTTGCTTGTAAGAAGAAACAGATCCTGGGGTATAACTCCATTTCTGAGGGCAAATTCAGGCCAGAATTCTCAACCCTGAAAAACACTCTGTTTTAAGGCAAGAATTATCCTCTTCTTTCTAGCATCTCCAATAGAGTAAGAACCATGAGCATGCCCAGAAAAAAAGAACTATGTTTCCTAGTCATGCGGACCATATGTAGTTCAACTCTGCTTATGAAATGATACAAACCACAGCTCCTCTTACATAAATGCTCTTTAGTTAATAGTGATAATCGCGTTGGTTTCTAGAATTGTGTAAAGTCATTTTAGCCGAAAATTCACTTAGCTTACCAGAAATGAATTCTTGCTGTTAGGAAGACACAGATAATGGGGTTTAACTCCGTTTGTGACGGGAAATTTAGACCAGAATTCTCATCCATGAAACACACCCTGTTTTAATGCAACAAGCAAGGTGTTCTTTCCAGCGTCTCCAAAACAGCAAGAACCATGAGCATGCCCTGAAAAAAAGAACTGTGTTTACTACTCATACGGATCATATGTAGTTCAACTCTGCTTATGAAACTGATACAAACCACAGCTCCTTTACATAAATGCTCTTAAGTTAATAGTGAGAATCGCGTTGGGTTTCTGAACTGCGAAAAATCATTTGAGCACAAAATTCACAGGGTTTACCTGAAATGAACTCTTGCTTGTAAGAAGACACAGATCCTGGGGTTTAATTCCGTCTCTGAAGGGAAATTCAGACCAGAATTCTCATCGCAGAAACAACACTGTTTTAACACAAGAAGCAAGCTCTTCTTTCCAGTGTCTCCAATACAGCAAGAACCATGAGCATGGTCTGAAAAAAAGAACTGTGTATCCTACTCATTAGGACCATAGGTAGTTCAACTGTGCTTATGAAACTGGTACAAACCACAGCTCCTTTACATAAATGCTCTTTAGTTAATAGTGAGAATCGCGTTGGGTTTGTGAACTGCGAAAAATCATTTGAGTCCAAAATTCACTGGGTTAACAAGAAATGACCTCTTGCTTGTAAGAAGACACAGATCCTGGGGTTTAACTCCGTTTCAGAAGGGAAATTCAGACCAGAGTTCTCATCCCTGAAACACTGTTTTAACTCAAAAAGCAAGCTCTTCTTTACAGAGTCTAAAATACAGCAAGAACCATGAGCATGCCCCAAAAAAAGACTGTGTTTCCTACTCATATAGACCATATGTATTTCAACTGTGCTCATGAAACTGATACAAACCACAGCTCCTCTTACATAAAACCTCTTTAGTTAAAAGTGAGAATCGCGTTTAGGTTCGTTAACTGCAAAAAATCACTTGAGATCACAAAACCCTGGATTTACCAGAAAAGAACTCTTGCTTGTAGGAAGGCACAGATCCTGGGGTTTAACTCTGTTTCTGAGGGCAAATTCAGGCCAGAATTCTCAACCCTGAAAAAAACTCTGTTTTAAGGCAAGAATTATCCTCTTCTTTCTAGCATCTCCAATAGAGTAAGAACCATGAGCATGCCCAGAAAAAAAGAACTATGTTTCCTAGTCATGCGGACCATATGTAGTTCAACTCTGCTTATGAAATGATACAAACCACAGCTCCTCTTACATAAATGCTCTTTAGTTAATAGTGATAATCGCGTTGGGTTCTAGAACTGTGTAAAGTCATTTTAGCCGAAAATTCACTTAGCTTACCAGAAATGAATTCTTGCTGTTAGGAAGACACAGATAATGGGGTTTAACTCCGTTTGTGACGGGAAATTTAGACCAGAATTCTCATCCATGAAACACACCCTGTTTTAATGCAAGAAGCAAGGTGTTCTTTCCAGCGTCTCCAAAACAGCAAGAACCATGAGCATGCCCTGAAAAAAAGAACTGTGTTTACTACTCATATGGATCATATGTAGTTCAACTCTGCTTATGAAACTGATACAAACCACAGCTCCTTTACATAAATGCTCTTAAGTTAATAGTGAGAATCGCGTTGGGTTTCTGAACTGCGAAAAATCATTTGAGCACAAAATTCACAGGGTTTACCTGAAATGAACTCTTGCTTGTAAGAAGACACAGATCCTGGGGTTTAATTCCGTCTCTGAAGGGAAATTCAGACCAGAATTCTCATCGCAGAAACAACACTGTTTTAACACAAGAAGCAAGCTCTTCTTTCCAGTGTCTCCAATACAGCAAGAACCATGAGCATGGTCTGAAAAAAAGAACTGTGTATCCTACTCATTAGGACCATAGGTAGTTCAACTGTGCTTATGAAACTGGTACAAACCACAGCTCCTTTACATAAATGCTCTTTAGTTAATAGTGAGAATCGCGTTGGGTTTGTGAACTGCGAAAAATCATTTGAGTCCAAAATTCACTGGGTTAACAAGAAATGACCTCTTGCTTGTAAGAAGACACAGATCCTGGGGTTTAACTCCGTTTCAGAAGGGAAATTCAGACCAGAGTTCTCATCCCTGAAACACTGTTTTAACTCAAAAAGCAAGCTCTTCTTTACAGAGTCTAAAATACAGCAAGAACCATGAGCATGCCCCAAAAAAAGACTGTGTTTCCTACTCATATAGACCATATGTATTTCAACTGTGCTCATGAAACTGATACAAACCACAGCTCCTCTTACATAAAACCTCTTTAGTTAAAAGTGAGAATCGCGTTTAGGTTCGTTAACTGCAAAAAATCACTTGAGATCACAAAACCCTGGATTTACCAGAAAAGAACTCTTGCTTGTAGGAAGGCACAGATCCTGGGGTTTAACTCTGTTTCTGAAGGCAAATTCAGACCAGAGTTCTCATCCCTGAAAAAAACTCTGTTTTAAGGCAAGAATCATCTTCTTCTATCCAGCGTCTCCAATAGAGTAAGAAACATGGGCATGCCCAGAAAAAAAGAACCGTGTTTCCTACTCATACAGACCACATGTAGTTAAACTCTGCTTTTGAAACTGATTCAAACCACAGCTCCTCTTACATAATTCCTCTTAAGTCAATAGTGAGAATCGCGTTGGGTTCCTGAACTGCGAAAAATCATTTGAGCACAAAATTCACAGGGTTTACCTGAAATGAACTCTTGCTTGTAGGCAGACACAGATCCTGGGGTTTATCTCCGTTTGTGAAGGGAAATTCAGACCAGAGTTCTCATCCCTGAAAAACACTCTGTTTTTAAGCAAGAATCATCCTCTTCTTTCCATTGTCTCCAATATAGTAAGAACCATGATCATGCCAAGAATAAAAGAATTGTGTATCCTACTCATACGGACCATATGTAGTTCAACTCTGCTTATGAAACTGATACAAACGACAGCTCCTCTTACATAACTGCTCTTTAGTTAATTGTGAGAATCGCATCGGGTTCTTGAACTGCGAAAAATAATTTGACCCCAAAATTCACTGGGTTTACCAGGAAAGAACTCTTGCTTGTAGGAAGACACAGATCCTGGGGTTTAATTCCTTCTCTGAAGGGAAATTCAGACCAGAATTCTCATCGCAGAAACAACACTGTTTTAACACAAGAAGCAAGCTCTTCTTTCCAGAGTCTAAAATACAGCAAGAACAATGAGCATGCCCTGAAAAAAAGAACTGTGTATCCTACTCATTAGAACCATATGTAGTTCAACTGTGCTTATGAAACTGATACAAACCACAGCTCCTCTTACATAAATGCTCTTTAGTTAATAGTGAGAATCGCGTTGGGTTCGTGAACTGCGAAAAATCATTTGAGCTCAAAATTTACTTGGTTTACCAGAAAAAGACTCTTGCTTGTAAGAAGAAACAGATCCTGGAGTTTAACTCCATTTCTGAGGGCAAATTCAGAACAGAATTCTCAACCCTGAAAAACACTCTGTTTTAAGGCAAGAATCATCCTCGTCTTTCTAGCGTCTCCAATACAGTAAGAACTATGAGCATGCCCAGAAAAAAAGAACTATGTTTCCTACTCATGCGGACCATATGTAGTTCAACTCTGCTTATGAAATGATACAAACCACAGCTCCTCTTACATAAATGCTCTTTAGTTAATAGTGATAATCGCGTTGGGTTCTAGAACTGTGTAAAGTCATTTGAGCCGAAAATTCACTTGGTTTACCAGAAATGAACTCTTGCTGTTAGGAAGACACAGATAATGGGGTTTAACTACGTTTGTGAAGGGAAATTTAGACCAGAGTTCTCATCCATGAAACACACCCTGTTTTAATGCAAGAAGCAAGCTCTTCTTTCCAGTGTCTCCAATACAGCAAGAACCATGAGCATGGTCTGAAAAAAAGAACTGTGTATCCTACTCATTAGGACCATAGGTAGTTCAACTGTGCTTATGAAACTGATACAAACCACAGCTCCTCTTACATAAATGCTCTTTAGTTAATAGTGAGAATCGCGTTGGGTTCGTGAACTGCGAAAAATCATTTGAGCTCAAAATTTACTGGGTTTACCTGAAAAAGACTCTTGCTTGTAAGAAGAAACAGATCCTGGGGTTTAACTCCATTTCTGAGGGCAAATTCAGGCCAGAATTCTCAACCCTGAAAAACACTCTGTTTTAAGGCAAGAATCATCCTCTTCTTTCTAGCGTCTCCAATACAGTAAGAACCATGAGCATGCCCAGAAAAAAAGAACTATGTTTCCTACTCATGCGGACCATATGTAGTTCAACTCTGCTTATGAAATGATACAAACCACAGCTCCTCTTACATAAATGCTCTTTAGTTAATAGTGATAATCGCGTTGGGTTCTAGAACTGTGTAAAGTCATTTGATCCCAAAATTCACTTGGTTTACCAGAAATGAATTCTTGCTGTTAGGAAGACACAGATAATGGGGTTTAACTCCGTTTGTGATGGGAAATTTAGACCAGAGTTCTCATCCATGAAACACACCCTGTTTTAATGCAAGAAGCAAGGTCTTCTTTCCAGCGTCTCCAATACAACAAGAACCATGACCATGGTCTGAAAAAAAGAACTGTGTATCCTACTCATTAGGACCATATGTAGTTTATCTCTGCTTATGAAACTGATACAAACCACAGCTCTTCTTACATAAATGCTCTTTAGTTAATAGTGAGAATCGCGTAGGGTTCGTGAACTGCGAAAAATCATTTGAGCTCAAAATTTAATGGGTTTACCTCAAATGAACTCTTGCTTGTAAGAAGAAACAGATCCTGGGGTTTAACTCCATTTCTGAGGGCAAATTCAGACCAGAATTCTGAACCCTGAAAAACACTCTGTTTTAACGCAAGAATCATCCTCTTCTTTCCAGCATCTCCAATACAGTAAGAACCATGAGCATGCCCAGAAATAAAGAACTGTGTTTCCTACTCATACGGACCATATGTAGCTCAACTCTGCTTATGAAATGATACAGACCACAGCTCCTCTTACATAAATGGTCTTTATTTAATAGTGATAATCGCATTGGGTTCTAGAACTGTGTAAAGTCTTTTGACCCGAAAATTCACTTGGTTTACCAGAACTGAACGCTTGCAGGTAAGAAGACACAGATCATGCAGTTTAACTCCGTTTGTAAACTGAAATTCAGACCAGAGTTCTCATCCATGAAACACACCCTGTTTTAATGCAAGATGCAAGCTCTTCTTTCCAGCGTCTCCAATACAGCAAGTACCATGAGCATGCCCTAAAAAAAAGAACTGTGTTTCCTACTCGTACAGACCATATGTAATTCAGCTCTGCTTATGAAACTGATACAAACCACAGCTCCTCTTACATAATTGCTCTTTAGTTAATAGTGAGAATCGCTTTGGGTTCGTGAACTGCGAAAAATCATTTGAGTCCAAAATTCACTGGGTTAACAAGAAATGACCTCTTGCTTGTAGGAAGACACAGATCCTGGGGTTTAACTCCGTTTCAGAAGGTAAATTCAGACCAGAGTTCTCATGCCTGAAACACACTCTGTTTTGAGGCATGAATCATCCTCTTCTGTCCAGGGTCTCCAATACAGTAAGAACCATGAGCAAGCCCTGAAAAAAAGAACCGTGTTTCCTACACATACAGACCATATGTAGTTCAACTCTGCTTATGAAACTGATACAAAACGAAGCTCTTCTTCCATAAATGATCTTTAGTTAATAGAGAGAATCATTTTGTTTTCGGGAACAGCGAAAAAGCATTTGAGCAAAAAATTTACTGGGGTTACCAGAAATGAACTCTTGCTTGTAGTAAGACACAGATCCTGGGGTTTAACTCCGTTTCTGAAGGGAAATTCAGACCAGAGATCTCATCCATGAAACACACACTGCTTTAATGCAAGAAGCAAGCTCTTCTTTCCAGAGTCTAAAATACAGCAAGAACAATGAGCATGCCCTGAAAAAAAAACTGTTTTTCCTTCTCATATGGACCATATGTAGTTCAACTGTGCTTATGAAACTGATACAAACCATAGCTCCTGTTACATATATATTCTCTTTAGTTAATAGTGAGAATAGCGTTGGGTTCCTGAAATGCGAAAATCATTTGAGCCAAAAATTCACTGGGTTTACCAGAACTGAACTCTTGCTTGTAGGAAGACACAGATCCTGGGGTTTAACTCCATTTCTAAAGGGAAATTCGGACCAGAATTCTCATCCCTGAAACACACACAGTTTTAACATAAGAGGCAAGCTCTTCTTTCCAGAGTCTAAAATACAGCAAGAAACATTTGCATACCCAGAAAAAATGAACTATGTTTCCTACTCATACAGACCATATGTAGTTAATCTATGCTTTTGAAACTGATTCAAACCACAGCTCCTCTTACCTAATTCCTCTTAAGTTAATAGTGAGAATCGCGTTGGGTTTCTGAACTGCGAAAAATCATTTGAGCACAAAATTCACAGGGTTTACCTGAAATGAACTCTTGCTTGTAAGAAGAAACAGATCCTGGGGTTTAACTCCATTTCTGAGGGTAAATTCAGACCAGAAATCTCAACCCTGAAAAACACTCTGTTTTAAGGCAAGAATCATCCTCTTCTTTCTAGCGTCTCCAATACAGTAAGAACCATGAGCATGCCCAGAAAAAAAGAACTATGTTTCCTACTCATGCGGACCATATGTAGTTCAACTCTGCTTATGAAATGATACAAACCACAGCTCCTCTTACATAAATGCTCTTTAGTTAATAGTGAGAATCGCGTTGGGTTCGCGAACTGCGAAAAATCATTTGAGTCCAAAATTCACTGGGTTAACAAGAAATGACCTCTTGCTGGTAGGAAGACACAGATCCTGGGGTTTAACTCTGTTTCCGAAGGGAAATTCAGACCAGAGTTCTCATGCCTGAAACACACTCTGTTTTGAGGCATGAATCATCCTCTTCTGTCCAGGGTCTCCAATACAGTAAGAACCATGAGCAAGCCCTGAAAAAAAGAACTGTGTTTCCTACACATACAGACCATATGTAGTTCAACTCTGCTTATGAAACTGATACAAAACGAAGCTCTTCTTCCATAAATGCTCTTTAGTTAATAGAGAGAATCATTTTGTTTTCGGGAACAGCGAAAAAGCATTTGAGCAAAAAATTTACTGGGGTTACCAGAAATGAACTCTTGCTTGTAGTAAGACACTGATCCTGGGGTTTAACTCCATTTCTGAAGGGAAATTCAGACCAGAGATCTCATCCATGAAACACACACTGCTTTAATGCAAGAAGCAAGCTCTTCTTTCCAGAGTCTAAAATACAGCAAGAACAATGAGCATGCCCTGAAAAAAAAACTGTTTTTCCTTCTCATATGGACCATATGTAGTTCAACTGTGCTTATGAAACTGATACAAACCATAGCTCCTGTTACATATATATTCTCTTTAGTTAATAGTGAGAATAGCGTTGGGTTCCTGAAATGCGAAAATCATTTGAGCCAAAAATTCACTGGGTTTACCAGAACTGAACTCTTGCTTGTAGGAAGACACAGATCCTGGGGTTTAACTCCATTTCTAAAGGGAAATTCGGACCAGAATTCTCATCCCTGAAACACACACAGTTTTAACATAAGAGGCAAGCTCTTCTTTCCAGAGTCTAAAATACAGCAAGAAACATTTGCATACCCAGAAAAAATGAACTATGTTTCCTACTCATACAGACCATATGTAGTTAATCTATGCTTTTGAAACTGATTCAAACCACAGCTCCTCTTACCTAATTCCTCTTAAGTTAATAGTGAGAATCGCGTTGGGTTTCTGAACTGCGAAAAATCATTTGAGCACAAAATTCACAGGGTTTACCTGAAATGAACTCTTGCTTGTAAGAAGAAACAGATCCTGGGGTTTAACTCCATTTCTGAGGGTAAATTCAGACCAGAAATCTCAACCCTGAAAAACACTCTGTTTTAAGGCAAGAATCATCCTCTTCTTTCTAGCGTCTCCAATACAGTAAGAACCATGAGCATGCCCAGAAAAAAAGAACTATGTTTCCTACTCATGCGGACCATATGTAGTTCAACTCTGCTTATGAAATGATACAAACCACAGCTCCTCTTACATAAATGCTCTTTAGTTAATAGTGAGAATCGCGTTGGGTTCGCGAACTGCGAAAAATCATTTGAGTCCAAAATTCACTGGGTTAACAAGAAATGACCTCTTGCTGGTAGGAAGACACAGATCCTGGGGTTTAACTCTGTTTCCGAAGGGAAATTCAGACCAGAGTTCTCATGCCTGAAACACACTCTGTTTTGAGGCATGAATCATCCTCTTCTGTCCAGGGTCTCCAATACAGTAAGAACCATGAGCAAGCCCTGAAAAAAAGAACTGTGTTTCCTACACATACAGACCATATGTAGTTCAACTCTGCTTATGAAACTGATACAAAACGAAGCTCTTCTTCCATAAATGCTCTTTAGTTAATAGAGAGAATCATTTTGTTTTCGGGAACAGCGAAAAAGCATTTGAGCAAAAAATTTACTGGGGTTACCAGAAATGAACTCTTGCTTGTAGTAAGACACTGATCCTGGGGTTTAACTCCATTTCTGAAGGGAAATTCAGACCAGAGATCTCATCCATGAAACACACACTGCTTTAATGCAAGAAGCAAGCTCTTCTTTCCAGAGTCTAAAATACAGCAAGAACAATGAGCATGCCCTGAAAAAAAAACTGTTTTTCCTTCTCATATGGACCATATGTAGTTCAACTGTGCTTATGAAACTGATACAAACCATAGCTCCTGTTACATATATATTCTCTTTAGTTAATAGTGAGAATAGCGTTGGGTTCCTGAAATGCGAAAATCATTTGAGCCAAAAATTCACTGGGTTTACCAGAACTGAACTCTTGCTTGTAGGAAGACACAGATCCTGGGGTTTAACTCCATTTCTAAAGGGAAATTCAGACCAGAATTCTCATCCCTGAAACACACACAGTTTTAACATAAGAGGCAAGCTCTTCTTTCCAGAGTCTAAAATACAGCAAGAAACATTTGCATACCCAGAAAAAATGAACTATGTTTCCTACTCATACAGACCATATGTAGTTAATCTATGCTTTTGAAACTGATTCAAACCACAGCTCCTCTTACCTAATTCCTCTTAAGTTAATAGTGAGAATCGCGTTGGGTTTCTGAACTGCGAAAAATCATTTGAGCACAAAATTCACAGGGTTTACCTGAAATGAACTCTTGCTTGTAAGAAGAAACAGATCCTGGGGTTTAACTCCATTTCTGAGGGTAAATTCAGACCAGAAATCTCAACCCTGAAAAACACTCTGTTTTAAGGCAAGAATCATCCTCTTCTTTCTAGCGTCTCCAATACAGTAAGAACCATGAGCATGCCCAGAAAAAAAGAACTATGTTTCCTACTCATGTGGACCATATGTAGTTCAACTCTGCTTATGAAATGATACAAACCACAGCTCCTCTTACATAAATGCTCTTTAGTTAATAGTGAGAATCGCGTTGGGTTCGCGAACTGCGAAAAATCATTTGAGTCCAAAATTCACTGGGTTAACAAGAAATGACCTCTTGCTGGTAGGAAGACACAGATCCTGGGGTTTAACTCTGTTTCCGAAGGGAAATTCAGACCAGAGTTCTCATGCCTGAAACACACTCTGTTTTGAGGCATGAATCATCCTCTTCTGTCCAGGGTCTCCAATACAGTAAGAACCATGAGCAAGCCCTGAAAAAAAGAACTGTGTTTCCTACACATACAGACCATATGTAGTTCAACTCTGCTTATGAAACTGATACAAAACGAAGCTCTTCTTCCATAAATGCTCTTTAGTTAATAGAGAGAATCATTTTGTTTTCGGGAACAGCGAAAAAGCATTTGAGCAAAAAATTTACTGGGGTTACCAGAAATGAACTCTTGCTTGTAGTAAGACACTGATCCTGGGGTTTAACTCCGTTTCTGAAGGGAAATTCAGACCAGAGATCTCATCCATGAAACACACACTGCTTTAATGCAAGAAGCAAGCTCTTCTTTCCAGAGTCTAAAATACAGCAAGAACAATGAGCATGCCCTGAAAAAAAAACTGTTTTTCCTTCTCATATGGACCATATGTAGTTCAACTGTGCTTATGAAACTGATACAAACCATAGCTCCTGTTACATATATATTCTCTTTAGTTAATAGTGAGAATAGCGTTGGGTTCCTGAAATGCGAAAATCATTTGAGCCAAAAATTCACTGGGTTTACCAGAACTGAACTCTTGCTTGTAGGAAGACACAGATCCTGGGGTTTAACTCCATTTCTAAAGGGAAATTCAGACCAGAATTCTCATCCCTGAAACACACACAGTTTTAACATAAGAGGCAAGCTCTTCTTTCCAGAGTCTAAAATACAGCAAGAAACATTTGCATACCCAGAAAAAATGAACTATGTTTCCTACTCATACAGACCATATGTAGTTAATCTATGCTTTTGAAACTGATTCAAACCACAGCTCCTCTTACCTAATTCCTCTTAAGTTAATAGTGAGAATCGCGTTGGGTTTCTGAACTGCGAAAAATCATTTGAGCACAAAATTCACAGGGTTTACCTGAAATGAACTCTTGCTTGTAAGAAGAAACAGATCCTGGGGTTTAACTCCATTTCTGAGGGTAAATTCAGACCAGAAATCTCAACCCTGAAAAACACTCTGTTTTAAGGCAAGAATCATCCTCTTCTTTCTAGCGTCTCCAATACAGTAAGAACCATGAGCATGCCCAGAAAAAAAGAACTATGTTTCCTACTCATGCGGACCATATGTAGTTCAACTCTGCTTATGAAATGATACAAACCACAGCTCCTCTTACATAAATGCTCTTTAGTTAATAGTGAGAATCGCGTTGGGTTCGCGAACTGCGAAAAATCATTTGAGTCCAAAATTCACTGGGTTAACAAGAAATGACCTCTTGCTGGTAGGAAGACACAGATCCTGGGGTTTAACTCTGTTTCCGAAGGGAAATTCAGACCAGAGTTCTCATGCCTGAAACACACTCTGTTTTGAGGCATGAATCATCCTCTTCTGTCCAGGGTCTCCAATACAGTAAGAACCATGAGCAAGCCCTGAAAAAAAGAACTGTGTTTCCTACACATACAGACCATATGTAGTTCAACTCTGCTTATGAAACTGATACAAAACGAAGCTCTTCTTCCATAAATGCTCTTTAGTTAATAGAGAGAATCATTTTGTTTTCGGGAACAGCGAAAAAGCATTTGAGCAAAAAATTTACTGGGGTTACCAGAAATGAACTCTTGCTTGTAGTAAGACACTGATCCTGGGGTTTAACTCCGTTTCTGAAGGGAAATTCAGACCAGAGATCTCATCCATGAAACACACACTGCTTTAATGCAAGAAGCAAGCTCTTCTTTCCAGAGTCTAAAATACAGCAAGAACAATGAGCATGCCCTGAAAAAAAAACTGTTTTTCCTTCTCATATGGACCATATGTAGTTCAACTGTGCTTATGAAACTGATACAAACCATAGCTCCTGTTACATATATATTCTCTTTAGTTAATAGTGAGAATAGCGTTGGGTTCCTGAAATGCGAAAATCATTTGAGCCAAAAATTCACTGGGTTTACCAGAACTGAACTCTTGCTTGTAGGAAGACACAGATCCTGGGGTTTAACTCCATTTCTAAAGGGAAATTCAGACCAGAATTCTCATCCCTGAAACACACACAGTTTTAACATAAGAGGCAAGCTCTTCTTTCCAGAGTCTAAAATACAGCAAGAAACATTTGCATACCCAGAAAAAATGAACTATGTTTCCTACTCATACAGACCATATGTAGTTAATCTATGCTTTTGAAACTGATTCAAACCACAGCTCCTCTTACCTAATTCCTCTTAAGTTAATAGTGAGAATCGCGTTGGGTTTCTGAACTGCGAAAAATCATTTGAGCACAAAATTCACAGGGTTTACCTGAAATGAACTCTTGCTTGTAAGAAGAAACAGATCCTGGGGTTTAACTCCATTTCTGAGGGTAAATTCAGACCAGAAATCTCAACCCTGAAAAACACTCTGTTTTAAGGCAAGAATCATCCTCTTCTTTCTAGCGTCTCCAATACAGTAAGAACCATGAGCATGCCCAGAAAAAAAGAACTATGTTTCCTACTCATGCGGACCATATGTAGTTCAACTCTGCTTATGAAATGATACAAACCACAGCTCCTCTTACATAAATGCTCTTTAGTTAATAGTGAGAATCGCGTTGGGTTCGCGAACTGCGAAAAATCATTTGAGTCCAAAATTCACTGGGTTAACAAGAAATGACCTCTTGCTGGTAGGAAGACACAGATCCTGGGGTTTAACTCTGTTTCCGAAGGGAAATTCAGACCAGAGTTCTCATGCCTGAAACACACTCTGTTTTGAGGCATGAATCATCCTCTTCTGTCCAGGGTCTCCAATACAGTAAGAACCATGAGCAAGTCCTGAAAAAAAAGAACTGTGTTTCCTACTCATACAGAACATATGTAGTTCAACTCTGCTTATGAAAACTGATACAAAACGAAGCTCTTCTTCCATAAATGCTCTTTAGTTAATAGAGAGAATCATTTTGTTTTCGGGAACAGCGAAAAAGCATTTGAGCGAAAATTTACTGGCTTTACCAGAAATGAACTCTTGCTTGTAGTAAGACACTGATCCTGGGGTTTAACTCCGTTTCTGAAGGGAAATTCAGACCAGAGTTCTCATCCATGAAAGACACACTGCTTTAATGCAAGAAGCAAGCTCTTCTTTCCAGAGTCTAAAATACAGCAAGAACCATGAGCATGCCCTGAAAAAAAAACTGTTTTTCCTACTCATATGGACCATATGTAGTTCAACTGTGCTTATGAAACTGATACAAACCACAGCTCCTGTTACATATATGCTCTTTAGTTAATAGTGAGAATCGCGTTGGGTTCCTGAACTGCGAAAATCATTTGAGCCAAAATTTCACTGGGTTTACCAGAACTGAACTCTTGCTTGTAGGAAGACACAGATCCTGGGGTTTAACTCCGTTTCTGAAGGGAAATTCAGACCTGAATTCTCATCCCTGAAACACACACAGTTTTAACATAAGAAGCAAGCTCTTCTTTCCAGAGTCTAAAATACAGCAAGAAACATGAGCATGCCCTGAAAAAAAGGACTGTGTATCCTACTCATTAGGACCATATGTATTCAACTCTGCTTATGAAACTTATACAAACCACAGCTCTGCTTACATCAATGCTCTTAAGTTAATAGTGAGAATCGCGTTGGTTTCGGGAATTGCGAAAAATCATTTGAGATCAATATACCCTGTATTTACCAGAAAGGAACTCTTGCTTGTAGTAAGACACTGATCCTGGGGTTTAACTCCATTTCTAAAGGGAAATTCAGACCAGAATTCTCATCCCTGAAACACACACAGTTTTAACATAAGAGGCAAGCTCTTCTTTCCAGAGTCTAAAATACAGCAAGAAACATTTGCATACCCAGAATAAATGAACTATGTTTCCTACTCATACAGACCATATGTAGTTAATCTATGCTTTTGAAACTGATTCAAACCACAGCTACTCTTACCTAATTCCTCTTAAGTTAATAGTGAGAATCGCGTTGGGTTTCTGAACTGCGAAAAATCATTTGAGCACAAAATTCACAGGGTTTACCTGAAATGAACTCTTGCTTGTAAGAAGACACAGATCCTGGGGTTTAATTCCGTCTCTGAAGGGAAATTCAGACCAGAATTCTCATCGCAGAAACAACACTGTTTTAACACAAGAAGCAAGCTCTTCTTTCCAGTGTCTCCAATACAGCAAGAACCATGAGCATGGTCTGAAAAAAAGAACTGTGTATCCTACTCATTAGGACCATAGGTAGTTCAACTGTGCTTATGAAACTGATACAAACTACAGCTCCTTTACATAAATGCTCTTTAGTTAATAGTGAGAATCGCGTTGGGTTTGTGAACTGCGAAAAATCATTTGAGTCCAAAATTCACTGGGTTAACAAGAAATGACCTCTTGCTTGTAGGAAGACACAGATCCTGGGGTTTAACTCAGTTTGAGAAGGGAAATTCAGACCAGAGTTCTCATCCCTGAAACACTGTTTTAACTCAAAAAGCAAGCTCTTCTTTATAGAGTCTAAAATACAGCAAGAACCATGAGCATGCCCCAAAAAAAGACTGTGTTTCCTACTCATATAGACCATATGTATTTCAACTGTGCTCATGAAACTGATACAAACCACAGCTCCTCTTACATAAAACCTCTTTAGTTAAAAGTGAGAATCGCGTTTAGGTTCGTTAACTGCAAAAAATCATTTGAGATCACAATACCCTGGATTTACCAGAAAAGAACTCTTGCTTGTAGGAAGGCACAGATCCTGGGGTTTAACTCTGTTTCTGAAGGCAAATTCAGACCAGAGTTCTCATCCCTGAAAAAAACTCTGTTTTAAGGCAAGAATCATCCTCTTCTATCCAGCGTCTCCAATAGAGTAAGAAACATGGGCATGCCCAGAAAAAAAGAACTGTGTTTCCTACTCATACAGACCACATGTAGTTAAACTCTGCTTTTGAAACTGATTCAAACCACAGCTCCTCTTACATAATTCCTCTTAAGTTAATAGTGAGAATCGCGTTGGGTTCCTGAACTGCGAAAAATCATTTGAGCACAAAATTCACAGGGTTTACCTGAAATGAACTCTTGCTTGTAGGCAGACACAGATCCTGGGGTTTATCTCCGTTTGTGAAGGGAAATTCAGACCAGAGTTCTCATCCCTGAAAAACACTCTGTTTTTAAGCAAGAATCATCCTCTTCTTTCCATTGTCTCCAATATATTAAGAACCATGATCATGCCAAGAATAAAAGAATTGTGTTTCCTACTCATACGGACCATATGTAGTTCAACTCTGCTTATGAAACTGATACAAACGACAGCTCCTCTTACATAACTGCTCTTTAGTTAATTGTGAGAATCGCATCGGGTTCTTGAACTGTGAAAAATAATTTGACCCCAAAAATCACTGGGTTTACCAGGAAAGAACTCTTGCTTGTAGGAAGACACAGATCCTGGGGTTTAATTCCTTCTCTGAAGGGAAATTCAGACCAGAATTCTCATCGCAGAAACAACACTGTTTTAACACAAGAAGCAAGCTCTTCTTTCCAGAGTCTAAAATACAGCAAGAACCATGAGCATGGTCTGAAAAAAAGAACTGTGTATCCTACTCATTAGAACCATATGTAGTTCAACTGTGCTTATGAAACTGATACAAACCACAGCTCCTCTTACATAAATGCTCTTTAGTTAATAGTGAGAATCGCGTTGGGTTCGTGAACTGCGAAAAATCATTTGAGCTCAAAATTTACTTGGTTTACCAGAAAAAGACTCTTGCTTGTAAGAAGAAACAGATCCTGGAGTTTCACTCCATTTCTGAGGGCAAATTCAGAACAGAATTCTCAACCCTGAAAAACACTCTGTTTTAAGGCAAGAATCATCCTCGTCTTTCTAGCGTCTCCAATACAGTAAGAACTATGAGCATGCCCAGAAAAAAAGAACTATGTTTCCTACTCATGCGGACCATATGTAGTTCAACTCTGCTTATGAAATGATACAAACCACAGCTCCTCTTACATAAATGCTCTTTAGTTAATAGTGATAATCGCGTTGGGTTCTAGAACTGTGTAAAGTCATTTGAGCCGAAAATTCACTTGGTTTACCAGAAATGAACTCTTGCTGTTAGGAAGACACAGATAATGGGGTTTAACTACGTTTGTGAAGGGAAATTTAGACCAGAGTTCTCATCCATGAAACACACCCTGTTTTAATGCAAGAAACAAGCTCTTCTTTCCAGTGTCTCCAATACAGCAAGAACCATGAGCATGGTCTGAAAAAAAGAACTGTGTATCCTACTCATTAGGACCATAGGTAGTTCAACTGTGCTTATGAAACTGATACAAACCACAGCTCCTCTTACATAAATGCTCTTTAGTTAATAGTGAGAATCGCGTTGGGTTCGTGAACTGCGAAAAATCATTTGAGCTCAAAATTTACTGGGTTTACCTGAAAAAGACTCTTGCTTGTAAGAAGAAACAGATCCTGGAGTTTAACTCCATTTCTGAGGGCAAATTCAGAACAGAATTCTCAACCCTGAAAAACACTCTGTTTTAAGGCAAGAATCATCCTCTTCTTTCTAGCGTCTCCAATACAGTAAGAACCATGAGCATGCCCAGAAAAAAAGAACTATGTTTCCTACTCATGCGGACCATATGTAGTTCAACTCTGCTTATGAAATGATACAAACCACAGCTCCTCTTACATAAATGCTCTTTAGTTAATAGTGATAATCGCGTTGGGTTCTAGAACTGTGTAAAGTCATTTGAGCCCAAAATTCACTTGGTTTACCAGAAATGAATTCTTGCTGTTAGGAAGACACAGATAATGGGGTTTAACTCCGTTTGTGATGGGAAATTTAGACCAGAGTTCTCATCCATGAAACACACCCTGTTTTAATGCAAGAAGCAAGGTCTTCTTTCCAGCGTCTCCAATACAACAAGAACCATGACCATGGTCTGAAAAACAGAACTGTGTATCCTACTCATTAGGACCATATGTAGTTCAACTCTGCTTATGAAACTGATACAAACCACAGCTCTTCTTACATAAATGCTCTTTAGTTAATAGTGAGAATCGCGTAGGGTTCGTGAACTGCAAAAAATCATTTGAGCTCAAAATTTAATGGGTTTACCTGAAATGAACTCTTGCTTGTAAGAAGAAACAGATCCTGGGGTTTAACTCCATTTCTGAGGGCAAATTCAGACCAGAATTCTGAACCCTGAAAAACACTCTGTTTTAACGCAAGAATCATCCTCTTCTTTCCAGCGTCTCCAATACAGTAAGAACCATGAGCATGCCCAGAAATAAAGAACTGTGTTTCCTACTCATACGGACCATATGTAGCTCAACTCTGCTTATGAAATGATACAGACCACAGCTCCTCTTACATAAATGGTCTTTATTTAATAGTGATAATCGCATTGGGTTCTAGAACTGTGTAAAGTCTTTTGACCCGAAAATTCACTTGGTTTACCAGAACTGAACGCTTGCAGGTAAGAAGACACAGATCATGCAGTTTAACTCCGTTTGTAAACTGAAATTCAGACCAGAGTTCTCATCCATGAAACACACCCTGTTTTAATGCAAGATGCAAGCTCTTCTTTCCAGCGTCTCCAATACAGCAAGTACCATGAGCATGCCCTAAAAAAAAGAACTGTGTTTCCTACTCGTACAGACCATATGTAATTCAGCTCTGCTTATGAAACTGATACAAACCACAGCTCCTCTTACATAATTGCTCTTTAGTTAATAGTGAGAATCGCTTTGGGTTCGTGAACTGCGAAAAATCATTTGAGTCCAAAATTCACTGGGTTAACAAGAAATGACCTCTTGCTGGTAGGAAGACACAGATCCTGGGGTTTAACTCCGTTTCAGAAGGTAAATTCAGACCAGAGTTCTCATGCCTGAAACACACTCTGTTTTGAGGCATGAATCATCCTCTTCTGTCCAGGGTCTCCAATACAGTAAGAACCATGAGCAAGCCCTGAAAAAAAGAACTGTGTTTCCTACACATACAGACCATATGTAGTTCAACTCTGCTTATGAAATGATACAAACCACAGCTCCTCTTACATAAATGCTCTTTAGTTAATAGTGATAATCGCGTTGGGTTCTAGAACTGTGTAAAGTCATTTGAGCCGAAAATTCACTTGGTTTACCAGAAATGAACTCTTGCTGTTAGGAAGACACAGATAATGGGGTTTAACTACGTTTGTGAAGGGAAATTTAGACCAGAGTTCTCATCCATGAAACACACCCTGTTTTAATGCAAGAAACAAGCTCTTCTTTCCAGTGTCTCCAATACAGCAAGAACCATGAGCATGGTCTGAAAAAAAGAACTGTGTATCCTACTCATTAGGACCATAGGTAGTTCAACTGTGCTTATGAAACTGATACAAACCACAGCTCCTCTTACATAAATGCTCTTTAGTTAATAGTGAGAATCGCGTTGGGTTCGTGAACTGCGAAAAATCATTTGAGCTCAAAATTTACTGGGTTTACCTGAAAAAGACTCTTGCTTGTAAGAAGAAACAGATCCTGGAGTTTAACTCCATTTCTGAGGGCAAATTCAGAACAGAATTCTCAACCCTGAAAAACACTCTGTTTTAAGGCAAGAATCATCCTCTTCTTTCTAGCGTCTCCAATACAGTAAGAACTATGAGCATGCCCAGAAAAAAAGAACTATGTTTCCTACTCATGCGGACCATATGTAGTTCAACTCTGCTTATGAAATGATACAAACCACAGCTCCTCTTACATAAATGCTCTTTAGTTAATAGTGATAATCGCGTTGGGTTCTAGAACTGTGTAAAGTCATTTGAGCCCAAAATTCACTTGGTTTACCAGAAATGAACTCTTGCTGTTAGGAAGACACAGATAATGGGGTTTAACTACGTTTGTGAAGGGAAATTTAGACCAGAGTTCTCATCCATGAAACACACCCTGTTTTAATGCAAGAAGCAAGCTCTTCTTTCCAGTGTCTCCAATACAGCAAGAACCATGAGCATGGTCTGAAAAAAAGAACTGTGTATCCTACTCATTAGGACCATAGGTAGTTCAACTGTGCTTATGAAACTGATACAAACCACAGCTCCTCTTACATAAATGCTCTTTAGTTAATAGTGAGAATCGCGTTGGGTTCGTGAACTGCGAAAAATCATTTGAGCTCAAAATTTACTGGGTTTACCTGAAAAAGACTCTTGCTTGTAAGAAGAAACAGATCCTGGGGTTTAACTCCATTTCTAAGGGCAAATTCAGACCAGAATTCTGAACCCTGAAAAAGACTCTGTTTTAACGCAAGAATCATCCTCTTCTTTCCAGCGTCTCCAATACAGTAAGAACCATGAGCATGCCCAGAAATAAAGAACTGTGTTTCCTACTCATACGGATCATATGTAGCTCAACTCTGCTTATGAAATGATACAGACCACAGCTCCTCTTACATAAATGGTCTTTATTTAATAGTGATAATCGCATTGGGTTCTAGAACTGTGTAAAGTCTTTTGACCCGAAAATTCACTTGGTTTACCAGAACTGAACGCTTGCAGGTAAGAAGACACAGATCATGCAGTTTAACTCCGTTTGTAAACTGAAATTCAGACCAGAGTTCTCATCCATGAAACACACCCTGTTTTAATGCAAGATGCAAGCTCTTCTTTCCAGCGTCTCCAATACAGCAAGTACCATGAGCATGCCCTAAAAAAAAGAACTGTGTTTCCTACTCGTACAGACCATATGTAATTCAGCTCTGCTTATGAAACTGATACAAACCACAGCTCCTCTTACATAATTGCTCTTTAGTTAATAGTGAGAATCGCTTTGGGTTCGTGAACTGCGAAAAATCATTTGAGTCCAAAATTCACTGGGTTAACAAGAAATGACCTCTTGCTTGTAGGAAGACACAGATCCTGGGGTTTAACTCCGTTTCAGAAGGTAAATTCAGACCAGAGTTCTCATGCCTGAAACACACTCTGTTTTGAGGCATGAATCATCCTCTTCTGTCCAGGGTCTCCAATACAGTAAGAACCATGAGCAAGCCCTGAAAAAAAGAACTGTGTTTCCTACACATACAGACCATATGTAGTTCAACTCTGCTTATGAAACTGATACAAAACGAAGCTCTTCTTCCATAAATGCTCTTTAGTTAATAGAGAGAATCATTTTGATTTCGGGAACAGCGAAAAAGCATTTGAGCAAAAAATTTACTGGGGTTACCAGTAATGAACTCTTGCTTGTAGTAAGACACTGATCCTGGGGTTTAACTCCGTTTCTGAAGGGAAATTCAGACCAGAGATCTCATCCATGAAACACACACTGCTTTAATGCAAGAAGCAAGCTCTTCTTTCCAGAGTCTAAAATACAGCAAGAACAATGAGCATGCCCTGAAAAAAAAAACTGTTTTTCCTTCTCATATGGACCATATGTAGTTCAACTGTGGTTATGAAACTGATACAAACCACAGCTCCTGTTACATATATATTCTCTTTAGTTAATAGTGAGAATAGCGTTGGGTTCCTGAAATGCGAAAATCATTTGAGCCAAAAATTCACTGGGTTTACCAGAACTGAACTCTTGCTTGTAGGAAGACACAGATCCTGGGGTTTAACTCCATTTCTAAAGGGAAATTCAGACCAGAATTCTCATCCCTGAAACACACACAGTTTTAACATAAGAGGCAAGCTCTTCTTTCCAGAGTCTAAAATACAGCAAGAAACATTTGCATACCCAGAAAAAATGAACTATGTTTCCTACTCATACAGACCATATGTAGTTAATCTATGCTTTTGAAACTGATTCAAACCACAGCTCCTCTTACCTAATTCCTCTTAAGTTAATAGTGAGAATCGCGTTGGGTTTCTGAACTGCGAAAAATCATTTGAGCACAAAATTCACAGGGTTTACCTGAAATGAACTCTTGCTAGTAAGAAGAAACAGATCCTGGGGTTTAACTCCATTTCTGAGGGTAAATTCAGACCAGAATTCTCAACCCTGAAATACACTCTGTTTTAAGGCAAGAATCATCCTCTTCTTTCTATCATCTCCAATACAGTTCGAACCATGAGCATGCCCCCCAAAAAAAACTGTGTTTCCTACTCATGCGGACCATATGTAGTTCAACTCTGCTTATGAAACTGATACAAACAACAGCTCCTCTTACATAAATCCTCTTTAGTTAATAGTGAGAATAGCGTAGGCTTCGTGAACTGCGAAAAATCATTTGAGCCCAAAATTCACTGGGTATACCAGAAATGAACTCTTGCTTGTAAGAAGAAACAGATCCTGGGGTTTAACTCCATTTCTGAGGGCAAATTCAGACCAGAAATCTCAACCCTGAAAAACACTCTGTTTTAAGGCAAGAATCATCCTCTTCTTTCTAGCGTCTCCAATACAGTAAGAACCATGAGCATGCCCAGAAAAAAAGAACTATGTTTCCTACTCATGTGGAACATATGTAGTTCAACTCTGCTTATGAAATGATACAAACCACAGCTCCTCTTACATAAATGCTCTTTAGTTAATAGTGAGAATCGCGTTGGGTTCGCGAACTGCGAAAAATCATTTGAGTCCAAAATTCACTGGGTTAACAAGAAATGACCTCTTGCTGGTAGGAAGACACAGATCCTGGGGTTTAACTCTGTTTCCGAAGGGAAATTCAGACCAGAGTTCTCATGCCTGAAACACACTCTGTTTTGAGGCATGAATCATCCTCTTCTGTCCAGGGTCTCCAATACAGTAAGAACCATGAGCAAGTCCTGAAAAAAAAGAACTGTGTTTCCTACTCATACAGACCATATGTAGTTCAACTCTGCTCATGAAAACTGATACAAAACGAAGCTCTTCTTCCATAAATGCTCTTTAGTTAATAGAGAGAATCATTTTGTTTTCGGGAACAGCGAAAAAGCATTTGAGCGAAAATTTACTGGCTTTACCAGAAATGAACTCTTGCTTGTAGTAAGACACTAATCCTGGGGTTTAACTCCGTTTCTGAAGGGAAATTCAGACCAGAGTTCTCATCCATGAAAGACACACTGCTTTAATGCAAGAAGCAAGCTCTTCTTTCCAGAGTCTAAAATACAGCAAGAACCATGAGCATGCCCTGAAAAAAAAAACTGTTTTTCCTACTCATATGGACCATATGTAGTTCAACTGTGCTTATGAAACTGATACAAACCACAGCTCCTGTTACATATATGCTCTTTAGTTAATAGTGAGAATCGCGTTGGGTTCCTGAACTGCGAAAATCATTTGAGCCAAAATTTCACTGGGTTTACCAGAACTGAACTCTTGCTTGTAGGAAGACACAGATCCTGGGGTTTAACTCCGTTTCTGAAGGGAAATTCAGACCTGAATTCTCATCCCTGAAACACACACAGTTTTAACATAAGAAGCAAGCTCTTCTTTCCAGAGTCTAAAATACAGCAAGAAACATGAGCATGCCCTGAAAAAAAGGACTGTCTATCCTACTCATTAGGACCATATGTATTCAACTCTGCTTATGAAACTTATACAAACCACAGCTCTGCTTACATCAATGCTCTTAAGTTAATAGTGAGAATCGCGTTGGTTTCGGGAATTGCGAAAAATCATTTGAGATTAATATACCCTGTATTTACCAGAAAGGAACTCTTGCTTGTAGTAAGACACTGATCCTGGGGTTTAACTCCATTTCTAAAGGGAAATTCAGACCAGAATTCTCATCCCTGAAACACACACAGTTTTAACATAAGAGGCAAGCTCTTCTTTCCAGAGTCTAAAATACAACAAGAAACATTTGCATACCCAGAATAAATGAACTATGTTTCCTACTCATACGGACCATATGTAGTTAATCTATACTTTTGAAACTGATTCAAACCACAGCTCCTCTTACATAATTCCTCTTAAGTTAATAGTGAGAATCGCGTTGGGTTCCTGAACTGCGAAAAATCATTTGAGCACAAAATTCACAGGGTTTACCTGAAATGAACTCTTGCTTGTAGGAAGACACAGATCCTGTGGTTTACCTCCATTTCTGAGGGCAAATTCAGACCAGAATTCTCAACCCTGAAAAACACTCTGTTTTAAGGCAAGAATCATCCTCTTCTTTCTAGCATCTCCAATACACTACGAACCATGAATAAGCCAAGAAAAAAAGAACTGTGTTTCCTACTCATACGGATCATATGTAGTCCAACTTTGCTTATGAAACTGATACAGACCATATCTCCTCTTACATAAATGCTCTTTAGTTAATAGTGAGAATCGCGTTGGGTTCTTGAACTGTGTAAAGTCATTTGAGCCGAAAATTCACTGGGTTTACCAGAAATTAACTCTTGCTGTTAGGAAGACACAGATAATGGGGTTTAACTCCGTTTGTGACGGGAAATTTAGACCAGAGTTCTCATCCATGAAACACACCCTGTTTTAATGCAAGAAGCAGGCTCTTCTTTCCAGCGTCTCCAATACAGCAAGAACCATGAGCATGGTCTGAAAAAAAGAACTGTGTATCCTACTCATTAGGACCATATGTAGTTCAACTGTGCTTATGAAACTGATACAAACCACAGCTCTTCTTACATAAATGCTCTTTAGTTAATAGTGAGAATCGCGTTGGGTTCGTGAACTGCAAAAAATCATTTGAGCTCAAAATTTAATGGGTTTACCTGAAATGAACTCTTGCTTGTAAGAAGAAACAGATCCTGGGGTTTAACTCCGTTTCTGAAGGCAAATTCAGAACAGAGTTCTCATCCCTGAAAAAAACTCTGTTTTAACACATGAAGCAAGCTCTTCTTTCCAGCGTCTACAATACAGTAAGCACAATGAGCATGCCCAGAAAAAAAGAACTGTGTTTCCTACTCATACAGACCATATGTATTTAAACTCTGCTTTTGAAACTGATTCAAACCACAGCTCCTCTTAAATAATTCCTCTTAAGTTAATAGTGAGAATTGCTTTTGGTTCTAGAACTGTGTAAAGTCATTTGACCCGAAAATTCACTTGGTTTACCAGAACTGAACTCTTGCATGTAGGAAGACACAGATCAGGCGGTTAAACTCCGTTTGTAAAGGGAAATTCAGACCAGAGTTCTCATCCATGAAACACACCCTGTTTTAATGCAAGATGCAAGCTCTTCTTTCCAGCGTCTCCAATACAGCAAGTACCATGAGCATGCCCTGAAAAAAATAACTGTTTTTACTACTCATACGAACCATATGTAGTTCAACTCTGCTTATGAAACTGATACAAACCACAGCTCCTCTTACATAAATGCTCTTTAGTTAATAGTGAGAATCGCGTTGGGTTCGTGAACTGTGAAAAATCTTTTGAGTCCAAAATTCACTGGGTTAACAAGAAATGACCTCTTGCTTGTAGGAAGACACAGATCCTGAGGTTTAACTCCGTTTCAGAAGGGAAGTTCAGACCAGAGTTCTCATGCCTGAAAAACACTCTGTTTTGAGGCATGAATCATCCTGTACTGTCCAGGGTCTCCAATACACTAAGAACCATGAGCATGCCCTGAAAAAAAGAACTGTGTTTCCTACTCATACAGACCATATGTATTTCAACTCTCCTTATGAAACTGATACAAAACGCAGCTCTTCTTCCATAAATGCTCTTTAGGTAATAGAGAGAATCATTTTGGGTTCGGGAACAGCAAAAAGCATTTGAGCCCAAAATTTACTGGCTTTACCAGAAATGAACTCTTGGTTGTAGTAAGACACTGATCCTGGGGTTTAACTCCGTTTCTGAAGGGAAATTCAGACCAGAGTTCTCATCCATGAAACACACTCTGCTTTAATGCAAGAAGCAAGCTCTTCTTTCCAGAGTGTAAAATACATCAAGAACCATGAGCATGCCCTGAAAAAAAAACTGTTTTTCCTACTCATATGGACCATATGTAGTTCAACTGTGCTTATGAAACTGCTATAAACCACAGCTCCTGTTACATATATGCTCTTTAGTTAATAGTGAGAATCGCGTTGGGGTCGTGAACTGCGAAAAATCATTTGAGTCCAAAATTCACTGGGTTAACAAGAAATGACCTTTTGCTTGTAGGAAGACACAGACCCTGGAGTTTAACTCCGTTTCAGAAGGGAAATTCAGACCAGAGTTCTCATCCCTGAAACACACTCTGTTTTAACGCAAAAAGCAAGATCTTCTTTTCAGAGTCTAAAATACAGCAAGAACCATGAGCATGCCCCCCAAAAAGGACTGTGTTTCCTACTCATACAGACCATATGTATTTCAACTGTGCTCATGAAACTGATACAAACCACAGCTCCTCTTACATAAAACCTCTTTAGTTAAAAGTGAGAATCGCGTTTAGGTTGGTGAACTGCAAAAAATCATTTGAGATCAAAATACCCTGTATTTACCAGGGAAGAACTCTTCCTTGTAGGAAGACAAAGATCCTGGGGTTTAACTATGTTTCTGAAGGCAAATTAGACCAGAGTTCTCATCCCTGAAAAAAACTCTGTTTTAAGGCAAGAATCATCCTCTTCTATCCAGCGTCTCCAATACAGTAAGAAACATGAGCATACCCAGAAAAAAAGAACTGTGTTTCCTACTCATACAGACCATATGTAGTTAAACTCTGCTTTTGAAGCTGATTCAAACCACAGCTCCTCTTACATAATTCCTCTTAAGTTAATAGTGAGAATCGCGTTGGGTTCCTAAACTGTGAAAAATCAATTGAGAACAAAATTCACAGGGTTTACCTGAAATGAACTCTTGCTTGTAGGCAGACACAGATCCTGGGGTTTAACTCCGTTTGTGAAGGGAAATTCAGACCAGAGTTCTCATCCCTGAAAAAAACTCTGTTTTAAGGCAAGAATCATCCTCTTCCATCCAGCGTCTCCAATAAAGATAGAAACATGAGCATTCCCAGAAAAAAAAGAACTGTGTTTCCTACTCATACAGACCATATGTAGTTAAACTCTGCTTATGAAACTGATTCAACCCACAGCTAATCTTACATAATTCCTCTTTAGTTAATAGTGAGAATCGCGTTGGGTTCCTCAACTGCGAAAAATCATTTGAGCACAAAATTCACTTGGTTTACCTGATATGAACTCTTGCTTGTAGGAGACACAGATCCTGGGTTTTAACTCCATTTCTGAAGACAAATTCAACCAGAATTCTCAACCCTGAAAAACACTCTGTTTTAAGGCAAGAATCATCCCCTTCTTTCCAGCTTCTCCAATACACTAAGAACAATGAGCATGGCCAGAAAAAAAAAACTGTATTTCCTACTCATACGGACCATATGTAGTTCAACTCTGCTTATGAAATGATACAGACTACAGCTCCTCTTACATAAATGCTCTTTAGTTAATAGTGAGAATCGCGTTGGGTTTGTGAACTGCGAAAATTCACTTGAGTCTAAAATTCACTGGGTTAACAAGAAATGACCTCTTGCTTGTAGAAGTCACAGATCCTGGGGTTTAACTCCGTTTCAGAAGGGAAATTCAGACCAGAGTTCTCATCCATGAATCACACTCTGCTTTAATGCAGAAAGCAAGCTCTTCTTTCCAGAGTCTAAAATACAGCAAGAACCATGAGCATGCCCTGAAAAAAAAACTGTTTTTCCTACTCATAGGACCATATGTAGTTCAACTGTGCTTATGAAACTGATACAAACCACAGCTCCTGTTACATATATGCTCTTTAGTTAATAGTGAGAATCGCGTTGGGTTCCTGAACTGTGAAAATCATTTGAGCCAAAAATTCACTGGGTTTACCAGAACTGAACTCTTGCTTATAGGAAGACACAGATCCTGGGGTTTAACTCCGTTTCTGAAGGGAAATTCAGACCAGAATTCTCATCCCTGAAACACACACAGTTTTAACATGAGAAGCAAGCTCTTCTTTCCAGGACCTAAAATACAGCAAGAAACATGAGCATGCCCTGAAAAAAAGAACTGTGTATCCTTCTCATAAGGACCATATGTATTCACCTCTGCTTATGAAACTTATACAAACCACAGCTCTGCTTACATCAATGCTCTTAAGTTAATAGTGAGAATCGCGTTGGGTTCCTGAACTGCAAAAAATCATTTGAGCACAAATTTCACATGGTTTACCTGAAATGAACTCTTGCATGTAGGCAGACACAGATCCTGGGGTTTAACTCCGTTTGTGAAGGGAAATTCAGACCAGAGTTCTCATCCCTGAAAAAAACCCTGTTTTAAGGCAAGAATCATCCTCTTCTATCCAGCGTCTCCAATAATGATAGAAACATAAGCATTCCCAGAAAAAAGAACTGTGTTTCCTACTCATACAGACCATATGTAGTTAAACTCTGCTTATGAAACTGATTCAACCCACAGCTCCTCTTATATAATTCCTCTTTAGTTAATAGTGATATCGCGTTGGGTTCCTGAACTGTGAAAAATCATTTGAGCACAAAATTAACTGGGTTTACCAGAATTGAACTCTTGCTTGTAGGAAGATACACATCCTGGGGTTTAACTCCATGTCTGAAGGCAAATTCAACCAGAATTCTCAACCCTGAAAAACACTCTGTTTTAAGGCAAGAATCATCCTCTTCTTTCCAGCTTCTAAAATACAGTAAGAACAATGAGCATGCCCAGAAGAAAAAAACTGTATTTCCTACTCATACGGACCATATGTAGTTCAACTGTGCTTATGAAATTGATACAAACCACAGCTCCTCTTACATAACTGCTCTTTAGTTAATAGTGAGAATCGCATTAGGTTCGTGAACTCAGAAAAATTATTTGACCCCAAAATTCACTGGGTTTACAAGAAATGAACTCTTGCTTGTAGGAAGACACAGATCCTGGGGTTTAACTCTGTCTCTGAAGGGAAATACAGACCAGAGTTCTCATCCCTGAAACACACTCTGTTTTAACGCAAAAAGCAAGATCTTCTTTTCAGAGTCTAAAATACAGCAAGAACAATGAGCATGCCCCCCAAAAAGGACTGTGTTTCCTACTCATACAGACCATATGTATTTCAACTGTGCTCATGAAACTGATACAAACCACAGCTCCTCTTACATAAAACCTCTTTAGTTAAAAGTGAGAATCGCGTTTAGGTGGATGAACTGCAAAAAATCATTTGAGATAAAAATACCCTGTATTTACCAGAAAAGAACTCTTCCTTGTAGGAAGACAAAGATCCTGGGGTTTAACTGTGTTTCTGAAGGCAAATTAGACCAGAGTTCTCATCCCTGAAAAAAACTCTGTTTTAAGGCAAGAATCATCCTATTCTATCCAGCGTCTCCAATACAGTAAGAACAATGAGCATGCCCAGAAAAAAAAAAAAACCTGTATTTCCTACTCATACGGACCATATGTATTTCAACTCTGCTTATGAAATGATACAGACTACAGCTCCTCTTACATAAGTGCTTTTTAGTTAATAGTGGTAATCGCGTAGGGTTCTAGAACTGTGTAAAGACATTTGAGCCGAAAATTCACTTGGTTTACCAGAAATGAACACTTGCTGGTAGGAAGACACTGATACTGGGGTTTAACTCCGTTTCTCAAGGCAAATTCAGACCAGACTTCTCATCCCTGAAAAACACTCTGTTTTTAGGCAAGAATCATCCTCTTCTTAACAGCGTCTCCAATATAGTAAGAACCATGATCATGCCAAGAATAAAAGAACTGTGTTTCCTACTCATACAGACCATATGTAGTTCAACTCTGCTTATGAAAGTGACACAAACCACAGCTCCTCTTACATAAATGCTCTTTAGTTAATAGTGAGAATTGCGTTGGGTTCGTGAACTGCGAAAAATCACTTGAGTCTAAAATTCACTGGGTTAATAAGAAATGACCTCTTGCTTGTAGAAGTCACAGATCCTGGGGTTTAACTCCGTTTCAGAAGGGAAATTCAGACCAGAGTTCTCATCCATGAATCACACTCTGCTTTAATGCAGAAAGCAAGCTCTTCTTTCCAGAGTCTAAAATACAGCAAGAACCATGAGCATGCCCTGAAAAAA
Organism: Onychomys leucogaster; assembly: GCA_949786385.1. Taxonomy (NCBI): domain Eukaryota; kingdom Metazoa; phylum Chordata; class Mammalia; order Rodentia; family Cricetidae; genus Onychomys; species Onychomys leucogaster. The sequence goes on from CATKUP010000109.1 coordinate 754,705, forward strand.
AAACTGTTTTTCCTACTCATAGGACCATATGTAGTTCAACTGTGCTTATGAAACTGATACAAACCACAGCTCCTGTTACATATATGCTCTTTAGTTAATAGTGAGAATCGCGTTGGGTTCCTGAACTGTGAAAATCATTTGAGCCAAAAATTCACTGGGTTTACCAGAACTGAACTCTTGCTTATAGGAAGACACAGATCCTGGGGTTTAACTCCGTTTCTGAAGGGAAATTCAGACCAGAATTCTCATCCCTGAAACACACACAGTTTTAACATAAGAAGCAAGCTCTTCTTTCCAGGACCTAAAATACAGCAAGAAACATGAGCATGCCCTGAAAAAAAGAACTGTGTATCCTACTCATAAGGACCATATGTATTCACCTCTGCTTATGAAACTTATACAAACCACAGCTCTGCTTACATCAATGCTCTTAAGTTAATAGTGAGAATCGCGTTGGGTTCCTGAACTGCGAAAAATCTTTTGAGCACAAAATTCACATGGTTTACCTGAAATGAACTCTTGCATGTAGGCAGACACAGATCCTGGGGTTTAACTCCGTTTGTGAAGGGAAATTCAGACCAGAGTTCTCATCCCTGAAAAAAACCCTGTTTTAAGGCAATAATCATCCTCTTCTATCCAGCGTCTCCAATAAAGATAGAAACATAAGCATTCCCAGAAAAAAGAACTGTGTTTCCTACTCATACAGACCATATGTAGTTAAACTCTGCTTATGAAACTGATTCAACCCACAGCTCCTCTTACATAATTCCTCTTTAGTTAATAGTGAGAATCGCGTTGGGTTCCTGAACTGCGAAAAATCATTTGAGCACAAAATTAACTGGGTTTACCAGAATTGAACTCTTGCTTGTAGGAAGATACACATCCTGGGGTTTAACTCCATGTCTCAAGGCAAATTCAACCAGAATTCTCAACCCTGAAAAACACTCTGTTTTAAGGCAAGAATCATCCTCTTCTATCCAGCGTCTCCAATACAGTAAGAAACATGAGCATACCCAGAAAAAAAGAACTGTGTTTCCTACTCATACAGACCATATGTAGTTAAACTCTGCTTTTGAAGCTGATTCAAACCACAGCTCCTCTTACATAATTCCTCTTAAGTTAATAGTGAGAATCGCGTTGGGTTTCTAAACTGTGAAAAATCATTTGAGCACAAAATTCACAGGGTTTACCTGAAATGATCTCTTGCTTGTAGGCAGACACAGATCCTGGGGTTTAACTCCGTTTGTGAAGGGAAATTCAGACCAGAGTTCTCATCCCTGAAAAAAACTCTGTTTTAAGGCAAGAATCATCCTCTACCATCCAGCGTCTCCAATAAAGATAGAAACATGAGCATTCCCAGAAAAAAAGAACTGTGTTTCCTACTCATACAGACCATATGTAGTTAAACTCTGCTTATGAAACTGATTCAACCCACAGCTAATCTTACATAATTCCTCTTTAGTTAATAGTGAGAATCGCGTTGGGTTCCTCAACTGCGAAAAATCATTTGAGCACAAAATTAACTGGGTTTACCAGAATTGAACTCTTGCTTGTAGGAAGATACACATCCTGGGGTTTAACTCCATGTCTCAAGGCAAATTCAACCAGAATTCTCAACCCTGAAAAACACTCTGTTTTAAGGCAAGAATCATCCTCTTCTTTCCAGCTTCTAAAATACAGTAAGAACAATGAGCATGCCCAGAAGAAAAAAACTGTATTTCCTACTCATACGGACCATATATAGTTAAACTGTGCTTATGAAATTGATACAAACCACAGCTCCTCTTACATAACTGCTCTTTAGTTAATAGTGAGAATCGCATTGGGTTCGTGAACTCAGAAAAATTATTTGACCCCAAAATTCACTGGGTTTACAAGAAATGAACTCTTGCTTGTAGGAAGACACAGATCCTGGGGTTTAACTCCATCTCTGAAGGGAAATTCAGACCAGAATTCTCACCCCTGAAACAACACTGTTTTAACACAAGTCGCAAGCTCTTCTTTCCAGAGTCTAAAATACAGCAAGAACCATGAGCATGCCCTAAAAAAAAGAACTGTGTTTCCTACTCATACAGACCATATGTAGTTCAGCTCTGCTTATGAAATGATACAGACCACAGCTCCTCTTACATAAATGCTCTTTAGTTAATAGTGAGAATCGCGTTGGGTTCGTTAACTGCGAAAAATCCTTTGACCCCGAAATTCACTGGGTTTACCAGAAATGAACCCTTGCTTGTAGGAAGACACGGATCCTGGGGTTTTACTCCGTTTCAGAAGGGAAATTCAGACCATAGTTCTCATCCCTGAAACACACTCTGTTTTAACGCAAGAAGCAAGCTCTTCTTTCCAGAGTCTAAAATACAGCAAGTACCATGAGCATGCCCAGAAAATAAGAACTGTGTTTCCTACTCATAGAGACCATATGTATTTCAACTCTGCTTATGAAACTGATACAAACCACAGCTCCTCTTACTTAAATCCTCATTAGTTAATAGTGAGAATCGCGTTTAGGTTCGTGAACTGCAAAAAATCATTTGAGATCAAAATACCCTGGATTTACCAGAAAAGAACGCTTGCTTGTAGGAAGACACAAATCCTGGGGTTTAACTCTTTTTCAGAAGGCAAACTCAACCAGAATTCTCAACACTGAAAAACACTCTGTTTTAAGGCAAGAATCATCCTCTTCTTTCCAGCTTCCCCAATACAGTGAGAACAATGAGCATGCCCAGAAAAAAAACTGTATTTCCTACTCATACGGACTATATGTAGTTCAACTCTGCTTATGAAATGATACATACTACAGCTCCTCTTACATAAGTGCTCTTTAGTTAATCGTGATAATGGCGTAGGGTTCTAGAACTGTGTAAAGTCAATTGAGTCCAAAATTCACTTGGTTTACCAGAAACGAACTCTTGCTTGTAGGAAGACACAGATAATGGGGATTAACTCCGTTTGTGAAGGCAAATTAGACCAGAATTCTCATCCCTGAAACATCACTGTTTTAACACAAGTAGCAAGCTCTTTTTTCCAGAGTCTAAAATACAGCAAGAACCATGAGCATGCCCTGAAAAAAAGAACTGTGTTTCCTACTCATACAGACCATATGTAGTTCAACTCTGCTTATGAAATGATACAGACCACAGCTCCTCTTACATAAATGCTCTTTAGTTAATAGTGAGAATCGCGTTGGGTTCGTGAACTGCGAAAAATCATTTGACCCCGAAATTCACTGGGTTTACCAGAAATGAACCCTTGCATGTAGGAAGACACGGATCATGGGGTTTAACTCTGTTTCTGAAGGCAAATTCAGACCCCAATTCTCATCCCTGAAACACACTCTGCTTTAATGCAAGAAGCAAGCTCTTCTTTCCAGAGTCTAAAATACAGCAAGAACCATGAGCATGCCCAAAAAAAGACTGTGTTTCCTACTCATACAGACCATATGTATTTCAACCGTGCTTATGAAACTGATACAAACCACAGCTCGTCTTACATAAAACCTCTTTAGTTAAAAGTGAGAATCGCGTTTAGGTTCGTGAACTGCAAAAAAATCATTTGAGATCAAAATACCCTGTATTTACCAGAAAAGAACTCTTCCTTGTAGGAAGACACAGATCCTGTGGTTTAACTCTGTTTCTGAAGGCAAATTAGACCAGAGTTCTCATCCGTGAAAAAAACTCTGTTTTAAGGCAAGAATCAACCTGTTCTATCCAGCGTCTCCAATACTGTAAGAAACATGAACATACCTAGAAAAAAAGAACTGTGTTTCCTACTCATACAGACCATATGTAGTGAAACTCTGCTTTTGAAGCTGATTCAAACCACAGCTCCTCTTACATAATTCCTCTTAAGTTAATAGTGAGAATCACGTTGGGTTCCTGAACTGTGAAAAATCATTTGAGCACAAAATTTACAGGGTTTACCTGAAATGAACTCTTGCTTGTAGGCATACACAGATCCTGGGGTTTAACTCCATTTGTGAAGTGAAATTCAGACCAGAGTTCTCATCCCTGAAATAAACTCTGTTTTAAGGCAAGAATCATCCTCTTCTTTCCAGCTTCTCCAATACAGTAAGAAACATTAGCATACCCAGAAAAAAGAACTGTGTTTCCTACTCATACAGACCATATGTAGTTAAACTCTGATTTTGAAACTGATTCAAACCACAGCTCCTCTTACATAATTCCTCTTAAGTTAATAGTGAGATTCGCGTTGGGTTCCTGAACTGCAAAAAATCATTTGAGCACAAAATTCACAGGGATTACTTGAAATGAACTCTTGCTTGTAGGCAGACACAGATCCTGGGGTTTAACTCCGTTTGTGAAGGGAAATTCAGACCAGAATTCTCATCCCGGAAACAACACTGTTTTAACACAAGAAGCAAGCTCTTCTTTCCAGAGTCTAATATACAGCAAGAACAATGAGCATGCCCAGAAAAAAAAAACTGTATTTCCTACTCACACGGACCATATGTAGTTCAACTCTGCTTATGAAATGATTCAGATTACAGCTCCTCTTACATAAGTGCTCTTTAGTTAATAGTGGTAATCGCGTAGGGTTCTAGAACTGTGTAAAGTCATTTGAGCCGAAAATTCACTTGGTTTACCAGAAATGAACACTTGCTTGTAGGAAGACACTGATACTGGAGTTTAACTCCGTTTCTCAAGGCAAATTCAGACCAGAGTTCTCATCCCGGAAAAACACTCTGTTTTTAGGCAAGAATCATCCTCTTCTTTCCAGCGTCTCCAATATAGTAAGAACCATGATCATGCCAAGAATAAAAGAACTGTGTTTCCTAATCATACAGACCATATGTAGTTCAATTCTGCTTATGAAACTGATACAAACCACAGCTCCTATTACATTATTGCTCTTTAGTTAATAGTGAGAATCGCATTGGGTTCGTGAACTGCGAAAAATAATTTGACCCCAAAATTCACTGGGTTTACCAGGAATGAACACTTGCTTGTAGGAAGACACAGATCCTGGGGTTTAACTCCGTCTCTGAAGGGAAATTCAGACCAGAATTCTCATCCCGGAAACAACACTGTTTTAACACAAGAAGCAAGCTCTTCTTTCCAGAGTCTAAAATACAGCAAGAACAATGAGCATGCCCTGAAAAAAAGAAATGTGTATCCTACTCATTAGGACCATATGTAGTTGAACTGTGCTTATGGAACTGATACAAACCACAGCTCTGCTTACATCAATGCTCTTTAGTTAGTAGTGAGAATCGCGTTGGTTTCGTGAACTGCAAAAAATCATTTGAGATCAAAATACCCTGTATTTACCAGAAAAGAACTCTTGCTTGTAGGAAGACACATATCCTGGGGTTTAACTCCGTTTGTGAAGGCAAATTCAGACCAGAGTTCTCCTCCCTGAAAAAAACTCTGTTTTAAGGCAAGAATCATCCTCTTCTATCCAGCGTCTCAAATACAGTAAGAAACATTAGCATACCCAGAAAAAAAGAACTGTGTTTCCTACTCATACAGACCATGTGTAGTTAAACTCTGATTTTGAAACTGATTCAAACCACAGCTCCTCTTACATAATTCTTCTTAAGTTAATAGTGAGATTCGCGTTGGGTTCCTGAACTCCGAAAAATCATTTGAGCACAAAATTCACAGGGTTTACCTGAAATGATCTCTTTCTTGTAGGCAGACACAGATACTGGGGTTTAACTCCGTTTGTGAAGGGAAATTCAGACCAGAATTCTCATCCCGGAAACAACACTGTTTTTACACAAGAAGCAAGCTCTTCTTTCCAGAGTGTAATATACAGCAAGAACAATGAGCATGCCCTGAAAAAACGAACTGTGTATCCTACTCATTAGGACCATATGTAGTTCAACTGTGCTTATGAAACTGATACAAACCACAGCTCCACTTACATAAATGCTCTTTAGTTAATAGTGAGAATCGCGTTGGGTTCGTGATCTGCGAAAAATCATTTGAGCTCAAAATTTATGGGGTTTTCCTGAAATAGACTCTTGCTTGTAAGAAGAAACAGATCCTGGAGTTTAACACCATTTCTGAGGGCAAATTCAGACCATAATTCTCAACACTGAAAAACACTCTGTTTTAAGGCAAGAATCATCCTCTTCCTTCTAGCGTCTCCAATACAGTAAGAACCATGATCATGCCAAGAATAAAAGAACTGTGTTTCCTACTCATACAGACCATATGTAGTTCAACTCTGCTTTTGAAACTGATACAAGCCACAGCTCCTCTTACATAACTGCTCTTTAGTTAATAGTGAGAATCGCATCGAGTTTGTGAACTGCGAAAAATAATTTGACCCCAAAATTCACTGGGTTTACCAGAAATGAACTCTTGCTTGTAGGAAGACACAGATCCTGGGGTTTAACTCCATCTCTGAAGGGAAATTCAGACCAGAATTCTCATCCCTGAAACAACACTGTTTTAACACAAGTAGCAAGTTCTTCTTTCCAGAGTCTAAAATACAGCAAGAACCATGAGCATGCCCTGAAAAAAAGAACTGTATTTCCTACTCATACAGACCATATGTAGTTCAACTCTGCTTATGAAATGATACAGACCACAGCTCCTCTTAGATAAATGCTCTTTAGTTAATAGTGAGAATCGCGTTGGGTTCGTGAACTGCGAAAAATCATTTGACCCCGAAATTCACTGGGTTTACCAAAAATGAACCCTTGCTTGTAGGAAGACACGGATCCTGGGGTTTAACTCCGTTTCAGAAGGGAAATTCAGACCATAGTTCTCATCCCTGAAACACACTCTGTTTTAACGCAAGAAGCAAGCTCTTCTTTCCAGAGTCTAAAATACAGCAAGAACCATGAGCATGCCCAGAAAATAAGAACTGTGTTTCCTACTCATAGAGACCATATGTATTTCAACTCTGCTTATGAAACTGATACAAACCACAGCTCCTCTTACTTAAATCCTCATTAGTTAATAGTGAGAATCGCGTTTAGGTTTGTGAACTGCAAAAAATCATTTGAGATCAAAATACCCTGGATTTACCAGAAAAGAACGCTTGCTTGTAGGAAGACACAGATCCTGGGGTTTAACTCCTTTTCAGAAGGCAAACTCAACCAGAATTCTCAACACTGAAAAATACTCTGTTTTAAGGCAAGAATCATCCTCTTCTTTCCAGCCCCCCCAATACAGTGAGAACAATGAGCATGCCCAGAAAAAAAACTGTATTTCCTACTCATACGGACTATATGTAGTTCAACTCTGCTTATGAAGTGATACATACTACAGCTCCTCTTACATAAGTGCTCTTTAGTTAATCGTGATAATGGCGTAGGGTTCTAGAACTGTGTAAAGTCAATTGAGTCCAAAATTCACTTGGTTTACCAGAAACGAACTCTTGCTGGTAGGAAGACACAGATAATGGGGATTAACTCCGTTTGTGGAGGGAAATTCAGACCAGAGTTCTCATCCATGAAACACACCCTGTTTTAATGCAAGAAGCAAGCTCTTCTTTCCTGAGTCTAAAATAGAGCAAGAACCACGAGCATGCCCATAAAAAAACAGCTGTGTTTCCTACTCATACAGACCATATGTAGTTCAACTCTGCTTATGAAACTGATACAAACCACAGCTCCTATTACATAAATGCTCTTTAGTTAATAGTGATAATTATGTTGGGTTTGTGAACTGCGAAAAATCATTTGACCCCAAAATTCACTGGGTTTAACAGAAATGAACTCTTGCTTGTAGGAAGACACAGATCCTGGGGTTTAACTCCGTTTCTGAAGGCAAATTCAGAACAGAGTTCTCATCCCTGAAGAAAACTCTGATTTAAGGCAGGAATCATCCTCTTCTATCCAGTGTCTCCAATACAGTAAGAAACATGAGCATTCCCAGAAAAAAGAACTGTGTTTCCTACTCATACAGACCATATATAGTTAAACTCTGCTTATGAAACTGATTCAAACCACAGCTCTTCTTACATAATTCCTCTTTAGTTAATAGTGAGAATCGCGTTGGGTTCCTGAACTGCGAAAAATCATTTGAGCACAAAATTCACTGGGTTTACCTGAAATGACCTCTTGCTTGTAGGAAGACACAGATCCTGAGGTTTAACTCCGTTTGTGAAGGGAAATTCAGACCAGAATTCTCATCCCGGAAACAACACTGTTTTAACACAAGTAGCAAGCTCTTCTTTCCATAGTCTAAAATACGGCAAGAACCATGAGCATGCCCTGAAAAAAAGAACTGTGTTTCCTACTCATACAGACCATATGTAGTTCAACTCTGCTTATGAAACTGATACAAACCACAGCTCCTCTTACATAAATGCTCTTTAGTTAATAGTGAGAATCGCGTTGGGTTCGTGAACTGAGAAAAATCATTTGTGCCCAAAATTTACTGGGTTTACCTGAAATGAATGCTTGCTTGTAGGAAGACACAGATCATGGGGTTTAACTCCATTTGTGAAGGCAAATTCAGACCATAGTTCTCATCCCTGAAAAAAACTCTGTTTTAAAGCACGAATCATCCTCTTCTATCCAGCGTCTCTAATACAGTAAGAACCATGAGCATGCCCAGAAAAAAAGAATTGTGTTTCCTACTCATAAGGACCATATGTAGTTCAACTCTGCTTATGAAATGATACAGACCACTGCTCCTCTTACATAAATGCTCTTTAGTTAATAGTGATAATCACGTAGGATTCTAGAACTTTAAAGTCTTTGAGCCGAAAATTCACTTGGTTTACCAGAAATGAACGCTTGCTGGTAGGAAGACACAGATCATGGCGTTTAACTCTGTTTGTGAAGGGAAATCAGAACAGAGTTGTCATCCAATTAAACACACCCTGTTTTAATGCAAGAAGCAGGCTCTTCTTTCCAGTGTCTAAAATACAGCAAGAACCATGAGCATGCCCTAACAAAAATAACTGTGTTTCCTACTCATACGGACCATATGTAGTTCAACTCTGCTCATGAAACTGATACAAACCACAGCTCTTCTTATATAAATGCTCCTTAGTTAATAGTGAGAATCATGTTGGGTTCGTAAACTGCAAAAAATCATTTGAGCCCAAAATTCACTGGGTTTACCAGAAATGAACTCTTGCTTGTAGGAAGACACTGATACTGGTGTTTAACTCTGTTTCTTTAGGCAAATTCAGACCAGAGTTCTCATCCCTGAAAAACACTCTGTTTGAAGGCAAGAATCATCTTCTTCTTTCCAGCGTCTCCAATATAGTAAGAAACATGAGCATGCCCAGAAAAAAAGAACTGTGTTTCCTACTCATACGGACCATCTGTAGTTCAACTCTGCTTACGAAACTGATACAAACCACAGCTCCTCTTACATAAATGCTCTTTATTTAATAGTGAGAAATGCTTTCGGTTCGTGAACTGCTTAAAATCATTTGAGCCCAAAATTCACTGGGTTTACCAGAAATGAACTCTTGCTTGTAGGAAGACACAGATCCTGGGGTTTAACTCCGTTTCTGAAGGGTAATTCGGACCAGAATTCTCATCCCTGAATAACACTCTGTTTTAAGGCATGAATCATCCTCTTCTTTCCAGGGTCTCCAATACAGTAAGAACCATGAGCATGCCCAGAAAAAAAGAACTGTGTTTCCTACTCATATGGACCATATATAGTTCTACTCTCCTTATGATACTAATTTAGACCACAGCTCCTCTTACATAAATGCTCTTTAGTTAATAGTATTAATCGCGTTGTGTTCTAGAACTGTGTAAATTCATTTGAGCCAAAAATTCACTTGGTATACTAGAAATGAACTCTTGCTGGTAGGTGCATGCCCTCCTTGACCAGCACGGAAGATGCGACACTGTGATCCTTCTCATCACAGTTTATTCAGACCTTTGATTAATTGCATTGTGTCTCTCTCGTTGGGGCAAGCCTCTCCCAGCACCTAAGTAGGGCTGGGCTGCCAACCCCAAGCAGCCACGTGTGCACTGTCCACAGGTACACGCATATGCCAGCAACACACGAATCCAGCCATAGCCAAATAATGAGCTGTTTACCTTAAAGAGTGTTTGCCATTGGGAAGGCAGAGGAGAGAAGCCAGCACCATCTTTAAGGTGCGGCTACACGTGGCTCTCTACAGTTTCCCCCTTTTTGTTTTACAAAGCAACAGGCAAGATTAGAGGTCTGATCTCTGCTAAAATGGAACGTGTACTAATGTTTGTCCAGGCGACGTCCACCCAGAGAACACTAGACCCGTCTGATACCCTTTTCACAGAGGTGTGAGTTAGGGTACCAACCCACATGCAATCAGACTTGCTCTTCTTGAGGTCAGCGTATCATAACCTCAAGTGCAGTGCACAGGCCTCGCATCCTGTGGAAAAACACAAACAGAACCTCTTGCCTTTGTCAGCAGGGGATCAGGTCCATGCCAGACACCTGTCAAGGCATGTTTCCATTTCACCATTCCTTTGGAAGGACTGTGCTGACAATGATGCCTGTCTGCAGCAGAACAATTGGAAGCATCCAAATTGAAAAAATTCAGAGTAAATAATGCAAGAGAAAGTCTGTCCTTAGGGGTACGGCCATAGCCTATTCCCCCTTTTTGTTTTTGAAGCAACTCCTTCAAGGAGCGATGAGCACGCTCCACAATGCCTTGACCTTGTGGATTATATGGTAGGCAATGTACAAGTTGCACATTCATCTGTTGACAGAAGGAAGTGAACTTCTGTCCAGTATATGCAGGACCATTGTCTGTCTTTAACTGTTGAGGCTTACCCCATGCTGCCCAAGCTTCTAAGCAATGAGCAATGACATGAGAGGCCTTTTCTCCTGCCATTGGGGTGGCATGAATGATTCCAGAACAGGTATCAACAGATACATGTACATATTTGACACGTCCAAATTCAGAGATGTGTGTAACATCCATTTGCCATATTTTTAGGGGGAGCAAACCACGAGGGTTAACTCCTAATGTAGAAGGATGATGAAAAATGACACATTGGGAGCAATCTAGTACCACCTTTCGTGCCTCTGCATGTGAGATAGAAAATTTGTTGTAATGTCCTTGCATTAACATGAAATTCTTTGTGGAAAGCATATGCTCGTTGTATGGCAGAAGCCACAAACATCCATTCCTGTCTAGTGCACTGATCCACTATATCATTGCCTTTAGCCAATGGACCTGGCAGATTAGTATGTGCACGGATGTGTTGCACAAAAAAGGGATTTTTACGTTGCCCGATCAGTTTCTGTAACTGGCCAAACAATGAGCTAACCAGGCTAGACGATTTGATGGGCCCTGCACATTCAAGGCTTTTCAAAGCATTAACAACATAACTAGAATCTGACACTACATTAAATGCAAATGGACAAGCCTTGAAAACTTCAAGAACTATTGAAAGCTCTACCTGTTGAGGTGCACCTGGCAAGAATTGATGCTTTACAGGTTCATTAGAATCCACCATATAAGCACCTTAGCCTGTCTTAGACCTATCTGTAAATATAACACTTGCTCCTGGAATGGGCTTTGAAGCAGTTACTTTAGGGAAAACTACAGGATGTTCTTTAAAGAAAGTTAATAGTGGATGTTTAGGATAATGGCAATCTATGTGTCCTGGATAGGTACAACGCAGTATTGCCCAATCATCTATGGCATCACATAATACCTTGACTTGAGTAGAATCATAAAGGACAACTAGCGTTTGTGGTGATGTCCCAAAATATTGTAAACATTGTTGAATACCCTGTTGCGCAAATAATGCCACAGCAATAGGATAATACTCAATTGATTTTGCAGGTGAGATTTTAGTATAAATCCATAACAAGGGTCCTTTTTGCCATCAAATTCCCGTAGGTTGCAACTGGGTAGGCAGAATGCACAGGGTAATATCCTCATTATTTTGTACTCTTTGAAGAAAAGCTCTTTGTAGTTTATCTTCTAATTTTGTTAAGGCTTCTCAGGCTGCATTGGTTAATTGCCTCGGTGAATCCAAGGCTGCATCTCCAATTAAAATATCATATAATGGTTTTAACTCATAATTGGCCATTCCTAAACTTCCTCTTATCCAATTTATATCTCCTAATAATTTTTGAAAATCATTCAGTGTGCAAAGATGATCCTTCCTTAACTCTACCTTTTGTGGCATGATATGATGTTTAGTTATTTTAGACCCAAGATAATTGACAACTTTGTTTTGTTGCACCTTCTCAGGGGAAATACAGAGTCCCTTTTGCTTTAGCAGTTCTACAATTGAGCTATATGCTTCTTGAAGAATGCTCTCTTCTTTAGCTGCTAACAGTATATCATCCATATAATGGAGACATTTTAGGCCTGGAAAACGTGCTCTCAAAGGTTCTAAAGCAGTAGCTACAAATAATTGACACATTGTAGGGCTATTGGCCATGCCTTGTGGCAATACAACCCACTGATAATCTTTTATCAGGTTCCTCATGATTAGTGGACGGTAAAGTGAAAGTGAATCTCTCACTGTCTTTGCTATTCAGGGGAATGGAAAAGAAGCAGTCTTTAATATCTACCACAATAATAGGCCAATTTTCAGGCAAGGCTGACAGCAATGGAAGACCACACTGTACAGGTCCCATAATTCTCATTTGTTCATTTATAGCTCTAAGATCATGTAACAATCTCCATTTTCCTGATTTCTTCTTGATGACAAATATGGGTGTATTCCAGGGAGAAAGGGAAGGTTTAATATGCCCTTTCTCTAATTGCTCTTTTACTAATTGATAAGCAGCATGCAATTTCTCAGAGGAGAGTGGCCACTGAGGAACCCAAACTGGCTCCTCTGTTACCCAGGTTATGGGAATGCCCTCCTCAGCGGCCCCTAGGAAAAACCCAACCCTTGTTTGGGTTTCCTAGGTACTGTTTGTATTGGCTCCTTTTTGCCTTGTAAAAATTTTCCCAGGCCAAAATCAGGATGACACCCCATGTTTTTCATAATATTTTTAGATTCTTTGGAGTATTCGTTACTCAACTGAAAGACCATGGATTTCATAAGATCCCTCCCCCAGAGGGACACTGGAAGCTCAAGGACATAGGGTTGCATAACGCCAGAGTGACCTTCGGAATCTTGCCAATTTAACAAATTTGCACTAACATTTGGAACACTGGCATAACCCAGTCCCTGCAATGTTTGTGAGGAAGCCTGTATAGGCCAACCTCGAGGCCAATCTTTGCTAGCTATGATACTGCGATCTGCACCAGTATCCAAAAGTCCCATTATCTTGATGCCATTAATGGTTAACTGTAATGTGGGTCTCTGATCTAAGTCTAAAGATAAAAATGTTAAATCTGTGCCTGAGGAGCCGAATCCATTACTTCCTCTTTCTCTGTCATAGGCTGGGTGAGAATCACGTAAGCTGGGTAGCAGGATAAGTTGTGCAATTCTGTCTCCCGGGGAAATGGCAGTGATTTCTTTTGGTGACTCAACCATGATTTTAACTATACCTGTATAATCTGAGTCAATTATCCCAGGATGGACTCGTAATCCCCTTAAGGTAGTAGATGATCTCCCTATTAACAATCCCACTGTCCCAGGGTCAAGGGGGCCTTGAAAATCAGACTCCACTACTTGCACCCCCATTTGCGGGGTTAATACGAGTCTGGAGGTGGCACGGAGTTCCAATCCTGCTGAACCTGCAGTGGCTCGCCACTGTGTTTGGGATGTCTGAGGGTTGGCCACTGCTCTTGGTTCCCTTCCTGTCTCTGATCCTCCATTGCCCCATATATTTGCGGGCCCTGAGGCTGGGGGCCCTGCTGTCCATTTTTTGAAGGAGTATTATTCCTCAAAGGCTGTCCATTAACGTCCTTGACTGATCTGCACTCACTCGCCCAATGTTTTCCTTTCTTACACTTAGGGCACAGTCCCGGGGCCAGGCGTTGGGCACTGTTTGGTCTCTGGTTACTTTCCCCTTGATTACTTCCTCCTTGGGGGCAGTTGCGTCTCATATGCCACATTTTACCACATCGGAAGCAAGTCCCAGTGCCACCTGCCCTTTTCTGGCTAATTTGTAAAACTGCAGCAGCCAGCCCAGCATTGGTTAGTGGTCCCCCTAGTTCCCTGCATACTTTCATCCAAACCTCTAATCCTTTAGTTTTATAAGGTGTAATAGCAGCTCTACATTCCTTAGTGCACTGCTCATAAACCAACTGCTTAACTAAAGGCATGGCTGTATCAGGATCACCAAATACCTTTCCAGCTGCATCCATTAGGCAAGCTACGAAATCTTAAAAGGGTTCCATGGGTCCTTGGACAATTTTAGTGAGATTACCACTAACTTCTCCTCTATTGGGCAATGCCTTCCAAGCTCTGGTAGCAATGTTGTTAATTTGCTCATAAACCTGGATAGGATACCCATTTTGCTGATTTGCAAATCTACCTTGTCCAAGTAACATATCCATATCCCAAGCAGCCTGACCTCCACCGGCAGCCCTATTAGCTGCAGCCTGTTCACTAGCGAACTCTATCAGAAATGCTTTCCAATCTAAATACTGACCAGAACTTAAACAGGCTCGTGCAAGGTTCATCCAGTCTGAGGGAGTCATAGCATGCCTATGCAGAGCTTCCAAATGAGATACTATAAAGGAAGCTGTAATGCCATATGTCCTGACAGACTCTGCTAATGATTTTACAACCTTGAATTCTAGAGGTTCATGATACCTCTGATTCTGAGGATTCTGAAATACAGGGAATGCAACTTGCATCTCCGTTCTGACTTTTCTCCATACTCTAGGATTAAAAGACATTCCGCCCTCTGCCCCCATTGCCCCAGGATACGGAGGGGGAGCAGAAGGGATCATGCTCTCATGGCCCTTTTCTAACTGTTTGAATCCTCCTCTTTCTTTTCTTTTCTTTCTAACCCTTACTCGTTGCAACGACTCACAAATGGATTCAACATCCTCATCATCCGAGACAGAATCGGAGAGATCGGAAACACACGAGTAAACATCGGAAGCACACGAGTCTTCCAACTCAGAAAGGCTAGGATAAAATTTTGTGTATTTTTTCTCAGCTTTTGTCTCCTTTTTTACCTGCCCTGTCTTTCCTGGTACTGTTCTCTTTGTGGCTGTCTTGTCCGAGGCTGCCCTGTCAGATCTCTCTTCCTGCAGTATTTCCAGAGCAGTTTGACCATTCTCAACTGCCTCACTGCATCTCTGATCTTTTAAACATCCTCTTATTAGTCTCCAGACTGGTCTAACACCCTGCTTAAGTGTGCCCTGCTCTGCGGCAAAATCTAAGTCTCTTCCCAACTTCTCCCAGGAAGGCACTGTGAGGCTTCCAGAAATTGCAAACCAAGGAGCAATTACATCACACTGTTCCAGAAATCTCTCTAGGGTGCGTTTTTTTATTTTCAGTTTCTTAGAGAGAAGCAGCTCATTAAGAGCCAAAAAAATTGGGTGCGAGGAGCAGGCGCCCATGTTAGTATACCTTTTTTTTTTCTTTCCTCAATTTGAGAAGTTTCTGGGAGGTTTCTCAGAGCCTTTGCAGAATTGCTCCAGCCCTCCGGTTTCCCTGTTTGCTTTGTTTTACCTGCTGGTTTTGTTTTACCTGCAGGTTTTGTTATGCAAATTACCCGTCCACTGTAGTCCCAGAACAGGTTCCACCTGTTGACTTTGTTATTTTAATTACCTGTCCACTATAGTCGCGGCTCTGCTTTCCCGCTCTCCCTTCTACAGGTGAGCGTTACCCGCTTTTGTCGCGGATCCCCAGTTTTTTCTGAGGACTTACCGGTATACCGCCTGACTGTAAATGAGTTCTGGATCCGGAGAGAGCCGTGGTAATAGTCCCTGTAGGAGGGCACCACTTGTCGCGCCCGCCTCGACCAGCAAGGAAGACGCAACACCGGGATCCTTCTCATCACAGTTTATTCAGACTTTTGATTAATTGCATTGTGTCTCTCTCGTTGGGGCAAGCCTCTCCCAGCACCTAAGTAGGGCTGGGCTGCCAACCCCAAGCAGTCACGTGGGCACTGTCCAGAGGTTCACGCATATGCAATCAACACACGAATCCAGCCATAGCCAAATAAGGAGCTGTTTACCTTAATGAGTGTTTGTTATCGGGAAGGCAGAGGGTAGAAGCCAGCACCATAATTAGGGTGCGGCTACACGTGGCTCTCTACATGTAGGGAGACACAGATCATGGGGTTTAACTTCGATTCTGAAGGGAAATTATGACCAGAGTTCTGATCCATGAAACACACTCTGTTTTAATGCAAGAACCAAACTCTTCTTTCCAGCGTCTCCAATACAGCAAGAACCAAGTGCATGCCCAGAAAAAAAGAACTGTGTTTCCTACTCATAAGGACCATATGTAGTTCAACTCTGCTTATGAAACTGATACAAACCACAGCTCCTCTTACATAAATGCTCTTTAGTTAATAGTGACAATCGGTTTGGGTTGGTGAACTGCGAAAAAAGATTTGAGCCCAAAATTCACTTGCTTTACCAGAAATGAACTCTTGCTAGTAGGAACACACAGATCCTGGGGTTTAACTCCGTTCAGAAGGGAAATTCAGACCAGAGATCTCAGCACTGAAACACACTCTGTTTTATTGAAGAAGCAAGCTCTTCTTTCCAGAGTCTAAAATACAGCAAGAACCATGAGCATGCCCTGAAAAAAAGAAATGTGTTTCCTACTCATACGGACCATATATAGTTCAACTCTGCTTATGAAACTGATACAATCCACAGCTCCTCTAACATTAATCCTCTTTAGTTAGTAGTGAGAATTGTTTTGGGTTGCTGAACTGCGAAAAATCATTTGAGCCCAAAATTCACTTGGTTTACCAGAAATGAACTCTTGCTTGTAGGAAGACACAGATCCTGGGATTTAATTCCGTTTCTGAAGGGAAATTCAGAACAGACTTCTCATCCCTGAAACACACTCTGTTTTAACGCGAGAAGCAATCTATTCTTTCCAGAGTCTAAAATACAGCAAGAACCATGTGCATGCCCAGAAAAAAAGAACTGTGTTTCCTACTCATACGGATCATATGGAGTTCCACTCTGCTTATGAAACTGATACAAACCACAGCTCCTCTTACATGAATCCTCTTTAGTTAATAGTGAGAATAGCGTAGAGTTCGTGAACTTGAAAAATCATTTGAGCCCATAATTCACTGGGTTTATCAGCAATGAACTCTTGCTTGTAGGAAAACACAGATCCTGTGGTTTAACTCCGTTTCTTAAGGGGAATTCAAACCAGAGTTCTCATCCCTGAAACACACTCTGCTTTAACGAAGAAGCAAGCTCTTTTTTCCAGAGTCTAAAATACAGCAAGAACCATGGACATGGACTGAAAAAAGGAACTGTGTTTCCTATTCATACGGACCATATATAGTTCAACTCTGCTTATGAAACTGATACAAACCACACCTCCTCTTACATAAATGCTCTTTAGTTAATAGTGAGAATAGCGTTCGGTTCGTGAACTAGAAAAAATAATTTGAGCCCAAAATTCACTGGGTTTACCAGAAATGAACTCTTGCTGGTAGGAAGACACATATGCTGGGTTTTAACTCCCTTTCTGAAGTGAAATTCAGACCAGAGTTCTCATCCATGAAACACACTCTGTTTTAATGCAAGAATCATCCTCTTCTTTCCAGCGTCTCCAATACAGTACAAACCATGAGCATGCCCAGAAAAAAAGAAATGTGTTTCCTACTCTTACGTATCATATGTAGTTCAACTCTGCTTATGAAATGATACAGACCATAGCTCTTCTGACATAACTGCTCTTTAGTTAATAGTGATAATCGTGTTGGATTCTAGAACTGTGTAAAATCATTTGAGCCAAAGATTCACTTGGTTTAACAGAAATGAACTCTTGTTTGTAGGAAGACACAGATAATGGGGTACAACTCCGTTTCTGAAGGGAAATTCAGACCAGAGTTCTCATCCATGAAACACACCCAGTTTTAAGGCAAGAAGCAAGCACTTCTTTCCAGAGGCTACAATACAGCAAGAACCATGTGCATGCCCTGAAAAAAAGAACTGTGTTTCCTACTCATCTGGACCATATGTAGTTCAACTCTGCTTATGAAACTGATACAAACCACAGCTCCTCTTACATACATCCTCTTTAGTTAATAGTGAGAATAGTGTATGGTTCGTGAACTGCAAAAAATCATTTGAGCACAAAATTGCCTGGGTTTACCTGAAATGAACTACTCATTGTAGGAAGACACAGATCCTGGGGTTAACTCCGTTTCAGAAGGCAAATTCAGACAGGAATTCTCATTCCTAAAAAACAATCTGTTTTAAAGCAAGAATCATCCTCATCTTTCCAGCGTGTCCAATACAGTACGAACCATGAGCATGCCCAGAAAAAAAGAACTGTGTTTGTACTCATACGGAACAAATGTAGTTCAACTCTGCTTATGAAATGATACAGACAACAGCTCCTCTTACATAAATGCTCTTTAGGTAATAGTGATAATCAAGGTTGGGTTCTAGAACTGTGTAAAGTCACTTGAGCCGAAAATTCACTTGGTTTACCAGAAATGAACTCTTGCTTGTAGGAAGACACAGAAAAATAGGGTTTAACTCTGTTTGTGAAGGGAAATTCAGACCAGAGTTCTCATCCATGAAACACACCCAGTTTTAAGGCAAGGAGCATGGTCTTCTTGCCAGCGTCACCAATACAGCAACAACCATGTGCATGCCCTGAATAAAAGAACTGTGTTTCCTACTCATACAGATCATATGTAGATCAACTCTGGATATGAAACTGATACAAACCACAGCTCCTGTTACATAAATCCTCTTTAGTTAATTGTGAGAATCGCATTGGGTTCGGGAACTGCGAAAAATCATTTGAGCCCAAAATTCATTTTGTTAACCAGAAATGAACTCTTGATTGTAGGAAGACACAGATCCAGGGGTTTAACTCCATTTCTGAAGTGAAATTCAGACCAGAGTTCTCATCCCTGAAAAACACTCTGTTTTAAGGCAAGAATCATCCTCTTCTTTCCAGCCTGCCATATACAGTAATAACCATGAGCATGCCCAGAAAAAGGAATAATTTTTGTACTCATACGGACCAAATGTAGTTCACCTCTGCTTATGAAATGATACAGACAACAGATCCTCTTACATAAAAGCTCTTTAGTTAGTAGTGATAATCACATTGGGTACTTGAACTTTGTAAATTCATTTGAGCCAAAAATTCACTTTGTTTACCAGAAATGTACTCTTGCTTGTAGGAAGACACAGATCATGGAGTTTAACTCTGTTTGTGAAGGGAAATTCAGACCAGAGTTCTCATCCATTAAACACACCCTGTTTCCATGCAAGAAGCAAGCTCTTCTTTCCAGAGTCTAAAATACACCAAGAACCATGAGCATGCCCTGAGAAAAAGAACTGTGTTTTCTACTCATACGGACCATATTTAGTTCAACTCTGCTTATGAAACTGATACAAACCACATCTCCGCTTACATAAATGCTCTTTAGTTAATAGTGAGAATCGCGTTGTGTTCGTGAACGACGAATAATCATTTGAGACCAAAATTCACTGGGTTAACCAGAAATGAACTCTTGCTTGTAAGAAGACATAGACCCTGGGGTTTAACTCCATTTTTGAAGTGAAATTCAGACCAGAGTTCTCATCCCTGAAAAACACTCTGTTTTAAGGCAAGAATCATCCTCTTCTTTCCAGCTTCTCCAATACAGTAAGAACCATGAGCATGCCCAGAAAAAAGAACTGTGTTTCCTACTCATACAGACCATATGTAGTTCAACTCCTGTTATGAAACTGATACAAACCACAGCTCCTCTTACATAAATCCTCTTTCATTAAAAGTGAGAATCGCGTTGGGTTTGTGAACCGAGAAAAATCATTTGAGCCCAAAATTTACTGAGTTTACCAGAAATGAAGTCTTGCTTGTAGGAAGACACAGATCCTGTGGTTAAGATCGGTTTCTGAAGGGAAATTCAGACCAGTGTTCTCATCCATGAAACACACTCTGTTTTAACGCAAGGAGCAAGCTCTTCTTTCCAGCGTCTCCAATACAGCAAGAATCATGAGCATGCCCAGAAAAATGAACTGTGTTTCCTACTCATACAGACCATATGTAGTTCAACTCTGCTTATTAAACTTAAACAAACCACAGCTACTCTTACATAAATGCTCTTTAGTTAATAGTGAGAATCGCGTTGGGTTCAAGAAATGTGTAAATTCATTTGAGCCCAAAATTCACTGGGTATACCAGAAATGAACTCTTGTTTGTAGGATGACACAGATCCTTGGGTTTAACTCCGTTTCTGAAGTGAAATTCAGACCAGAGTTCTCATCCCTGAAACACAATCTGTTTTAACGCAAGAAGCAAGCTCTTCTTTCCAGCGTCTCTAATACAGGAAGAACCATGAGCATGCCCTCAAGAAAGAACTGTGTTTCCTACTCATACGGACCATATGTAGATCAACTCTGCTTACGAAACTGATACAAACCACAGCTCCTCTTACATAAATGCTCTTTAGTTAATAGTGAGAATCGCGTTGGTTTTGTGAACTGCCAACCATCTTTTGAGCCAAAAATTCACTGGGTTTACCAGAAATGAACTCTTGCTTGTAGAAAGACACATATTGTGCGTTTAAGTGCGTTTCTGAAGGCAAATTCAGAACAGAGTTCTCATCCCTGAAAAAAAAGTCTGTTTTAAGGCAAGAATCATCCTCTTCTTTCCAGCTTCTCCAATACAGTAAGAACCATGAGCATGCCCAGAAAAAAGAACTGTGTTTCCTACTCATACAGACCATATGTAGTTCAACTCCTGTTATGAAACTGATACAAACCACAGCTCCTCTTACATAAATCCTCTTTCATTAAAAGTGAGAATCGCGTTGGGTTTGTGAACCGAGAAAAATCATTTGAGCCCAAAATTTACTGAGTTTACCAGAAATGAAGTCTTGCTTGTAGGAAGACACAGATCCTGTGGTTGAGATCGGTTTCTGAAGGGAAATTCAGACCAGTGTTCTCATCCATGAAACACACTCTGTTTTAACGCAAGGAGCAAGCTCTTCTTTCCAGCGTCTCCAATACAGCAAGAATCATGAGCATGCCCAGAAAAATGAACTGTGTTTCCTACTCATACAGACCATATGTAGTTCAACTCTGCTTTTGAAACTGAAACAAACCACAGCTACTCTTACATAAATGCTCTTTAGTTAATAGTGAGAATCGCGTTGGGTTCAAGAAATGTGTAAATTCATTTGGGCCCAAAATTCACTGGGTATACCAGAAATGAACTCTTGTTTGTAGGATGACACAGATCCTTGGGTTTAACTCCGTTTCTGAAGTGAAATTCAGACCAGAGTTCTCATCCCTGAAACACAATCTGTTTTAACGCAAGAAGCAAGCTCTTCTTTCCAGCGTCTCTAATACAGGAAGAACCATGAGCATGCCCTCAAGAAAGAACTGTGTTTCCTACTCAGACGGACCATATGTAGATCAACTCTGCTTACGAAACTGATACAAACCACAGCTCCTCTTACATAAATGCTCTTTAGTTAATAGTGAGAATCGCGTTGGTTTTGTGAACTGCGAACCATCATTTGAGCCCAAAATTTACTGGGTTTACCAGAAATGAACTCTTGCTTGTAGAAAGACACATATTGTGCGTTTAAGTGCGTTTCTGAAGGCAAATTCAGAACAGAGTTCTCATCCCTGAAAAAAAACTCTGTTTTAAGGCAAGAATCACCCTCTTCTATCCAGCGTCTCCAATACAAAAAGAACCATGAGCATTCCTAGAAAAAAAGAACTGTGTTTCCTACTCGTACAGACCATATGTAGTTCAACTCTGCTTATGAAACTGATTCAAACCACCACTCCTCTTACATAAATCCTCTTTAGTTAATAGTGAGAATCGCGTTTTGGTTCGTGATCTGCGAAAAATCATTTGAGCCGAAAACTCAATGAGTTTACCAGAAAAGAACTCTTGCTTGTAGGAAGACACATATCCTGGGGTTTAACTCCGTTTCTGAAGGCATATTTTGACCAGAGTTCTCATCCCTGAAAAACACTGTGTTTTCACACAAGAAGCAAGCTCTTCTTTCCAGTGGCTCCAATACATCAAGAACCATGACCATGCCGAGAAAAAAGAACTGTGTTTCCTACTCATACCGACCATATGTAGTTAAACTCTGCTTATGAAATGATACAGACCGCAGATCCTCCTACATAAATGCTCTTTAGTTAATAGTGAGAAACGCGTTGGGTTCGTGAACTGCGAAAAATCATTTGAGCCCCAAATTCACTGGTTTAACCAGAAATGAACTCTTGCTTGTAGGATGACACAGAACCTGGGGTTTAACTCCGTTTCTGAGGGTAAATTCATACCAGAAATCTCATCCCTGAAAAACACTCTGTTTTAAGGTATGAATCATCCTCTTCTTTCCAGGGTCTCCAATACAGTAAGAACCATGTGCATGCCAAGAAAAAAAGATCTGTGTTTCCTACTCATACATACCATATGTAGTTCAACTCTGCTTATCAAACTGATACAAAACACAGCACCTCTTAAATAAATGCTCTTTAGTTAATAGTGAGAATCGTATTAGGTTTTTGAACTGTGTAAAATCATTTGAGCACAAAATTTACTTGCTTTACCAGAAAGGAACTCTTGCTTGTAGGAACACACAGATCCTGTGGATTAATTCTGTTTCTGAAGGGAAATGCAGACCACTGTTCTCATCAATGAAAACCACTCTGTTTAAACGCAAGAAGCAAGCTCATCTTTCTAGCATCTCCAATATAATAAGAAACATGAGCATGCCCAGAAAAAAAGAACTGTGTTGCCTACTCATATGGACCATATGTAATTCAACTCTGCTTATGAAACTGAAACAAACCAAAGCTCCTCTTACATAAATGCTCTTTAGTTAATAGTGAGAATCGCGTTGTGTTAGTGAATTGTGTAAAATCATTTGAGCCCAAAATTCACTGGATTTTCCAGAATTGAACTCTAGCTTGTAGGAAGACACATATCATGGGGTTGAACTCCGTTTCTGAAGTGAAATTCAGACCAGAGTTCTCATCCCTGAAAACACTCTGTTTTAAGGCAAGGGTCATCCTCTTCTTTCCACCGTCTCCAATACAGTAAGAACCAGGAGCATGCCCAGAAAAAAAGAACTGTGTTTCCTACTTATACAGACCATATGTAGTTCAACTCCGCTTATGAAACTGATAGAATCCACAGCTCCTCTTACATAAATCCTCTTTCGTTAAAAGTGAGAATCGCATTGGGTATGTGAACCGAGAAAAATCATTTGAGCCCAAAATTCACTGAGATTACCAGAAATGCACTCTTGCTTGTAGGAAGACACAGAACCTGGGGTGTAACTCCGTTTCTGAGGGGAAATTCAGACTAGAATTCTCATCCCTGAAACACACTCTGTTTTAACACAAAAAGCAAGCTCTTCTTTCCAGATTCTAACATACAGCAAAAATAATGAACATGCCCTGAAAAAAAGAATTGTGTTTCCTACTCATACTGACCATATGTAGTTCTACTCTGCTTATGAAACTGATACAAACCACAGCTCCTCTTACATAAATGCACTTTAGTTAATAGTGAGAATTGCATTGGGTTTTTGAACTGTGTCAAATTATTTCAGCCCAAAATTTACTTTGTTTACCAGAAATAAACTCTTGCATGTAGGAAGAGACAGACCCTGTGGTTGAACTCGGTATCTGAAGGGAAATTCAGACCAGTGTTCTCATCCATGAAACACACTCTGTTTTAACGGAAGGAGCAAGCTCTTCTTTACAGCGTCTCCAACAGCAAGAGTCTTGAGCATGCCAAGAAAAAAAACTGTGTTTCCTACTCATTAGGACCATATGTAATTCAACTCTGCTTATGAAACTGAAACAAACCACAGCTACTCTAACATAAATGCTCTTTAGTTAATAGTGAGAATTTCGTTGGGTTCATGAACTGCCAAACATCATTTGAGCTCAAAATTCACTGGGTTTACGAGAAATGAACTCTTGCTTGTAGGAAGACACTGATCCTGGGTTTTAACTCCGTTTCTGAATGGAAATTCAGACCAGAGTACTCATCCCTGATACACACTGTGTTTTAACGCAAGAAGCAAGCTCTTCTTTCCAGATTCTAAAATACAGCAAGAACCATGAGCATGCCCTCAAGAAAGAACTTTGTTTCCTACTCAAACGGACCATATGTAGATCAACTCTGTTACAAAACTAATACAAACCACAGCACCTCTTTAAAAAATGCTCTTTAGTTAATAATGAGAATAGCGTTGGGTTCGTGAACTGCAAAAAATCAATTGAGCCAAAAATTTACTGGGTTTACCAGTAATGATCTCTTGCTTGTATTAACACACAGATCCTGGGGTTTAACTCCGTTTCTGAAGGGAAATTCAGACCAGAGTTCTCATCCCTGAAACACACTCTCTTTTAACGAAGAAGGAAGCTCTTCTTTCCAGAGTCTAAAATACAGCAAGAAGCATGAGCATGGCCTGAAAAAAAGAACTTTGTTTCCTATTCACACGGACCATATGTAGTTCAACTCTGCATAGGAAACTGATACAAAACACAGCACCTCTTAAATAAATGCTCTTTAGTTAATAATGAGAATTGTATTAGGTTTTTGAACTGTGTAAAATCTTTTGAGCCCAAAATTTACTTGGTTTAAAAGAAAGGAACTCTTGCTTGTAGGAAGACACAGATCCTGTGGTTTAACTCCGTTTCTGAAGGGAAATGCAGACCAGTGTTCTCATCAAAAAAAAACACTCTGTTTAAATGCAAGAAGCAAGCTCTTCTTTCTAGCATCTCCAATATAGTAAGAAACATGAGCATGCCCAGAAAAAAAGAACTGTGTTTCCTACTCATACGGACCATATGTAATTCAACTCTGCTTTTGAAACTGAAACAAACCAAAGCTCCTCTTACATAAATGCTCTTTACTTAATAGTAAGAATCGTGTTGTGTTCGTGAACTGTGTAAAATCATTTGAGCCCAAAATTCACTGGATTTTCCAGAAATGAACTCTTGCTTGTAGGAAGACACATATCCTGGGGTTGAACTCCATTTCTGAAGTGAAATTCAGACCAGAGTTCTCATCCCTGAAAACACTCTCTTTTCACGCAAGAAGCAAGCTCTTCGTTCCAGCGTCTCCAATACAGTAAGAAACATGAGCATGCCCAGAAAATAGAACTGTGTTTCCTACTCATATAGACCATATGTAGTCCAACTCTGCTTATGAAACTGATACAGACCAGAGCTCCTCTTACATAAATGCTCTTTAGTTAATAGTGATAATCGCGTTGGGTTCTAGAACTGTGTAAAATCATTTGAGCTGAAAATTCACATGGTTTACCAGAAATGAACTGTTGCTTGTAGGAAGACACAGGTCATGGGGTTTAACTCCGTTTCTGAAGGGAAATTCAGACATAGTTCTCATCCCTGAAAAACACTCTGTTTTAACGAAGAAGGAAGCTCTTCTTTCCAGAGGATAAAATACAGCAAGAAGCATGAGCATGGCATGAAAAAAAGACCTGTGTTTCCTACTCAAACGGAACATATGTAGTCCAACTCTGCTTATGAAACTGATACAGACCAGAGCTCCTCTTACATAAATGCTCTTTAGTTAATAGTGATAATCGCGTTGGGTTCTAGAACTGTGTAAAATCATTTGAGCTGAAAATTCACATAGTTTACCAGAAATGAACTGTTGCTTGTAGGAAGACACAGGTCATGGGGTTTAACTCCGTTTCTGAAGGGAAATTCAGACATAGTTCTCATCCCTGAAAAACACTCTGTTTTAACGAAGAAGGAAGCTCTTCTTTCCAGAGGATAAAATACAGCAAGAAGCATGAGCATGGCATGAAAAAAAGACCTGTGTTTCCTACTCAAACGGAACATATGTAGTCCAACTCTGCTTATGAAACTGATACAGACCAGAGCTCCTCTTACATAAATGCTCTTTAGTTAGTAGTGATAATCGCGTTGGGTTCTAGAACTGTGTAAAATCATTTGAGCTGAAAATTCACATGGTTTACCAGAAATGAACTGTTGCTTGTAGGAAGACACACGTCATGGGGTTTAACTCCGTTTCTGAAGGGAAATTCAGACCAGAGTTCTCATCCCTGAAAATCACTCTGTTTTCACGAAGAAGGAAGCTCTTCTTTCCAGAGTCTAAACTACAGCAAGAAGCATGAGCATGGCCTGAAAAAAAGACCTGTGTTTCCTATTCACACGGACCATATGTAGTTCAACTCTGCTTATGAAACTGATACAGACACCACTGCCTCTTACATAAATGCTGTATAGTTAATAGTGAGAATAGCGTTGGGTTCGTGAACTGCGAAAAATCATTTGAGCCCAAAATTCACTGGGTTTACCAGAAATGATCTCTTGCTTGTAGGAAGACACAGATCATGGGGTTTAACTCCTTTTCTGCAGGGAAATTCAGACCAGAGTTCTCATCCCTGAAACACACTCTGTTTAAACAAAGAAGCACGCTCTTCTTTCCAGAGTCTAAAATACAGCAATAACCATGAGCATGGCCTGGAAAACAGAACTCTGTTTCCTACTCATACGGACCATATGTAGTTCAACTCTGCTTAAGAAACTGATACAGACCACACCTCCTCTTACATAAATGCTCTTTAGTTAATAGTGTGAATAGCGTATGGTTCCTGAACTGCGAAAAATCATTTGAGCCCAATAATCACTGGGTTTACCAGAAATGAACTCTTGCTTGTAAGAAGACACTGATCCTGGGGTTTAACTCCTTTTCTGAAGACAAATTCAAAGCAGAGTTCTCATCCCTGAAACACACTCTGTCTTACGGCAAGAATCATCCTATTCTCTCCAGCATCTCCAATATAGTAAGAAACATGAGCATGCCCAGAAAAAAAGAACTGTGTTTCCTACTCATACAGACCATATGTAGTTCAACTCTGCTTATGAAACTGATACAAGCACTGCTGCTCTTACAGAAATCATCTTTAGTTAATAGTGAGAATAGCGTATGGTTCGTGAACTGCGAAAAATCATTTGAGCCCAAAATTCACTGGGTTTACCAGAAATGTACTCTTGCTTGTAGAAAGACACAGATCCTGGGGTTTAATTCCTTTTCTGGAGGGAAATTCAGACCAGAGTTCTCATCCCTGAAACACACTCTGTTTAAACGAAGAAGCATGCTCTTCTTTCCAGAGTCTAAAATACAGCAAGAACCATGAGCATGCCCAGAAAAAAAGAACTGTGATTCCTACACATACGGTTCATATGTAGTTCAACTCTGCTTATGAAACTGATACAAACCACTGCTCCTCTTACAAAAATCCTCTTTAGTTAATAGTGAAAAGAGCCTATGGTTCGTGAACTGTGAAAAATCATTGGAGCCCAAAATTCACTGGGTAACCAGAAATGAACTTTTGCTTGTAGGAAGACACAGATCCTGAGGTTTAACTCCTTTTCAGAAGAGAAATTGAGACCAGAGTTCTCATACCTGAAACACACTATGTTTTAACGCAAGAAACAAGCTCTTCATTCTAGAGTCTAAAATACAGCAAGAACCATGAGCATGCCCTGAAAAAAAATCTGTGTTTCCTACTCAGACGGACCATATGTAGTTCAACTCTGCTTATGAAACTGATAAAAACCACAGCTCCTCTTACATAAATTCTCTTTAGTTAATAGTGAGAATCATGTTGGGTTCATGAACTGCAAATAATCATTTGGGCCAAAAAATCACTGGGTTTACCAGAAATGAACTCTTGCTTGTAGGAAGACACTGATCCTGGGGTTTAACACCGTTTCTGAAGGCAAATTCAGACAAGAGTTCTCATCCCTGAAAAACACTCTGTTTTAAGGCAAGAATCATCCTCTTCTTTCCAGCGTCACCAATATAGTAAGAAACATGAGCATGCCCAGAAAAAAAGAACTGTGTTTCCTACTCATACGGACCATATGTAGATCAACTCTGCTTATGAAACTGATACAAGGCACAGCTGCTCTAACATAAATCCTCATTGGTTAATAGTGAGAATAGTGTATGGTTCGTTAACTGCGAAAAATCATTTGAGCCCAAAATTCACTGGGTTTACCCGAAATGTACTCTTGCTTGTAGGAAGACACAAATCCTGGGGTTTAATTCCTTTTCTGCAGGGAAATTCAGACCAGAGTCCTAATCCCTGAAAAGCACTCTGTTTTAAGGCAAGAATCATCCTATTCTTTCTAGCGTCTCCAATATAGTAAGAAACATGAGCATGCCCAGAAAAAAAGAACTGTGTTTCCTTCTCATACAGACCATATGTAGTTCAACTCTTCTTATGAAATTGATACAAACCACAGCTCCTCTTACATAAATGCTCTTCAGTTAATAGTGAGAATAGCGTAGGGTTCTTGAACTGTGAAAAATCATTTGAACCCAAAAATCACTGGGTTTACCAGAAATGAACTCTTGCTTGTAGGAAGACACAGATCCTGGGGTTTAACTCCTTTTCTGAAGGGAAATTCAGACCAGACTTCTCATCAATGAAACACACTCTGTTTTAACGCAAGAAACAAGCTCTTCATTCTAGAGTCTAAAATACAGCAAGAACCATGAGCATGCCCTCAAAAAAAAACTGTGTTTCCTACTCAGACGGACCATATGTAGTTCAACTCTGCTTATGAAACTGATACAAACTACAGCTCCTCTTACATAAATCCTCTTTAGTTAATAGTGAGAATAGTGTATGGTTCGTGAACTGTGATAAATCATTTGAGAACAAAATTCACTGGGTAACCAGAAATAAACTCTTGCTTGTAGGAAGACACTGATCCTGGGGTTTAACTCTGTTTCTGAATGCAAATTCAGACCAGAGTTCTCTTCCCTGAAAAACACTCTGTTTTAAGGCAAGAATCATCCTCTTCTCTCAAGCGGCTCCAAAATAGTAAGAAACATGAGCATGTCCAGAAACAAAAGAACTGTGTTTCCTATTCATACAGACCATATTTATTTCAATTCTGCTTAGGAAACTGATATAGACCACACCTCGTCTTACATAATTGCTCTTGTTTTAATAGTGAGAATAGCATTCGGTTCCTGAACTTCGAAAAATCATTCTAGCCCAAAATTCACTGGGTTTACCAGAACTTAACTCTTTCTTGTTGGAAGACACAGATCCTGGGGTTTAATTCCTTTTATGAAGACAAATTCAGGCCAGAGTTCTCATCCCTGAAAAGCACACTGTTTTAAGGCAAGAATCATCCTATTCTTTCCAGTGTCTCCAATATAGTAAGAAACATGAGCATGCCCAGAAAATAGAACTGTGTTTCTGACTCATACAGAAAATATGTAGTTCAACTCTGCTTATGAAACTGATACAAACCACAGCTCCTCTTACATAAGTGCTCTTCAGTAAATAGTGTGAATAGCATAGGGTTCTTGAACTGTGAAAAATCATTTGAACCCAAAAATCACTGGGTTTACCAGAAATGAACTCTTGCTTGTAGGAAGACACAGATCCTGGGGTTTAACTCCTTTTCTGAAGGGAAATTCAGACCAGAGTTCTCATCCCTGAAACACACTCTGTTTTAACGCAAGAAACAAGCTCTTCATTCTAGAGTCTAAAATACAGCAAGAACCATGAGCATGCCCTCAAAAAAAAACTGTGTTTCCTACTCAGACGGACCATATGTAGTTCAACTCTGCTTATGAAACTGATACAAACTACAGCTCCTCTTACATAAATCCTCTTTAGTTAATAGTGAGAATAGCGTATGGTTCGTGAACTGTGAAAAATCATTGGAGCCCAAAATTCACTGGGTAACCAGAAATGAACTCTTGCTTGTAGGAAGACACAGATCCTGGGGTTTTACTCCTTTTCTGAAGGGAAATTCAGACCAGACTTCTCATCCCTGAAACACACTCTGTTTTAACGCAAGAAACAAGCTCTTCATTCTAGAGTCTAAAATACAGCAAGAACCATGAGCATGCCCTGAAAAAAAAACTGTGTTTCCTACTCAGACGGACCATATGTAGTTCAACTCTGCTTATGAAACTGATACAAACTACAGCTCCTCTTACATAAATCCTCTTTAGTTAATAGTGAGAATAGTGTATGGTTCGTGAACTGTGATAAATCATTTGAGAACAAAATTCACTGGGTAACCAGAAATAAACTCTTGCTTGTAGGAAGACACTGATCCTGGGGTTTAACTCTGTTTCTGAAGGCAAATTCAGACCAGAGTTCTCTTCCCTGAAAAACACTCTGTTTTAAGGCAAGAATCATCCTCTTCTCTCAAGCGGCTCCAAAATAGTAAGAAACATGAGCATGCCCAGAAACAAAAGAACTGTGTTTCCTATTCATACAGACCATATTGATTTCAATTCTGCTTATGAAACTGATATAGACCACACCTCGTCTTACATAATTGCTCTTTTTTTAATAGTGAGAATAGCATTCGGTTCCTGAACTTCGAAAAATCATTCTAGCCCAAAATTCACTGGGTTTACCAGAACTTAACACTTTCTTGTTGGAAGACACAAATCCTGGGGTTTAACTCCTTTTATGAAGACAAATTCAGGCCAGAGTTCTCATCCCTGAAAAGCACACTGTTTTAAGGCAAGAATCATCCTATTCTTTCCAGTGTCTCCAATATAGTAAGAAACATGAGCATGCCCAGAAAATAGAACTGTGTTTCTGACTCATACAGAAAATATGTAGTTCAACTCTGCTTATGAAACTGATACAAACCACAGCTCCTCTTACATAAGTGCTCTTCAGTTAATAGTGTGAATAGCATAGGGTTCTTGAACTGTGAAAAATCATTAAAACCGAAAAATCACTGGGTTTACCACAAATGAACTCTTGCTTGTAGGAAGACACAGATCCTGGGGTTTAACTCCTTTTCTGAAGGGAAATTCAGACCAGAGTTCTCATCCCTGAAACACACTCTGTTTTAACGCAAGAAACAAGCTCTTCATTCTAGAGTCTAAAATACAGCAAGAACCATGAGCATGCCCTCAAAAAAAAACTGTGTTTCCTACTCAGACGGACCATATGTAGTTCAACTCTGCTTATGAAACTGATACAAACTACAGCTCCTCTTACATAAATCCTCTTTAGTTAATAGTGAGAATAGCGTATGGTTCGTGAACTGTGAAAAATCATTGGAGCCCAAAATTCACTGGGTAACCAGAAATGAACTCTTGCTTGTAGGAAGACACAGATCCTGGGGTTTTACTCCTTTTCTGAAGGGAAATTCAGACCAGACTTCTCATCCCTGAAACACTCTCTGTTTTAACGCAAGAAACAAGCTCTTCATTCTAGAGTCTAAAATACAGCAAGAACCATGAGCATGCCCTGAAAAAAAACTGTGTTTCCTACTCAGACGGACCATATGTAGTTCAACTCTGCTTATGAAACTGATACAAACTACAGCTCCTCTTACATAAATCCTCTTTAGTTAATAGTGAGAATAGTGTATGGTTCGTGAACTGTGATAAATCATTTGAGAACAAAATTCACTGGGTAACCAGAAATAAACTCTTGCTTGTAGGAAGACACTGATCCTGGGGTTTAACTCTGTTTCTGAAGGCAAATTCAGACCAGAGTTCTCTTCCCTGAAAATCACTCTGTTTTAAGGCAAGAATCATCCTCTTCTCTCAAGCGGCTCCAAAATAGTAAGAAACATGAGCATGCCCAGAAACAAAAGAACTGTGTTTCCTATTCATACAGACCATATTTATTTCAATTCTGCTTATGAAACTGATATAGACCACACCTCGTCTTACATAATTGCTCTTTTTTTAATAGTGAGAATAGCATTCGGTTCCTGAACTTCGAAAAATCATTCTAGCCCAAAATTCACTGGGTTTACCAGAACTTAACTCTTTCTTGTTGGAAGACACAGATCCTGGGGTTTAACTCCTTTTATGAAGACAAATTCAGGCCAGAGTTCTCATCCCTGAAAAGCACACTGTTTTAAGGCAAGAATCATCCTATTCTTTCCAGTGTCTCCAATATAGTAAGAAACATGAGCATGCCCAGAAAATAGAACTGTGTTTCCGACTCATACAGAAAATATGTAGTTCAACACTGCTTATGAAACTGATACAAACCACAGCTCCACTTACATAAGTGCTCTTCAGTTAATAGTGTGAATAGCATAGGGTTCTTGAACTGTGAAAAATCATTTGAACCCAAAAATCACTGGGTTTACCAGAAATGAACTCTTGCTTGTAGGAAGACACAGATCCTGGGGTTTAACTCCTTTTCTGAAGGGAAATTCAGACCAGAGTTCTCATCCCTGAAACACACTCTGTTTTAACGCAAGAAACAAGCTCTTCATTCTAGAGTCTAAAATACAGCAAGAACCATGAGCATGCCCTCAAAAAAAAAAAACTGTGTTTCCTACTCAGACAGACCATATGTAGTTCAACTCTGCTTATGTAACTGATACAAACTACAGCTCCTCTTACATAAATCCTCTTTAGTTAATAGTGAGAATAGCGTATGGTTCGTGAACTGTGAAAAATCATTGGAGCCCAAAATTCACTGGGTAACCTGAAATGAACTTTTGCTTGTAGGAAGACACAGATCCTGGGGTTTAACTCCTTTTCAGAAGAGAAATTGAGACCAGAGTTCTCATACCTGAAACACACTCTGTTTTAACGCAAGAAACAAGCTGTTCATTATAGAGTCTAAAATAAAGCAGGAACCAGGAGCATGCCCTGAAAAAAAATCTGTGTTTCCTACTCAGACGGACCATATGTAGTTCAACTCTGCTTATGAAACTGATAAAAACCACAGCTCCTCTTACATAAATTCTCTTTAGTTAATAGTGAGAATCATGTTGTGTTCATGAACTGCAAATAATCATTTGGGCCAAAAAATCACTGTGTTTACCCGAAATGTACTCTTGCTTGTAGGAAGACACAAATCCTGGGGTTTAATTCCTTTTCTGCAGGCAAATTCAGACCAGAGTTCTCTTCCCTGAAAAACACTCTGTTTTAAGGCAAGAATCATCCTCTTCTCTCAAGCGGCTCCAAAATAGTAAGAAACATGAGCATGCCCAGAAACAAAAGAACTGTGTTTCCTATTCATGCAGACAATATTTATTTCAATTCTGCTTATGAAACTGATATAGACCACACCTCGTCTTACATAATTGCTCTTTTTGTAATAGTGAGAATAGCATTCGGTTCCTGAACTTCGAAAAATCATTCTAGCCCAAAATTCACTGGATTTACCAGAACTTAACTCTTTCTTGTTGGAAGACACAGATCCTGGGGTTTAACTCCTTTTATGAAGACAAATTCAGGCCAGAGTTCTCATCCCTGAAAAGCACACTGTTTTAAGGCAAGAATCATCCTATTCTTTCCAGTGTCTCCAATATAGTAAGAAACATGAGCATGCCCAGAAAATAGAACTGTGTTTCTGACTCATACAGAAAATATGTAGTTCAACTCTGCTTATGAAACTGATACAAACCACAGCTCCTCTTACATAAGTGCTCTTCAGTTAATAGTGTGAATAGCATAGGGTTCTTGAACTGTGAAAAATCATTTGAACCCAAAAATCACTGGGTTTACCAGAAATGAACTCTTGCTTGTAGGAAGACACAGATCCTGGGGTTTAACTCCTTTTCTGAAGGGAAATTCAGACCAGAGTTCTCATCCCTGAAACACACTCTGTTTTAACGCAAGAAACAAGCTCTTCATTCTAGAGTCTAAAATACAGCAAGAACCATGAGCATGCCCTCAAAAAAAAACTGTGTTTCCTACTCAGACGGACCATATGTAGTTCAACTCTGCTTATGAAACTGATACAAACTACAGCTCCTCTTACATAAATCCTCTTTAGTTAATAGTGAGAATAGCGTATGGTTCGTGAACTGTGAAAAATCATTGGAGCCCAAAATTCACTGGGTAACCAGAAATGAACTCTTGCTTGTAGGAAGACACAGATCCTGGGGTTTTACTCCTTTTCTGAAGGGAAATTCAGACCAGACTTCTCATCCCTGAAACACTCTCTGTTTTAACGCAAGAAACAAGCTCTTCATTCTAGAGTCTAAAATACAGCAAGAACCATGAGCATGCCCTGAAAAAAAAACTGTGTTTCCTACTCAGACGGACCATATGTAGTTCAACTCTGCTTATGAAACTGATACAAACTACAGCTCCTCTTACATAAATCCTCTTTAGTTAATAGTGAGAATAGTGTATGGTTCGTGAACTGTGATAAATCATTTGAGAACAAAATTCACTGGGTAACCAGAAATAAACTCTTGCTTGTAGGAAGACACTGATCCTGGGGTTTAACTCTGTTTCTGAAGGCAAATTCAGACCAGAGTTCTCTTCCCTGAAAAACACTCTGTTTTAAGGCAAGAATCATCCTCTTCTCTCAAGCGGCTCCAAAATAGTAAGAAACATGAGCATGCCCAGAAACAAAAGAACTGTGTTTCCTATTCATACAGACCATATTGATTTCAATTCTGCTTATGAAACTGATATAGACCACACCTCGTCTTACATAATTGCTCTTTTTTTAATAGTGAGAATAGCATTCGGTTCCTGAACTTCGAAAAATCATTCTAGCCCAAAATTCACTGGGTTTACCAGAACTTAACTCTTTCTTGTTGGAAGACACAGATCCTGGGGTTTAACTCCTTTTATGAAGACAAATTCAGGCCAGAGTTCTCATCCCTGAAAAGCACACTGTTTTAAGGCAAGAATCATCCTATTCTTTCCAGTGTCTCCAATATAGTAAGAAACATGAGCATGCCCAGAAAATAGAACTGTGTTTCTGACTCATACAGAAAATATGTAGTTCAACTCTGCTTATGAAACTGATACAAACCACAGCTCCTCTTACATAAGTGCTCTTCAGTTAATAGTGTGAATAGCATAGGGTTCTTGAACTGTGAAAAATCATTTGAACCCAAAAATCACTGGGTTTACCAGAAATGAACTCTTGCTTGTAGGAAGACACAGATCCTGGGGTTTAACTCCTTTTCTGAAGGGAAATTCAGACCAGAGTTCTCATCCCTGAAACACACTCTGTTTTAACGCAAGAAACATGCTCTTCATTCTAGAGTCTAAAATACAGCAAGAACCATGAGCATGCCCTCAAAAAAAAAACTGTGTTTCCTACTCAGACAGACCATATGTAGTTGAACTCTGCTTATGAAACTGATACAAACTACAGCTCCTCTTACATAAATCCTCTTTAGTTAATAGTGAGAATAGCGTATGGTTCGTGAACTGTGAAAAATCATTGGAGCCCAAAATTCACTGGGTAACCAGAAATGAACTTTTGCTTGTAGGAAGACACAGATCCTGGGGTTTAACTCCTTTTCAGAAGAGAAATTGAGACCAGAGTTCTCATACCTGAAACACACTCTGTTTTAACGCAAGAAACAAGCTGTTCATTATAGAGTCTAAAATACAGCAGGAACCAGGAGCATGCCCTGAAAAAAAATCTGTGTTTCCTACTCAGACGGACCATATGTAGTTCAACTCTGCTTATGAAACTGATAAAAACCACAGCTCACCTACATAAATTCTCTTTAGTTAATAGTGAAAATCATGTTGGGTTCATGAACTGCAAATAATCATTTGGGCCAAAAAATCACTGGGTTTACCCGAAATGTACTCTTGCTTGTAGGAAGACACAAATCCTGGGGTTTAATTCCTTTTCTGCAGGGAAATTCAGACCAGAGTCCTCAACCCTGAAAAGCACTCTGTTTTAAGGCAAGAATCATCCTATTCTTTCTAGCGTCTCCAATATAGTAAGAAACATGAGCATGCCCAGAAAAAAAGAACTGTGTTTCCTTCTCATACAGACCATATGTAGTTCAACTCTTCTTATGAAATTGATACAAACCACAGCTCCTCTTACATAAAAGCTCTTCAGTTAATAGTGAGAATAGCGTAGGGTTCGTGAACTGCGAAAAATCATTTGAGCCCAAATTTCACTGGGTTTACCAGAAATGCACTCTTATTTTAGGAAGACACACATCCTGGGGGTTAACTCCGTTTCTGCAGGGAAATTCAGACCAGAGTTCTCATCCCTGAAACACACTCTGTTTTAACGAAGAAGCAAGCTATTCTTTCCAGAATCTAAAATACAGCAAGAACCCTGAGCATGGCCTGAAAAAAAGAACTGTGTTTCCTACTCATAGGGACCATATGTAGTTCAAGGCTGCTTATGAAACTGGTACAGACCACACCTCCTCTTACATAAATGCTCTTTAGTTAATAGTGTGAATAGCATAGGGTTCTTGAACTGTGAAAAATCATTTGAACCCAAAAATCACTGGGTTGACCAGAAATGAACTCTTGCTTGTAGGAAGACACAGATCCTGGGGTTTAACTCCTTTTCTGAAGGGAAATTCAGACCAGAGTTCTCATCCCTGAAACATACTCTGTTTTAACGCAAGAAACAAGCTCTTCATTCTAGAGTCTAAAATACAGCAAGAACCATGAGCATGCCCTCAAAAAAAAACTGTGTTTCCTACTCAGACGGACCATATGTAGTTCAACTCTGCTTATGAAACTGATACAAACTACAGCTCCTCTTACATAAATCCTCTTTAGTTAATAGTGAGAATAGTGTATGGTTCGTGAACTGTGATAAATCATTTGAGAACAAAATTCACTGGGTAACCAGAAATAAACTCTTGCTTGTAGGAAGACACTGATCCTGGGGTTTAACTCTGTTTCTGAAGGCAAATTCAGACCAGAGTTCTCTTCCCTGAAAAACACTCTGTTTTAAGGCAAGAATCATCCTCTTCTCTCAAGCGGCTCCAAAATAGTAAGAAACATGAGCATGCCCAGAAACAAAAGAACTGTGTTTCCTATTCATACAGACCATATTTATTTCAATTCTGCTTATGAAACTGATATAGACCACACCTCGTCTTACATAATTGCTCTTTTTTTAATAGTGAGAATAGCATTCAGTTCCTGAACTTCGAAAAATCATTCTAGCCCAAAATTCACTGGGTTTACCAGAACTTAACTCTTTCTTGTTGGAAGACACAGATCCTGGTGTTTAACTCCGATTCTGAAGACAAATTCAGACCAGAATTCTCAACCCTGAAAAACACTCTGTTTTAAGGCAAGAAGCAAGCTCTTCTTTCCAACGTCTCCAATACAGCAAGAACCATGAGCATGCCCTGAAAAAAAAACTGTTTCCTACTCAGACGAACCATATCTAGTTCAACTCTGCTTATGAAACTGATACAAAACACAGCTCCTCTTACATAAATCGTCTTTAGTTAATAGTGAGAATCGCGTATGGTTCATGAACTGGGAAAAATCATTTGAGAACAAAATTCACTGGGTAAACAGAAATGAACTCTTGCTTGTAGGAAGACACTGATCCTGGGGTTTAACTCCATTTCTAAAGTCAAATTCACACCAGAGTTCTCATCCCTGAAAAACACTCTGTTTTAAGGTAAGAATCATCCTATTCTTTCCAGCGTTTCCAATATAGTAAGAAACATGAGCATGCCCAGAAAAAAAGAACTGTGTTTCCTTCTCATACAGACCATATGTAGTTCAACTCTGCTTATGAACTGATACAAAACACAGCTCCTCTGACATAAATCCTCTTTAGTTAATAGTGAGAATAGCGTATGGTTCGTGAACTACAAAAAATCATTTGAGCCCAAAATTCCCTGGGTTTACCAGAAATGAACACTTGCTTGTAGGAAGACACTAATCCTGGAGTGTAACTCCTTTTATGAAGACAAATTCAGACCAGACTTCTCATCCCTGAAAAGCACATTTTTTTATGGCAAGAATCATCCTATTCTTTCCAGTGTCTCCAATATAGTAAGAAACATGAGCATGCCTAGAAAATAGAACTGTGTTTCCGACTCATACAGAAAATATGTAGTTCAACTCTGCTTATGAAACTGATACAAACCACAGCTCCTCTTACATAAGTGCTCTTCAGTTAATAGTGAGAATAGCGTAGGGTTCGTGAACTGCGAAAAAATCATTTGAGCCCAAAATTCACTGGGTTTACCAGAAATGTACTCTTTCTGATAAGAATACACAGATCCTGGGGTTTAACTCCTTTTCTGAAGACAAATTCAGACCAGAATTCTCAGCCCTGAAAAACACTCTGTTTTAAGGCAAGAAGCAAGCTCTTCTTTCCAGCGTCTCCAATACAGCAAGAACCATGTGCATGCCCAGAAAAAAAGAACTGTGTTTCCTACTCATACTGGCCATATGTAGTTCAACTCTGCTTATGAAACTGATACAAACCACAGCTCCTCTTACATAAATCCTCTTTAGTTAATAGTAAGAATAGCGTATGGTTCGTAAACTGCGAAAAATCATTGGAGCAAAAAATTCACTGGGTAACCAGAAATGAACTCTTGCTTGTAGGAAGACACAGATCCTGGGGTTTAACTCCTTTTCTGAAGGGAAATTCAGACCAGAGTTTTCATCCCTGAAACACACTCTGTTTAAAAGAAGAAGAACGCTCTTCTTTCCAGAGTCTAAAATACAGCAATAACCCTGAAAATGGCCTTGAAAAAAGAACTCTGTTTCCTATTCATATGGACCATATGTAGTTCAACTCTGCTTATGAAACTGATACAGACCACACCTCCTCTTACATAAATCCTCTTTAGTTAATAGTGAGAATAGCATATGGTTCGTGAACTGCGAAAAATCATTTGAGCCCAAAATTCACTGGGTTTACCAGAAATGAACACTTGCTTGTAGGAAGACACTAATCCTGGGGTTTAACTACTTTTCTGAAGACAAATTCAGACCAGAGTTCTCATCCCTGAAAAGCACTCTGTTTTAAGGCAAGAATCATCCTATTCTTTCCAGCGTCTCCAATATAGTAAGAAACATGAGCATGCCCAGAAAAAAAGAACTGTGTTTCCTTCTCATACAGACCATATGTAGTTCAACTCTGCATATGAAACTGAAACAAACCACAGTTCCTCTTACATAAATGCTGTTTAGTTAATAGTGTGAATAGCATAGGGTTCCTGAACTGTGAAAAATCATTTGAGCCCAAAAATCACTGGGTTTACTAGAAATGAACTCTTGCTTGTAGGAAGGCACAGATCCTGGGGTTTAACTCCTTTTCTGAAGGGAAACTCAGACCAGAATTCTCATCCCTGAAGCACATTCTGTTTTAACGCAAGAAACAAGCTCTTCATTCTAGAGTCTAAAATACAGCAATAACCATGAGCATTGTCTGGAAAACACAACTCTGTTTCCTATTCATACAGTCCATATGTAGTTCAACTCTGCTTATGAAACTGATGAAAACCACACATCCTCTTACATAAATGCTCTTTAGTTAATAGTGTGAATAGCGTAGGGTTCCTGAACTGCGAAATATCATTTGAGCCCAAAAATCACTGGGCTTACCAGAAATGAACTCTTGCTTGTAGGAAGACACTGATCCTGGGGTTTAACTCCTTTTCTGAACACAAATTCAGAGCAGAGTTCTCACCCCTGAAACACACTCTGTCTTAAGGCAAGAATCATCCTCTTCTTTCCAGCGTCTCCAATATAGTAAGAAATATGAGCATGCCCAGAAAAAAAGGACTGTGTTTCCGACTCATACAGAAAATATGTAGTTCAACTCTGCTTATGAAACTGATACAAACCTCAGCTCTTCTTACATAAATGCTCTTCAGTTAGTAGTGAGAATATCGTAGGGTTCGTTAACTGCGAAAAATCATTTGAGCCCAAAATTCACTGGGTTTACCAGAAACGCACTCTTATTGTAGGAAGACACAGATGCTGGGGGTTAACTCCGTTTCTGCAGGGAAATTCACACCAGAGTTCTCATCCCTGAAAAACACTCTGTTTTCACGAAGAAGCAATCTCTTCTTTCCAGAGTCTAAAATACAGCAAGAAACATGAGCATGCCCAGAAAAAAAGAACTGTGTTCCTACTCATACGGACCATATGTAGTTCAACTCTGCTTATGAAACTGATACAGACCACACCTACTCTTACATAAATGCTCTTTAGTTAATAGTGTGAATAGCGTAGGGTTCCTGAACTGCGAGATATCATTTGAGCCCAAAAATCACTGGGTTTACCAGAAATGAACTCTTGCTTGTAGGAAGACACAGATCCTGGGGTTTAACTCCTTTTCTGAAGGGAAATACAGACCAGAGTTCTCATCCCTGAAACACACTCTATTTTAACGCAAGAAGCAAGCTCTTCATTCTAGAGTCCAAAATACAGCAAGAACCATGAGCATGGCCTGAAAAAAAAAACTGTGTTTCCTACTCAGACGGAACATACGTAGTTCAACTCTGCTTATGGAACTGATACAGACCACACCTCCTCTTACATAAATGCTCTTTAGATAATAGTGTGAATAGCGTAGTGTTCCTGAACTGTGAAAAATCATTTGAGCCCAAAAATCACTGGGTTTACCAGAAATGAACTCTTGCTTGTAGGAAGACACTGATCCTGGGGTTTTACTCCGTTTCTGAAGGCAAATTCAGACCATAGTTCTCATCGATGAAAAACACTCTGTTTTAATGCAAGAATCATCCTCTTCTTTCCAGCGTATCCAATATAGTAACAAACATGAGCATCCCCAGAAAAAAAGAACTGTGTTTCCGACTCATACAGAAAATATGTAGTTCAACTCTGCTTATGAAACTGATACAAACCACAGCTCCTCTTACATAAATGCTCTTCAGTTAGTAGTGAGAATAGAGTAGGGTTCGTGAACTGCAAAAAATCATTTGAGCCCAAAATTCACTGGGTTTACCAGAAATGCACTCTTATTGTAGGAAGACACGGATCCTGGGGGTTAACTCCGTTTCGGCAGGGAAATTCAGACCAGAGTTCTCTTCCCTGAAAAACACTCTGTTTTAAGGCAAGAATCATCCTCTTCTCTCAAGCGGCTCCAAAATAGTAAGAAACATGAGCATGCCCAGAAACAAAAGAACTGTGTTTCCTATTCATGCAGACAATATTTATTTCAATTCTGCTTATGAAACTGATATAGACCACACCTCGTCTTACATAATTGCTCTTTTTGTAATAGTGAGAATAGCATTCGGTTCCTGAACTTCGAAAAATCATTCTAGCCCAAAATTCACTGGGTTTACCAGAACTTAACTCTTTCTTGTTGGAAGACACAGATCCTGGGGTTTAACTCCTTTTATGAAGACAAATTCAGGCCAGAGTTCTCATCCCTGAAAAGCACACTGTTTTAAGGCAAGAATCATCCTATTCTTTCCAGTGTCTCCAATATAGTAAGAAACATGAGCATGCCCAGAAAATAGAACTGTGTTTCTGACTCATACAGAAAATATGTAGTTCAACTCTGCTTATGAAACTGATACAAACCACAGCTCCTCTTACATAAGTGCTCTTCAGTTAATAGTGTGAATAGCATAGGGTTCTTGAACTGTGAAAAATCATTTGAACCCAAAAATTACTGGGTTTACCAGAAATGAACTCTTGCTTGTAGGAAGACACAGATCCTGGGGTTTAACTCCTTTTCTGAAGGGAAATTCAGACCAGAGTTCTCATCCCTGAAACACACTCTGTTTTAACGCAAGAAACAAGCTCTTCATTCTAGAGTCTAAAATACAGCAAGAACCATGAGCATGCCCTCAAAAAAAAACTGTGTTTCCTACTCAGACGGACCATATGTAGTTCAACTCTGCTTATGAAACTGATACAAACTACAGCTCCTCTTACATAAATCCTCTTTAGTTAATAGTGAGAATAGCGTATGGTTCGTGAACTGTGAAAAATCATTGGAGCCCAAAATTCACTGGGTAACCAGAAATGAACTCTTGCTTGTAGGAAGACACAGATCCTGGGGTTTTACTCCTTTTCTGAAGGGAAATTCAGACCAGACTTCTCATCCCTGAAACACTCTCTGTTTTAACGCAAGAAACAAGCTCTTCATTCTAGAGTCTAAAATACAGCAAGAACCATGAGCATGCCCTGAAAAAAAAACTGTGTTTCCTACTCAGACGGACCATATGTAGTTCAACTCTGCTTATGAAACTGATACAAACTACAGCTCCTCTTACATAAATCCTCTTTAGTTAATAGTGAGAATAGTGTATGGTTCGTGAACTGTGATAAATCATTTGAGAACAAAATTCACTGGGTAACCAGAAATAAACTCTTGCTTGTAGGAAGACACTGATCCTGGGGTTTAACTCTGTTTCTGAAGGCAAATTCAGACCAGAGTTCTCTTCCCTGAAAAACACTCTGTTTTAAGGCAAGAATCATCCTCTTCTCTCAAGCGGCTCCAAAATAGTAAGAAACATGAGCATGCCCAGAAACAAAAGAACTGTGTTTCCTATTCATACAGACCATATTGATTTCAATTCTGCTTATGAAACTGATATAGACCACACCTCGTCTTACATAATTGCTCTTTTTTTAATAGTGAGAATAGCATTCGGTTCCTGAACTTCGAAAAATCATTCTAGCCCAAAATTCACTGGGTTTACCAGAACTTAACTCTTTCTTGTTGGAAGACACAGATCCTGGGGTTTAACTCCTTTTATGAAGACAAATTCAGGCCAGAGTTCTCATCCCTGAAAAGCACACTGTTTTAAGGCAAGAATCATCCTATTCTTTCCAGTGTCTCCAATATAGTAAGAAACATGAGCATGCCCAGAAAATAGAACTGTGTTTCTGACTCATACAGAAAATATGTAGTTCAACTCTGCTTATGAAACTGATACAAACCACAGCTCCTCTTACATAAGTGCTCTTCAGTTAATAGTGTGAATAGCATAGGGTTCTTGAACTGTGAAAAATCATTTGAACCCAAAAATCACTGGGTTTACCAGAAATGAACTCTTGCTTGTAGGAAGACACAGATCCTGGGGTTTAACTCCTTTTCTGAAGGGAAATTCAGACCAGAGTTCTCATCCCTGAAACACACTCTGTTTTAACGCAAGAAACAAGCTCTTCATTCTAGAGTCTAAAATACAGCAAGAACCATGAGCATGCCCTCAAAAAAAAACTGTGTTTCCTACTCAGACGGACCATATGTAGTTCAACTCTGCTTATGAAACTGATACAAACTACAGCTCCTCTTACATAAATCCTCTTTAGTTAATAGTGAGAATAGCGTATGGTTCGTGAACTGTGAAAAATCATTGGAGCCCAAAATTCACTGGGTAACCAGAAATGAACTTTTGCTTGTAGGAAGACACAGATCCTGGGGTTTAACTCCTTTTCAGAAGAGAAATTGAGACCAGAGTTCTCATACCTGAAACACACTATGTTTTAACGCAAGAAACAAGCTGTTCATTATAGAGTCTAAAATACAGCAGGAACCAGGAGCATGCCCTGAAAAAAAATCTGTGTTTCCTACTCAGACGGACCATATGTAGTTCAACTCTGCTTATGAAACTGATAAAAACCACAGCTCACCTACATAAATTCTCTTTAGTTAATAGTGAAAATCATGTTGGGTTCATGAACTGCAAATAATCATTTGGGCCAAAAAATCACTGGGTTTACCCGAAATGTACTCTTGCTTGTAGGAAGACACAAATCCTGGGGTTTAATTCCTTTTCTGCAGGGAAATTCAGACCAGAGTCCTCAACCCTGAAAAGCACTCTGTTTTAAGGCAAGAATCATCCTATTCTTTCTAGCGTCTCCAATATAGTAAGAAACATGAGCATGCCCAGAAAAAAAGAACTGTGTTTCCTTCTCATACAGACCATATGTAGTTCAACTCTTCTTATGAAATTGATACAAACCACAGCTCCTCTTACATAAAAGCTCTTCAGTTAATAGTGAGAATAGCGTAGGGTTCGTGAACTGCGAAAAATCATTTGAGCCCAAATTTCACTGGGTTTACCAGAAATGCACTCTTATTTTAGGAAGACACACATCCTGGGGGTTAACTCCGTTTCTGCAGGGAAATTCAGACCAGAGTTCTCATCCCTGAAACACACTCTGTTTTAACGAAGAAGCAAGCTATTCTTTCCAGAATCTAAAATACAGCAAGAACCCTGAGCATGGCCTGAAAAAAAGAACTGTGTTTCCTACTCATAGGGACCATATGTAGTTCAAGGCTGCTTATGAAACTGGTACAGACCACACCTCCTCTTACATAAATGCTCTTTAGTTAATAGTGTGAATAGCATAGGGTTCTTGAACTGTGAAAAATCATTTGAACCCAAAAATCACTGGGTTGACCAGAAATGAACTCTTGCTTGTAGGAAGACACAGATCCTGGGGTTTAACTCCTTTTCTGAAGGGAAATTCAGACCAGAGTTCTCATCCCTGAAACATACTCTGTTTTAACGCAAGAAACAAGCTCTTCATTCTAGAGTCTAAAATACAGCAAGAACCATGAGCATGCCCTCAAAAAAAAACTGTGTTTCCTACTCAGACGGACCATATGTAGTTCAACT
Source organism: Onychomys leucogaster (assembly GCA_949786385.1). Lineage (NCBI taxonomy): Eukaryota > Metazoa > Chordata > Mammalia > Rodentia > Cricetidae > Onychomys > Onychomys leucogaster. The sequence goes on from CATKUP010000109.1 coordinate 799,030, forward strand.
CTGCTTATGAAACTGATACAAACTACAGCTCCTCTTACATAAATCCTCTTTAGTTAATAGTGAGAATAGTGTATGGTTCGTGAACTGTGATAAATCATTTGAGAACAAAATTCACTGGGTAACCAGAAATAAACTCTTGCTTGTAGGAAGACACTGATCCTGGGGTTTAACTCTGTTTCTGAAGGCAAATTCAGACCAGAGTTCTCTTCCCTGAAAAACACTCTGTTTTAAGGCAAGAATCATCCTCTTCTCTCAAGCGGCTCCAAAATAGTAAGAAACATGAGCATGCCCAGAAACAAAAGAACTGTGTTTCCTATTCATACAGACCATATTTATTTCAATTCTGCTTATGAAACTGATATAGACCACACCTCGTCTTACATAATTGCTCTTTTTTTAATAGTGAGAATAGCATTCAGTTCCTGAACTTCGAAAAATCATTCTAGCCCAAAATTCACTGGGTTTACCAGAACTTAACTCTTTCTTGTTGGAAGACACAGATCCTGGTGTTTAACTCCGATTCTGAAGACAAATTCAGACCAGAATTCTCAACCCTGAAAAACACTCTGTTTTAAGGCAAGAAGCAAGCTCTTCTTTCCAACGTCTCCAATACAGCAAGAACCATGAGCATGCCCTGAAAAAAAAACTGTTTCCTACTCAGACGAACCATATCTAGTTCAACTCTGCTTATGAAACTGATACAAAACACAGCTCCTCTTACATAAATCGTCTTTAGTTAATAGTGAGAATCGCGTATGGTTCATGAACTGGGAAAAATCATTTGAGAACAAAATTCACTGGGTAAACAGAAATGAACTCTTGCTTGTAGGAAGACACTGATCCTGGGGTTTAACTCCATTTCTAAAGTCAAATTCACACCAGAGTTCTCATCCCTGAAAAACACTCTGTTTTAAGGTAAGAATCATCCTATTCTTTCCAGCGTTTCCAATATAGTAAGAAACATGAGCATGCCCAGAAAAAAAGAACTGTGTTTCCTTCTCATACAGACCATATGTAGTTCAACTCTGCTTATGAACTGATACAAAACACAGCTCCTCTGACATAAATCCTCTTTAGTTAATAGTGAGAATAGCGTATGGTTCGTGAACTACAAAAAATCATTTGAGCCCAAAATTCCCTGGGTTTACCAGAAATGAACACTTGCTTGTAGGAAGACACTAATCCTGGAGTGTAACTCCTTTTATGAAGACAAATTCAGACCAGACTTCTCATCCCTGAAAAGCACATTTTTTTATGGCAAGAATCATCCTATTCTTTCCAGTGTCTCCAATATAGTAAGAAACATGAGCATGCCTAGAAAATAGAACTGTGTTTCCGACTCATACAGAAAATATGTAGTTCAACTCTGCTTATGAAACTGATACAAACCACAGCTCCTCTTACATAAGTGCTCTTCAGTTAATAGTGAGAATAGCGTAGGGTTCGTGAACTGCGAAAAAATCATTTGAGCCCAAAATTCACTGGGTTTACCAGAAATGTACTCTTTCTGATAAGAATACACAGATCCTGGGGTTTAACTCCTTTTCTGAAGACAAATTCAGACCAGAATTCTCAGCCCTGAAAAACACTCTGTTTTAAGGCAAGAAGCAAGCTCTTCTTTCCAGCGTCTCCAATACAGCAAGAACCATGTGCATGCCCAGAAAAAAAGAACTGTGTTTCCTACTCATACTGGCCATATGTAGTTCAACTCTGCTTATGAAACTGATACAAACCACAGCTCCTCTTACATAAATCCTCTTTAGTTAATAGTAAGAATAGCGTATGGTTCGTAAACTGCGAAAAATCATTGGAGCAAAAAATTCACTGGGTAACCAGAAATGAACTCTTGCTTGTAGGAAGACACAGATCCTGGGGTTTAACTCCTTTTCTGAAGGGAAATTCAGACCAGAGTTTTCATCCCTGAAACACACTCTGTTTAAAAGAAGAAGAACGCTCTTCTTTCCAGAGTCTAAAATACAGCAATAACCCTGAAAATGGCCTTGAAAAAAGAACTCTGTTTCCTATTCATATGGACCATATGTAGTTCAACTCTGCTTATGAAACTGATACAGACCACACCTCCTCTTACATAAATCCTCTTTAGTTAATAGTGAGAATAGCATATGGTTCGTGAACTGCGAAAAATCATTTGAGCCCAAAATTCACTGGGTTTACCAGAAATGAACACTTGCTTGTAGGAAGACACTAATCCTGGGGTTTAACTACTTTTCTGAAGACAAATTCAGACCAGAGTTCTCATCCCTGAAAAGCACTCTGTTTTAAGGCAAGAATCATCCTATTCTTTCCAGCGTCTCCAATATAGTAAGAAACATGAGCATGCCCAGAAAAAAAGAACTGTGTTTCCTTCTCATACAGACCATATGTAGTTCAACTCTGCATATGAAACTGAAACAAACCACAGTTCCTCTTACATAAATGCTGTTTAGTTAATAGTGTGAATAGCATAGGGTTCCTGAACTGTGAAAAATCATTTGAGCCCAAAAATCACTGGGTTTACTAGAAATGAACTCTTGCTTGTAGGAAGGCACAGATCCTGGGGTTTAACTCCTTTTCTGAAGGGAAACTCAGACCAGAATTCTCATCCCTGAAGCACATTCTGTTTTAACGCAAGAAACAAGCTCTTCATTCTAGAGTCTAAAATACAGCAATAACCATGAGCATTGTCTGGAAAACACAACTCTGTTTCCTATTCATACAGTCCATATGTAGTTCAACTCTGCTTATGAAACTGATGAAAACCACACATCCTCTTACATAAATGCTCTTTAGTTAATAGTGTGAATAGCGTAGGGTTCCTGAACTGCGAAATATCATTTGAGCCCAAAAATCACTGGGCTTACCAGAAATGAACTCTTGCTTGTAGGAAGACACTGATCCTGGGGTTTAACTCCTTTTCTGAACACAAATTCAGAGCAGAGTTCTCACCCCTGAAACACACTCTGTCTTAAGGCAAGAATCATCCTCTTCTTTCCAGCGTCTCCAATATAGTAAGAAATATGAGCATGCCCAGAAAAAAAGGACTGTGTTTCCGACTCATACAGAAAATATGTAGTTCAACTCTGCTTATGAAACTGATACAAACCTCAGCTCTTCTTACATAAATGCTCTTCAGTTAGTAGTGAGAATATCGTAGGGTTCGTTAACTGCGAAAAATCATTTGAGCCCAAAATTCACTGGGTTTACCAGAAACGCACTCTTATTGTAGGAAGACACAGATGCTGGGGGTTAACTCCGTTTCTGCAGGGAAATTCACACCAGAGTTCTCATCCCTGAAAAACACTCTGTTTTCACGAAGAAGCAATCTCTTCTTTCCAGAGTCTAAAATACAGCAAGAAACATGAGCATGCCCAGAAAAAAAGAACTGTGTTCCTACTCATACGGACCATATGTAGTTCAACTCTGCTTATGAAACTGATACAGACCACACCTACTCTTACATAAATGCTCTTTAGTTAATAGTGTGAATAGCGTAGGGTTCCTGAACTGCGAGATATCATTTGAGCCCAAAAATCACTGGGTTTACCAGAAATGAACTCTTGCTTGTAGGAAGACACAGATCCTGGGGTTTAACTCCTTTTCTGAAGGGAAATACAGACCAGAGTTCTCATCCCTGAAACACACTCTATTTTAACGCAAGAAGCAAGCTCTTCATTCTAGAGTCCAAAATACAGCAAGAACCATGAGCATGGCCTGAAAAAAAAAACTGTGTTTCCTACTCAGACGGAACATACGTAGTTCAACTCTGCTTATGGAACTGATACAGACCACACCTCCTCTTACATAAATGCTCTTTAGATAATAGTGTGAATAGCGTAGTGTTCCTGAACTGTGAAAAATCATTTGAGCCCAAAAATCACTGGGTTTACCAGAAATGAACTCTTGCTTGTAGGAAGACACTGATCCTGGGGTTTTACTCCGTTTCTGAAGGCAAATTCAGACCATAGTTCTCATCGATGAAAAACACTCTGTTTTAATGCAAGAATCATCCTCTTCTTTCCAGCGTATCCAATATAGTAACAAACATGAGCATCCCCAGAAAAAAAGAACTGTGTTTCCGACTCATACAGAAAATATGTAGTTCAACTCTGCTTATGAAACTGATACAAACCACAGCTCCTCTTACATAAATGCTCTTCAGTTAGTAGTGAGAATAGAGTAGGGTTCGTGAACTGCAAAAAATCATTTGAGCCCAAAATTCACTGGGTTTACCAGAAATGCACTCTTATTGTAGGAAGACACGGATCCTGGGGGTTAACTCCGTTTCGGCAGGGAAATTCAGACCAGAGTTCTCATCCCTGAAACACACTCTGTTTTAACGAAGAAGCAAGCTTTTCTTTCCAGAGTCTAAAATACAGCAAGAACCATGAGCACGGCCTGAAAAAAAGAACTGTGTTTCCTATTCATACGAACCATATGTAGTTCAACTCTGCTTATGAAACTGATACAGACCACACCTCGTCTTACATAATTGCTCTTTTTTTAGTAGTGAGAATAGCGTTCAGTTCCTGAACTTCGAAAAATCATTTGAGCCCAAAATTCACTGGGTTTACCAGTACTGAAATCTTTCTTGTAGGAAGACACAGATCCTGGTGTTTAACTCTGTTTCTGAAGGCAAATTCAGACCAGAGTTCTCTTCCCTGAAAAACACTCTGTTTTAAGGCAAGAATCATCCTCTTCTCTCAAGCGGCTCCAAAATAGTAAGAAACATGACCATGCCCAGAAACAAAAGAACTGTGTTTCCTATTCATACAGACCATATTTATTTCAATTCTGCTTATGAAACTGATATAGACCACACCTCGTCTTACATAATTGCTCTTTTTGTAATAGTGAGAATAGCATTCGGTTCCTGAACTTCGAAAAATCATTCTAGCCCAAAATTCACTGGGTTTACCAGAACTTAACACTTTCTTGTTGGAAGACACAGATCCTGGGGTTTAACTCCGATTCTGAAGACAAATTCAGACCAGAATTCTCAACCCTGAAAAACACTCTGTTTTAAGGCAAGAAGCAAGCTCTTCTTTCCAGCGTCTCCAATACAGCAAGAACCATGAGCATGCCCTGAAAAAAAAACTGTGTTTCCTACTCAGACGAACCATATCAAGTTCAACTCTGCTTATGAAACTGATACAAAACACAGCTCCTCTTACATAAATCGTCTTTAGTTAATAGTGAGAATCGCGTATGGTTCATGAACTGGGAAAAATCATTTGAGAACAAAATTCACTGGGTAAACAGAAATGAACTCTTGCTTGTAGGAAGACACTGATCCTGGGGTTTAACTCCATTTCTGAAGTCAAATTCACACCAGAGTTCTCCTCCCTGAAAAGCACTCTGTTTTAAGGTAAGAATCATCCTATTTCTAGCGTCTCCCAAATAGTAAGAAACATGAGCATGCCCAGAAAATAGAACTGTGTTTCCGACTCATACAGAAAATATGTAGTTCAACTCTGCTTATGAAACTGATACAAAGCACAGCTCCTCTTACATAAATGCTCTTCAGTTAATAGTGAGAATAGTTTATGGTTCGTGAACTGCAAAAAATCATTGGAGCAAAAAATTCACTGGGTAACCAGAAATAAACTCTTGCTTGTAGGAAGACACAGATCCTGGGGTTTAACTCCTTTTCTGCAGGGAAATTCAGACCAGAGTTCTCATCCCTGAAACACACTCTGTTTAAACGAAGAAGCATGCTCTTCTTTCCAGAGTCTAAAATACAGCAATAACCATGAGCATTGCCTGGAAAAAAGAACTCTGTTTCCTATTCATATGGACCATATGTAGTTCAACTCTGCTTATGAAACTGATACAAACCACAGCTCCTCTTACATAAATCCTCGTTAGTTAATAGTGAGAATAGCGTACGGTTCGTGAACTTTGAAAAATCAATTGAGAACAAAATTCACTGGGTAACCAGAAACAAACTCTTGCTTGTAGGAAGACACTGATCCTGGGGTTTAACTCTGTTTCTGAAGGCAATTCAGACCAGAGTTCTCATCCCTGAAAAACACTCTGTTTTAAGGCAAGAATCATCCTCTTCTCTCAAGCGTCTCCAAAATAGTAAGAAACATGAGCATGCCCAGAAAAAAATGAACTGTGTTTCCTAGTCATACAGTGCGGCGAGCCCTGACCAGCAGGGAATAACACCACGACTCGAGGATCCTTCTTCAATCACGGTTTATTGAAGCGCTGCTTGGTTGAGGGAGAGCTTAAGGTGAGGGGCCCCGACCACAGCAGTTGACGGGTTTTTATACAGGATGTGGGCGTGGTCTGCTGGCCTGATACACTAGGCGGATTGGGATTGGTGCATTGCTGTTACTGGGCGGAGTTGAACGGGAGAGCCGATGTGGTAAACAACCCAGGGCTCCGCCCTAGGAGGAAGTCAGCGCCATCTTGTGATGGCGGAGGGAGTTTCGGGAAACCGGCCGTCACAGTTCCCCCTTTTTGTTTAGTAATGGAAAACAGAGGACTTATTCCCGTTCAGGTCCCCACCTCATGATGTGTGGACCGATCAAGGGAGGCCTAGGGCTAGATAAGCACTCCTCCGGTGCAATGGGACAAACCCTCGGAGGTGCAAAGGCAGTGCAAAAGCCCAATAACTCTGAAGACCATCTACAATCCCTCTGGGTGCAATGGCAAAATGCCTCCAGGTGCAAGGGCATTGTATTAGGCTTCCTTGAGCATGCTTATCCATGCTTGGGGAGAACTGCCTGCTTCCAACGCTGCCAGCGCTCTAGCAATTGCAACCTTCTCCAGCCTGCGACTTCGGGCTAAGCGGCACAGCAAGAACAACACCAACACAAATCCCGCTAAGATTACCGTGCCAAACATGCCAACACCCACCCACTCCTTAAACAGGGAAAGGGCAGAAGAAATCCAGGAAGTTAATCCGGTGTCCACCTGGGCCGAGTTCACCATGACAATAGCCACCCTCAGTTGCTCCATCAGGTTGTTGAATTCTCCCGTGCAAATGCCTAAAAGATAACTGGACAACTGTTTAAACCAAAACTTAATACAATTGCAAACTTAAAGAATCCCTTAGCTTCATCATTACCATTAACAGGTTAACATAAATATTGCTATACATAGTCACAATTCTCCCAGTCTTACAACTCAACACAAACTCTTTACAGAATCATTCGAATTAACATGTATGGTGATATATATAGTTCAACCTTAATTCACTCGTAACGCAGACCATATGTAGTTCAACGCTGCTTATGAACCTGATACAAAGCACAGCTCCTCTTACATAAATGCTCTTCAGTTAATAGTGAGAAAAGCGTAGGGTTCGAGAACTGCAAAAAATCATTTGAGCCCAAAATTCACTGGGTTTACCAGAAATGCACTCTTATTGTAGGAAGACACGGATCCTGGGGGTTAACTCCGTTTCTGCAGGGATTCAGACCAGAGTTCTCATCCCTGAAAAATACTCTGTTTTAAGGCAAGAATCATCCTCTGCTTTCCAGCTTCTCCAATATAGTAAGAAACATGAGCATGCAAAGAAAAAAAGAACTGTGTTTCCCAATCATGCAGAAAATATGTAGGTCAACTCTGCTTATGAAACTGATACAAACCACAGCTCCTCTTACATAAATGCTCTTCAGTTAATAGTGAGAAGAGCGTAGTGTTCGTGAACTGCGAAAAATCATTTGAGCCCAAAATTCTTTGGGTTTACCAGAAATGCACTCTTATTGTAGGAAGACACACATCCTGGGGGTTAACTCCATTTCTGCGGGGAAATTCAGACCAGAGTTCTCATCCCTCAAACACACTCTGTTTTAACGAAGAAGCAAGCTCTTCTTTCCAGAGTCTAAAATACAGCAAAAACAATGAGCATGGCCTGAAAAAAAGAACTGTGTTTCCTATTCATACGGACCATATGTAGTTCAATTCTGCTTATGAATCTGATACAGACCACACCTCGTCTTACATAATTGCTCTTGTTTTAGTAGTGAGAATAGCGTTCGGTTCCTGAACTTCAAAAAATCATTTGAGCCCAAAATTCACTGGGTTTACCAGAACTGAACTCTTTCTTGTAGGAAGACACAGATCCTGGGGTTTAACTCCGTTTCTGAAGACAAATTCAGAACAGAATTCTCAACCCTGAAAAACACTCTGTTTTAAGGCAAGAAGCAAGCTCTTCGTTCCAGCATCTCCAATACAGCAAGAAACATGAGCATGCCCAGAAAAAAAGAACTGTGTTCCTACTCATAAGGACCATATGTAGTTCAACTCTGCTTATGAAACTGATACAGACCACACCGCCTCTTACATAAATGCTCTTTTGTTAATAGTGTGAATAGCGTAGGGTTCCTGAACTGTGAAAAATCATTTGAGCCCCAAATTCACTGGGTTTACCAGAAATGAACTCTTGCTTGTAGGAAGACACAGATCCTGGGGTTTAACTCCTTTTCTGAAGGGAAATTCAGACCAGAGTTCACATCCCTGAAACACACTCTGTCTTAAGGCAAGAATCATCCTCTTCTTTCCAGCGTCGCCAATATAGTAAGAAACATGAGCATGCCCAGAAAAAAAGAACTTAGTTTACTACTCATACAGACCATATGTAGTTCAACTCTGCTTCTGAAACTGATACAAAGCACAGCTCCTCTTACATAAATTCTCTTTAGTTAATAGTGAGAGTCATGTTGGGTTTGTGAACTGCGAAAAATCATTTGGGCCAAAAAATCACTGGTTTTACCAGAAATGGACTCTTGCTTGTAGGAAGTCACAGATACTGGGGTTTACTCCTTTTCTGCAGGGAAATTCAGACCAGAGTTCTCATCCCTGAACACACTCTGTTTAAACGAAGAAGCACGCTCTTCTTTCAGGAGTCTAAAATACAGCAATAACCATGAGCATGGACTGGAAAACAGAACTCTGTTTCCTATTCATACGGTCCATATGTAGTTCAGCTCTGCTTATGAAACTGATACAGACCACACCTCCTCTAACATAAATGCTCTTTAGTTAATAGTGTGAATAACGTAGGGTTCCTAAACTGCGAAAAATCATTTCAGCCCAAAAGTCACTGGGTTTACCAGAAATGAACTCTTGCTTGTAGGAAGACACTGATCCTGGGGTTTTACTCCGTTTCTGATGGCAAATTCAGACCAGAGTTCTCATCGATGAAAAACACTCTGTTTTAAGGCAAGAATCATCCTCTTCTTTCCAGCGTCTCCAATATAGTAACAAACATGAGCATGCCCAGAAAAAAAGAACTGTGTTTCCGACTCATACAGAAAATATGTAGTTCAACTCTGCTTATGAAACTGATACAAACCACAGCTCCTCTTACATAAATGCTCTTCAGTTAATAGTGAGAAAAGTGTAGGGTTCGTGAACTGCAAAAAATCATTTGAGCCCAAAATTCACTGGGTTTACCAGAAATGCACTCTTATTGTAGGAAGACACGGATCCTGGGGGTTAACTCCGTTTCTGCAGAGATTCAGACCAGAGTTCTCATCCCTGAAAAATACTCTGTTTTAAGGCAAGAATCATCCTCTGCTTTCCAGCGTCTCCAATATAGTACGAAACATGAGCATGCAAAGAAAAAAAGAACTGTGTTTCCCAATCATGCAGAAAATATGTAGTTCAACTCTGCTTATGAAACTGATACAAACCACAGCTCCTCTTACATAAATGCTCTTCAGTTAATAGTGAGAAGAGCGTAGTGTTCGTGAACTGCGAAAAATCATTTGAGCCCAAAATTCTTTGGGTTTACCAGAAATGCACTCTTATTGTAGGAAGACACACATCCTGGGGGTTAACTCCATTTCTGCGGGGAAATTCAGACCAGAGTTCTCATCCCTCAAACACACTCTGTTTTAACGAAGAAGCAAGCTCTTCTTTCCAGAGTCTAAAATACAGCAAAAACAATGAGCATGGCCTGAAAAAAAGAACTGTGTTTCCTATTCATACGGACCATATGTAGTTCAACTCTGCTTATGAAACTGATACAGACCACACCGCGTCTTAGATAATTGCTCTTATTTTAGTAGTGAGAATAGCGTTCGGTTCCTGAACTTCGAAAAATCATTTGAGCCCAAAATTCACTGGGTTTACCAGAACTGAACTCTTTCTTGTAGGAAGACACAGATCCTGGGGTTTAACTCCGTTTCTGAAGACAAATTCAGAACAGAATTCTGATCCCTGAAAAAAACTCTGTTTTAAGGCAAGAAGCAAGCTCTTCTTTCCAGCATCTCCAATACAGCAAGAAACATGAGCATGCCCAGAAAAAAAGAACTGTGTTCCTACTCATAAGGACCATATGTAGTTCAGCTCTGCTTATGAAACTGATACAGACCACACCTCCTCTAACATAAATGCTCTTTAGTTAATAGTGTGAATAACGTAGGGTTCCTAAACTGCGAAAAATCATTTCAGCCCAAAAATCACTGGGTTTACCAGAAATGAACTCTTGCTTGTAGGAAGACACTGATCCTGGGGTTTTACTCCGTTTCTGAAGGCAAATTCAGACCAGAGTTCTCATCGATGAAAAACACTCTGTTTTAAGGAAAGAATCATCCTCTTCTTTCCAGCGTTACCAATATAGTAAGAAACATGAGCATGCCCAGAAAAAAAGAACTGTGTTTCCTACACATACAGACCATATGAAGTTCAACTCTGCTCATGAAACTGATGCAAACCACAGCTCCTCTTACATAAATCCTCTTTAGTTAATAGTTAGAATAGCGTAGGGTTCGTTAACTGCGAAAAATCATTTGAGCCCAAAATTCACTGGGTAACCAGAAATGAAATCTTGCTTGTAGGAAGACACAGATCCTGGGGTTTAACTCCTTTTCTGCAAGGAAATTCAGAACAGAGTTCTCATCCCTGAAACACACTATGTTAAAACGAAGAAGCACGCTCTTCTTTCCAGAGTCTAAAATACAGCAATAACCATGAGCATGGCCTGGAAAACAGAACTCTGTTTCCTATTCATACGGTCCATATGTAGTTCAACTCTGCTTATGAAACTGATACAGACCACACCTCCTCTTACATAAATGCTCTGTAGTTAATAGTGTGAATAAAGTAGGGTTCCTGAATTCCGAAAAATCATTTGAACCCAAAAATCACTGGGCTTACCAGAAATGAACTCTTGCTTGTAGGAAGACACTGATCCTGGGGTTTAACTCCTTTCCTGAAGAGAAATTCAGAGCAGAGTTCTCATCCCTGAAACACACTCTTTCTTAAGGCAAGAATCATCCTCTTCTTTCCAGCGTCTCCAATATAGTAAGAAACTTGAGCATGGCCCAGAAAAAAAGAACTGTGTTTCCTTCTCCTACAGACCATATGTAGTTCAACTCTGCTTATGAAACTGATACAAAGCACAGCTGCTCTTACATAAATCCTCATTGGTTAATAGTGAGAATAGCGTAGGGTTCCTTAACTGCGAAAAATCATTTGAGCCCAAAATTCACTGGGTTTACCAGAAATGCACTCTTATTGTAGGAAGACACGGATCCTGGGTGTTAACTCCGTTTCTGCAGTGAAATTCACACCAGAGTTCTCATCCCTGAAACACACTCTGTTTTAACGAAGAAGCAAGCTCTTCTTTCCAGAGTCTAAAATACAGCAAGAACCATGAGCACGTCCTGAGAAAAAGAACTGTGTTTCCTATTCATACAGACCATATTTAGTTCAACTCTGCTTATGAAACTGATACAGACCATACCTCGTCTTACATAATTGCAATTTTTTTAATAGTGAGAATAACATTCGGTTCCTGAACTACAAAAAATAATTTGAGCCCAAAATTCTCTGGGTTTACCAGAACTGAACTCATTCTTGTAGGAAGACAAAGATCCTGGGGTTTAACTCCAATTCTTAAGACAAATTCAGACCAGAATTCTCAACCCTGAAAAACACTGTGTTTTAAGGCAAGAAGCAAGCTCTTCTTTCCAGCTTCTCCAATACAGCAAGAACCATGAGCATGCCCAGAAAAAAAGAACTGTGTTTCCTACTCATACGGACCATATGTAGTTCAACTCTGCTTATGAAACTGATACAGACCACACCTCCTCTTACATAAATGCTCTTTAGTTAATATTGTGAATAGCGTAGGGTTCCTGAACTGCGAAAAATCATTTGAGCCCAAAAATCACTGGGCTTACCAGAAATGAACTCTTGCTTGTAGGAAGACACTGATTCTGGGATTTAACTCCTTTCCTGAAGACAAATTCAGAGCAGAGTTCTCATCCCTGAAACACACTCTGTATTAAGGCAAGAATCATCCTATTCTTTCCAGCGTCGCCAATATAGTAAGAAACATGAGCATGCCCAGAAAAAAAGAACTGTGTTTCCTACTCAAACAGACCATATGTAGTTCAACTCTGCTCATGAAACTGTTGCAAACCACAGCTCATCTTACATAAATCCTCTTTAGTTAATAGTGAGAATAGCGTAGGGATCGTTAACTGCGAAAAATCATTTGAGCCCAAAATTTACTGGGTAACCAGAAATGAAATCTTGCTTGTAGGAAGACACAGATCCTGGGGTTTAACTCCTTTTCTGCAGGGAAATTCAGACCAGAGTTCTCATCCCTGAAAAACACTCTTTCTTAAGGCAAGAATCATCCTATTCTTTCCAGCGTCTCCAATATAGTAAGAAACATGAGCATGCCCAGAAAATAAGAACTGTGTTCCTACTCATAAGGACCATATGTAGTTCAACTCTGCTTATGAAACTGATACAGACAACACCTCCTCTTACATAAATGCTCTTTAGTCAATAGTGTAAATTGCGTAGGGTTCCTGAACTGCGAAAAATCATTTGAGCCGAAAAATCACTGGGTTTACCAAAAATGAACTCTTGCTTGTAGGAAGACACAGATCCTGGGGTTTAACTCCTTTTCTGAATGGAAATTCAGACCAGAGTTCTCTTCCCTGAAACACACTCTGTTTTAACGCAAGAAGCAAGCTCTTCATTCTAGAGTCTAAAATACAGCAAGAACCATGAGCATGCCCTGAAAAAAAAAACTGTGTTTCCTACTCAGAAGGACCATATGTAGTTCAACTCTGCTTATGAAACTGATAAAAACCAAAGCTCCACTTACATAAATTCTCTTAAGTTAATAGTGAGATTCATGTTGAGTTCGTGAACTGCGAAAAATCAGTTGGACCAAAAAATACCTGGTTTTACCAGAAATGAACTCTGGCTTGTAGGAAGACACTGATCCTGGGGTTTAACTCCGTTTCTGAAGACAAATTCAGAGCAGAGTTCTCATCCCTGAAACACACTCTGTCTTAAGGCAAGAATCATCCTATTCTTTCCAGCGTCTCCAATATAGTAAGAAACATGAGCATGCCAAGAAAAAAAGAACTGTGTTTCCTACTCATACAGACCATATGTAGTTCAATTCTGCTTATGAAACTGATACAAAGCACAGCTGCTCTTACATAAATCCTCATTGGTTAATAGTGGGAATTGCGTAGGGTTCGTTAACTGTGAAAAATCATTTGAGCCCAAAATTCACTGGGTTTACCAGAAATGTACTCTTGCTTTTAGGAAGTCACAGATCCTGGGGTTTAACTCCTTTTCTGCAGGGAAATTCAGACCAGAGTTCTCATCCCTGAAACACACTCTGTTTAAACGAAGAAGCACGCTCTTTTTTCCAGAGACTAAAAAACAGCAGTAACCATGAGCATGGCCTGGAAAAAAGAACACTGTTTCCTATTCATACGGACCATATGTAGTACAGCTGTGCTTATGAAACTGATACAGACCACACCTCCTCTAACATAAATGCTCTTTAGTTAATAGTGTGAATAGCGTAGGGTTCCGAAACTGCGAAAAATCATTTGAGTCCAAAAATCACTGGGTTTACCAGAAATGAACTCTTGCTTGTAGGAAGACACTGATCCTGGGGTTTTACTCCGTTTCTGAAGGCAAATTCAGACCAGAGAACTCATCGATGAAAAACACTCTGTTTTAAGGCAAGAATCATCCTCTTCTTTCCAGCGTCTCCAATATAGTAACAAACATGAGTATGCCCAGAAAAAAAGAACTGTGTTTCTGACACATATAGAAAATATGTAGTTCAACTCTGCTTAAGAAACTGATACAAACCACAGCTCTTCTTACATACATCCTCTTTAGTTAATAGTGAGAATAGTTTATGGTTTGTAAACTGCTAAAAATCATTTGAGCCCAAAATTCACTGGGTTTACCAGAAATGCACTCTTATTGTAGGAAGACACGGATCCTGGGGGTTAACTCCGTTTCTGCAGGGAAATTCACACCAGAGTTCTCATCCCTGAAACACACTCTGTTTTAACGAAGAAGCAAGCTCTTCTTTCCAGAGTCTAAAATACAGCAAGAACCATGAGCACGGTCTGAAAAAAAGAACTGTGTTTCCTATTCATACGGACCATATTTAGTTCAACTCTGCTTATGTACTGATACAGACCACACATCGTCTTACATAATTGCTCTTTTTTTTATTAGTGAGAATAGCGTTCGGTTCCTGAACTTCGAAAAATCATTTGAGCCCAAAATTCACTGGTTTTACCAGAACTGAACTCTTTCTTGTAGGAAGACACAGATCCTGGGGTTTAACTCCGATTCTGAAGACAAATTCAGACCAGCATTCTCAACCCTGAAAAACACTGTGTTTTAAGGCAAGAAGCAAGCTCTTCTTTCCAGCTTCTCCAATACAGCAAGAACCATGAGCATGCTCAGAAAAAAAAGAACTGTGTTTCTTACTCATACGGACCACATGTAGTTCAACTCTGCTTATGAAACTGATACAGACCACACCTCCTCTTACATAAATGCTCTTTAGTTAATAGTGTGAATAGCGTAGGGTTCCTGAACTGTGAAAAATCATTTGAGCCCAAAAATCACTGGGCCTACCAGAAATGAACTCTTACTTGTAGGAAGACACTGATCCTGGGGTTTAACTCCTTTCCTGAAGACAAATTCAGAGCAGAGTTCTCATCCCTGAAACACACTCTGTATTAAGGCAAGAATCATCCTATTCTTTCCAGTGTCGCCAATATAGTAAGAAACATGAGCATGCCCAGAAAAAAAGAACTGAGTTTCCTACTCATACAGACCATATGTAGTTCAACTCTGCTCATGAAACTGATGCAAACCACAGCTCCTCTTACATAAATGCTCTTTAGTTAATAGTGTGAATAGCGTAGGGTTCCTGAACTGCGAAAAATCATTTGAGCCCAAAAATCACTGGGTTTACCAGAAATGAACTCTTGCTTGTAGGGAGACACAGATCCTGAGGTTTAACTCCATTTCTGAAGGGAAATTCAGACCAGAGTTCTCATCCCTGAAACACACTCTTTTTTAACACAAGAAGCAAGCTCTTCATTCTAGAGTCTAAAATACAATAAGAACCATGAGCATGCCCTGAAAAAAAAACTGTGTTTCCTACTCAGAAGGACCATATGTAGTTCAACTCTGCTTATGAAACTGATAAAAACCACAGCTCCTCTTACATAAATTCTCTTTAGTTAATAGTGAGAATCATGTTGGGTTCGTGAACTGCGAAAAATCATTTGGGCCAAAAAATCACTGGTTTTACCAGAAATGAACTCTTGCTTGTAGGAAGACACTGATCCTGAGGTTTAACTCCGTTTCTGAAGACAAATTCAGAGCAGAGTTCTCATCCCTGAAACACACTCTGTCTTGAGGCAAGAATCATCCTATTCTTTCCAGCGTTACCAATATAGTAAGAAACATGAACATGCCAAGAAAAAAAGAACTGTGTTTCCTACTCAGACAGACCATATGTAGTTCAACTCTGCTTATGAAACTGATACAAAGCACAGCTGCTCTTACATAAATCCTCATTGGTTAATAGTGAGAATAGCGTAGGGTTCGTTAACTGTGAAAAATCATTTGAGCCCAAAATTCACTGGGTTTACCAGAAATGTACTCTTGCTTGTAGGAAGTCACAGATCCTGCGGTTTAACTCCTTTTCTGCAGGGAAATTCAGACCAGAGTTCTCATCCCTGAAACACACTCTGTTTAAACGAAGAAGCACGCTCTTTTTTTCAGAGTCTAAAAAACAGCAGTAACCATGAGCATGGCCTGGAATAAAGAACCCTGTTTCCTATTCAAACGGACCATATGTAGTTCAGCTCTGCTTATGAAACTGATACAGACCACAGCTCCTCTTACGTAAATTCTCTTTAGTTAATAGTGAGAATCATGTTGGGTTCGTGAACTGCGAAAAATCATTTGGCCCAAAAAATCACTGGTTTTACCAGAAATGAACTCTTGCTTGTAGGAAGTCACAGATCCTGGGGTTTAACTCCTTTTCTGCAGGGAAATTCAGACCAGAGTTCTCATCGCTGAAACACACTCTGTTTAAACGAAGAAGCACGCTCTTCTTTCCAGAGTCTAAAATACAGAAATATCCATGAGCATGGCCTGGAAAACAGAACTCTGTTTCCTATTCATATGGTCCATATGTAGTTCAGCTCTGCTTATGAAACTGATACAGACCACACCTCCACTAACATAAATGCTCTTTAGTTAATAGTGTGAATAGCGTAGGGTTCCTAAACTGTGAAAAATCATTTGAGCCCAAAAATCACTGGGTTTACCAGAAATGAACTCTTGCTTGTAGGAAGACACTGATCCTGGGGTTTTACTCCGTTTCTGAAGGCAAATTCACACCAGAGTTCTCATCGATGAAAAACACTATGTGTTAAGGCAAGAATCATCCTCTTCTTTCCAGCGTCTCCAATATAATAAGAAACATGAACATGCCAAGAAAAAAAGAACTGTGTTTCCTACTCATACAGACCATATGTAGTTCAACTCTGCTTATGAAACTGATACAAAGCACAGCTGCTCTTACATAAATCCTCATTGGTTAATAGTGAGAATAGCGTAGGGTTCGTTAACTGTGAAAAATCATTTGAGCCCAAAATTCACTGGGTTTACCAGAAATGTACTCTTGCTTGTAGTAAGTCACAGATCCTGGGGTTTAACTCCTTTTCTGCAGGGAAATTCAGACCAGAGTTCTCATCCCTGAAACACACTCTGTTTAAACGAAGAAGCACGCTCTTTTTTTCAGAGTCTAAAAAACAGCAGTAACCATGAGCATGGCCTGGAAAAAAGAACACTGTTTCCTATTCAAACGGACCATATGTAGTTCAGCTCTGCTTATGAAACTGATACAGACCACACCTCCTCTAACATAAATGCTCTTTAGTTAATAGTGTGAATAGCGTAGGGTTCCTAAACTGCGAAAAATCATTTGAGCCCAAAAATCACTGGGTTTACCAGAAATGAACTCTTGCTTGTAGGAAGACACTGATCCTGGGGTTTTACTCCGTTTCTGAAGGCAAATTCAGACCAGAGGTCTCATCAATGAAAAACACTCTGTTTTAAGGCAAGAATCATCCTCTTCTTTCCAGCATCTCCAATATAGTAACAAACATGAGCATGCAAAGAAAAAAAAAACTGTGTTTCCGACTCACACAGAAAATATGTAGTTCAACTCTGCTTATGAAACTGATACAAACCACAGCTCCTCTTACATAAATGCTCTTCAGTTAATAGTGAGAAGAGCGTAGGGTTCGTGAACTGTGAAAAATCATTTGTGCCCAAAATTCTTTGGTTTTACCAGAAATGCACTCTTATTGTAGGAAGACACACATCCTGGGGGTTAACTCCATTTCTGCGGGGAAATGCAGACCAGAGTTCTCATCCCTCAAACACACTCTGTTTTAACGAAGAAGCAAGCTCTTCTTTCTAGAGTCTAAAATACAGCAATAACCATGAGCATGGCCTGAAAAAAAGAACTGTGTTTCCTATTCATACGGACCATACGTAGTTCAATTCTGCTAATGAAACTGATACAGACAACACCTCGTCTTACATAATTGCTCTTTTTTTTACTAGTGAGAATAGCGTTCGGTTCCTGAACTATGAAAAATCATTTGAGCCCAAAATGCACTGGGTTTACCAAAACTGATCTCTTTCTTGTAGGAAGACACAGATTCTGGGGTTTAACTCCGTTTCTGAAGACAAATTCATACCAGAATTCTCAACCCTGAAAAACACTCTGTTTTAAAGCAAGAAGGAAGCTCTTCTTTCCAGCGTCTCCAATACAGCAAGAACCATGAGCATGCCCAGAAAAAAAGAACTGTGTTCCTACTCATACGGACCATATGTAGTTCAACTCTGCTTATGAAACTGATACAGACCACAGCTCCTCTTACATAAATGCTCTTCAGTTAATAGTGAGAATAGCGTAGGGTTCGTGAACTGCGAAATATCATTTGAGCCCAAAATTCACAGGGTTTACCAGAAATGCACTCTTATTGTAGGAAGACACGGATCCTGGGGGTTAACTCCGTTTCTGCAGGGAAATTCAGACCAGAGTTCTCATCCCTGAAAAATACTCTGTTTTAAGGCAAGAATCATCCTCTTCTTTCCAGCGTCTCCAATATAGTAAGAAACATGAGCATGCAAAGAAAAAAAGAACTGTGTTTCCGACTCATACAGAAAATATGTAGTTCAACTCTGCTTATGAAACTGATACAAACCACAGCTCCTCTTACATAAATGCTCTTCAGTTAATAGTGAGAAGAGCGTAGGGTTCGTGAACTGCGAAAAATCATTTGAGCCCAAAATTCTTTGGGTTTACCAGAAATGCACTCTTATTGTAGGAAGACACACATCCTGGGGGTTAACTCCGTTTCTGCAAGGAAATTCACACCAGAGTTCTCATCCCTCAAACACACTCTGTTTTAACGAAGAAGCAAGCTCTTCTTTCCAGAGTCTAAAATACAGCAAGAACCATGAGCAAGGCCTGAAAAAAAGAACTGTGTTTCCTATTCATACGGACCATATTTAGTTCAACTCTGCTTATGTACTGATACAGACCACACCTCGTCTTACATAATTGCTCTTTTTTTAATAGTGAGAATAGCGTTCGGTTCCTGAACTTCGAAAAATCATTTGAGCCCAAAATTCACTGGGTTTACCAGAACTGAACTCTTTCTTGTAGGAAGACACAGATCCTGGGGTTTAACTCCGATTCTGAAGACAAATTCAGACCAGCATTCTCAACCCTGAAAAACACTGTGTTTTAAGGCAAGAAGCAAGCTCTTCTTTCCAGCTTCTCCAATACAGCAAGAACCATGAGCATGCCCAGAAAAAAAGAACTGAGTTTCCTACTCATACGGACCACATGTAGTTCAACTCTGCTTATGAAACTGATACAGACCACACCTCCTCTTACATAAATGCTCTTTAGTTAATAGTGTGAATAGCGTAGGGTTCCTGAACTGTGAAAAATCATTTGAGCCCGAAAATCACTGGGCCTACCAGAAATGAACTCTTGCTTGTAGGAAGACAATGATCCTGGGGTTTAACTCCTTTCCTTAAGACAAATTCAGAGCAGAGTTCTCATCCCTGAAACACACTCTGTATTAAGGCAAGAATCATCCTATTCTTTCTAGTGTCGCCAATATAGTAAGAAACATGAGCATGCCCAGAAAAAAAGAACTGTGTTTCCTACTCATACAGACCATATGTAGTTCAACTCTGCTCATGAAACTGATGCAAACCACAGCTCCTCTTACATAAATGCTCTTCAGTTAATAGTGTGAATAGCGTATGGTTCCTGAACTGCGAAAAATCATTTGAGCCCAAAAATCACTGGGTTTACCAGAAATGAACTCTTGCTTGTAGGAAGACACAGATCCTGGGGTTTAACTCCTTTCCTGAAGGGAAATTCAGAACAGAGTTCTCATCCCTGAAACACACGCTGTTTTAACACAAGAAGCAAGCTCTTCATTCTAGAGTCTAAAATACAGCAAGAACCATGAGCATGCCCTGAAAAAAAAACTGTGTTTCCTCCTCAGAAGGACCATATGTAGTTCAACTCTGCTTATGAAACTGATAAAAACCACAGCTCCTCTTACATAAATTCTCTTTAGTTAATAGTGAGAATCATGTTGGGTTCGTGAACTGTGAAAAATCATTTGGGCCAAAAAATCACTGGTTTTACCAGAAATGAACTCTTGCTTGTAGGAAGACACTGATCCTGGGGTTTAACTCCGTTTCTGAAGACAAATTCAGAGCAGAGTTCTCATCCCTGAAACACACTCTGTCTTAAGGCAAGAATCATCCTATTCTTTCCAGTGTCTCCAATATAGTAAGAAACATGAGCATTCCCAGAAAAAAAGAACTGTGTTTCCTACTCATACAGACCATATGTAGTTCAACTCTGCTTATGAAACTGATACAAAGCACAGCTGCTCTTACATAAATCCTCTTTAGTTAATAGTGAGAATAGCGTATGGTTCGTGAACTGCGAAAAATCATTTGAGCCCAATATTCACTGGGTTTACCAGAAATGAACTCTTGCTTGTAGGAAGACACAGATCCTTGGGTTTAACTCCTTTTCTGAATTGAAATTCAGACCAGAGTTCTCATCCCTGATACACACTCTGTTTTAACGCAAGAAGCAAGCTCTTCATTCTAGAGTCTAAAATACAGCAAGAACCATGAGCATGCCCTGAAAAAAAACTGTGCTTCCTACTCAGACGGACCATACGTAGTTCAACTATGATTATGAAACTGATACAGACCACACCTCCTCTTACATAAATGCTCTTTAGTTAATAGTGTGAATAGCGTAGTGTTCCTGAACTGCGAAAAATCATTTGAGCCCAAAAATTACTGGGTTTACCAGAAATGAACTCTTGCTTGTAGGAAGACACTGATCCTGGGGTTTTACTCCGTTTCTGCAGGGAAATTCAGACCAGAGTTCTCATCCCTGAAACACACTTTGTTTAAACGAAGAAGCACGCTCTTCTTTCCAGAGTCTAAAATACAGCATTAACCATGAACTTGGCCTGGAAAACAGAACTCTGTTTTCTATTCATAGGGTCCATATGTAGTTCAACTCTGCTTATGAACCTGATACAGACCACACCTCCTCTTACATAAATGCTCTTTAGTTAGTAGTGTGATTAGCGTAGGGTTCCTGATCTGCGAAAAATCATTTGAGTCCAAAAATCACTGGGTTTACAAGAAATGAACTCTTGCTTGTAGGAAGACACTGATCCTGGGGTTTTACTCCTTTTCTGAAGACAAATTCAGAGCAGAGTTCTCATTCCTGAAACACACTCTGTCTTAAGACAAGAATCATCCTATTCTTTCCAGCGTCTCCAATATCGTAAGAAACATGAGCATGCCCAGAAAAAAAGAACTGTGTTTCCTAAACAAACAGTCCATATGTAGTTCAACTCTGCTTATGAAAGTGATACAAAGCACAGCTGCTCTTAAATAAATCCTCATTGGTTCATAGTGAGAATTGCGTAGGGTTTGTTAACTGCGAAAAATCATTTGAGCCCAAAATTCCCTGGGTTCACCAGAAATGTACTCTTGCTTGTAGAAAGACACAGATCCTGGTGTTTAACTCCTTTTCTGCAGGGAAATTCAGACTAGAGTTCTCATCCCTGAAACACACTCTGTTTAAACTACGAAGCATGCTCTTCTTTCCAGAGTCTAAAATACAGCAATAACCATGAGCATGGCCTGGAAAAAAGAACACTGTTTCCTATTCATACGGACCATATGTAGTTCAGCTATGCTTATGAAACTGATACAGACCACACCTCCTCTTACATAAATGCTCTTTAGTTAATAGTGTGAATAGCGTAGTGTTCCTGAACTGCGAAAAATCATTTGAGCCCAAAAATCCCTGGGTTTACCAGAAATGAACTCTTGCTTGTAGGAAGACACTGATCCTGGGGTTTTACTCCGTTTCTGAAGGCAAATTCAGACCAGAGTTATCATCGATGAAAACCACTCTGTTTTAAGGCAAGAATCATCCTCTTCTTTCCAGCGTATCCAATATAGTAACAACCATGTGCATGCCCAGAAAAAGAGAACTATGTTTCCGACTCATACAGAAAATATGTAGTTCAACTCTGCTTATGAAACTGATACAAACCACAGCTCCTCTTACATAAATCCTCATTGGTTAATAGTGAGAATAGCGTAGGGTTCGTGAACCGCGAAAAATCATTTGAGCCCAAAATTCACTGGGTTTACCAGAAATCTACTCTTGCTTGTAGGAAGAAACAGATCCTGGGGTTTAACTCCTTTTCTTCAGGGAAATTCAGACCAGAGTTTTCATCCCTGAAACACACTCTGTTTAAACGAAGAAGCCCGCTCTTTTTTCCAGAGTGTAAAAAACAGCAGTAACCATGAGCATGGCCTGGAAAAAAGATCACTGTTTCCTATTCATACGGACCATATGTAGTTCAGCTCTGCTTATGAAACTGATACAGACCACACCTCCTCTAACATAAATGCTCTTTAGTTAATAGTGTGAATAGCGTAGGGTTCCTAAACTGTGAAAAATCATTTGAGCCCAAAAATCACTGGGCTTACCAAAAATGAACTCTTGCTTGTAGGAAGACACTGATCCTGGGGTTTAACTCCTTTTCTGAAGACAAATTCAGACCAGAGTTCTCATCCCTGAAAAACACTCTGTTTTAATGCAAGAATCATCCAATTCTTTCCAGCGTCTCCAATATAGTAAGAAACATGAGCATGCCCAGAAAAAAAGAACTGTGTTTCCTTCTCATAAAGACCATATGTAGTTCAACTCTGCTTATGAAACTGATACAAACCACAGCTCCTCTTACATAAATCCTCTTTAGTTAATAGTGAGAATAGCGTATGGTTCATGAACTGGTTAAAATCATTTGAAACAAAATTCCCTGGGTAACCAGAAATGAACTCTTGCTTGTAGGAAGACACTAATCCTGGGGTATAACTACTTTTCTGAAGACAAATTCAGACCAGAGTTCTCATCCCTGAAAAGCTCTCTGTTTTAAGGCAAGAATCATCCTATTCTTTCCAGCGTCTCCAATATAGTAAGAAACATGAGCATGCCCAGAAAAAAAGAACTGTGTTTCCTACTCCTACAGACCATATGTAGTTCAACTCTGCTTATGAAACTGATACAAAACACAGCTCCTCTGACATACATCCTCTTTAGTTAATATTGAGAATAGCATATGGTTCGTGAACTGCGAAAAATCATTTGAGCTCAAAATTCACTGAGTAACCAGAAATGAACTCTTGCTTGTAGGAAGACACAGATCCTGGGGTTTAACTCCTTTTCTGCAGGGAAATTCAGACCAGAGTTCTCATCCCTGAAACACACTCTGTTTAAACGAAGAAGCACTCTCTTCTTTCCAGAGTCTAAAATAGAGCAATAACCATGAGCATGGCCTAGAAAACAGAAATTTGTTTCCTATTCATATGGACCATATGTAGTTCAACGCTGCTTATGAAACTGTTACAGACCACACCTCCTCTTACATAAATGCTCTTTAGTTAATAGTGTGAATAGCATAGGGTTCCTGAACTGTGAAAAATCATTTGAGCCCAAAAATCACTGGGTTTACCAGAAATGAACTCTTGCTTGTAGGAAGACACAGATTCTGGGGTTTAACTCCTTTTCTGAAGGGAAATTCAGACGAGAGTTCTCATCCCTGAAACACACTCTGTTTTAACGCAAGAAACAAGCTCTTCATTCTAGAGTATAAAATACAGAAAGAACCATGAGCATGACCTGAAAAAAAAAACTGTGTTTCCTACTCAGACGGACCATATGTAGTTCAACTCTGCTTATGAAACTGATACAAACCACAGGACCTCTTACATAAATCCTCTTTAGTTAATAGTGAGAATAGCGTATGGTTCGTGAAGTGGGAAAAATCATTTGAGAACAAAATTCAGTGGGTTTACCAGAAATGTACTCTTGCTTGTAGGAAGACACAGATTCTGGGGTTTAACTCCTTTTCTGCAGGGAAATTCAGACCAGAGTTCTCATCCCTGAAACACACTATGTTTAAACTAAGAAGGAGGCTCTTCTTTCCAGAGTCTAAAAAACAGCAATAACCATGAGCATGGCCTGAAAAAAAGAACTCTGTTTCCTATTCATATGGACCATATGTAGTTCACCTCTGCTTATGAAACTGATACAGACCACACTTCCTTTTACATAAATGCTCTTTAGTTAATAGTGTGAATAGCGTAGCGTTCCTGAACTGCGAAAAATCATTTGAGCCCCCAAATCACTGGGTTTACCATAAATGAACTCTTGCCTGTAGGAAGACACTGATCCTGGGGTTTAATTCCTTTTCTGAAGACAAATTCAGACCAGAGCTCTCATCCCTGAAAAACACTCTGTTTTAAGGCAAGAATCATCCTATTCTTTCCAGTGTCTCCAATATAGTAAGAAATATGAGCATGCCCAGAAAAAATGAACTGTGTTTCCTTCTCATACAGACCATATGTAGTTCAACTCTGCTTATGAAACATATACAAAACACAGCTCCTCTGACATAAATCCTCTTTAGTTAATAGTGAGGATAGCGTATGGTTTGTAAACTGCAAAAAATCATTTGAGCACAAAATTAACTGGGATTACCAGAAATGAACACTTGCTTGTAGGAAGACATTGATCCTGGGGTTTAATTCCTTTTCTGAAGACAAATTCAGACCAGAGCTCTCATCCCTGAAAAGCACTCTGTTTTAAGGCAAGAATCAACCTATTCTTTCCAGTGTCTCCATTATAGTAAGAAACACGAGCATGCCCAGAAAAAAAGAACTGTGTTTCCTTCTCATACAGACCATATGTAGTTCAACTCTGCTTAAGAAACTGAAACAAACCACAGCTCCTATTACATAAATCCTCTTAGGTTAATAGTGAGAATAGCGTATGGTTCGTGAACTGCGAAAAATCATTTGAGCCCAAAATTCACTGGGTTTCCCAGAAATGAACTCTTGCTTGTAGGAAGACACAGATCCTTGGGTTTAACTCCTTTTCTGAAGACAAATTCAGACCAGAGTTCTCATCCCTGAAAAGCTCTCTGTTTTAAGGCAAGAATCATCCTATTCTTTCCAGCGTCTCCAATATAGTAAGAAACATGAGCATGCCCAGAAAAAAAGAACTGTGTTTCCTACTCCTACAGACCATATGTAGTTCAACTCTGCTTATGAAACTGAAACAAACCACAGCTCCTCTTACATAAATCCTCTTTAGTTAATAGTGAGAATAGCGTATGGTTCGTGAACTGCGAAAAATCATTTGACCCCAAAATTCACTGGGTTTACCAGAAATGTACTCTTGCTTGTAGGAAGACACAGATCCTGGGGTTTAACTCCTTTTCTGCAGGGAAATTCAGACCAGAGTTCTCGTCCCTGAAACACACTCTGTTTAAACGAAGAAGCACTCTCTTCTTTCCAGAGTCTAAAATAGAGCAATAACCATGAGCATGGCCTAGAAAACAGAAATCTGTTTCCTATTCATATGGACCATATGTAGTTCAACGCTGCTTATGAAACTGTTACAGACCACACCTCCTCTTACATAAATGCTCTTTAGTTAATAGTGTGAATAGCATAGGGTTCCTGAACTGTGAAAAATCATTTGAGCCGAAAAATCACTGGGTTTACCAGAAATGAACTCTTGCTTGTAGGAAGACACAGATCCTGGGGTTTAACTCCTTTTCTGAAGGGAAATTCAGACGAGAGTTCTCATCCCTGAAACACACTCTGTTTTAACGCAAGAAACAAGCTCTTCATTCTAGAGTATAAAATACAAAAAGAACCATGAGCATGACCTGAAAAAAAAAACTGTGTTTCCTACTCAGACGGACCATATTTAGTTCAACGCTGTGCTGAAACTGATACAAACCACAGCTCCTCTTACATAAATCCGCGTTAGTTAATAGTGAGAATAACGTATGGTTCGTGAACTGGGAAAAATCATTTGAGAACAAAATTCACTGGGTAACCAGAAATAAACTCTTGCTTGTAGGAAGACACTGATCCTGGGGTTTAACTCTGTTTCTGAAGGCAATTCAGACCAGAGTTCTCATCCCTGAAAAACACTCTGTTTTAAGGCAAGAATCATCCTCTTCTCTCAAGCGTCTCCAAAATATTAAGAAACATGACCATGCCCAGAAACAAAAGAACTGTGTTTCCTACTCATACAGACCATATGTAGTTCAACGCTGCTTATGAACCTGATACAAAGCACAACTGCTCTTAGATAAATCCTCTTTAGTTAATAGTGAGAATAGCGTATGGTTGGTGGACTGCGAAAAAACATTTGAGCCCCAAATTCACTGGGTTTACCAGAAATGAAATCTTGCTTGTAGGAAGACACAGATCCTGGGGGTTAACTCCTTTTCTGCAGGGAAATTCAGACGAGAGTTCTCATCCTGAAACACACTCTGTTTTAACGCAAGAAACAAGCTCTTCATTCTAGAGTATAAAATACAGAAAGAACCATGAGCATGACCTGAAAAAAAAAAAACTGTGTTTCCTACTCAGACGGACCATATGTAGTTCAACTCTGCTTATGAAACTGATACAAACCACAGCTCCTCTTACATAAATCCTCTTTAGTTAATAGTGAGAATAGCGTATGGTTCGTGAAGTGGGAAAAATCATTTGAGAACAAAATTCAGTGGGTTTACCAGAAATGTACTCTTGCTTGTAGGAAGACACAGATTCTGGGGTTTAACTCCTTTTCTGCAGGGAAATTCAGACCAGAGTTCTCATCCCTGAAACACACTCTGTTTAAACTAAGAAGGAGGCTCTTCTTTCCAGAGTCTAAAAAACAGCAATAACCATGAGCATGGCCTGAAAAAAAGAACTCTGTTTCCTATTCATATGGACCATATGTAGTTCACCTCTGCTTATGAAACTGATACAGACCACACTTCCTTTTACATAAATGCTGTTTAGTTAATAGTGTGAATAGCGTAGGGTTCCTGAACTGCGAAAAATCATTTGAGCCCCAAAATCACTGGGTTTACCATAAATGAACTCTTGCCTGTAGGAAGACACTGATCCTGGGGTTTAATTCCTTTTCTGAAGACAAATTCAGACCAGAGCTCTCATCCCTGAAAAGCACTCTGTTTTAAGGCAAGAATCAAACTATTCTTTCCAGTGTCTCCATTATAGTAAGAAACATGAGCATGCCCAGAAAAAAAGAACTGTGTTTCCTTCTCATACAGACCATATGTAGTTCAACTCTGCTTAAGAAACTGAAACAAACCACAGCTCCTATTACATAAATCCTCTTAGGTTAATAGATAGAATAGCGTATGGTTCGTGAACTGCGAAAAATCATTTGAGCGCAAAATTCACTGGGCTTACCATAAATGAACTCTTGCCTGTAGGAAGACACTGATCCTGGGGTTTAATTCCGTTTCTGAAGGCAAATTCAGACCAGAGTTCTCATCCCTGAAAAACACTCTGTTTTAAGGCAAGAATCATCCTCTTTTTTCCAGCGTCTCCAATATAATAAGAAACATGAGCATGCCCAGAAAAATGAACTGTGTTTCCTACTCATACAGACCATATGTAGTTCAACTCTGCTTATGAAACTGATACAAAGAACAGCTGCTCTTAGATAAATCCTCTTTGGTTAATAGTGAGAATAGCGCATGGTTCGTGAACTGCGAAAAAACATTTGAGCCCCAAATTCACTGGGTTTTCCAGAAATGAAATCTTGCTTGTAGGAAGACACAGATCCTGGGGTTTAACTCCTTTTCTGAAGGGAAATTCAGACCAGAGTTCTCATCCCTGAAACACACTCTGTTTAAACTAAGAAGGAGGCTCTTCTTTCCAGAGTCTAAAAAACAGCAATAACCATGAGCATGGCCTGAAAAAAGAACTCTGTTTCCTACTCATACAGACCATATGTAGTTCAACTCTGCTTATGAAACTGATACAAAGAACAGCTGCTCTTAGATAAATCCTCTTTGGTTAATAGTGAGAATAGCGCATGGTTCGTGAACTGCGAAAAAACATTTGAGCCCCAAATTCACTGGGTTTTCCAGAAATGAAATCTTGCTTGTAGGAAGACACAGATCCTGGGGTTTAACTCCTTTTCTGAAGGGAAATTCAGACCAGAGTTCTCATCCCTGAAACACACTCTGTTTTAACGCAAGAAGCAAGCTCTTCTTTCCAGAGTCTAAAATACAGCAAGAACCATGAGCCTGCCCTGAAAAAAAGAACTGTGTTTCCTACTCAGACGGACCATATGTAGTTCTTCTCTGCTTATGAAACTGATACAAACCACAGCTCCTCATACATAAATGCTCTTTAGTTAATATTGAAAATAGCGTTGGGTTCCTGAACTGTGAAACATCATTTGAGCCCAAAATTCACTGGGTATACCAGAACTGAACTCTTGCTTGTAGTAAGACACTGATCCTGTGATTTAATTCCATTTATGAAGACAAATTAAGACCAGAATTCTCAACCCTGAAAAACACTCTGTTTTAAGGCAAGAATCATCCTCTTCTTTTCAGCGTCTCCAATACATGAAGAACCATGAGCATGCCCAGAAAAAAAGAACTGTTTTTCCTACTCATACGGACCATATGTAGTTCAACTATGCTTATGAAATGATACAGTCCGCAGCTCCTCTTACATAAATGCTCTTTAGTTAATAGTGATGATGGCGTTGGCTTCTAGAACTGTGTAAACTCATTTGAGCCGAAAATTCACTTGGTTTACCAGAAATGAACACTTGCATGCAGGAAGACACAGATCCTGGGGTTTAACTCCGTTTCTGAAGGGAAATTCAGGCGAGAGTTCTCATCCCTGAAAAACACTCTGTTTTAAGGCAAGAATCATCATATTCTTTCCAGCTTCTCCAATATAATAAGAAACATGAGCATGCCAAGAAAAAAAGAACTGTGTTTCCTTCTCCTACAGACCATATGTAATTCAACTCTGCTTATGAAACTGATACAAACCACAGCTCCTGTTACATAATTCCTCTTTGTTAATAGTGAGAATAGCATATGGTTCGTGAACTGCGAAAAATCGTTTGAGCCCAAAATTCACTTGGTATACCAGAAATGAACTCTTGCTTGTAGGAAGACACTGATCCTGGGGTTTAACTCCGTTTCTGCAGGGAAATTGAGACCAGAGTTCTCATTCCTGAAACACACTCTGTTTAAACAAAGAAGCACGCTCTTCTTTCCAGAGTCTAAATTACAGCAATAACCATAAGCATGCGGTGGAAAAAGAACTGTGTTTCCTATTCATACGGACCATATGTAGTTCAACTCTGCTTATGAAACTAATACAGACCACACCTCCTCTTACATAAATGCTCTTTAGTTAATAGTGAGAATATCGTAGGGTTCCTGAACTGCGAAAAATAATTTGAGCCCAAAAATCACTGGGTTTATCAAAACAGAACTCTTGCTTGTAGGAAGACACTGATCCTGGGGTTTTACTCCTTTTCTGAGGCCAAATTCAAACCAGAGTTCTCATCCCTTAAAACACTCTGTTTTAAGGCAAGAATCATCCTCTTCTTTCCAGCGAATCCAATATATTAAGAAACATGAGCATGCCTAGAAATTAGAACTGTGTTTCCTTCTCCTACAGACCATATGTAGTTCAACTCTGCTTATGAAACTGATACAAAACACAGCTCCTCTGACATAAATCCTCTTTAGTTATTAGTGAGAATAGCGTATGGTTCGTGAACTGCGAAAAATCATTTGAGCCCAAAATTCACTGTGTTTACCAGAAAAGAACTCTTGCTTGTAGGAAGACAATGATCCTGGGGTTTAACTCCGTTTCTGAGGCAAATTAGGACCAGAGTTCTCATCCCTGAAAAGCACTCTGTTTTAAGGCAAGAATTATCCTCTCCTTTCAAGCGTCTCCAATATAGTAAGAAACATGAGCATGCCCAGAAAAAAAGAACTGTGTTTCCTTCTCATACAGACCATATGTAGTTCAACTCTGCTTATGAAACTGAAACAAACCACAGCTCCTCTTACATAAATCCTCTTAGGTTAATAGTGAGAATAGCGTATGGTTCGAGAACTGCGAAAAATCATTTGAGCCCAAAATTCACTGGGTTTACCATAAATGAACTCTTGCCTGTAGGAAGACACTGATCCTGGGGTTTAATTCCGTTTCTGAAGGCAAATTCAGACCAGAGTTCTCATCCATGAAAAACACTCTGTTTTAAGGCAAGAATCATCCTATTCTTTCAAGCGTCTCCAATATAGTAAGAAACATGAGCATGCCCAGAAAAAAAGAACTGTGTTTCCTACTCATACAGACCATATGTAGTTCAACTCTGCTTATGAAACTGATACAAAGCACAGCTGCACTTACATAAATCCTCATTGGTTAATAGTGAGAATAGCGTAGGGTTCGGTAACTGCGGAAAAACATTTGAGCCCAAAATTCACTGGGTATATCAGAAATGAACTCTTGCTTGTAGGAAGACACTGATCCTGGGGTTTAAGTCTGTTTCTGCAGGGAAATTCAGACCAGATTTCTCATTCCTGAAACACACTCTGTTGAAACGAAGAAGCACGCTCTTCTTTCCAGAGTCTAAAATACAGCAATAACCATAAGCATGCGGTGAAAAAAAGAACTGTGTTTACTATTCATACGGACCATATGTAGTTCTACTCTGATTATGGAACTGATACAGACGACTCCTCCTCTTACATAAATGCTGTTTAGGTAATAGTGTGAATATGTAGGGATCATGAACTGCGAAATATCATTTGAGCCCAAAATTCACTGGGTTTACCAGAAATGAACTCTTGCTTGTAGGAAGACACTGATCCTGGGGTTTAACTCTGTTTCTGAAGGCAAATTGAGACTAGAGTTCTCATCCCTGAAAATCACTCTGTTTTAAGGCAAGAATAATCCTCTTCTTTCCAGCGTCTCCAATATAGCAAGAAACATGAGCATGCCCAGAAAATAGAACTGTGTTTCCGACTCATACAGAAAATATGTAGTTCATCTCTGCTTATGAAACTGATACAAACCCCAGCTCCTCTTACATAAATCCTCTTTAGTTAATAGTGAGAATAGCATAGGGTTCGTGAACTGTGAAAAAATCATTTGAGCCCAAAATTCACTGGGTTTACCAGAAATGCACTCTTATTGTAGGAAGACACAGATCCTGGGGTTTAACTCTGTTTCTGCAGGGATGCAGACCAGAGTTCTCATCCCTGAAACACACTCTGTTTTAACGCAAGAAGCAAGCTCTTCTTTCCAGAGTCTACAATACAGCAAGAACCATGAGCCTGCCCTGAAAAAAAGAACTGTGTTTCCTACTCAGACGGACCATATGTAGTTCAACTCTGCTTATGAAATGATACAGTCCGCAGCTCCTCTTACATAAATGCTCTTTAGTTAATAGTGATGATGGTGTTGGCTTCTAGAACTGTGTAAACTCATTTGAGCCGAAAATTCACTTGGTTTACCAGAAATGAACACGTGCTTGCAGGAAGACACAGATCCTGGGGTTTAACTCCGTTTCTGAAGGGAAATTCAGACGAGAGTTCTCATCCCTGAAAAACACTCTGTTTTAAGGCAAGAATCATCCTATTCTTTCCAGCGTCTCCAATATACTAAGAAACATGAGCACACCAAGAAAAAAGGACTGTGTTTCCATCTCCTACAGACCATATGTAATTCAACTCTGCTTATGAAACTGATACAAACCACAGCTCCTCTTACATAAATCCTCTTTAGTTAATAGTGAGAATAGAGTATGGTTCGTGAACTGCGAAAAATCATTTGAGCCAAAAATTCACTGTGTTTACCAGAAATGAACTCTTGCTTGTAGGACAACAATGATCCTGGGGTTTAACTCCGTTTCTGAAGGCAAATTCAGACCAGAGTTCTCATCCCTGAAAAGCACTCTGTTTTAAGGCAAGAATTATCCTCTCCTTTCAAGCGTCTCCAATATAGTAAGAAACATGAGCATGCCCCCCAAAAAAGACTTGGGTTTCCTACTCATACAGACCATATGTAGTTCAACTCTGCTTATGAAACTGATCCAAAGCACAGCTGCTCTTACAGAAAACCTCTTTGGTTTATAGTGAGAATAGCGTATGGTTCGTGAACTGCGAAAAAACATTTGAGCCCCAAATTCACTTGGTTTACCAGAAATGAAATCTTGCTTGTAGGAAGACACAGATCCTGGGGTTTAACTCCTTTTCTGAAGGGAAATTCAGACCAGAGTTCTCATCCCTGAAACAAACTCTGTTTTAACGCAAGAAGCAAGCTCTTCTTTCCAGAGTCTAAAATACAGCAATAACCATGAGCATGGCCTGAAAAAAAGAACTTTGTTTCCTATTCATTCGGACCATATGTAGTTCAACTCTGCTTATGAAACTGATACAGACCACACCTCCTCTTACATAAATGCTCTTTAGTTAATAGTGTGAAAGCGTAGGGTTCATGAACTGCAAAAAATCATTTGAGCCCAATAATCACTGGGTTTACCAGAAATGAACTCTTGCTTGAAGGAAGACACTGGTCCTGGGGTTTAACTCCTATTCTGAAGACAAATTCAGACCAGAGTTCTCATCCCTGAAAAACACTCTGTTTTAAGACAAGAATCATCCTATTCTTTCCAGCATCTCCAATATAGTAAGAAACGTGAGCATGCCAAGAAAAAAGAACTGTGTTTCCTTCTCCTACAGACCATATGTCGTTCAACTTTGTTTATGAAACTGATACAAACCACAGCTCCTCTTACATAAATCCGCTTTAGTTAATAGTGAGAATAGCGTAGGGTTCCTGAACTGCGAAGAATCATTTGAGCGCAAAAATCACTGGGTTTACCAGAACTGGACTCTTGCTTGTAGGAAGACACTGATCCTGGGGTTTAACTCCTTTTCTGAAGACAAATTCAGACCAGAGTTCTCATCCCTTCAAAACACTCTGTTTTAAGGCAAGAATCATCCTCTTCTTTCCAGCGTATCCAATATAGTAAGAAACGTGAGCATGCCAAGAAAAACGAACTGTGTTTCCTTCTCATACAGACCATTTGTAGTTCAACTCTGCTTATGAAACTGATACAAAGCACAGCTGCACTTACATAAATCCTCATTGGTTAATAGTGAGAATAGCGTAGGGTTCGGTAACTGCGGAAAATCATTTGAACCAAAATTCACTGGGTATATCAGAAATGAACTCTTGCTTGTAGGAAGACACTGATCCTGGGGTTTAAGTCCGTTTCTGCAGGGAAATTCAGACCAGACTTCTCATTCCTGAAACACACTCTGTTGAAACGAAGAAGCACGCTCTTCTTTCCAGAGTCTAAAATACAGCAATAACCATAAGCATGCGGTGAAAAAAAGAACTGTGTTTACTATTCATACGGACCATATGTAGTTCTACTCTGATTATGGAACTGATACAGACGACTCCTCCTCTTACATAAATGCTGTTTAGGTAATAGTGTGAATATGTAGGGATCATGAACTGCGAAATATCATTTGAGCCCAAAATTCACTGGGTTTACCAGAAATGAACTCTTGCTTGTAGGAAGACACTGATCCTGGGGTTTAACTCTGTTTCTGAAGGCAAATTGAGACTAGAGTTCTCATCCCTGAAAATCACTCTGTTTTAAGGCAAGAATAATCCTCTTCTTTCCAGCGTCTCCAATATAGCAAGAAACATGAGCATGCCCAGAAAATAGAACTGTGTTTCCGACTCATACAGAAAATATGTAGTTCATCTCTGCTTATGAAACTGATACAAACCCCAGCTCCTCTTACATAAATCCTCTTTAGTTAATAGTGAGAATAGCATAGGGTTCGTGAACTGTGAAAAAATCATTTGAGCCCAAAATTCACTGGGTTTACCAGAAATGCACTCTTATTGTAGGAAGACACAGATCCTGGGGTTTAACTCTGTTTCTGCAGGGATGCAGACCAGAGTTCTCATCCCTGAAACACACTCTGTTTTAACGCAAGAAGCAAGCTCTTCTTTCCAGAGTCTACAATACAGCAAGAACCATGAGCCTGCCCTGAAAAAAAGAACTGTGTTTCCTACTCAGACGGACCATATGTAGTTCAACTCTGCTTATGAAATGATACAGTCCGCAGCTCCTCTTACATAAATGCTCTTTAGTTAATAGTGATGATGGTGTTGGCTTCTAGAACTGTGTAAACTCATTTGAGCCGAAAATTCACTTGGTTTACCAGAAATGAACACGTGCTTGCAGGAAGACACAGATCCTGGGGTTTAACTCCGTTTCTGAAGGGAAATTCAGACGAGAGTTCTCATCCCTGAAAAACACTCTGTTTTAAGGCAAGAATCATCCTATTCTTTCCAGCGTCTCCAATATACTAAGAAACATGAGCACACCAAGAAAAAAGGACTGTGTTTCCATCTCCTACAGACCATATGTAATTCAACTCTGCTTATGAAACTGATACAAACCACAGCTCCTCTTACATAAATCCTCTTTAGTTAATAGTGAGAATAGAGTATGGTTCGTGAACTGCGAAAAATCATTTGAGCCAAAAATTCACTGTGTTTACCAGAAATGAACTCTTGCTTGTAGGACAACAATGATCCTGGGGTTTAACTCCGTTTCTGAAGGCAAATTCAGACCAGAGTTCTCATCCCTGAAAAGCACTCTGTTTTAAGGCAAGAATTATCCTCTCCTTTCAAGCGTCTCCAATATAGTAAGAAACATGAGCATGCCCCCCAAAAAAGACTTGGGTTTCCTATTCATACAGACCATATGTAGTTCAACTCTGCTTATGAAACTGATCCAAAGCACAGCTGCTCTTACAGAAAACCTCTTTGGTTTATAGTGAGAATAGCGTATGGTTCGTGAACTGCGAAAAAACATTTGAGCCCCAAATTCACTTGGTTTACCAGAAATGAAATCTTGCTTGTAGGAAGACACAGATCCTGGGGTTTAACTCCTTTTCTGAAGGGAAATTCAGACCAGAGTTCTCATCCCTGAAACAAACTCTGTTTTAACGCAAGAAGCAAGCTCTTCTTTCCAGAGTCTAAAATACAGCAATAACCATGAGCATGGCCTGAAAAAAAGAACTTTGTTTCCTATTCATTCGGACCATATGTAGTTCAACTCTGCTTATGAAACTGATACAGACCACACCTCCTCTTACATAAATGCTCTTTAGTTAATAGTGTGAAAGCGTAGGGTTCATGAACTGCAAAAAATCATTTGAGCCCAATAATCACTGGGTTTACCAGAAATGAACTCTTGCTTGAAGGAAGACACTGGTCCTGGGGTTTAACTCCTATTCTGAAGACAAATTCAGACCAGAGTTCTCATCCCTGAAAAACACTCTGTTTTAAGGCAAGAATTATCCTATTCTTTCCAGCATCTCCAATATAGTAAGAAACGTGAGCATGCCAAGAAAAAAGAACTGTGTTTCCTTCTCCTACAGACCATATGTCGTTCAACTTTGCTTATGAAACTGATACAAACCACAGCTCCTCTTACATAAATCCGCTTTAGTTAATAGTGAGAATAGCGTAGGGTTCCTGAACTGCGAAGAATCATTTGAGCGCAAAAATCACTGGGTTTACCAGAACTGGACTCTTGCTTGTAGGAAGACACTGATCCTGGGGTTTAACTCCTTTTCTGAAGACAAATTCAGACCAGAGTTCTCATCCCTTCAAAACACTCTGTTTTAAGGCAAGAATCATCCTCTTCTTTCCAGCGTATCCAATATAGTAAGAAACGTGAGCATGCCAAGAAAAACGAACTGTGTTTCCTTCTCATACAGACCATTTGTAGTTCAACTCTGCTTATGAAACTGATACAAAGCACAGCTGCACTTACATAAATCCTCATTGGTTAATAGTGAGAATAGCGTAGGGTTCGGTAACTGCGGAAAATCATTTGAACCAAAATTCACTGGGTATATCAGAAATGAACTCTTGCTTGTAGGAAGACACTGATCCTGGGGTTTAAGTCCGTTTCTGCAGGGAAATTCAGACCAGACTTCTCATTCCTGAAACACACTCTGTTGAAACGAAGAAGCACGCTCTTCTTTCCAGAGTCTAAAATACAGCAATAACCATAAGCATGCGGTGAAAAAAAGAACTGTGTTTACTATTCATACGGACCATATGTAGTTCTACTCTGATTATGGAACTGATACAGACGACTCCTCCTCTTACATAAATGCTGTTTAGGTAATAGTGTGAATATGTAGGGATCATGAACTGCGAAATATCATTTGAGCCCAAAATTCACTGGGTTTACCAGAAATGAACTCTTGCTTGTAGGAAGACACTGATCCTGGGGTTTAACTCTGTTTCTGAAGGCAAATTGAGACTAGAGTTCTCATCCCTGAAAATCACTCTGTTTTAAGGCAAGAATCATCCTCTTCTTTCCAGCGTCTCCAATATAGCAAGAAACATGAGCATGCCCAGAAAATAGAACTGTGTTTCCGACTCATACAGAAAATATGTAGTTCATCTCTGCTTATGAAACTGATACAAACCCCAGCTCCTCTTACATAAATCCTCTTTAGTTAATAGTGAGAATAGCATAGGGTTCGTGAACTGTGAAAAAATCATTTGAGCCCAAAATTCACTGGGTTTACCAGAAATGCACTCTTATTGTAGGAAGACACAGATCCTGGGGTTTAACTCTGTTTCTGCAGGGAAATGCAGACCAGAGTTCTCATCCCTGAAACACACTCTGTTTTAACGCAAGAAGCAAGCTCTTCTTTCCAGAGTCTACAATACAGCAAGAACCATGAGCCTGCCCTGAAAAAAAGAACTGTGTTTCCTACTCAGACGGACCATATGTAGTTCAACTCTGCTTATGAAATGATACAGTCCGCAGCTCCTCTTACATAAATGCTCTTTAGTTAATAGTGATGATGGCGTTGGCTTCTAGAACTGTGTAAACTCATTTGAGCCGAAAATTCACTTGGTTTACCAGAAATGAACACGTGCTTGCAGGAAGACACAGATCCTGGGGTTTAACTCCGTTTCTGAAGGGAAATTCAGACGAGAGTTCTCATCCCTGAAAAACACTCTGTTTTAAGGCAAGAATCATCCAATTCTTTCCAGCGTCTCAAATATACTAAGAAACATGAGCACACCAAGAAAAAAAGAACTGTGTTTCCATCTCCTACAGACCATATGTAATTCAACTCTGCTTATGAAACTGATACAAACCACAGCTCTTCTTACATAAATCCTCTTTAGTTAATAGTGAGAATAGCATATGGTTCGTGAACTGCGAAAAATCGTTTGAGCCCAAAATTCACTGGGTATACCAGAAATGAACTCTTGCTTGTAGGAAGACACTGATCCTGGGGTTTAACTCCGTTTCTGCAGGGAAATTGAGACCAGAGTTCTCATTCCTGAAACACACTCTGTTTAAACGAAGAAGCACGCTCTTCTTTGCATAGTCTAAAATACAGCAATAACCACAATAATGCAGTTTAAAAAAGAACTGTGTTTCCTATTCATACGGACCATATGTAGTTCAACTCTGCTTATGAAACTAATACAGACCACACCTCCTCTTACATAAATGCTCTTTAGTTAATACTGAGAATATCGTAGGGTTCCTGAACTGCAAAAAATAATTTGAGCCCAAAAATCACTGGGTTTACCAAAACTGAACTCTTGCTTGTAGGAAGGCACTGATCCTGGGGTTTTACTCCTTTTCTGAAGACAAATTCAGACCAGAGTTCTCATCCCTTAAAAACACTCTGTTTTAAGGCAAGAATCATCCTCTTCTTTCCAGCGTCTAAAATATAGTAAGAAACATGAGCATGCCCCCCAAAAAAGAATTCTGTTTCCTACTCATACAGACCATATGTAGTTCAACTCTGCTTTTGAAACTGATACAGACCACAGCTCCTCTTACATAAATGCTCTTTAGTTAATAGTGTGAATAGCGTAGGGTTCCTGAACTGCAAAAAACCATTTGAGCACAAAAATCACTGGGCTTACCATAAATGAACTCTTGCCTTTAGGAAGACACTGATCCTGGGGTTTAACTCCTTTTCTGAAGACAAATTCAGACCAGAGTTCTCATCCCTGAAAAACACTCTGTTTTAAGGCAAGAATCATCCTATTCTTTCCAGTGTCTCCAATATAGTAAGAAACATGAGCATGCCCAGAAAAAAAGAACTGTGTTTCCTTCTCATACAGACCATATGTAGTTCAACTCTGCTTATGAAACTGATACAAAACACAGCTCCTCTGACATAAATCCTCTTTAGTTAATAGTGAGAATTGCGTATGGTTCGTGAACTGCAAAAAATCATTTGAGCCCAAAATTCACTGTGTTTACCAGAAATGAACTCTTGCTTGTAGGAAGACAATGATCCTGGGCTTTAACTCCGTTTCTGAAGGCAAATTCAGACCAGAGTTCTCATCCCTGAAAAGCACTCTGTTTTAAGGCAAGAATTATCCTCTCCTTTCAAGCGTCTCCTATATAGTAAGAAACATGAGCATGCCGCCCAAAAAAGAATTGTGTGTCCTACTCATACAGACCATATGTAGTTCAACTCTGCTTATGAAACTGATCCAAAGCACAGCTGCTCTTACATAAAACCTCTTTGGTTTATAGTGAGAATAGCGTATGGTTCGTGAACTGCGAAAAAACATTTGAGCCCCAAATTCACTGGGTTTACCAGAAATGAAATCTTGCTTGTAGGAAGACACAGATCCTGGGGTTTAACTCCTTTTCTGAAGGGAAATTCAGACCAGAGTTCTCATCCCTGAAACAAACTCTGTTTTAACGCAAGAAGCAAGCTCTTCTTTACAGAGTCTAAAATACAGCAATAACCATGAGCATGGCCTGAAAAAAAGAACTCTGTTTCCTATTCATTTGGACCATATGTAGTTCAACTCTGCTTATGAAACTGATACAGACCACACCTCCTCTTACATAAATGCTCTTTAGTTATAGTGTGAATAGCGTAGGGTTCATGAACTGCGAAAAATCATTTGAGCCCAATAATCACTGGGTTTACCAGAAATGAACTCTTGCTTGAAGGAAGACACTGGTCCTGGAGTTTAACTCCTTTTCTGAAGACAAATTCAGACCAGAGTTCTCATCCCTGAAAAACACTCTGTTTTAAGGCAAGAATCATCCTATTCTTTCCAGCATCTCCAATATAGTAAGAAACGTGAGCATGCCAAGAAAAACGAACTGTGTTTCCTTCTCATACAGACCATTTGTAGTTCAACTCTGCTTATGAAACTGATACAAAGCACAGCTGCACTTACATAAATCCTCATTGGGTAATAGTGAGAATAGCGTAGGGTTCGGTAACTGCGGAAAATCATTTGAGCCCAAAATTCACTGGGTATATCAGAAATGAACTCTTGCTTGTAGGAAGACACTGATCCTGGGGTTTAAGTCCGTTTCTGCAGGGAAATTCAGACCAGACTTCTCATTCCTGAAACACACTCTGTTGAAACGAAGAAGCACGCTCTTCTTTCCAGAGTCTAAAATACAGCAATAACCATAAGCATGCGGTGAAAAAAAGAACTGTGTTTACTATTCATACGGACCATATGTAGTTCTACTCTGCTTATGGAACTGATACAGACGACTCTTCCTCTTACATAAATGCTCTTTAGTTAATAGTGTGAATAGCGTAGGGATCATGAACTGCGAAAAATCATTTGAGCCCAAAATTCACTGGGTTTACCAGAAATGAACATTTGCTTGTAGAAAGACACTGATCCTGGGGTTTAACTCCGTTTCTGAAGGCAAATTCAGACCAGAGTTCTCATGCCTGAAACACACTCTGTTTTAACACAAGAAGCAAGCTCTTCATTCTAGAGTCTAAAATACAGCAAGAACCATGAGCATGCCCTGAAAAAAAAAAAACTGTGTTTCCTACACAGACGGACCATATGTAGTTCAACTCTGCTTATGAAATTGATAAAAAACCACAGCTCCTCTTATAAATTCTCTTTAGTTAATAGTGAGAATCATGTTGGGTTCGTGAACTGCAAAATATCATTTGGGCCAAAAAATCACTGGGTTTACCAGAACTGAACTCTTGCTTGTAGGAAGACACTGATCTTGGGGTTTAACTCTGTTTCTGAAGGCAAATTTACACCAGAGTTCTCATCCCTGAAAATCACTCTGTTTTAAGGCAAGAATCATCCTCTTCTTTCCAGCGTCTCCAATATAGCAAGAAACATGAGCATGCCCAGAAAATAGAACTGTGTTTCCGACTCATACAGAAAATATGTAGTTCATCTCTGCTTATGAAACTGATACAAACCCCAGCTCCTCTTACATAAATCCTCTTTAGTTAATAGTGAGAATAGCATAGGGTTCGTGAACTGTGAAAAAATCATTTGAGCCCAAACTTCACTGGGTTTACCAGAAATGCACTCTTATTGTAGGAAGACACAGATCCTGGGGTTTAACTCTGTTTCTGCAGGGAAATGCAGACCAGAGTTCTCATCCCTGAAACACACTCTGTTTTAACGCAAGAAGCAAGCTCTTCTTTCCAGAGTCTAAAATACAGCAAGAACCATAAGCCTGCCCTGAAAAAAGGAACTGTGTTTCCTACTCAGACGGACCATATGTAGTTCAACTCTGCTTATGAAATTATACAGTCCGCAGCTCCTCTTACATAAATGCTCTTTAGTTAATAGTGATGATGGCGTTGGCTTCTAGAACTGTGTAAACTCATTTGAGCCGAAAATTCACTTGGTTTACCAGAAATGAAAACGTGCTTGCAGGAAGACACAGATCCTGGGGTTTAACTCCGTTTCTGAAGGGAAATTCAGACGAGAGTTCTCATCCCTGAAAAACACTCTGTTTTAAGGCAAGAATCATCCTATTCTTTCCAGCGTCTCAAATATACTAAGAAACATGAGCACGCCAAGAAAAAAAGAACTGTGTTTCCTTCTCCTACAGACCATATGTAATTCAACTCTGCTTATGAAACTGATACAAATCACAGCTCCTCTGACATAAATCCTCTTTAGTTAATAGTGAGAATAGCATATGGTTCGTGAACTGCGAAAAATCGTTTGAGCCCAAAATTCACTGGGTATACCAGAAATGAACTCTTCCTTGTAGGAAGACACTGATCCTGGTGTTTAACTCCGTTTCTGCAGGGAAATTGAGACCAGAGTTCTCATTCCTGAAACACACTCTGTTGAAACGAAGAAGCACGCTCTTCTTTCCAGAGTCTAAAATACAGCAATAACCATTAGCATGGGGTTTAAAAAAGAACTGTGTTTCCTATTCATACGGACCATATGTAGTTCAACTCTGCTTATGAAACTAATACAGACCACACCTCCTCTTACATAAATGCTCTTTAGTTAATACTGAGAATATCGTAGGGATCCTGAACTGCGAAAAATAATTTGAGCCCAAAAATCACTGGGTTTACCAAAACTGAACTCTTGCTTGTAGGAAGGCACTGATCCTGGGGTTTAACTCCTTTTCTGAAGACAAATTCAGACCAGAGTTCTCATCCCTGAAAAACACTCTGTTTTAAGGCAAGAATCATCCTATTCTTTTCAGTGTCTCCAATATAGTAAGAAACATGAGTATACCCCCCAAAAAAGAATTCTGTTTCCTACTCATACAGACCATATGTAGTTCAACTCTGCTTATGAAACTGATACAGACCACAGCTCCTCTTACATAAATGCTCTTTAGTTAATAGTGTGAATAGCGTAGGGTTCCTGAACTGCAAAAAACCATTTGAGCACAAAAATCACTGGGCTTACCATAAATGAACTCTTGCCTTTAGGAAGACACTGATCCTGGGGTTTAACTCCTTTTCTGAAGACAAATTCAGACCAGAGTTCTCATCCCTGAAAAACACTCTGTTTTAAGGCAAGAATCATCCTATTCTTTCCAGTGTCTCCAATATAGTAAGAAACATGAGTATACCCCCCAAAAAAGAATTCTGTTTCCTACTCATACAGACCATATGTAGTTCAACTCTGCTTATGAAACTGATACAGACCACAGCTCCTCTTACATAAATGCTCTTTAGTTAATAGTGTGAATAGCGTAGGGTTCCTGAACTGCAAAAAACCATTTGAGCACAAAAATCACTGGGCTTACCATAAATGAACTCTTGCCTTTAGGAAGACACTGATCCTGGGGTTTAACTCCTTTTCTGAAGACAAATTCAGACCAGAGTTCTCATCCCTGAAAAACACTCTGTTTTAAGGCAAGAATCATCCTATTCTTTCCAGTGTCTCCAATATAGTAAGAAACATGAGCATGCCCAGAAAAAAAGAACTGTGTTTCCTTCTCATACAGACCATATGTAGTTCAACTCTGCTTATGAAACTGATACAAAACACAGCTCCTCTGACATAAATCCTCTTTAGTTAATAGTGAGAATTGCGTATGGTTCGTGAACTGCAAAAAATCATTTGAGCCCAAAATTCACTGTGTTTACCAGAAATGAACTCTTGCTTGTAGGAAGACAATGATCCTGGGCTTTAACTCCGTTTCTGAAGGCAAATTCAGACCAGAGTTCTCATCCCTGAAAAGCACTCTGTTTTAAGGCAAGAATTATCCTCTCCTTTCAAGCGTCTCCTATATAGTAAGAAACATGAGCATGCCGCCCAAAAAAGAATTGTGTGTCCTACTCATACAGACCATATGTAGTTCAACTCTGCTTATGAAACTGATCCAAAGCACAGCTGCTCTTACATAAAACCTCTTTGGTTTATAGTGAGAATAGCGTATGGTTCGTGAACTGCGAAAAAACATTTGAG
Organism: Onychomys leucogaster; assembly: GCA_949786385.1. Classification (NCBI taxonomy): domain Eukaryota; kingdom Metazoa; phylum Chordata; class Mammalia; order Rodentia; family Cricetidae; genus Onychomys; species Onychomys leucogaster. Next base: position 841,609 of record CATKUP010000109.1, read on the forward strand.
CCCCAAATTCACTGGGTTTACCAGAAATGAAATCTTGCTTGTAGGAAGACACAGATCCTGGGGTTTAACTCCTTTTCTGAAGGGAAATTCAGACCAGAGTTCTCATCCCTGAAACAAACTCTGTTTTAACGCAAGAAGCAAGCTCTTCTTTACAGAGTCTAAAATACAGCAATAACCATGAGCATGGCCTGAAAAAAAGAACTCTGTTTCCTATTCATTTGGACCATATGTAGTTCAACTCTGCTTATGAAACTGATACAGACCACACCTCCTCTTACATAAATGCTCTTTAGTTATAGTGTGAATAGCGTAGGGTTCATGAACTGCGAAAAATCATTTGAGCCCAATAATCACTGGGTTTACCAGAAATGAACTCTTGCTTGAAGGAAGACACTGGTCCTGGAGTTTAACTCCTTTTCTGAAGACAAATTCAGACCAGAGTTCTCATCCCTGAAAAACACTCTGTTTTAAGGCAAGAATCATCCTATTCTTTCCAGCATCTCCAATATAGTAAGAAACGTGAGCATGCCAAGAAAAACGAACTGTGTTTCCTTCTCATACAGACCATTTGTAGTTCAACTCTGCTTATGAAACTGATACAAAGCACAGCTGCACTTACATAAATCCTCATTGGGTAATAGTGAGAATAGCGTAGGGTTCGGTAACTGCGGAAAATCATTTGAGCCCAAAATTCACTGGGTATATCAGAAATGAACTCTTGCTTGTAGGAAGACACTGATCCTGGGGTTTAAGTCCGTTTCTGCAGGGAAATTCAGACCAGACTTCTCATTCCTGAAACACACTCTGTTGAAACGAAGAAGCACGCTCTTCTTTCCAGAGTCTAAAATACAGCAATAACCATAAGCATGCGGTGAAAAAAAGAACTGTGTTTACTATTCATACGGACCATATGTAGTTCTACTCTGCTTATGGAACTGATACAGACGACTCTTCCTCTTACATAAATGCTCTTTAGTTAATAGTGTGAATAGCGTAGGGATCATGAACTGCGAAAAATCATTTGAGCCCAAAATTCACTGGGTTTACCAGAAATGAACATTTGCTTGTAGAAAGACACTGATCCTGGGGTTTAACTCCGTTTCTGAAGGCAAATTCAGACCAGAGTTCTCATGCCTGAAACACACTCTGTTTTAACACAAGAAGCAAGCTCTTCATTCTAGAGTCTAAAATACAGCAAGAACCATGAGCATGCCCTGAAAAAAAAAAAACTGTGTTTCCTACACAGACGGACCATATGTAGTTCAACTCTGCTTATGAAATTGATAAAAAACCACAGCTCCTCTTATAAATTCTCTTTAGTTAATAGTGAGAATCATGTTGGGTTCGTGAACTGCAAAATATCATTTGGGCCAAAAAATCACTGGGTTTACCAGAACTGAACTCTTGCTTGTAGGAAGACACTGATCTTGGGGTTTAACTCTGTTTCTGAAGGCAAATTTACACCAGAGTTCTCATCCCTGAAAATCACTCTGTTTTAAGGCAAGAATCATCCTCTTCTTTCCAGCGTCTCCAATATAGCAAGAAACATGAGCATGCCCAGAAAATAGAACTGTGTTTCCGACTCATACAGAAAATATGTAGTTCATCTCTGCTTATGAAACTGATACAAACCCCAGCTCCTCTTACATAAATCCTCTTTAGTTAATAGTGAGAATAGCATAGGGTTCGTGAACTGTGAAAAAATCATTTGAGCCCAAACTTCACTGGGTTTACCAGAAATGCACTCTTATTGTAGGAAGACACAGATCCTGGGGTTTAACTCTGTTTCTGCAGGGAAATGCAGACCAGAGTTCTCATCCCTGAAACACACTCTGTTTTAACGCAAGAAGCAAGCTCTTCTTTCCAGAGTCTAAAATACAGCAAGAACCATAAGCCTGCCCTGAAAAAAGGAACTGTGTTTCCTACTCAGACGGACCATATGTAGTTCAACTCTGCTTATGAAATTATACAGTCCGCAGCTCCTCTTACATAAATGCTCTTTAGTTAATAGTGATGATGGCGTTGGCTTCTAGAACTGTGTAAACTCATTTGAGCCGAAAATTCACTTGGTTTACCAGAAATGAAAACGTGCTTGCAGGAAGACACAGATCCTGGGGTTTAACTCCGTTTCTGAAGGGAAATTCAGACGAGAGTTCTCATCCCTGAAAAACACTCTGTTTTAAGGCAAGAATCATCCTATTCTTTCCAGCGTCTCAAATATACTAAGAAACATGAGCACGCCAAGAAAAAAAGAACTGTGTTTCCTTCTCCTACAGACCATATGTAATTCAACTCTGCTTATGAAACTGATACAAATCACAGCTCCTCTGACATAAATCCTCTTTAGTTAATAGTGAGAATAGCATATGGTTCGTGAACTGCGAAAAATCGTTTGAGCCCAAAATTCACTGGGTATACCAGAAATGAACTCTTCCTTGTAGGAAGACACTGATCCTGGTGTTTAACTCCGTTTCTGCAGGGAAATTGAGACCAGAGTTCTCATTCCTGAAACACACTCTGTTGAAACGAAGAAGCACGCTCTTCTTTCCAGAGTCTAAAATACAGCAATAACCATTAGCATGGGGTTTAAAAAAGAACTGTGTTTCCTATTCATACGGACCATATGTAGTTCAACTCTGCTTATGAAACTAATACAGACCACACCTCCTCTTACATAAATGCTCTTTAGTTAATACTGAGAATATCGTAGGGATCCTGAACTGCGAAAAATAATTTGAGCCCAAAAATCACTGGGTTTACCAAAACTGAACTCTTGCTTGTAGGAAGGCACTGATCCTGGGGTTTTACTCCTTTTCTGAAGACAAATTCAGACCAGAGTTCTCATCCCTTAAAAACACTCTGTTTTAAGGCAAGAATCATCCTCTTCTTTCCAGCGTCTCCAATATAGTAAGAAACATGAGTATACCCCCCAAAAAAGAATTCTGTTTCCTACTCATACAGACCATATGTAGTTCAACTCTGCTTATGAAACTGATACAGACCACAGCTCCTCTTACATAAATGCTCTTTAGTTAATAGTGTGAATAGCGTAGGGTTCCTGAACTGCGAAAAATCATTTGAGCACAAAAATCACTGGGTTTACCATAAATGAACTCTTGCCTGTAGGAAGACACTGATCCTGGGGTTTAACTCCTTTTCTGAAGACAAATTCAGACCAGAGTTCTCATCCCTGAAAAACACTCTGTTTTAAGGCAAGAATCATCCTTTTCTTTCCAGCGTCTCCAATATAGTAAGAAACATGAGCATGCCCAGAAAAAAAGAACTGTGTTTCCTTCTCATACAGACCATATGTAGTTCAACTCTGCTTATGAAACTGATACAAAACACAGCTCCTCTGACATAAATCCTCTTTAGTTAATAGTGAGAATAGCATATGGTTCGTGAACTGCGAAAAATCATTTGGGCCAAAAAATCACTGGTTTTACCAGAAATGAACTCTTGCTTGTAGGAAGACACTGATCCTTGGGTTTAACTCCGTTTCTGAAGACAAATTCAGACCAGAATTCTCAACCCTGAAAAACACTCTGTTTTAAGGCAAGAAGCAAGCTCTTCTTCCAGCGTCTCCAATACAGCAAGAACCATGAGCAGGCCAAGAAACAAAAGAACTGTGTTTCCTACTCATACAGACCTTATGTAGTTCAACGCTGCTTATGAACCTGATACAAAGCACAGCTGCTCTTACATAAATCCTCATTGGTTAATAGTGAGAATAGCATATGGTTCCTTAACTATGAAAAACCATTTGAGCCCAAAATTCAGTGGATTTACCAGAAATGTACTCTTGCTTGTAGGAAGACACAGATCCTGGGGTTTAACTCCTTTTCTGCAGGGAAATTCAGACCAGAGTTCTCATCCCTGAAACACACTCTGTTTTAACACAAGAAGCAAGCTCTTCATTCTAGAGTCTAAAATACAGCAAGAACCATGAGCATGCCCTGAAAAAAAAACTGTGTTTCCTACACAGACTGACCATATGTAGTTCAACTCTGCTTATGAAACTGATAAAAACCTCAGCTTCTCTTACATAAATTCTCTTTGTTTAATAGTGAGAATCATGTTGGGTTCGTGAAATACGAAAAATCATTTGGGCCAAAAAATCACTGGTTGTACCAGAAATGAACTCTTGCTTGTAGGAAGACACTGATCCTGGGGTTTTACTCCGTTTCTGAAGGCAAATTCAGACCAGAGTTCTCATCCCTGAAAAACACTCTGTTTTAAGGCAAGAATCATCCTCTTCTTTCCAGTGTCTCCAATATAGTAAGAAATATGAGCATGCCCAGAAAATAGAACTGTGTTTCCGACTCATACAGAAAATATGTAGTTCAACTCTGCTTATGAAACTGATACAAACCACAGCTCCTCTTACATAAATCCTCTTTAGTTAATAGAGAGAATAGCATAGGGTTCGTGAACTGTGAAAAATCATTTGAGCCCAAAATTCACTGGGTTTACCAGAAATGCACTCTTATTGTAGTAAGACACAGATCCTGCGGTTTAACTCCGTTTCTGCAGGGAAATTCAGACCAGAGTTCTCATCCCTGAAACACACTCTGTTTTAACGAAGAAGCAGGCTCTTCTTTCCAGAGTCTAAAATACAGCAAGAATCATGAGCATTGCCTGAAACAAGAACTGTGTTTCCTATTCATACGGACCATATTTAGTTCAACTCTGCTTATGAAACTGATACAGACCACACCTCCTCTTACATAAATGCTCTTTAGTTAATAGTGAGAATATCATAGGGTTCCTGAACTGAGAAAAATCATTTGAGCCCCAAAATCACTGGGTTTACCATAAATGAACTCTTGCCTGTAGGAAGACACTGATCCTGGGGTTTTACTCCTTTTCTGAAGACAAATTCAGACCAGAGTTCTCATCCCTGAAAAACACTCTGTTTTAAGGCAAGAATCATCCTCTTCTTTCCAGCGTTTCCAATATAGTAAGAAACATGAGCATGCCCCCCAAAAAAGAATTCTGTTTCCTACTCATACAGACCATATGTAGTTCAACTCTGCTTATGAAACTGATACAAAGAACAGCTGCTCTTACATAAATCCTCATTGGTTAATAGTGAGAATAGCATAGTGTTCGTTAACTGTGAAAAATCATTTGAGCCCAAAATTCACTGGGTTAACAGAAATGTACTCTTGCTTGTAGGAAGACACAGATCCTGGGGTTTAACTCCTTTTCTGAAGGGAAATTCAGACCAGAGTTCTCATCCCTGAAACACACTCTGTTTAAACGAAGAAGCACGCTCTTCTTTCCAGAGTCTAAAACACAGCAATAACCATGAGCTTGGCCTGGAAAACAGAAATTTGTTTCCTATTCATACGGACCATGTGTAGTTCAACTCTGCTTATGAAACTGATACAGACCACAGCTCCTCTTACATAAATGCTCTTTAGTTAATAGTGTGAATAGCGTAGGGTTCCTGAACTGCGAAAAATCATTTGAGCACAAAAATCACTGGGTTTACCATAAATGAACTCTTGCCTGTAGGAAGACACTGATCCTGGGGTTTAACTCCTTTTCTGAAGACAAATTCAGACCAGAGTTCTCATCCCTGAAAAACACTCTGTTTTAAGGCAAGAATCATCCTATTCTTTCCAGCGTCTCCAATATAGTAAGAAACATGAGCATGCCCAGAAAAAAAGAACTGTGTTTCCTTCTCATACAGACCATATGTAGTTCAACTCTGCTTATGAAACTGATACAAAACACAGCTCCTCTGACATAAATCCTCTTTGGTTAATAGTGAGAATAGCATATGGTTTGTGAACTGCGAAATAACATTTGAGCCCAAAATTCACTGGGATTACCAGAAATGCACTCTTATTGTAGGAAGACACACATCCTGGGGGTTAACTCCGTTTCTGCATGGATATTCAGACCAGAGTCCTGATCCCTGAAACACACTCTGTTTTAACGAAGAAGCTAGCTCTTCTTTCCAGAGTCTAAAATACAGCAAGATCCCTGAGCATGCCCAGAATAAAAGAACTGTGTTTCCTACTCATACTGATCATAAGTAGTTCAACTCTGCTTATGAAATGATACAAACAACAGCTCATCTTACATAAATACTCTTTAGTTAATAGTGAGAATAGCGTTTGGATCCTGAACATCGAAAAATCATTTGAGGCCAAAATTCACTGGGTTTACCAGAACTGAACTCTTTCTTTTAGGAAGAAACAGATCCTGGGGTTTAACTCCGTTTCTGAAGACAAATTCAGACCAGAATTCTCAACCCTGAAAAACACTCTGTTTTAAGGCAAGAAGCAAGCTCTTCTTCCAGCGTCTCCAATACAGCAAGAACCATGAGCAGGCCAAGAAACAAAAGAACTGTGTTTCCTACTCATACAGACCTTATGTAGTTCAACGCTGCTTATGAACCTGATACAAAGCACAGCTGCTCTTACATAAATCCTCATTGGTTAATAGTGAGAATAGCATATGGTTCCTTAACTGAAAAACCATTTGAGCCCAAAATTCAGTGGGTTTACCAGAAATGTACTCTTGCTTGTAGGAAGACAGAGATCCTGGGGTTTAACTCCTTTTCTGCAGGGAAATTCAGACCAGAGTTCTCATCCCTGAAACACACTCTGTTTCAACACAAGAAGCAAGCTCTTCATGCTAGAGTCTAAAATACAGCAAGAACCATGAGCATGCCCTGAAAAAAAAACTGTGTTTCCTACTCAGACGGACCATATGTAGTTCAACTCTGCTTATGAAACCTCAGCTTCTCTTACATAAATTCTCTTTATTTAATAGTGAGAATCATGTTGGGTTCGTGAAATGCGAAAAATCATTTGGGCCAAAAAATCACTGGTTGTACCAGAAATGAACTCTTGCTTGTAGGAAGACACTGATCCTGGGGTTTTACTCCGTTTCTGAAGGCAAATTCAGACCAGAGTTCTCATCCCTGAAAAACACTCTGTTTTAAGGCAAGAATCATCCTCTTCTTTCCAGTGTCTCCAATATAGTAAGAAATATGAGCATGCCCAGAAAATAGAACTGTGTTTCCGACTCATACAGAAAATATGTAGTTCAACTCTGCTTATGAAACTGATACAAACCACAGCTCCTCTTACATAAATCCTCTTTAGTTAATAGTGAGAATAGCGTAGGGTTCGTGAACTGTGAAAAATCATTTGAGCCCAAAATTCACTGGGTTTACCAGAAATGCACTCTTATTGTAGTAAGACACAGATCCTGCGGTTTAACTCCGTTTCTGCAGGGAAATTCAGACCAGAGTTCTCATCCCTGAAACACACTCTGTTTTAACGAAGAAGCAGGCTCTTCTTTCCAGAGTCTAAAATACAGCAAGAATCATGAGCATTGCCTGAAACAAGAACTGTGTTTCCTATTCATACGGACCATATTTAGTTCAACTCTGCTTATGAAACTGATACAGACCACACCTCCTCTTACATAAATGCTCTTTAGTTAATAGTGAGAATATCATAGGGTTCCAGAACTGAGAAAAATCATTTGAGCCCCAAAATCACTGGGTTTACCATAAATGAACTCTTGCCTGTAGGAAGACACTGATCCTGGGGTTTAATTCCTTTTCTGAAGACATATTCAGACCAGAGCTCTCATCCCTGAAAAACACTCTGTTTTAAGGCAAGAATCATCCTCTTCTTTCCAGCGTATCCAATATAGTAAGAAACATGAGCATGCCCAGAAAAAAAGAACTGTGTTTCCTTCTCATACAGACCATATGTAGTTCAACTCTGCTTATGAAACTGATACAAAACACAGCTCCTCTGACATAAATCCTCTTTAGTTAATAGTGAGAATAGGGTATGGTTCGTGAACTGCAAAAAATCATTTGAGCCCAAAATTCCCTGGGTTTACCAGAAATGAACACTTGCTTGTAGGAAGACACTAATCCTGGGGTTTAACTCCTTTTATGAAGACAAATTCAGACCAGAGTTCTCATCCCTGAGAAGCACACTGTTTTAAGGCAAGAATCATCCTATTCTTTCCAGTGTCTCCAATATAGTAAGAAACATGAGCATGCCCAGAAAAAAAGAACTGTGTTTCCTTCTCATACAGACCATATGTAGTTCAACTCTGCTTATGAAACTGAAACAAACCACAGCTCCTCTTACATAAATCCTCTTAGGTTAATAGTGAGAATAGCGTATGGTTGGAGAAATGCGAAGAATCATTTGAGCCCAAAATTCACTGTGTTTACCAGAAATGAACTCTTGCTTGTAGGAAGACACTGATCCTGGGGTTTAACTCCGTTTCTGCAGGGAAAGTCAGACCAGAGTTCTCATTCCTGAAACACACCCTGATTAAACGAAGAAGCACCCTCTTCTTTCCAGAGTTTAAAATACAGCAATAACCATAAGCATGCGGTGAAAAAAAGAAGTGTGTTTCCTATTCATATGACCATATGTAGTTCAACTCTGCTTATGAAACTGATACAGACCACACCTCCTCTTACATAAATGCTCTTTAGTTAATAGTGAGAATATCATAGGGTTCCTGAACTGAGAAAAATCATTTGAGCCCAAAAATCACTGGGTTTACCAAAACTGAACTCTTGCTTGTAGGAAGACACTGATCCTGGGGTTAACTCCTTTTCTGAAGACAAATTCAGACCAGAATTCTCAACCCTGAAAAACACTCTGTTTTAAGGCAAGAAGCAAGCTCTTCTTCCAGTGTCTCCAATACAGCAAGAACCATGAGCATGCCCAGAAACAAAAGAACTGTGTTTCCTACTCATACAGACCATATGTAGTTCAACGCTGCTTATGAACCTGATACAAAGCACAGCTGCTCTTACATAAATCCTCATTGGTTAATAGTGAGAATAGCGTAAGGTTCCTTAACTGTGAAAAATCATTTGAGCCCAAAATTCAGTGGGTTTACCAGAAATGTACTCTTGCTTGTAGGAAGACACAGATCCTGGGGTTTAACTCCTTTTCTGCAGGGAAATTCAGACCAGAGTTCTCATCCCTGAAACACACTCTGTTTAAACTAAGAAGTAGGCTCTTCTTTCCAGAGTCTAAAATACAGCAATAACCATGAGCATGGCCTGAAAAAAAGAACTCTGTTTCCTATTCATATGGACCATATGTAGTTCACCTCTGCTTATGAAACTGATACAGACCACACCTCCTCTTACATAAATGCTGTTTAGTTAATAGTGTGAATAGCGTAGGGTTCCTGAACTGTGAAAAATCATTTGAGCCCCAAAATCACTGGGTTTACCATAAATGAACTCTTGCCTGTAGGAAGACACTGATCCTGGGGTTTAATTCCGTTTCTGAAGGCAAATATAGACCAGAGTTCTCATCCCTGAAAAACACTCTGTTTTAAGGCAAGAATCATCCTATTCTTTCCAGCGTCTCCAATATAGTAAGAAACATGAGCATGCCCAGAAAAAAAGAACTGTGTTTCCTACTCATACAGACCATATGTAGTTCAACTCTGCTTATGAAACTGATACAAAGCACAGCTGCTCTTAGATAAATCCTCTTTGGTTAATCGTGAGAATAGCGTATGGTTCTGAACTGCGATAAAACATTTGAGACCCAAATTCACTGGGTTCACCAGAAATGAAATCTTGCTTGTAGGAAGACACAGATTCTGGGGTTTAACTCTTTTCTGAAGAGAAATTCAGACCAGAGTTCTCATCCCTGAAAAACACTCTGTTTTAAGGCAAGAATCATCCTATTCTTTCCAGCATCTCCAATATAGTAAGAAACGTGAGCATGCCAAGAAAAAAGAACTGTGTTTCCTTCTCCTACAGACCATATGTCGTTCAACTTTGCTTATGAAACTGATACAAACCACAGCTCCTCTTACATAAATCCGCTTTAGTTAATGGTGAGAATAGCGTAGGGTTCCTGAACTGCGAAGAATCATTTGAGCCCAAAAATCACTGGGTTTACCAGAACTGAACTCTTGCTTGTAGGAAGACACTGATCCTGGGGTTTAACTCCTTTTCTGAAGACAAATTCAGACCAGAGTTCTCATCCCTGAAAAACACTCTGTTTTAAGGCAAGAATCATCCTCTTCTTTCCAGCATCTCCAATATAGTAAGAAACGTGAGCATGCCAAGAAAAAAAAACTGTGTTTCCTTCTCATACAGACCATTTGTAGTTCAACTCTGCTTATGAAACTGATACAAAGCACAGCTGCACGTACATAAATCCTCATTGGTTAATAGTGAGAATAGCGTAGGGTTCGGTAACTGCGGAAAAACATTTGAGCCCAAAATTCACTGGGTATATCAGAAATGAACTCTTGCTTGTAGGAAGACACTGATCCTGGGGTTTAAGTCCGTTTCTGCAGGGAAATTCAGACCAGATTTCTCATTCCTGAAACACACTCTGTTGAAACGAAGAAGCACGCTCTTCTTTCCAGAGTCTAAAATACAGCAATAACCATAAGCATGCGGTGAAAAAAAGAACTGTGTTTACTATTCATACGGACCATATGTAGTTCTACTCTGCTTATGGAACTGATACAGATGACTCCTCCTCTTACATAAATGCTGTTTAGGTAATAGTGTGAATATGTAGGGATCATGAACTGCGAAATATCATTTGAGCCCAAAATTCACTGGGTTTACCAGAAATGAACTCTTGCTTGTAGGAAGACACTGATCCTGGGGTTTAACTCTGTTTCTGAAGGCAAATTGAGACTAGAGTTCTCATCCCTGAAAATCACTCTGTTTTAAGGCAAGAATCATCCTCTTCTTTCCAGCGTCTCCAATATAGCAGGAAACATGAGCATGCCCAGAAAATAGAACTGTGTTTCAGACTCATACAGAAAATATGTAGTTCATCTCTGCTTATGAAACTGATACAAACCCCAGCTCCTCTTACATAAATCCTCTTTAGTTAATAGTGAGAATAGCATAGGGTTCGTGAACTGTGAAAAAATCATTTGAGCCCAAAATTCACTGGGTTTACCAGAAATGCACTCTTATTGTAGGAAGACACAGATCCTGGGGTTTAACTCTGTTTCTGCAGGGAAATGCAGACCAGAGTTCTCATCCCTGAAACACACTCTGTTTTAACGCAAGAACCAAGCTCTTCTTTCCAGAGTCTAAAATACAGCAAGAACCATGAGCCTGCCCTGAAAAAAAGAACTGTGTTTCCTACTCAGACGGACCATATGTAGTTCAACTCTGCTTATGAAATGATACAGTCCGCAGCTCCTCTTACATAAATGCTCTTTAGTTAATAGTGATGATGGCGTTGGCTTCTGGAACTGTGTAAACTCATTTGAGCCGAAAATTCACTTGGTTTACCAGAAATGAACACGTGCTTGCAGGAAGACACAGATCCTGGGGTTTAACTCCGTTTCTGAAGGGAAATTCAGACGAGAGTTCTCATCCCTGAAAAACACTCTGTTTTAAGGCAAGAATCATCCTATTCTTTCCAGCGTCTCCAATATACTAAGAAACATGAGCACACCAGGAAAAAAAGAACTGTGTTTCCATCTCCTACAGACCATATGTAATTCAACTCTGCTTATGAAACTGATACAAACCACAGCTCCTCTTACATAAATCCTCTTTAGTTAATAGTGAGAATAGAATATGGTTCGTGAACTGTGAAAAATCGTTTGAGCCCAAAATTCACTGGGTATACCAGAAATGAACTCTTGCTTGTAGGAAGACACTGATCCTGGGGTTTAACTCCGTTTCTGCAGGGAAATTGAGACCAGAGTTCTCATTCCTGAAACACACTCTGTTTAAACGAAGAAGCACGCTCTTCTTTCCAGAGTCTAAAATACAGCAATAACCATAAGCATGCGGTTTAAAAAAGAACTGTGTTTCCTATTCATACGGACCATATGTAGTTCAACTCTGCTTATGAAACTAATACAGACCACACCTCCTCTTACATAAATGCTCTTTAGTTAATACAGAGAATATCGTAGGGTTCCTGAACTGCGAAAAATAATTTGAGCCCAAAAATCACTGGGTTTACCAAAACTGAACTCTTGCTTGTAAGAAGGCACTGATCCTGGGGTTTTACTCCTTTTCTGAAGACAAATTCAGACCAGAGTTCTCATCCCTTAAAAACACTCTGTTTTAAGGCAAGAATCATCCTCTTCTTTCCAGCGTCTAAAATATAGTAAGAAACATGAGCATGCCCCCAAAAAAAGAATTCTGTTTCCTACTCATACAGACCATATGTAGTTCAACTCTGCTTATGAAACTGATACAAAGAACAGCTGCTCTTACATAAATCCTCATTGGTTAATAGTGAGAATAACATAGGGGTCGTTAACTGTGAAAAATCATTTGAGCCCAAAATTCACTGGGTTTACCAGAAATGTTCTTGCTTGTAGGACACACAGATCCTGGGGTTTAACTCCTTTTCTGAAGGGAAATTCAGACCAGAGTTCTCATTCCTGAAACACACTCTGTTTAAACGAAGAAGCACGCTCTTCTTTCCAGAGTCTAAAATACAGCAATAACCATAAGCAGGGGGTGAAAAAAAGAACTGTGTTTCCTATTCATACGGACCATATGTAGTTCAACTCTGCTTATGAAACTGATACAGACCACACCTCCTCTTACATAAATGCTCTTTAGTTAATAGTGTGAATAGCGTAGGATTCCTGAACTGCGAAAAATAATTTGAGCCCAAAAATCAGTGGGTTTACCAAAACTGAACTTTTGCTTGTAGGAAGACACTGATCCTGGGGTTTTACTCCTTTTCTGAAGACAAATTCAGACCAGAGTTCTCATCCCTTCAAAACACTCTGTTTTAAGGCAAGAATCATCCTCTTCTTTCCAGCGTATCCAATATAGTAAGAAACATGAGCATGCCCAGAAAAAAAGAACTGTGTTTCCTTCTCCTACAGACCATATGTAGTTCAACTCTGCTTATGAAAGTGATACAAAACACAGCTCCTCTGACATAAATCCTCTTTAGTTAATAGTGAGAATAGAGTATGGTTCGTGAACTGGGAAAATCATTTGAGCCCAAAATTCACTGTGTTTACCAGAAATGAACTCTTGCTTGTAGGACAACAATGATCCTGGGGTTTAACTCCGTTTCTGAAGGCAAATTCAGACCAGAGTTCTCATCCCTGAAACAAACTCTGTTTTAACGCAAGAAGCAAGCTCTTCTTTCCAGAGTCTAAAATACAGCAATAACCATGAGCATGGCCTGAAAAAAAGAACTTTGTTTCCTATTCATTCGGACCATATGTAGTTCAACTCTGCTTATGAAACTGATACAGACCACACCTCCTCTTACATAAATGCTCTTTAGTTAATAGTGTGAAAGCGTAGGGTTCATGAACTGCAAAAAATCATTTGAGCCCAATAATCACTGGGTTTACCAGAAATGAACTCTTGCTTGAAGGAAGACACTGGTCCTGGGGTTTAACTCCTATTCTGAAGACAAATTCAGACCAGAGTTCTCATCCCTGAAAAACACTCTGTTTTAAGGCAAGAATCATCCTATTCTTTCCAGCATCTCCAATATAGTAAGAAACGTGAGCATGCCAAGAAAAAAGAACTGTGTTTCCTTCTCCTACAGACCATATGTCGTTCAACTTTGCTTATGAAACTGATACAAACCACAGCTCCTCTTACATAAATCCGCTTTAGTTAATAGTGAGAATAGCGTAGGGTTCCTGAACTGCGAAGAATCATTTGAGCGCAAAAATCACTGGGTTTACCAGAACTGGACTCTTGCTTGTAGGAAGACACTGATCCTGGGGTTTAACTCCTTTTCTGAAGACAAATTCAGACCAGAGTTCTCATCCCTTCAAAACACTCTGTTTTAAGGCAAGAATCATCCTCTTCTTTCCAGCGTATCCAATATAGTAAGAAACGTGAGCATGCCAAGAAAAACGAACTGTGTTTCCTTCTCATACAGACCATTTGTAGTTCAACTCTGCTTATGAAACTGATACAAAGCACAGCTGCACTTACATAAATCCTCATTGGTTAATAGTGAGAATAGCGTAGGGTTCGGTAACTGCGGAAAATCATTTGAACCAAAATTCACTGGGTATATCAGAAATGAACTCTTGCTTGTAGGAAGACACTGATCCTGGGGTTTAAGTCCGTTTCTGCAGGGAAATTCAGACCAGACTTCTCATTCCTGAAACACACTCTGTTGAAACGAAGAAGCACGCTCTTCTTTCCAGAGTCTAAAATACAGCAATAACCATAAGCATGCGGTGAAAAAAAGAACTGTGTTTACTATTCATACGGACCATATGTAGTTCTACTCTGATTATGGAACTGATACAGACGACTCCTCCTCTTACATAAATGCTGTTTAGGTAATAGTGTGAATATGTAGGGATCATGAACTGCGAAATATCATTTGAGCCCAAAATTCACTGGGTTTACCAGAAATGAACTCTTGCTTGTAGGAAGACACTGATCCTGGAGTTTAACTCTGTTTCTGAAGGCAAATTGAGACTAGAGTTCTCATCCCTGAAAATCACTCTGTTTTAAGGCAAGAATCATCCTCTTCTTTCCAGCGTCTCCAATATAGCAAGAAACATGAGCATGCACAGAAAATAGAACTGTGTTTCCGACTCATACAGAAAATATGTAGTTCATCTCTGCTTATGAAACTGATACAAACCCCAGCTCCTCTTATATAAATCCTCTTTAGTTAATAGTGAGAATAGCATAGGGTTCGTGAACTGTGAAAAAATCATTTGAGCCCAAAATTCACTGGGTTTACCAGAAATGCACTCTTATTGTAGGAAGACACAGATCCTGGGGTTTAACTCTGTTTCTGCAGGGAAATGCAGACCAGAGTTCTCATCCCTGAAACACACTCTGTTTTAACGCAAGAAGCAAGCTCTTCTTTCCAGAGTCTACAATACAGCAAGAATCATGAGCCTGCCCTGAAAAAAAGAACTGTGTTTCCTACTCAGACGGACCATATGTAGTTCAACTCTGCTTATGAAATGATACAGTCCGCAGCTCCTCTTACATAAATGCTCTTTAGTTAATAGTGATGATGGCGTTGGCTTCTAGAACTGTGTAAACTCATTTGAGCCGAAAATTCACTTGGTTTACCAGAAATGAACACGTGCTTGCAGGAAGACACAGATCCTGGGGTTTAACTCCGTTTCTGAAGGGAAATTCAGACGAGAGTTCTCATCCCTGAAAAACACTCTGTTTTAAGGCAAGAATCATCCAATTCTTTCCAGCGTCTCAAATATACTAAGAAACATGAGCACACCAAGAAAAAAAGAACTGTGTTTCCATCTCCTACAGACCATATGTAATTCAACTCTGCTTATGAAACTGATACAAACCACAGCTCCTCTTACATAAATCCTCTTTAGTTAATAGTGAGAATAGCATATGGTTCGTGAACTGCGAAAAATCGTTTGAGCCCAAAATTCACTGGGTATACCAGAAATGAACTCTTGCTTGTAGGAAGACACTGATCCTGTGGTTTAACTCCGTTTCTGCAGGGAAATTGAGACCAGAGTTCTCATTCCTGAAACACACTCTGTTTAAACGAAGAAGCACGCTCTTCTTTGCATAGTCTAAAATACAGCAATAACCATAATAATGCAGTTTAAAAAAGAACTGTGTTTCCTATTCATACGGACCATATGTAGTTCAACTCTGCTTATGAAACTAATACAGACCACACCTCCTCTTACATAAATGCTCTTTAGTTAATACTGAGAATATCGTAGGGTTCCTGAACTGCGAAAAATAATTTGAGCCCAAAAATCACTGGGTTTACCAAAACTGAACTCTTGCTTGTAGGAAGGCACTGATCCTGGGGTTTTACTCCTTTTCTGAAGACAAATTCAGACCAGAGTTCTCATCCCTTAAAAACACTCTGTTTTAAGGCAAGAATCATCCTCTTCTTTCCAGCGTCTAAAATATAGTAAGAAACATGAGCATGCCCCCCAAAAAAGAATTCTGTTTCCTACTCATACAGACCATATGTAGTTCTACTCTGCTTATGAAACTGATACAAAGAACAGCTGCTCTTACATAAATCCTCATTGGTTAATAGTGAGAATAACATAGGGTTCGTTAACTGTGAAAAATCATTTGAGCCCAAAATTCACTGGGTTTACCAGAAATGTTCTTGCTTGTAGGACACACAGATCCTGGGGTTTAACTCCTTTTCTGAAGGGAAATTCAGACCAGAGTTCTCATTCCTGAAACACACTCTGTTTAAACGAAGAAGCACGCTCTTCTTTCCAGAGTCTAAAATACAGCAATAACCATAAGCAGGCGGTGAAAAAAAGAACTGTGTTTCCTATTCATACGGACCATATGTAGTTCAACTCTGCTTATGAAACTGATACAGACCACACCTCCTCTTACATAAATGCTCTTTAGTTAATAGTGTGAATAGCGTAGGATTCCTGAACTGCGAAAAATAATTTGAGCCCAAAAATCAGTGGGTTTACCAAAACTGAACTTTTGCTTGTAGGAAGACACTGATCCTGGGGTTTTACTCCTTTTCTGAAGACAAATTCAGACCAGAGTTCTCATCCCTTCAAAACACTCTGTTTTAAGGCAAGAATCATCCTCTTCTTTCCAGCGTATCCAATATAGTAAGAAACATGAGCATGCCCAGAAAAAAAGAACTGTGTTTCCTTCTCCTACAGACCATATGTAGTTCAACTCTGCTTATGAAACTGATACAAAACACAGCTCCTCTGACATAAATCCTCTTTAGTTAATAGTGAGAATAGAGTATGGTTCGTGAACTGGGAAAATCATTTGAGCCCAAAATTCACTGTGTTTACCAGAAATGAACTCTTGCTTGTAGGACAACAATGATCCTGGGGTTTAACTCCGTTTCTGAAGGCAAATTCAGACCAGAGTTCTCATCCCTGAAAAGCACTCTGTTTTAAGGCAAGAATTATCCTCTCCTTTCAAGCGTCTCCAATATAGTAAGAAACATGAGCATGCCCCCCAAAAAAGACTTGTGTTTCCTACTCATACAGACCATATATAGTTCAACTCTGCTTATGAAACTGATCCAAAGCACAGCTGCTCTTACAGAAAACCTCTTTGGTTTATAGTGAGAATAGCGTATGGTTCGTGAACTGCGAAAAAACATTTGAGCCCCAAATTCACTTGGTTTACCAGAAATGAAATCTTGCTTGTAGGAAGACACAGATCCTGGGGTTTAACTCCTTTTCTGAAGGGAAATTCAGACCAGAGTTCTCATCCCTGAAACAAACTCTGTTTTAACGCAAGAAGCTAGCTCTTCTTTCCAGAGTCTAAAATACAGCAATAACCATGAGCATGGCCTGAAAAAAAGAACTTTGTTTCCTATTCATTCGGACCATATGTAGTTCAACTCTGCTTATGAAACTGATACAGACCACACCTCCTCTTACATAAATGCTCTTTAGTTAATAGTGTGAAAGCGTAGGGTTCATGAACTGCAAAAAATCATTTGAGCCCAATAATCACTGGGTTTACCAGAAATGAACTCTTGCTTGAAGGAAGACACTGGTCCTGGGGTTTAACTCCTATTCTGAAGACAAATTCAGACCAGAGTTCTCATCCCTGAAAAACACTCTGTTTTAAGGCAAGAATCATCCTATTCTTTCCAGCATCTCCAATATAGTAAGAAACGTGAGCATGCCAAGAAAAAAGAACTGTGTTTCCTTCTCCTACAGACCATATGTCGTTCAACTTTGCTTATGAAACTGATACAAACCACAGCTCCTCTTACATAAATCCGCTTTAGTTAATAGTGAGAATAGCGTAGGGTTCCTGAACTGCGAAGAATCATTTGAGCGCAAAAATCACTGGGTTTACCAGAACTGGACTCTTGCTTGTAGGAAGACACTGATCCTGGGGTTTAACTCCTTTTCTGAAGACAAATTCAGACCAGAGTTCTCATCCCTTCAAAACACTCTGTTTTAAGGCAAGAATCATCCTCTTCTTTCCAGCGTATCCAATATAGTAAGAAACGTGAGCATGCCAAGAAAAACGAACTGTGTTTCCTTCTCATACAGACCATTTGTAGTTCAACTCTGCTTATGAAACTGATACAAAGCACAGCTGCACTTACATAAATCCTCATTGGTTAATAGTGAGAATAGCGTAGGGTTCGGTAACTGCGGAAAATCATTTGAACCAAAATTCACTGGGTATATCAGAAATGAACTCTTGCTTGTAGGAAGACACTGATCCTGGGGTTTAAGTCCGTTTCTGCAGGGAAATTCAGACCAGACTTCTCATTCCTGAAACACACTCTGTTGAAACGAAGAAGCACGCTCTTCTTTCCAGAGTCTAAAATACAGCAATAACCATAAGCATGCGGTGAAAAAAAGAACTGTGTTTACTATTCATACGGACCATATGTAGTTCTACTCTGATTATGGAACTGATACGGACGACTCCTCCTCTTACATAAATGCTGTTTAGGTAATAGTGTGAATATGTAGGGATCATGAACTGCGAAATATCATTTGAGCCCAAAATTCACTGGGTTTACCAGAAATGAACTCTTGCTTGTAGGAAGACACTGATCCTGGGGTTTAACTCTGTTTCTGAAGGCAAATTGAGACTAGAGTTCTCATCCCTGAAAATCACTCTGTTTTAAGGCAAGAATCATCCTCTTCTTTCCAGCGTCTCCAATATAGCAAGAAACATGAGCATGCCCAGAAAATAGAACTGTGTTTCCGACTCATACAGAAAATATGTAGTTCATCTCTGCTTATGAAACTGATACAAACCCCAGCTCCTCTTACATAAATCCTCTTTAGTTAATAGTGAGAATAGCATAGGTTTCGTGAACTGTGAAAAAATCATTTGAGCCCAAAATTCACTGGGTTTACCAGAAATGCACTCTTATTGTAGGAAGACACAGATCCTGGGGTTTAACTCTGTTTCTGCAGGGAAATGCAGACCAGAGTTCTCATCCCTGAAACACACTCTGTTTTAACGCAAGAAGCAAGCTCTTCTTTCCAGAGTCTACAATACAGCAAGAATCATGAGCCTGCCCTGAAAAAAAGAACTGTGTTTCCTACTCAGACGGACCATATGTAGTTCAACTCTGCTTATGAAATGATACAGTCCGCAGCTCCTCTTACATAAATGCTCTTTAGTTAATAGTGATGATGGCGTTGGCTTCTAGAACTGTGTAAACTCATTTGAGCCGAAAATTCACTTGGTTTACCAGAAATGAACACGTGCTTGCAGGAAGACACAGATCCTGGGGTTTAACTCCGTTTCTGAAGGGAAATTCAGACGAGAGTTCTCATCCCTGAAAAACACTCTGTTTTAAGGCAAGAATCATCCAATTCTTTCCAGCGTCTCAAATATACTAAGAAACATGAGCACACCAAGAAAAAAAGAACTGTGTTTCCATCTCCTACAGACCATATGTAATTCAACTCTGCTTATGAAACTGATACAAACCACAGCTCCTCTTACATAAATCCTCTTTAGTTAATAGTGAGAATAGCATATGGTTCGTGAACTGCGAAAAATCGTTTGAGCCCAAAATTCACTGGGTATACCAGAAATGAACTCTTGCTTGTAGGAAGACTCTGATCCTGGGGTTTAACTCCGTTTCTGCAGGGAAATTGAGACCAGAGTTCTCATTCCTGAAACACACTCTGTTTAAACGAAGAAGCACGCTCTTCTTTGCATAGTCTAAAATACAGCAATAACCATAATAATGCAGTTTAAAAAAGAACTGTGTTTCCTATTCATACGGACCATATGTAGTTCAACTCTGCTTATGAAACTAATACAGACCACACCTCCTCTTACATAAATGCTCTTTAGTTAATACTGAGAATATCGTAGGGTTCCTGAACTGCGAAAAATAATTTGAGCCCAAAAATCACTGGGTTTACCAAAACTGAACTCTTGCTTGTAGGAAGGCACTGATCCTGGGGTTTTACTCCTTTTCTGAAGACAAATTCAGACCAGAGTTCTCATCCCTTAAAAACACTCTGTTTTAAGGCAAGAATCATCCTCTTCTTTCCAGCGTCTAAAATATAGTAAGAAACATGAGCATGCCCCCCAAAAAAGAATTCTGTTTCCTACTCATACAGACCATATGTAGTTCTACTCTGCTTATGAAACTGATACAAAGAACAGCTGCTCTTACATAAATCCTCATTGGTTAATAGTGAGAATAACATAGGGTTCGTTAACTGTGAAAAATCATTTGAGCCCAAAATTCACTGGGTTTACCAGAAATGTTCTTGCTTGTAGGAAGACACAGATCCTGGGGTTTAACTCCTTTTCTGAAGGGAAATTCAGACCAGAGTTCTCATCCCTGAAACACACTCTGTTTAAACGAAGAAGCACGCTCTTCTTTCCAGAGTCTAAAACACAGCAATAACCATGAGCTTGGCCTGGAAAACAGAAATTTGTTTCCTATTCATACGGACCATGTGTAGTTCAACTCTGCTTTTGAAACTGATACAGACCACAGCTCCTCTTACATAAATGCTCTTTAGTTAATAGTGTGAATAGCATAGGGTTCCTGAACTGCAAAAAATCATTTGAGCACAAAAATCACTGGGCTTACCATAAATGAACTCTTGCCTTTAGGAAGACACTGATCCTGGGGTTTAACTCCTTTTCTGAAGACAAATTCAGACCAGAGTTCTCATCCCTGAAAAACACTCTGTTTTAAGGCAAGAATCATCCTATTCTTTCCAGCGTCTCCAATATAGTAAGAAACATGAGCATGCCCAGAAAAAAAGAACTGTGTTTCCTTCTCATACAGACCATATGTAGTTCAACTCTGCTTATGAAACTGATACAAAACACAGCTCCTCTGACATAAATCCTCTTTAGTTAATAGTGAGAATTGCGTATGGTTCGTGAACTGCGAAAAATCATTTGAGCCCAAAATTCACTGTGTTTACCAGAAATGAACTCTTGCTTGTAGGAAGACAATGATCCTGGGCTTTAACTCCGTTTCTGAAGGCAAATTCAGACCAGAGTTCTCATCCCTGAAAAGCACTCTGTTTTAAGGCAAGAATTATCCTCTCCTTTCAAGCGTCTCCTATATAGTAAGAAACATGAGCATGCCGCCCAAAAAAGAATTGTGTGTCCTACTCATACAGACCATATGTAGTTCAACTCTGCTTATGAAACTGATCCAAAGCACAGCTGCTCTTACATAAAACCTCTTTGGTTTATAGTGAGAATAGCGTATGGTTCGTGAACTGCGAAAAAACATTTGAGCCCCAAATTCACTGGGTTTACCAGAAATGAAATCTTGCTTGTAGGAAGACACAGATCCTGGGGTTTAACTCCTTTTCTGAAGGGAAATTCAGACCAGAGTTCTCATCCCTGAAACAAACTCTGTTTTAACGCAAGAAGCAAGCTCTTCTTTCCAGAGTCTAAAATACAGCAATAACCATGAGCATGGCCTGAAAAAAAGAACTCTGTTTCCTATTCATTCGGACCATATGTAGTTCAACTCTGCTTATGAAACTGATACAGACCACACCTCCTCTTACATAAATGCTCTTTAGTTATAGTGTGAATAGCGTAGGGTTCATGAACTGCGAAAAATCATTTGAGCCCAATAATCACTGGGTTTACCAGAAATGAACTCTTGCTTGAAGGAAGACACTGGTCCTGGAGTTTAACTCCTTTTCTGAAGACAAATTCAGACCAGAGTTCTCATCCCTGAAAAACACTCTGTTTTAAGGCAAGAATCATCCAATTCTTTCCAGCGTCTCAAATATACTAAGAAACATGAGCACACCAAGAAAAAAAGAACTGTGTTTCCATCTCCTACAGACCATATGTAATTCAACTCTGCTTATGAAACTGATACAAACCACAGCTCCTCTTACATAAATCCTCTTTAGTTAATAGTGAGAATAGCATATGGTTCGTGAACTGCGAAAAATCGTTTGAGCCCAAAATTCACTGGGTATACCAGAAATGAACTCTTGCTTGTAGGAAGACACTGATCCTGGGGTTTAACTCCGTTTCTGCAGGGAAATTGAGACCAGAGTTCTCATTCCTGAAACACACTCTGTTTAAACGAAGAAGCACGCTCTTCTTTGCATAGTCTAAAATACAGCAATAACCATAATAATGCAGTTTAAAAAAGAACTGTGTTTCCTATTCATACGGACCATATGTAGTTCAACTCTGCTTATGAAACTAATACAGACCACACCTCCTCTTACATAAATGCTCTTTAGTTAATACTGAGAATATCGTAGGGTTCCTGAACTGCGAAAAATAATTTGAGCCCAAAAATCACTGGGTTTACCAAAACTGAACTCTTGCTTGTAGGAAGGCACTGATCCTGGGGTTTTACTCCTTTTCTGAAGACAAATTCAGACCAGAGTTCTCATCCCTTAAAAACACTCTGTTTTAAGGCAAGAATCATCCTCTTCTTTCCAGCGTCTAAAATATAGTAAGAAACATGAGCATGCCCCCCAAAAAAGAATTCTGTTTCCTACTCATACAGACCATATGTAGTTCTACTCTGCTTATGAAACTGATACAAAGAACAGCTGCTCTTACATAAATCCTCATTGGTTAATAGTGAGAATAACATAGGGTTCGTTAACTGTGAAAAATCATTTGAGCCCAAAATTCACTGGGTTTACCAGAAATGTTCTTGCTTGTAGGAAGACACAGATCCTGGGGTTTAACTCCTTTTCTGAAGGGAAATTCAGACCAGAGTTCTCATCCCTGAAACACACTCTGTTTAAACGAAGAAGCACGCTCTTCTTTCCAGAGTCTAAAACACAGCAATAACCATGAGCTTGGCCTGGAAAACAGAAATTTGTTTCCTATTCATACGGACCATGTGTAGTTCAACTCTGCTTTTGAAACTGATACAGACCACAGCTCCTCTTACATAAATGCTCTTTAGTTAATAGTGTGAATAGCGTAGGGTTCCTGAACTGCAAAAAATCATTTGAGCACAAAAATCACTGGGCTTACCATAAATGAACTCTTGCCTTTAGGAAGACACTGATCCTGGGGTTTAACTCCTTTTCTGAAGACAAATTCAGACCAGAGTTCTCATCCCTGAAAAACACTCTGTTTTAAGGCAAGAATCATCCTATTCTTTCCAGCGTCTCCAATATAGTAAGAAACATGAGCATGCCCAGAAAAAAAGAACTGTGTTTCCTTCTCATACAGACCATATGTAGTTCAACTCTGCTTATGAAACTGATACAAAACACAGCTCCTCTGACATAAATCCTCTTTAGTTAATAGTGAGAATTGCGTATGGTTCGTGAACTGCGAAAAATCATTTGAGCCCAAAATTCACTGTGTTTACCAGAAATGAACTCTTGCTTGTAGGAAGACAATGATCCTGGGCTTTAACTCCGTTTCTGAAGGCAAATTCAGACCAGAGTTCTCATCCCTGAAAAGCACTCTGTTTTAAGGCAAGAATTATCCTCTCCTTTCAAGCGTCTCCTATATAGTAAGAAACATGAGCATGCCGCCCAAAAAAGAATTGTGTGTCCTACTCATACAGACCATATGTAGTTCAACTCTGCTTATGAAACTGATCCAAAGCACAGCTGCTCTTACATAAAACCTCTTTGGTTTATAGTGAGAATAGCGTATGGTTCGTGAACTGCGAAAAAACATTTGAGCCCCAAATTCACTGGGTTTACCAGAAATGAAATCTTGCTTGTAGGAAGACACAGATCCTGGGGTTTAACTCCTTTTCTGAAGGGAAATTCAGACCAGAGTTCTCATCCCTGAAACAAACTCTGTTTTAACGCAAGAAGCAAGCTCTTCTTTCCAGAGTCTAAAATACAGCAATAACCATGAGCATGGCCTGAAAAAAAGAACTCTGTTTCCTATTCATTCGGACCATATGTAGTTCAACTCTGCTTATGAAACTGATACAGACCACACCTCCTCTTACATAAATGCTCTTTAGTTATAGTGTGAATAGCGTAGGGTTCATGAACTGCGAAAAATCATTTGAGCCCAATAATCACTGGGTTTACCAGAAATGAACTCTTGCTTGAAGGAAGACACTGGTCCTGGAGTTTAACTCCTTTTCTGAAGACAAATTCAGACCAGAGTTCTCATCCCTGAAAAACACTCTGTTTTAAGGCAAGAATCATCCTATTCTTTCCAGCATCTCCAATATAGTAAGAAACGTGAGCATGCCAAGAAAAACGAACTGTGTTTCCTTCTCATACAGACCATTTGTAGTTCAACTCTGCTTATGAAACTGATACAAAGCACAGCTGCACTTACATAAATCCTCATTGGGTAATAGTGAGAATAGCGTAGGGTTCGGTAACTGCAGAAAATCATTTGAGCCCAAAATTCACTGGGTATATCAGAAATGAACTCTTGCTTGTAGGAAGACACTGATCCTGGGGTTTAAGTCTGTTTCTGCAGGGAAATTCAGACCAGACTTCTCATTCCTGAAACACACTCTGTTGAAACAAAGAAGCACGCTCTTCTTTCCAGAGTCTAAAATACAGCAATAACCATAAGCATGCGGTGAAAAAAAGAACTGTGTTTACTATTCATACGGACCATATGTAGTTCTACTCTGATTATGGAACTGATACAGACGACTCTTCCTCTTACATAAATGCTCTTTAGTTAATAGTGTGAATAGCGTAGGGATCATGAACTGCGAAAAATCATTTGAGCCCAAAATTCACTGGGTTTACCAGAAATGAACATTTGCTTGTAGAAAGACACTGATCCTGGGGTTTAACTCCGTTTCTGAAGGCAAATTCAGACCAGAGTTCTCATGCCTGAAACACACTCTGTTTTAACACAAGAAGCAAGCTCTTCATTCTAGAGTCTAAAATACAGCAAGAACCATGAGCATGCCCTGAAAAAAAAAAACTGTGTTTCCTACACAGACGGACCATATGTAGTTCAACTCTGCTTATGAAATTGATAAAAACCACAGCTCCTCTTATAAATTCTCTTTAGTTAATAGTGAGAATCATGTTGGGTTCGTGAACTGCAAAATATCATTTGGGCCAAAAAATCACTGGGTTTACCAGAACTGAACTCTTGCTTGTAGGAAGACACTGATCTTGGGGTTTAACTCTGTTTCTGAAGGCAAATTTAGACCAGAGTTCTCATCCCTGAAAATCACTCTGTTTTAAGGCAAGAATCATCCTCTTCTTTCCAGCGTCTCCAATATCGCAAGAAACATGAGTATGCCCAGAAAATAGAACTGTGTTTCCGACTCATACAGAAAATATGTAGTTCATCTCTGCTTATGAAACTGATACAAACCCCAGCTCCTCTTACATAAATCCTCTTTAGTTAATAGTGAGAATAGCATAGGGTTCGTGAACTGTGAAAAAATCATTTGAGCCCAAAATTCACTGGGTTTACCAGAAATGCACTCTTATTGTAGGAAGACACAGATCCTGGGGTTTAACTCTGTTTCTGCAGGGAAATGCAGACCAGAGTTCTCATCCCTGAAACACACTCTGTTTTAACGCAAGAAGCAAGCTCTTCTTTCCAGAGTCTACAATACAGCAAGAACCATAAGCCTGCCCTGAAAAAAGGAACTGTGTTTCCTACTCAGACGGACCATATGTAGTTCAACTCTGCTTATGAAATTATACAGTCCGCAGCTCCTCTTACATAAATGCTCTTTAGTTAATAGTGATGATGGCGTTGGCTTCTAGAACTGTGTAAACTCATTTGAGCCGAAAATTCACTTGGTTTACCAGAAATGAAAACGTGCTTGCAGGAAGACACAGATCCTGGGGTTTAACTCCGTTTCTGAAGGGAAATTCAGACGAGAGTTCTCATCCCTGAAAAACACTCTGTTTTAAGGCAAGAATCATCCTATTCTTTCCAGCGTCTCAAATATACTAAGAAACATGAGCACGCCAAGAAAAAAAGAACTGTGTTTCCTTCTCCTACAGACCATATGTAATTCAACTCTGCTTATGAAACTGATACAAATCACAGCTCCTCTGACATAAATCCTCTTTAGTTAATAGTGAGAATAGCATATGGTTCGTGAACTGCGAAAAATCGTTTGAGCCCAAAATTCACTGGGTATACCAGAAATGAACTCTTCCTTGTAGGAAGACACTGATCCTGGTGTTTAACTCCGTTTCTGCAGGGAAATTGAGACCAGAGTTCTCATTCCTGAAACACACTCTGTTGAAACGAAGAAGCACGCTCTTCTTTCCAGAGTCTAAAATACAGCAATAACCATTAGCATGGGGTTTAAAAAAGAACTGTGTTTCCTATTCATACGGACCATATGTAGTTCAACTCTGCTTATGAAACTAATACAGACCACACCTCCTCTTACATAAATGCTCTTTAGTTAATACTGAGAATATCGTAGGGATCCTGAACTGCGAAAAATAATTTGAGCCCAAAAATCACTGGGTTTACCAAAACTGAACTCTTGCTTGTAGGAAGGCACTGATCCTGGGGTTTTACTCCTTTTCTGAAGACAAATTCAGACCAGAGTTCTCATCCCTTAAAAACACTCTGTTTTAAGGCAAGAATCATCCTCTTCTTTCCAGCGTCTCCAATATAGTAAGAAACATGAGTATGCCCCCCAAAAAAGAATTCTGTTTCCTACTCATACAGACCATATGTAGTTCAACTCTGCTTATGAAAATGATACAAAGAACAGCTGCTCTTACATAAATCCTCATTGGTTAATAGTGAGAATAGCATAGTGTTCGTTAACTGTGAAAAATCATTTGAGCCCAAAATTCACTGGGTTTACCAGAAATGTACTCTTGCTTGTAGGAAGACACAGATCCTGGGGTTTAATTCCTTTTCTGAAGGGAAATTCAGACCAGAGTTCTCATCCCTGAAACACACTCTGTTTAAACGAAGAAGCACGCTCTTCTTTCCAGAGTCTAAAACACAGCAATAACCATGAGCTTGGCCTGGAAAACAGATATTTGTTTCCTATTCATACGGACCATGTGTAGTTCAACTCTGCTTATGAAACTGATACAGACCACAGCTCCTCTTACATAAATGCTCTTTAGTTAATAGTGTGAATAGCGTAGGGTTCCTGAACTGCGAAAAATCATTTGAGCACAAAAATCACTGGGTTTACCATAAATGAACTCTTGCCTGTAGGAAGACACTGATCCTGGGGTTTAACTCCTTTTCTGAAGACAAATTCAGACCAGAGTTCTCATCCCTGAAAAACACTCTGTTTTAAGGCAAGAATCATCCTTTTCTTTCCAGCGTCTCCAATATAGTAAGAAACATGAGCATGCCCAGAAAAAAAGAACTGTGTTTCCTTCTCATACAGACCATATGTAGTTCAACTCTGCTTATGAAACTGATACAAAACACAGCTCCTCTGACATAAATCCTCTTTAGTTAATAGTGAGAATAGCATATGGTTCGTGAACTGCGCAAAATCATTTGGGCCAAAAAATCACTGGTTTTACCAGAAATGAACTCTTGCTTGAAGGAAGACACTGATCCTTGGGTTTAACTCCGTTTCTGAAGACAAATTCAGACCAGAATTCTCAACCCTGAAAAACACTCTGTTTTAAGGCAAGAAGCAAGCTCTTCTTCCAGCGTCTCCAATACAGCAAGAACCATGAGCAGGCCAAGAAACAAAAGAACTGTGTTTCCTACTCATACAGACCATATGTAGTTCAACGCTGCTTATGAACCTGATACAAAGCACAGCTGCTCTTACATAAATCCTCATTGGTTAATAGTGAGAATAGCATATGGTTCCTTAACTATGAAAAACCATTTGAGCCCAAAATTCAGTGGGTTTACCAGAAATGTACTCTTGCTTGTAGGAAGACACAGATCCTGGAGTTTAACTCCTTTTCTGCAGGGAAATTCAGACCAGAGTTCTCATCCCTGAAACACACTCTGTTTTAACACAAGAAGCAAGCTCTTCATTCTAGAGTCTAAAATACAGCAAGAACCATGAGCATGCCCTGAAAAAAAAAATGTGTTTCCTACACAGACTGACCATATGTAGTTCAACTCTGCTTATGAAACTGATAAAAACCTCAGCTTCTCTTACATAAATTCTCTTTGTTTAATAGTGAGAATCATGTTGGGTTCGTGAAATACGAAAAATCATTTGGGCCAAAAAATCACTGGTTGTACCAGAAATGAACTCTTGCTTGTAGGAAGACACTGATCCTGGGGTTTTACTCCGTTTCTGAAGGCAAATTCAGACCAGAGTTCTCATCCCTGAAAAACACTCTGTTTTAAGTCAAGAATCATCCTCTTCTTTCCAGTGTCTCCAATATAGTAAGAAATATGAGCATGCCCAGAAAATAGAACTGTGTTTCCGACTCATACAGAAAATATGTAGTTCAACTCTGCTTATGAAACTGATACAAACCACAGCTCCTCTTACATAAATCCTCTTTAGTTAATAGAGAGAATAGCATAGGGTTCGTGAACTGTGAAAAATCAATTGAGCCCAAAATTCACTGGGTTTACCAGAAATGCACTCTTATTGTAGTAAGACACAGATCCTGCGGTTTAACTCCGTTTCTGCAGGGAAATTCAGACCAGAGTTCTCATCCCTGAAACACACTCTGTTTTAACGAAGAAGCAGGCTCTTCTTTCCAGAGTCTAAAATACAGCAAGAATCATGAGCATTGCCTGAATCAAGAACTGTGTTTCCTATTCATACGGACCATATTTAGTTCAACTCTGCTTATGAAACTGATACAGACCACACCTCCTCTTACATAAATGCTCTTTAGTTAATAGTGAGAATATCATAGGGTTCCTGAACTGAGAAAAATCATTTGAGCCCCAAAATCACTGGGTTTACCATAAATGAACTCTTGCCTGTAGGAAGACACTGATCCTGGGGTTTTACTCCTTTTCTGAAGACAAATTCAGACCAGAGTTCTCATCCCTGAAAAACACTCTGTTTTAAGGCAAGAATCATCCTCTTCTTTCCAGCGTTTCCAATATAGTAAGAAACATGAGCATGCCCCCCAAAAAAGAATTCTGTTTCCTACTCATACAGACCATATGTAGTTCAACTCTGCTTATGAAACTGATACAAAGAACAGCTGCTCTTACATAAATCCTCATTGGTTAATAGTGAGAATAGCATAGTGTTCGTTAACTGTGAAAAATCATTTGAGCCCAAAATTCACTGGGTTAACAGAAATGTACTCTTGCTTGTAGGAAGACACAGATCCTGGGGTTTAACTCCGTTTCTGCAGGGAAATTGAGACCAGAGTTCTCAATCCTGAAACACACTCTGTTGAAACGAAGAAGCACGCTCTTCTTTCCAGAGTCTAAAATACAGCAATAACCATTAGCATGGGGTTTAAAAAAGAACTGTGTTTCCTATTCATACGGACCATATGTAGTTCAACTCTGCTTATGAAACTAATACAGACCACACCTCCTCTTACATAAATGCTCTTTAGTTAATAGAGAGAATAGCATAGGGTTCGTGAACTGTGAAAAATCATTTGAGCCCAAAATTCACTGGGTTTACCAGAAATGCACTCTTATTGTAGTAAGACACAGATCCTGCGGTTTAACTCCGTTTCTGCAGGGAAATTCAGACCAGAGTTCTCATCCCTGAAACACACTCTGTTTTAACGAAGAAGCAGGCTCTTCTTTCCAGAGTCTAAAATACAGCAAGAATCATGAGCATTGCCTGAAACAAGAACTGTGTTTCCTATTCATAAGGACCATATTTAGTTCAACTCTGCTTATGAAACTGATACAGACCACACCTCCTCTTACATAAATGCTCTTTAGTTAATAGTGAGAATATCATAGGGTTCCTGAACTGAGAAAAATCATTTGAGCCCCAAAATCACTGGGTTTACCATAAACGAACTCTTGCCTGTAGGAAGACACTGATCCTGGGGTTTTACTCCTTTTCTGAAGACAAATTCAGACCAGAGTTCTCATCCCTGAAAAACACTCTGTTTTAAGGCAAGAATCATCCTCTTCTTTCCAGCGTTTCCAATATAGTAAGAAACATGAGCATGCCCCCCAAAAAAGAATTCTGTTTCCTACTCATACAGACCATATGTAGTTCAACTCTGCTTATGAAACTGATACAAAGAACAGCTGCTCTTACATAAATCCTCATTGGTTAATAGTGAGAATAGCATAGTGTTCGTTAACTGTGAAAAATCATTTGAGCCCAAAATTCACTGGGTTAACAGAAATGTACTCTTGCTTGTAGGAAGACACAGATCCTGGGGTTTAACTCCTTTTCTGAAGGGAAATTCAGACCAGAGTTCTCATCCCTGAAACACACTCTGTTTTAACGAAGAAGCAGGCTCTTCTTTCCAGAGTCTAAAATACAGCAAGAATCATGAGCATTGCCTGAAACAAGAACTGTGTTTCCTATTCATACGGACCATATTTAGTTCAACTCTGCTTATGAAACTGATACAGACCACATCTCCTCTTACATACATGCTCTTTAGTTAATAGTGAGAATATCATAGGGTTCCTGAACTGAGAAAAATCATTTGAGCCCCAAAATCACTGGGTTTACCATAAATGAACTCTTGCCTGTAGGAAGACACTGATCCTGGGGTTTAATTCCTTTTCTGAAGACAAATTCAGACCAGAGCTCTCATCCCTGAAAAACACTCTGTTTTAAGGCAAGAATCATCCTCTTCTTTCCAGCGTATCCAATATAGTAAGAAACATGAGCATGCCCAGAAAAAAAGAACTGTGTTTCCTTCTCATACAGACCATATGTAGTTCAACTCTGCTTATGAAACTGATACAAAACACAGCTCCTCTGACATAAATCCTCTTTAGTTAATAGTGAGAATAGGGTATGGTTCGTGAACTGCAAAAAATCATTTGAGCCCAAAATTCCCTGGGTTTACCAGAAATGAACACTTGCTTGTAGGAAGACACTAATCCTGGGGTTTAACTCCTTTTATGAAGAAAAATTCAGACCAGAGTTCTCATCCCTGAGAAGCACACTGTTTTAAGGCAAGAATCATCCTATTCTTTCCAGTGTCTCCAATATAGTAAGAAACATGAGCATGCCCAGAAAAAAAGAACTGTGTTTCCTTCTCATACAGACCATATGTAGTTCAACTCTGCTTATGAAACTGATACAAAGCACAGCTGCTCTTACATAGATCCTCATTGGTTAATAGTGAGAATAGCATAGGGTTCTGTAACTGCGAAAAATCATTTGAGCCCAAAAATCTCTGGGTAACCAGAAATGAACTCTTGCTTGTAGGAAGACACAGATCCTGGGGTTTAACTCCTTTTCTGCAGGGAAATTCAGACCAGAGTTCTCATCCCTGAAACACACTCTGTTTTAACGAAGAAGCAGGCTCTTCTTTCCAGAGTCTAAAATACAGCAAGAATCATGAGCATTGCCTGAAACAAGAACTGTGTTTCCTATTCATACGGACCATATTTAGTTCAACTCTGCTTATGAAACTGATACAGACCACACCTCCTCTTACATAAATGCTCTTTAGTTAATAGTGAGAATATCATAGGGTTCCAGAACTGAGAAAAATCATTTGAGCCCCAAAATCACTGGGTTTACCATAAATGAACTCTTGCCTGTAGGAAGACACTGATCCTGGGGTTTAATTCCTTTTCTGAAGACATATTCAGACCAGAGCTCTCATCCCTGAAAAACACTCTGTTTTAAGGCAAGAATCATCCTCTTCTTTCCAGCGTATCCAATATAGTAAGAAACATGAGCATGCCCAGAAAAAAAGAACTGTGTTTCCTTCTCATACAGACCATATGTAGTTCAACTCTGCTTATGAAACTGATACAAAACACAGCTCCTCTGACATAAATCCTCTTTAGTTAATAGTGAGAATAGGGTATGGTTCGTGAACTGCAAAAAATCATTTGAGCCCAAAATTCCCTGGGTTTACCAGAAATGAACACTTGCTTGTAGGAAGACACTAATCCTGGGGTTTAACTCCTTTTATGAAGACAAATTCAGACCAGAGTTCTCATCCCTGAGGAGCACACTGTTTTAAGGCAAGAATCATCCAATTCTTTCCAGTGTCTCCAATATAGTAAGAAACATGAGCATGCCCAGAAAAAAAGAACTGTGTTTCCTTCTCATACAGACCATATGTAGTTCAACTCTGCTTATGAAACTGAAACAAACCACAGCTCCTCTTACATAAATCCTCTTAGGTTAATAGTGAGAATAGCGTATGGTTGGAGAAATGCGAAGAATCATTTGAGCCCAAAATTCACTGTGTTTACCAGAAATGAACTCTTGCTTGTAGGAAGACACTGATCCTGGGGTTTAACTCCGTTTCTGCAGGGAAATTCAGACCAGAGTTCTCATTCCTGAAACACACCCTGATTAAACGAAGAAGCACCCTCTTCTTTCCAGAGTTTAAAATACAGCAATAACCATAAGCATGCGGTGAAAAAAAGAAGTGTGTTTCCTATTCATATGACCATATGTAGTTCAACTCTGCTTATGAAACTGATACAGACCACACCTCCTCTTACATAAATGCTCTTTAGTTAATAGTGAGAATATCATAGGGTTCCTGAACTGAGAAAAATCATTTGAACCCAAAAATCACTGGGTTTACCAAAACTGAACTCTTGCTTGTAGGAAGACACTGATCCTGGGGTTAACTCCTTTTCTGAAGACAAATTCAGACCAGAATTCTCAACCCTGAAAAACACTCTGTTTTAAGGCAAGAAGCAAGCTCTTCTTCCAGCGTCTCCAATACAGCAAGAACCATGAGCATGCCCAGAAACAAAAGAACTGTGTTTCCTACTCATACAGACCATATGTAGTTCAACGCTGCTTATGAACCTGATACAAAGCACAGCTGCTCTTACATAAATCCTCATTGGTTAATAGTGAGAATAGCGTAAGGTTCCTTAACTGTGAAAAATCATTTGAGCCCAAAATTCAGTGGGTTTACCAGAAATGTACTCTTGCTTGT
Organism: Onychomys leucogaster; assembly: GCA_949786385.1. Lineage (NCBI taxonomy): Eukaryota > Metazoa > Chordata > Mammalia > Rodentia > Cricetidae > Onychomys > Onychomys leucogaster. The sequence goes on from CATKUP010000109.1 coordinate 874,471, forward strand.
AGGAAGACACAGATCCTGGGGTTTAACTCCTTTTCTGCAGGGAAATTCAGACCAGAGTTCTCATCCCTGAAACACACTCTGTTTAAACTAAGAAGTAGGCTCTTCTTTCCAGAGTCTAAAATACAGCAATAACCATGAGCATGGCCTGAAAAAAAGAACTCTGTTTCCTATTCATATGGACCATATGTAGTTCACCTCTGCTTATGAAACTGATACAGACCACACCTCCTCTTACATAAATGCTGTTTAGTTAATAGTGTGAATAGCGTAGGGTTCCTGAACTGTGAAAAATCATTTGAGCCCCAAAATCACTGGGTTTACCATAAATGAACTCTTGCCTGTAGGAAGACACTGATCCTGGGGTTTAATTCCGTTTCTGAAGGCAAATATAGACCAGAGTTCTCATCCCTGAAAAACACTCTGTTTTAAGGCAAGAATCATCCTATTCTTTCCAGCGTCTCCAATATAGTAAGAAACATGAGCATGCCCAGAAAAAAAGAACTGTGTTTCCTACTCATACAGACCATATGTAGTTCAACTCTGCTTATGAAACTGATACAAAGCACAGCTGCTCTTAGATAAATCCTCTTTGGTTAATCGTGAGAATAGCGTATGGTTCTGAACTGCGATAAAACATTTGAGACCCAAATTCACTGGGTTCACCAGAAATGAAATCTTGCTTGTAGGAAGACACAGATTCTGGGGTTTAACTCTTTTCTGAAGGGAAATTCAGACCAGAGTTCTCATCCCTGAAAAGCACACTTTTTTAAGGCAAGAATCATCCTATTCTTTCCAGTGTCTCCAATATAGTAAGAAACATGAGCATGCCCAGAAAAAAAGAACTGTGTTTCCTTCTCATACAGACCATATGTAGTTCAACTCTGCTTATGAAACTGAAACAAACCACAGCTCCTCTTACATAAATCCTCTTAGGTTAATAGTGAGAATAGCGTATGGTTCGAGAACTGCGAAAAGTCATTTGAGCCCAAAATTCACTGGGTTTACCATAAATGAACTCTTGCCTGTAGGAAGACACTGATCCTGGGGTTTAATTCCGTTTCTGAAGGCAAATTCAGACCAGAGTTCTCATCCCTGAAAAACACTCTGTTTTAAGGCAAGAATCATCCTATTCTTTCCAGCGTCTCCAATATAGTAAGAAACATGAGCATGCCCAGAAAAAAAGAACTGTGTTTCCTACTCATACAGACCATATGTAGTTCAACTCTGCTTATGAAACTGATACAAAGAACAGCTGCTCTTAGATAAATCCTCTTTGGTTAATAGTGAGAATAGCGTATGGTTCGTGAACTGCGAAAAAACATTTGAGACCCAAATTCACTGGGTTTACCAGAAATGAAATCTTGCTTGTAGGAAGACACAGATTCTGGGGTTTAACACCTTTTCTGAAGGGAAATTCAGACCAGAGTTCTCATCCCTGAAACAAACTCTGTTTTAACGCAAGAAGCAAGCTCTTCATTCCAGAGTCTAAAATACAGCAATAACAATGAGCATGGCCTGGAAAACAGAACTCTGTTTCCTATTCATATGGACCATATGTAGTTCAACTCTGCTTATGAAACTGATACAGACCACACCTCCACTTACTTAAATGCTCTTTAGTTAATAGTGTGAATAGCATAGGGTTCCTGAACTGTGAAAAATCATTTGAGCCCAAAAATCACTGGGTTTACCAAAAATGAACTCTTGCTTGTAGGAAGACACTGATCCTGGGGTTTAACTCCTTTTCTGAAGACAAATTCAGACCAGATTTCTCATCCCTGGAAACAAACACTGTTTTAACGCAAGAGGCAAGCTCTTCATTCTAGAGTCTAAAATACAGCAAGAACCATGAGCATGCCCTGAAAAAAAAACTGTGTTTCCTACTCAGACGGACCATATGTAGTTCAACTCTGCTTATGAAACTAATAAAAACCACAGCTCCTCTTACATAAATTCTCTTTAGTTAATAGTGAGAATCATGTTGGGCTCGTGAAATGCGAAAAATCATTTGGGCCAAAAAATCACTGGTTGTACCAGAAATGAACTCTTGCTTGTAGGAAAACACTGATCCTGGGGTTTTACTCCGTTTCTGAAGGCAAATTCAGACCAGAGTTCTCATCCCTGAAAAACACTCTGTTTTAAGGCAAGAATCATCCTCTTCTTTCCAGTGTCTCCAATATAGTAAGAAATATGAGCATGCCCAGAAAATAGAACTGTGTTTCCGACTCATACAGAAAATATGTAGTTCAACTCTGCTTATGAAACTGATACAAACCACAGCTCCTCGTACATAAATCCTCTTTAGTTAATAGTGAGAATACCGTAGGGTTCGTGAACTGTGAAAAATCATTTGAGCCCAAAATTCACTGGGTTTACCAGAAATGCACTCTTATTGTAGTAAGACACAGATCCTGCGGTTTAACTCCGTTTCTGCAGGGAAATTCAGACCAGAGTTCTCATCCCTGAAACACACTCTGTTTTAACGAAGAAGCAGGCTCTTCTTTCCAGAGTCTAAAATACAGCAAGAATCATGAGCATTGCCTGAAACAAGAACTGTGTTTCCTATTCATACGGACCATATTTAGTTCAACTCTGCTTATGAAACTGATACAGACCACACCTCCTCTTACATAAATGCTCTTTAGTTAATAGTGAGAATATCATAGGGTTCCTGAACTGAGAAAAATCATTTGAGCCCCAAAATCACTGGGTTTACCATAAATGAACTCTTGCCTGTAGGAAGACACTGATCCTGGGGTTTAATTCCTTTTCTGAAGACAAATTCAGACCAGAGCTCTCATCCCTGAAAAACACTCTGTTTTAAGGCAAGAATCATCCTATTCTTTCCAGCGTCTCCAATATAGTAAGAAACATGAGCATGCCCAGAAAAAAAGAACTGTGTTTCCTTCTCATGCAGACCATATGTAGTTCAACTCTGCTTATGAAACTGATACAAACCACAGCTCCTCTTACATAAATCCTCTTTAGTAAATAGTGAGAATAGTGCATGGTTCGTGAACTGCGAAAAATCATTTGAGCCCCAAATTCATTGGGTTTACCAGAAATGAACACTTGCTTGTAGGAGGACCCTGATGCTGGGGTTTAACTCCGTTTCTGATGGCAAATTCAGACCAGAGTTCTCATCCCTGAAAAACACTCTGTTTTAAGGCAAGAATCATCCTATTCTTTCCAGCGTCTCCAATATAATATGAAACATGAGCATGCCAAGAAAAAAAAACTGTGTTTCCTTCTCCTACAGACCATATGAAAATCAACTCTGCTTATGAAACTGATACAAACCACAGCTCCTCTTACATAAATCCTCTTTAGTTAATAGTGAGAATAGCATATGGTTCGTGAACTGCGAAAAATCATTTGAGCCCAAAATTCACTGGGTATACCAGAAAGAACTCTTCCTTGTAAGAAGACACTGACCCTGGGGTTTAACTCTGTTTCTGCAGGGAAATTGAGACCAGAGTTCTCATTCCTGAAAAACACTCTGTTTAAATGAAGAAGCACGCTCTTCTTTCCAAAGTCTAAAATACAGCAATAACCATAAGCATGCGGTGAAAAAAAGAAAGGTGTTTCCTATTCATACGGACCATATGTAGTTCAACTCTGCTTATGAAACTAATACAGACCACACCTCCTCTTACATAAATGCTCTTTAGTTAATAGTGAGAAAATCGTAGGGTTCCTGAACTGCGAAAAATCATTTGAGCCCAAAAATCACTGGGTTTACCAAAACTGAACTCTTGCTTGTAGGAAGACAATGATCCTGTGGTTTAACTCCGTTTCTGAAGGCAAATTCAGACCAGAGTTCTCATCCCTGAAAAGCACTCTGTTTTAAGGCAAGAATTATCCTCTCCTTTCAAGTGTCTCCAATATAGTAAGAAACATGAGCATGCCCCCCAAAAAAGAATTGTGTTTCCTACTCATACAGACCATATTTAGTTCAACTCTGCTTTTGAAACTGATACAAAACACAGCTCCTCTGACATAAATCCTCTTTAGTTAATAGTGAGAATAGCGCATGGTTCGTGAACTGCGAAAAATCATTTGAGCCCAAAATTCACTGTGTTTACCAGAAATGAACTCTTGCTTGTAGGAAGACACAGATCCTGGGGTTTAACTCCTTTTCTGAAGGGAAATTCAGACCAGAATTCTCATCCCTGAAACAAACTCTGTTTTAACGCAAGAAGCAAGCTCTTCTTTCCAGAGTCTAAAATACAGCAATAACCATGAGCATGGCCTGAAAAAAAGAACTCTGTTTCCTATTTATTCGGACCATATGTAGTTCAACTCTGCTTATGAAACTGATACAGACCATACCTCCTCTTACATAAATGCTCTTTAGTTAATAGTGTGAATAGCGTAGTGTTCATGAACTGCGAAAAATCATTTGAGCCAAATAATCACTGGGTTTACCAGAAATGAACTCTTGCTTGAAGGAAGACACTGGTCCTGGGGTTTAACTCCTTTTCTGAAGACAAATTCAGACCAGAGTTCTCATCCCTGAAAAACACTCTGTTTTAAGGCAAGAATCATCCTATTCTTTCCAGAATCTCCAATATAGTAAGAAACGTGAGCATGCCAAGAAAAAAGAACTGTGTTTCCTTCTCCTACAGACCATATGTAGTTCAACTCTGCTTATGAAACTGATACAGACCACAGCTCCTCTTGCATAAATCCTCTTTAGTTAATAGTGAGAATAGCGCATGGTTCGTGAACTGCGAAAAATCATTTAAGCCCCAAATTCACTGGGTTTACCAGAAATGAACTCTTGCTTGTAGGCGGACCCTGATGCTGGGGTTTAACTCCATTTCTGAAGCAAATTCAGACCAGAGTTCTCATCCCTGAAAACACTCTGTTTTAAGGCAAGAATCATCCTCTCCTTTCAAGTGTCTCCAATATAGTAAGAAAAAAGAGCATACCCCCCAAAAAAGAACTGTGTTTGCTACTCATACAGACCATATGTAGTTCAACTCTGCTTATGAAACTGATACAAAGCACAGCTGCTGTTACATAAATCCTCTTTGGTTTATAGTGAAAATAGTGCATGGTTCGTGAACTGCGAAAAATCATTTGAGCCCAAAATTCACTGGGTTTACCAGAAATGAACTCTTGCTTTTAGGAAGACACTGATGCTGGGCTTTAACTCCGTTTCTGAAGGCAAATTCAGACCAGAGTTCTCATCCCTGAAACACACTCTGTTTTAATGCAAGAAGCAAGCTCTTCATTCTAGAGTCTCCAATACAGCAAGAACCATGAGCATGCGCTGAAAAAAAGAAATGTGTTTCCTATTCATACGGACCATATGTAGTTCAACTCTGCTTATGAAACTAATACAGACCACACCTCCTCTTACATAAATGCTCTTTAGCTAATAGTGAGAAAATCGTAGGGTTCCTGAACTGCGAAAAATAATTTGAGCCCAAAAATCACTGGGTTTACCAAAACTGAACTCTTGCTTGTAGGAAGACAATGATCCTGTGGTTTAACTCCGTTTCTGAAGGCAAATTCAGACCAGAGTTCTCATTCCTGAAACACACTCTGTTTAAACAAAGAAGCACGCTCTTATTTCCAGAGTCTAAAATACAGCAATAACCATAAGCATGCGGTGAAAAAAAGAACTGTGTTTCCTATTCATATGGACCATATGTAGTTCTACTCTGCTTATGGAACTGATACAGACGACTCCTCCTCTTACATAAATCCTCTTTAGTTAATAGTGAGAATAGCGAAAGGTTCGTGAACTGTGAAAAAATCATTTGAGCCCAAAATTCACTGGGTTTACCAGAAATGCACTCTTATTGTAGGAAGACACAGATCCTGGGGTTTAACTCTGTTTCTGCAGGGAAATTCATACCAGAGTTCTCATCACTGAAATACACTCTGTTTTAACGAAGAAGCAGGCTCTTCTTTCCAGAGTCTAAAATACAGCAAGAACCATGAGTATGGCCTGAAAAAAGAACTGTGTTTCCTATTCATACGGACCAAAATTAGTTCAACTCTGCTTTTGAAACTCATACAGACCACACCTCGTCTTACATAATTGCTCTTTTTTTTAATAGTGAGAATAGCGTTCGGTTCCTGAACTTCGAAAAATCATTTGAGTCCAAAATTCACTGTGTTTACCAGAACTGAAATCTTTCTTGTAGGAAGACACAGATCCTGGGGTTTAACTCCGTTTCTGAAGACAAAGTGAGACCAGAATGCTCAACCCTGAAAAACACTCTGTTTTAAGGCAGGATGCAAGCTCTTCTTTCCAGCGTCTCCAATACAGCAAGAACCATGAGCATGCGCTGAAAAAAAGAACTGTGTTTCCTATTCATACGGACCATATGTAGTTCAACTCTGCTTATGAAACTGATACAGACCACACCTCCTCTTACATAAATGCTCTTAAGTTAATAGTGAGAATAGCGTAGGATTCCTGAACTGCGAAAAATCATTTGAGCCCAAAAATCACTGGGTTTACCAAAACTGAACTCTATCTTGTAGGAAGATACTGATCCTGGGGTTTAACTCCTTTTCTGAAGACAAATTCAGACCAGAGTTGTCATCCCTGAAAAACACTCTGTTTTAAGGCAAGAATCATACTCTTCTTTCCAGCGTCTCCAATATAGTAAGAAACATGAGCATGCCCAGAAAAAAAGAACTGTGTTTCCTTCTCCTACAGACCATATGTAGTTCAACTCTGCTTATGAATCTGATACATACCACAGCTCCTCTTACATAAATCCTCTTTGGTTAATAATGAGAATAGCGTATGGTTCGTGAACTGCGAAAAATCATTTGAGCCCCAAATTCACTGGGTATACCAGAAAGAACTCTTGCTTGTAGGAAGACACTGATCCTGGGGTATAACTCTGTTTCTGCAGGGAAATTAAGACCAGAGTTCTCATTCCTGAAATACACTCTGTTTAAACGAAGAAGCACGCTCTTCTTTCCAAATTCTAAAATACAGCAATAACCATAAGCATGCGGTGAAAAAAAGAAATGTGTTTCCTATTCATACGGACCATATGTAGTTCAACTCTGCTTATGAAACTAATACAGACCACACCTCCTCTTACATAAATGCTCTTTAGTTAATAGTGAGAAAATCGTAGGGTTCCTGAACTGCGAAAAATAATTTGAGCCCAAAAATCACTGGGTTTACCAAAACTGAACTCTTGCTTGTAGGAAGACAATGATCCTGTGGTTTAACTCCGTTTCTGAAGGCAAATTCAGACCAGAGTTCTCATCCCTGAAAAGCACTCTGTTTTAAGGCAAGAATTATCCTCTCCTTTCAAGTGTCTCCAATATAGTAAGAAACATGAGCATGCCCCCCAAAAAAGAATTGTGTTTCCTACTCATACAGACCATATTTAGTTCAACTCTGCTTTTGAAACTGATACAAAACACAGCTCCTCTGACATAAATCCTCTTTAGTTAATAGTGAGAATAGCGCATGGTTCGTGAACTGCGAAAAATCATTTGAGCCCAAAATTCACTGTGTTTACCAGAAATGAACTCTTGCTTGTAGGAAGACACAGATCCTGGGGTTTAACTCCTTTTCTGAAGGGAAATTCAGACCAGAATTCTCATCCCTGAAACAAACTCTGTTTTAACGCAAGAAGCAAGCTCTTCTTTCCAGAGTCTAAAATACAGCAATAACCATGAGCATGGCCTGAAAAAAGAACTCTGTTTCCTATTTATTCGGACCATATGTAGTTCAACTCTGCTTATGAAACTGATACAGACCATACCTCCTCTTACATAAATGCTCTTTAGTTAATAGTGTGAATAGCGTAGTGTTCATGAACTGCGAAAAATCATTTGAGCCAAATAATCACTGGGTTTACCAGAAATGAACTCTTGCTTGAAGGAAGACACTGGTCCTGGGGTTTAACTCCTTTTCTGAAGACAAATTCAGACCAGAGTTCTCATCCCTGAAAAACACTCTGTTTTAAGGCAAGAATCATCCTATTCTTTCCAGAATCTCCAATATAGTAAGAAACGTGAGCATGCCAAGAAAAAAGAACTATGTTTCCTTCTCCTACAGACCATATGTAGGTCAACTCTGCTTATGAAACTGATACAAACCACAGCTCCTCTTACATAAATCCGCTTTAGTTAATAGTAAGAATAGCGTAGGGTTCCTGAACTGCGAAAAATCATTTGAGCCCAAAAATCACTGGGTTTACCAGAACTGAACTCTTGCTTGTAGAAAGACACTGATCCTGGGGTTTAACTCCTTTTCTGAAGACAAATTCAGACCAGAGTTCTCATCCCTGAAAAACTCTCTGTTTTAAGGCAAGAATCATCCTCTTCTTTCCAGAGTCTCCAATATAGTAAGAAACGTGAGCATGCCAAGAAAAAATAACTGTGTTTCCTTCTCATACAGACCATTTGTAGTTCAACTCTGCTTATGAAACTGATACAAAGCACAGGTGCACTTACATAAATCCTCATTGGTTAATAATGAGAATAGCGTAGGGTTCGGTAACTGCGGAAAATCATTTGAGCCCAAAATTCACTGGGTATATCAGAAATGAACTCTTGCTTGTAGGAAGACACTGATCCTGGGGTTTAAGTCCATTTCTGCAGGGTAATTCATACCAGACCTCTCATTCCTGAAACACACTCTGTTTAAACGAAGAAGCACGCTCTTCTTTCCAGAGTCTAAAATACAGCAATAACCATAAGCATGCGGTGAAAAAAAGAACTGTGTTTACTATTCATACGGACCATATGTAGTTCTACTCTGCTTATGGAACTGATACACACGACTCCTCCTCTTACATAAATGCTCTTTAGTTAATAGTGTGAATAGCGTAGGGATCATGAACTGCGAAAAATCATTTGAGCCCAAAATTCACTGGGTTTACCAGAAATGAACTCTTGCTTGTAGGAAGACACTGATCCTGGGGTTTAACTCCGTTTCTGAAGGCAAATTGAGACCAGAGTTCTCATCCGTGAAAATCACTCTGTTTTAAGGCAAGAATCATCCTCTTCTTTCCAGCGTCTCTATTATAGTAAGAAACATGAGCATGCCCAGAAAATAGAACTGTGTTTCAGACTCATACAGAAAATATGTAGTTCAGCTCTGCTTATGAAACTGATACAAACAACAGCTCCTCTTACATAAATCCTGTTTAGTTAAAAGTGAGAATAGCATAGGGTAGGTGAACTGCAAAAAATCATTTGAGCCCAAAATTCACTGGGTTTACCAGAAATGCACTCTTATTGTAGGAAGACACAAATCCTGGGGTTTAACTCCTTTTCTGAAGACAAATTCAGACCACAGTTCTCATTCCTGAAACACACTGTGTTTTAAGGCAAGAATCAACCTCTTCTTTCCAGCGTCTCCAATATAGTAAGAAACATGAGCATGCCCAGAAAAAAAGAACTGTGTTTCCTTCTCCTACAGACCATATGTAGTTCAACTCTGCTTATGAAACTGATACAGACCACAGCTCCTCTTGCATAGATGCTCTGTAGTTAATAGTGAGAATAGTGTAGGGTTCCTGAACTGCGAAAAATCATTTGAGCCCAAAATTCACTGGGTTAACCAGAAATGCACTCTTATTGTAGGAAGACACAAATCCTGGGGTTTAACTCCGTTTCTGCAGGGAAATTCAGACCAGAGTTCTCATTCCTGAAACACACTCTGTTTAAACGAAGAAGCACGCTCTTCTTTCCAGAGTCTGAAATACAGCAATAACCATGAGCATGCGCTGAAAAAAAGAACTGGGTTTCCTATTCAAACGGACCATATGTAGTTCAACTCTGCTTATGAAACTGATACAGACCACACCTCTTCTTGCATAAATGCTCTTTAGTTAATAGTGAGAATAGCATTGGGTCCTGAACTGTGAAAAATCATTTGAGCCCAAAAATCACTGGGTTTACCAAAAATGAACTCTTTCTTGTAGGAAGACACTGATCCTGGGGTTTAACTCCTTTTCTGAAGTCAAATTCAGACCACAGTTCTCATCCCTGATAAACACTCTGTTTTAAGGCAAGAATCATCCTCTTCTTTCCAGCGTCTCCAATATAGTAAGAAACATGAGCATGCCCAGAAAAAAAGAACTGTGTTTCCTTCTCCTACAGACCATATTTAGTTCAACTCTGCTTATGAAACTGATACAGACCACAGCTCCTCTTGCATAAATCCTCTTTAGTTAATAGTGAGAATAGCGCATGGTTCGTGAACTGCGAATAATCATTTAAGCCCCAAATTCACTGGGTTTACCAGAAATGAACTCTTGCTTGTAGGAGGACCCTGATGCTGGGGTTTAACTCCATTTCTGAAGCAAATTCAGACCAGAGTTCTCATCCCTGAAAAGCACTCTGTTTTCAGGCAAGAATCATCCTCTCCTTTCAAGTGTCTCCAATATAGTAAGAAAAAAGAGCATACCCCCCAAAAAAGAACTGTGTTTCCTACTCATACAGACCATATGTAGTTCAACTCTGCTTATGAAACTGATACAAAGCACAGCTGCTGTTACATAAATCCTCTTTGGTTTATAGTGAGAATAGTGCATGGTTCGTGAACTGCGAAAAATCATTTGAGCCCAAAATTCACTGGGTTTACCAGAAATGAACTCTTGCTTTTAGGAAGACACTGATGCTGGGCTTTAACTCCGGTTCTGAAGGCAAATTCATACCACAGTTCTCATCCCTGAAACACACTCTGTTTTAATGCAAGAAGCAAGCTCTTCATTCTAGAGTCTCCAATACAGCAAGAACCATGAGCATGCGCTGAAAAAAAGAACTGTGCTTCCTATTCACACGGACCATATGTAGTTCAACTCTGCTTATGAAACTGATACAGACCACACCTCCTCTTACATAAATGCTCTTAAGTTAATAGTGAGAATAGCGTAGGATTCCTGAACTGCGAAAAATCATTTGAGCCCAAAAATCACTGGGTTTACCAAAACTGAACTCTATCTTGTAGGAAGATACTGATCCTGTGGTTTAACTCCTTTTCTGAAGACAAATTCAGACCAGAGTTGTCATCCCTGAAAAACACTCTGTTTTAAGGCAAGAATCATCCTCTTCTTTCCAGCGTCTCCAATATGGTAAGAAACATGAGCATGCCCAGAAAAAAAGAACTGTGTTTCCTTCTCCTACAGACCATATGTAGTTCAACTCTGCTTATGAATCTGATACATACCACAGCTCCTCTTACATAAATCCTCTTTGGTTAATAATGAGAATAGCGTATGGTTCGTGAACTGCGAAAAATCATTTGAGCCCCAAATTCACTGGGTATACCAGAAAGAACTCTTGCTTTTAGGAAGACACTGATCCTGGGGTATAACTCTGTTTCTGCAGGGAAATTAAGACCAGAGTTCTCATTCCTGAAATACACTCTGTTTAAACGAAGAAGCACGCTCTTCTTTCCAAATTCTAAAATATAGCAATAACCATAAGCATGCAGTGAAAAAAAGAAATGTGTTTCCTATTCATACGGACCATATGTAGTTCAACTCTGCTTATGAAACTAATACAGACCACACCTCCTCTTACATAAATGCTCTTTAGTTAATAGTGAGAAAATCGTAGGGTTCCTGAACTGCGAAAAATAATTTGAGCCCAAAAATCACTGGGTTTACCAAAACTGAACTCTTGCTTGTAGGAAGACAATGATCCTGTGGTTTAACTCCGTTTCTGAAGGCAAATTCAGACCAGAGTTCTCATCCCTGAAAAGCACTCTGTTTTAAGGCAAGAATTATCCTCTCCTTTCAAGTGTCTCCAATATAGTAAGAAACATGAGCATGCCCCCCAAAAAAGAATTGTGTTTCCTACTCATACAGACCATATTTAGTTCAACTCGGCTTTTGAAACTGATACAAAACACAGCTCCTCTGACATAAATCCTCTTTAGTTAATAGTGAGAATAGCGCATGGTTCGTGAACTGCAAAAAATCATTTGAGCCCAAAATTCACTGTGTTTACCAGAAATGAACTCTTGCTTGTAGGAAGACACAGATCCTGGGGTTTAACTCCTTTTCTGAAGGGAAATTCAGACCAGAATTCTCATCCCTGAAACAAACTCTGTTTTAACGCAAGATGCAAGCTCTTCTTTCCAGAGTCTAAAATACAGCAATAACCATGAGCATGGCCTGAAAAAAAGAACTCTGTTTCCTATTTATTCGGACCATATGTAGTTCAACTCTGCTTATGAAACTGATACAGACCATACCTCCTCTTACATAAATGCTCTTTAGTTAATAGTGTGAATAGCGTAGTGTTCATGAACTGCGAAAAATCATTTGAGCCAAATAATCACTGGGTTTACCAGAAATGAACTCTTGCTTGAAGGAAGACACTGGTCCTGGGGTTTAACTCCTTTTCTGAAGACAAATTCAGACCAGAGTTCTCATCCCTGAAAAACACTCTGTTTTAAGGCAAGAATCATCCTATTCTTTCCAGAATCTCCAATATAGTAAGAAATGTGAGCATGCCAAGAAAAAAGAACTATGTTTCCTTCTCCTACAGACCATATGTAGGTCAACTCTGCTTATGAAACTGATACAAACCACAGCTCCTCTTACATAAATCCGCTTTAGTTAATAGTAAGAATAGCGTAGGGTTCCTGAACTGCGAAAAATCATTTGAGCCCAAAAATCACTGGGTTTACCAGAACTGAACTCTTGCTTGTAGAAAGACACTGATCCTGGGGTTTAACTCCTTTTCTGAAGACAAATTCAGACCAGAGTTCTCATCCCTGAAAAACACTCTGTTTTAAGGCAAGAATCATCCTCTTCTTTCCAGAGTCTCCAATATAGTAAGAAACGTGAGCATGCCAAGAAAAAATAACTGTGTTTCCTTCTCATACAGACCATTTGTAGTTCAACTCTGCTTATGAAACTGATACAAAGCACAGCTGCACTTACATAAATCCTCATTGGTTAATAATGAGAATAGCGTAGGGTTCGGTAACTGCGGAAAATCATTTGAGCCCAAAATTCACTGGGTATATCAGAAATGAACTCTTGCTTGTAGGAAGACACTGATCCTGGGGTTTAAGTCCATTTCTGCAGGGAAATTCATACCAGACCTCTCATTCCTGAAACACACTCTGTTTAAACGAAGAAGCACGCTCTTCTTTCCAGAGTCTAAAATACAGCAATAACCATAAGCATGCGGTGAAAAAAAGAACTGTGTTTACTATTCATACGGACCATATGTAGTTCTACTCTGCTTATGGAACTGATACACACGACTCCTCCTCTTACATAAATGCTCTTTAGTTAATAGTGTGAATAGCGTAGGGATCATGAACTGCGAAAAATCATTTGAGCCCAAAATTCACTGGGTTTACCAGAAATGAACTCTTGCTTGTAGGAAGACGCTGATCCTGGGGTTTAACTCCGTTTCTGAAGGCAAATTGAGACCAGAGTTCTCATCCGTGAAAATCACTCTGTTTTAAGGCAAGAATCATCCTCTTCTTTCCAGCGTCTCTATTATAGTAAGAAACATGAGCATGCCCAGAAAATAGAACTGTGTTTCAGACTCATACAGAAAATATGTAGTTCAGCTCTGCTTATGAAACTGATACAAACAACAGCTCCTCTTACATAAATCCTGTTTAGTTAAAAGTGAGAATAGCATAGGGTAGGTGAACTGCAATAAATCATTTGAGCCCAAAATTCACTGGGTTTACCAGAAATGCACTCTTATTGTAGGAAGACACAAATCCTGGGGTTTAACTCCTTTTCTGAAGACAAATTCAGACCACAGTTCTCATTCCTGAAACACACTGTGTTTTAAGGCAAGAATCAACCTCTTCTTTCCAGCGTCTCCAATATAGTAAGAAACATGAGCATGCCCCCCAAAAAAGAACTGTGTTTCCTTCTCCTACAGACCATATGTAGTTCAACTCTGCTTATGAAACTGATACAGACCACAGCTCCTCTTGCATAGATGCTCTGTAGTTAATAGTGAGAATAGTGTAGGGTTCCTGAACTGCGAAAAATCATTTGAGCCCAAAATTCACTGGGTTAACCAGAAATGCACTCTTATTGTAGGAAGACACAAATCCTGGGGTTTAACTCCGTTTCTGTAGGGAAATTCAGACCAGAGTTCTCATTCCTGAAACACACTCTGTTTAAACGAAGAAGCACGCTCTTCTTTCAAGAGTCTGAAATACAGCAATAACCATGAGCATGCGCTGAAAAAATGAACTGGGTTTCCTATTCAAACGGACCATATGTAGTTCAACTCTGCTTATGAAACTGATACAGACCACACCTCTTCTTGCATAAATGCTCTTTAGTTAATAGTGAGAATAGCGTTGGGTCCTGAACTGTGAAAAATCATTTGAGCCCAAAAATCACTGGGTTTACCAAAACTGAACTCTTTCTTGTAGGAAGACACTGATCCTGGGGTTTAACTGCTTTTCTGAAGTCAAATTCAGACCACAGTTCTCATCCCTGATAAACACTCTGTTTTAAGGCAAGAATCATCCTCTTCTTTCCAGCGTCTCCAATATAGTAAGAAACATGAGCATGCCAAGAAAAAAAGAACTGTGTTTCCTTCTCCTACAGACCATATGTAGTTCAACTCTGCTTATGAAACTGATACAGACCACAGCTCCTCTTGCATAGATGCTCTGTAGTTAATAGTGAGAATAGTGTAGGGTTCCTGAACTGCGAAAAATCATTTAAGCCCCAAATTCACTGGGTTTACCAGAAATGAACTCTTGCTTGTAGGAGGACCCTGATGCTGGGGTTTAACTCCATTTCTGAAGCAAATTCAGACCAGAGTTCTCATCCCTGAAAAGCACTCTGTTTTAAGGCAAGAATCATCCTCTCCTTTCAAGCGTCTCCAATATAGTAAGAAAAAAGACCATACCCCCCAAAAAAGAACTGTGTTTCCTACTCATACATACCATATGTAGTTCAACTCTGCTTATGAAACTGATACAAAGCACAGCTGCTGTTACATAAATCCTCTTTGGTTTATAGTGAGAATAGTGCATGGTTCGTGAACTGCGAAAAATCATTTGAGCCCAAAATTCACTGGGTTTACCAGAAATGAACTCTTGCTTTTAGGAAGACACTGATGCTGGGCTTTAACTCCGTTTCTGAAGGCAAATTCAGACCAGAGTTCTCAACCCTGAAACACACTCTGTTTTAATGCAAGAAGCAAGCTCTTCATTCTAGAGTCTAAAACACAGCAAGAACCATGAGCATGTCCTGAAAAAAAAAACTGTGTTTCCTACTCAGATGGACCATATGTAGTTCAACTCTGCTTATAAAACTGATAAAAACCACTGCTCCTCTTACATAAATTCTCTTTAGTTAATAGTGTGAATCATGTTGGGTTCGTGAACTGCAAAAAATCATTTGGCCCAAAATATCCCTGGGTTTACCAGAAATGAACTCTTGCTTGAAGGAAGACACTGATCCTGGGGTGTAACTACGTTTCTGTAGGCAAATTGAGACCAGAGTTCTCATTCCTGAAAATCACTCTGTTTTAAGGCAGGAATCATCCTCTTCTTTCCAGCGTCTCCAATATAGTAAGAAATATGAGCATGCCCAGAAAATAGAACTGTGTTTCTGACTCATACAAAAAATATGTAGTTTAACTCTGCTTATGAAACTGATACAAACCACAGCTCCACTTACATAAATCCTCTTCAGTTAATCGTGTGAATAGCGCATGTTTCGTGAAGTGCGAAAAATCATTTGAGCCCCATATTCACTGGGTTTACCAGAAATGAACTATTGCTTGTAGGATGACCCTGATGCTGGGGTTTAACTCCGTTTCTGAAGGCAAATTCAGACTAGAGTTCTCATCCCTGAAAAGCACTCTGTTTTAAGGCAAGAATCATCCTCTCCTTTCAAGCATCTCCAATATTGTAAGAACCATGAGCATACCCCCCAATAAGGAACTGTGTTTCCTACTCATACAGACCATATGTAGTTCAACTCTGCTTATGAAACTGATACAAACCACAGCTCCTCTTGCATAAATCCTCTTTAGTTAATAGTGAGAATAGCGTATGGTTTGTGAACTGCGAAAAAACATTTGAGATCAAAATTCACTGGGTTTACCAGAAATGAAATCTTGCTTGTAGGAAGACACAGATCCTGGGGTTTAACTTCTTTTCTGAAGGGAAATTCAGACCTGAGTTCTCATCCCTGAAACAAACTCTATTTTAACGCAAGAAGCAAGCTCTTCTTTGCAGAGTCTAAAATACAGCAATAACCTTGAGCATGGCCTGAAAAAAATAACTCTGTTTCCTATTCATTCGGACCATAAGTAGTTCAACTCTGCTTATGAAACTGATACAGACCACTCCTCCTCTTACATAAATGCTCTTTAGTTAATAGTGTGAATAGCGTAGGGATCATGAACTGCGAAAAATCATTTGAGCATAAAAATCACTGGGTTTACCAGAAATGAACTCTTGCTTGAAGGAAGACACTGATCCTGGGGTTTAACTCCTTTTCTGAAGACAAATTCAGACCAGAGTTCTCATCCCTGAAAAACACTCTGTTTTATGGCAAGAATCATCCTCATCTTTCCAGCGTCTCCAATATAGTAAGAAACATGAGCATGCCCAGAAAAAAGAACTGTGTTTCCTTGTCCTACAGACCATATGTAGTTCAACTCTGCTTATGAAACTGATACAGACCACAGCTCCTCTTGCATAAATCCTCTTTAGTTAATAGTGAGAATAGCGTATGATTTGTGAACTGCGAAAAAAACATTTGAGCCCAAAATTCACTGGGTTTACCAGAAATGAAATCTTGCTTGTAGGAAGACACAGATCCTGGGGTTTAACTTCTTTTCTGAAGGGAAATTCAGACCCGAGTTCTCATCCCTGAAACAAACTCTGTTTTAACACAAGAAGCAAGCTCTTCTTTCCAGAATCTAAAATACAGAAATAACCTTGAGCATGGCCTGAAAAAAAGAACTCTGTTTCCTATTCATTCGGACCATAAGTAGATCAACTCTGCTTATGAAACTGATACAGACCATACCTCCTCTTACATAAATGATCTTTAGTTAATAGTGTGAATAGCGTAGGGATCATGAACTTAGAAAAATCATTTGAGCCCAAAAATCACAGGTTTTACCAGAAATGAACTCTTGCTTGAAGGAAGACACTGATCCTGGGGTTTAACTCCTTTTCTGAAGACAAATTCAGACCAGAGTTCTCTTCCCTGAAAAACACTCTGTTTTAAGGCAAGAATCATCCTATTCTTTCCAGTTTCTCGAATATAGTAACAAACATGAGCATGCCCAGAATAAAAGAACTGTGTTTCCTTCTCCTACAGACCATACGTAGTTCAACTCTGCTTATGAAACATATACAGACCACACCTCCTCTTACATAAATGCTCTTAAGTTAATAGTGAGAATAGCGTTGGGTTCCTGAACGGCGAAAAATCATTTGAGCCCAAAAATCACTGGGTTTACCAAAACTGAACTCTTTCTTGTAGGAAGACACTGATCCTGTTGTTTAACTCCTTTTCTGAAGACAATTTCAGACCACAGTTCTCATCCCTGAAAAACACTCTGATTTATGGCAAGAATCATCCTCATCTTTCCAGCGTCTCCAATATAGTAAGAAACATGAGCATGCCCAGAAAAAAAGAACTGTGTTTCCTTCTCCTATAGACCATATGTAGTTCAACTCTGCTTATAAAACTGATAAAAACTACACCTCCTCTTACATAAATTCTGTTAGGTTAATAGTGAGAATCATGTTGGGTTCGTGAACTGCAAATAATCATTTGGGCCAAAAAATTACAGGGTTTACCAGAAATGAAATCTTGCTTGTAGGAAGACAAAGATCCTGGGGTTAAACTTCTTTTCTGAAGGGAAATTCAGACCCGAGCTCTCATCCCTGAAACAAACTCTGTTTTAACGCAAGAAGCAAGCTCTTCTTTGCAGAGTCTAAAATACAGCAATAACCTTGAGCATGGCCTGAAAAAAATAACTCTGTTTCCTATTCATTCGGGCCATAAGTAGTTCAACTCTGCTTATGAAACTGACACAGACCACACCTCCTCTTACATAAATGCTCTTTAGTTAATAGTGAGAATAGCGTAGGGTTCCTGAACTAAGAATATTCATTTGAGCCCAAAATTCACTGGGTTTACCAGAAATGCACTCTTATTGTAGGAAGACACAAATCCTGGGGTTTAACTCCGTTCCTGCAGGGAAATTCAGACCAGAGTTCTCATTCCTGAAACACACTCTGTTTAAACGAAAAACCACGCTCTTCTTTCCAGAGTCTAAAATACAGCAATAGCCATGAGCATGGGCTGAAATAAAGAACTGTGTTTCCTCTTCATACGGACCATATGTAGTTCAACTCTGCTTATGAAACTGATACAGACCACACCTCCTCTTACATAAATGCTCTTTAGTTAATAGTGAGAATAGCGTTGGGTTCCTGAACTGCAAAAAATCATTTGAGCCCAAAAATCACTGGGTTTACCAAAACTGAACTCTTGCTTGTAGGAAGACACTGATCCTGGGGTTTAACTCCTTTTCTGAAGACAAATTCAGACCACAGTTCTCATCCCTGAAAAACACTCTGTTTTATGGCAAGAATCATCCTCTTCTTTCCAGCGTCTCCAATATAGTAAGAAACATGAGCATGCCCAGAAAAAAAGAACTGTGTTTCCTTCTCCTACAGACCATATGTAGTTCAAGTCTGCTTATGAAACTGATACAGACCACAGCTCCTCTTACATAAATCCTCTTTAGTTAATAGTGAGAATAGCATATGGGTTGTGAACTGGGAAAAAACATTTGAGCCCCAAATTCACTGGGTTTACCAGAAATGAACTCTTGGTTTTAGGAAGACACTGATCCTGGGGTTTAACTCCGTTTCTGAAGGAAAATTCAGAACAGAGTTCTCATTCCTGAAACACACTCTGTTTAAAGCAAGAAGCAAGCCCTTCTTTCCAGATTCTAAAATACAGCAAGACCCATGAGCATGCGCTGAAAAAAAGAACTGTGTTTCCTACTCAGACGGACCATATGTAGTTCAACTCTGCTTATGAAACTGATACAGACCACACCTCCTCTTACATAAATGCTCTTTAGTTAATAGTGTGAATAGCGTAGGGTTCATGAACTGCGAAAAATCATTTGAGCACAAAAATCACTGGGTTTACCAGAAATGAACTCTTGCTTGAAGGAAGACACTGATCCTGGGGTTTAACTCCTTTTCTGAAGACAAATTCAGACCAGAGTTCTCTTCCCTGAAAAACAGTCTGTTTTAAGGCAAGAATCATCCTATTCTTTCCAGTTTCTCGAATATAGTAACAAACATGAGCATGCCCAGAATAAAAGAACTGTGTTTCCTTCTCCTACAGACCATACGTAGTTCAACTCTGCTTATGAAACATATACAGACCACACCTCCTCTTACATAAATGCTCTTTAGTTAATAGTGAGAATAGCGTTGGGTTCCTGAACTGCAAAAAATCATTTGAGCCCAAAAATCACTGGGTTTACCAAAACTGAACTCTTGCTTGTAGGAAGACACTGATCCTGGGGTTTAACTCCTTTTCTGAAGACAAATTCAGACCACAGTTCTCATCCCTGAAAAACACTCTGTTTTATGGCAAGAATCATCCTCTTCTTTACAGAGTCTCCAATATAGTAAGAAACATGAGCATGCCCAGAAAAAAAGAACAGTGTTTCCTTCTCCTACAGACCATATGTAGTTCAACTCTGCTTATAAAACTGAAAAAACTACACCTCCTCTTACATAAATTCACTTAGGTTAATAGTTAGAATCATGTTGGGTTCGTGAACTGTGAAAAAATCATTTGAGCCCAAAATTCTCTGGGTTTACCAGAAATGAACTCTTGCTTGTAGAAAGACAATGATCCTGAGGTTTAACTCCGTTTCTGAAGGCAAATTCAGACCAGAGTTCTCATCCCTGAAACACACTCTGTTTTAATGCAAGAAGCAAGCTCTTCATTCTAGAGTCTAAAATACAGCAAGAACCATGAGCATGCCCTGAAAAAAAAACCTGTGTTTCCTACTCAGACGGACCATATGTAGTTCAACTCTGCTTATAAAACTGATAAAAACCACAGCTCCTCTTACATAAATTCTCTTTAGTTAATAGTGAGAATCATGCTGGGTTCAAGAACTGCAAAAAATCATTTGGGCCAAAAATCACTGGGTTTACCAGAAATGAACTCTTGCTTGTAGGAAGACACTGATCCTGGGGTTTAACTCCGTTTCTGAAGGCAAATTCAGACCAGAGTTCTCATCCCTGAAACACACTCTGTTTTAAAGCAAGAAGCAAGCTCTTCAATCAAGAGTCTAAAATACAGCAAGACCCATGAGCATGCCCTGAAAAAGAAACTGTGTTTCCTACTCAGACGGACCATATGTAGTTCAACTCTGCTTATAAAACTGATACAAACCACTGCTCCTCTTACATAAATCCTCTTTAGTTAATAGTGAGAATAGCGTAGGGTTCCTGAACTAAGAAAATTCATTTGATCCCAAAATTCACTGGGTTTAACCAGAAATGCACTCTTATTGTAGGAAGACACAAATCCTGGGGTTTAACTCCTTTTCGGAAGACAAATTCAGACCAGAGTTCTCTTCCCTGAAAAACACTCTGTTTTAACGCAAGAAGCAAGCTCTTCATTCTAGAGTCTAAAATACAGCAATAACCATGAGCATGCGCTGAAAACAAGAACTGTGTTTCCTATTCATACTGACCATATGTAGTTCAACTCTGCTTAAGAAACTGATACAGACCACACCACCTCTTACATAAATGCTCTTTAGTTAATAGTGAGAATAGCGTTGGGTTCCTGAACTGCGAAAAATCATTTGAGACCAAAAAACACTGGGTTTACCAAAACTGAACTCTTTCTTGTAGGAAGACACTGATCCTGGGGTATATCTCCTTTTCTGAAGACAAATTCAGACCACAGTTCTCATCCCTGAAAAACACTCTGTTTTATGGCAAGAATCATCCTCATCTTTCCAGCGTCTCCAATATAGTAAGAAACATGAGCATGCCCAGAAAAAAGAACTGTGTTTCCTTCTCCTACAGACCATATGTAGTTCAACTCTGCTTATGAAACTGATACAGACCACAGCTCCTCTTGCATAAATCCTCTTTAGTTAATAGTGAGAATACTGTATGGTGTGTGAACTGTGAAAAAACATTTGAGCCCAAAATTCACTGGGTTTACCAGAAATGAAATCCTACTTGTAGGAAGACACAGATCCTGGGGTTTAACTTCTTTTCTGAAGGGAAATTCAGACCCGAGTTCTCATCCCTGAAACAAACTCTGTTTTAACGCAAGAAGCAAGCTCTTCTTTCCAGATTCTAAAATACAGAAATAACCTTGAGCATTGCCTGAAAAAAAGAACTCTGTTTCTTATTCATTCGGACCATAAGTAGTTCAACTCTGCTTATGAAACTGATACAGACCACACCTCCTCTTACATAAATGCTCTTTAGTTAATAGTGTGAATAGCGTAGGGATCATGAACTGCAAAAAACCATTTGAGCCCAAAAATCACTGGGTTTAAAAGAAATGAACTCTTGCTTGAAGGAAGACACTGATCCTGGGGTTTAACTCCTTTTCTGAAGACAAATTCAGACCAGAGTTCTCATCCCTGAAAAACACTCTGTTTTAAGGCAAGAATCATCCTTTTCTTTCCAGCGTCTCCAATATAGTAAGAAACATGAGCATGCCCAGAAAAAAAGAACTGTGTTTCCTTCTCATACAGACCATATGTAGTTCAACTCTGCTTATGAAACTGATACAAAACACAGCTCCTCTGACATAAATCCTCTTTAGTTAATAGTGAGAATAGCATATGGTTCGTGAACTGCGCAAAATCATTTGGGCCAAAAAATCACTGGTTTTACCAGAAATGAACTCTTGCTTGAAGGAAGACACTGATCCTTGGGTTTAACTCCGTTTCTGAAGACAAATTCAGACCAGAATTCTCAACCCTGAAAAACACTCTGTTTTAAGGCAAGAAGCAAGCTCTTCTTCCAGCGTCTCCAATACAGCAAGAACCATGAGCAGGCCAAGAAACAAAAGAACTGTGTTTCCTACTCATACAGACCATATGTAGTTCAACGCTGCTTATGAACCTGATACAAAGCACAGCTGCTCTTACATAAATCCTCATTGGTTAATAGTGAGAATAGCATATGGTTCCTTAACTATGAAAAACCATTTGAGCCCAAAATTCAGTGGGTTTACCAGAAATGTACTCTTGCTTGTAGGAAGACACAGATCCTGGAGTTTAACTCCTTTTCTGCAGGGAAATTCAGACCAGAGTTCTCATCCCTGAAACACACTCTGTTTTAACACAAGAAGCAAGCTCTTCATTCTAGAGTCTAAAATACAGCAAGAACCATGAGCATGCCCTGAAAAAAAAAATGTGTTTCCTACACAGACTGACCATATGTAGTTCAACTCTGCTTATGAAACTGATAAAAACCTCAGCTTCTCTTACATAAATTCTCTTTGTTTAATAGTGAGAATCATGTTGGGTTCGTGAAATACGAAAAATCATTTGGGCCAAAAAATCACTGGTTGTACCAGAAATGAACTCTTGCTTGTAGGAAGACACTGATCCTGGGGTTTTACTCCGTTTCTGAAGGCAAATTCAGACCAGAGTTCTCATCCCTGAAAAACACTCTGTTTTAAGTCAAGAATCATCCTCTTCTTTCCAGTGTCTCCAATATAGTAAGAAATATGAGCATGCCCAGAAAATAGAACTGTGTTTCCGACTCATACAGAAAATATGTAGTTCAACTCTGCTTATGAAACTGATACAAACCACAGCTCCTCTTACATAAATCCTCTTTAGTTAATAGAGAGAATAGCATAGGGTTCGTGAACTGTGAAAAATCAATTGAGCCCAAAATTCACTGGGTTTACCAGAAATGCACTCTTATTGTAGTAAGACACAGATCCTGCGGTTTAACTCCGTTTCTGCAGGGAAATTCAGACCAGAGTTCTCATCCCTGAAACACACTCTGTTTTAACGAAGAAGCAGGCTCTTCTTTCCAGAGTCTAAAATACAGCAAGAATCATGAGCATTGCCTGAATCAAGAACTGTGTTTCCTATTCATACGGACCATATTTAGTTCAACTCTGCTTATGAAACTGATACAGACCACACCTCCTCTTACATAAATGCTCTTTAGTTAATAGTGAGAATATCATAGGGTTCCTGAACTGAGAAAAATCATTTGAGCCCCAAAATCACTGGGTTTACCATAAATGAACTCTTGCCTGTAGGAAGACACTGATCCTGGGGTTTTACTCCTTTTCTGAAGACAAATTCAGACCAGAGTTCTCATCCCTGAAAAACACTCTGTTTTAAGGCAAGAATCATCCTCTTCTTTCCAGCGTTTCCAATATAGTAAGAAACATGAGCATGCCCCCCAAAAAAGAATTCTGTTTCCTACTCATACAGACCATATGTAGTTCAACTCTGCTTATGAAACTGATACAAAGAACAGCTGCTCTTACATAAATCCTCATTGGTTAATAGTGAGAATAGCATAGTGTTCGTTAACTGTGAAAAATCATTTGAGCCCAAAATTCACTGGGTTAACAGAAATGTACTCTTGCTTGTAGGAAGACACAGATCCTGGGGTTTAACTCCGTTTCTGCAGGGAAATTGAGACCAGAGTTCTCAATCCTGAAACACACTCTGTTGAAACGAAGAAGCACGCTCTTCTTTCCAGAGTCTAAAATACAGCAATAACCATTAGCATGGGGTTTAAAAAAGAACTGTGTTTCCTATTCATACGGACCATATGTAGTTCAACTCTGCTTATGAAACTAATACAGACCACACCTCCTCTTACATAAATGCTCTTTAGTTAATAGAGAGAATAGCATAGGGTTCGTGAACTGTGAAAAATCATTTGAGCCCAAAATTCACTGGGTTTACCAGAAATGCACTCTTATTGTAGTAAGACACAGATCCTGCGGTTTAACTCCGTTTCTGCAGGGAAATTCAGACCAGAGTTCTCATCCCTGAAACACACTCTGTTTTAACGAAGAAGCAGGCTCTTCTTTCCAGAGTCTAAAATACAGCAAGAATCATGAGCATTGCCTGAAACAAGAACTGTGTTTCCTATTCATAAGGACCATATTTAGTTCAACTCTGCTTATGAAACTGATACAGACCACACCTCCTCTTACATAAATGCTCTTTAGTTAATAGTGAGAATATCATAGGGTTCCTGAACTGAGAAAAATCATTTGAGCCCCAAAATCACTGGGTTTACCATAAACGAACTCTTGCCTGTAGGAAGACACTGATCCTGGGGTTTTACTCCTTTTCTGAAGACAAATTCAGACCAGAGTTCTCATCCCTGAAAAACACTCTGTTTTAAGGCAAGAATCATCCTCTTCTTTCCAGCGTTTCCAATATAGTAAGAAACATGAGCATGCCCCCCAAAAAAGAATTCTGTTTCCTACTCATACAGACCATATGTAGTTCAACTCTGCTTATGAAACTGATACAAAGAACAGCTGCTCTTACATAAATCCTCATTGGTTAATAGTGAGAATAGCATAGTGTTCGTTAACTGTGAAAAATCATTTGAGCCCAAAATTCACTGGGTTAACAGAAATGTACTCTTGCTTGTAGGAAGACACAGATCCTGGGGTTTAACTCCTTTTCTGAAGGGAAATTCAGACCAGAGTTCTCATCCCTGAAACACACTCTGTTTTAACGAAGAAGCAGGCTCTTCTTTCCAGAGTCTAAAATACAGCAAGAATCATGAGCATTGCCTGAAACAAGAACTGTGTTTCCTATTCATACGGACCATATTTAGTTCAACTCTGCTTATGAAACTGATACAGACCACATCTCCTCTTACATACATGCTCTTTAGTTAATAGTGAGAATATCATAGGGTTCCTGAACTGAGAAAAATCATTTGAGCCCCAAAATCACTGGGTTTACCATAAATGAACTCTTGCCTGTAGGAAGACACTGATCCTGGGGTTTAATTCCTTTTCTGAAGACAAATTCAGACCAGAGCTCTCATCCCTGAAAAACACTCTGTTTTAAGGCAAGAATCATCCTCTTCTTTCCAGCGTATCCAATATAGTAAGAAACATGAGCATGCCCAGAAAAAAAGAACTGTGTTTCCTTCTCATACAGACCATATGTAGTTCAACTCTGCTTATGAAACTGATACAAAACACAGCTCCTCTGACATAAATCCTCTTTAGTTAATAGTGAGAATAGGGTATGGTTCGTGAACTGCAAAAAATCATTTGAGCCCAAAATTCCCTGGGTTTACCAGAAATGAACACTTGCTTGTAGGAAGACACTAATCCTGGGGTTTAACTCCTTTTATGAAGAAAAATTCAGACCAGAGTTCTCATCCCTGAGAAGCACACTGTTTTAAGGCAAGAATCATCCTATTCTTTCCAGTGTCTCCAATATAGTAAGAAACATGAGCATGCCCAGAAAAAAAGAACTGTGTTTCCTTCTCATACAGACCATATGTAGTTCAACTCTGCTTATGAAACTGATACAAAGCACAGCTGCTCTTACATAGATCCTCATTGGTTAATAGTGAGAATAGCATAGGGTTCTGTAACTGCGAAAAATCATTTGAGCCCAAAAATCTCTGGGTAACCAGAAATGAACTCTTGCTTGTAGGAAGACACAGATCCTGGGGTTTAACTCCTTTTCTGCAGGGAAATTCAGACCAGAGTTCTCATCCCTGAAACACACTCTGTTTTAACGAAGAAGCAGGCTCTTCTTTCCAGAGTCTAAAATACAGCAAGAATCATGAGCATTGCCTGAAACAAGAACTGTGTTTCCTATTCATACGGACCATATTTAGTTCAACTCTGCTTATGAAACTGATACAGACCACACCTCCTCTTACATAAATGCTCTTTAGTTAATAGTGAGAATATCATAGGGTTCCAGAACTGAGAAAAATCATTTGAGCCCCAAAATCACTGGGTTTACCATAAATGAACTCTTGCCTGTAGGAAGACACTGATCCTGGGGTTTAATTCCTTTTCTGAAGACATATTCAGACCAGAGCTCTCATCCCTGAAAAACACTCTGTTTTAAGGCAAGAATCATCCTCTTCTTTCCAGCGTATCCAATATAGTAAGAAACATGAGCATGCCCAGAAAAAAAGAACTGTGTTTCCTTCTCATACAGACCATATGTAGTTCAACTCTGCTTATGAAACTGATACAAAACACAGCTCCTCTGACATAAATCCTCTTTAGTTAATAGTGAGAATAGGGTATGGTTCGTGAACTGCAAAAAATCATTTGAGCCCAAAATTCCCTGGGTTTACCAGAAATGAACACTTGCTTGTAGGAAGACACTAATCCTGGGGTTTAACTCCTTTTATGAAGACAAATTCAGACCAGAGTTCTCATCCCTGAGGAGCACACTGTTTTAAGGCAAGAATCATCCAATTCTTTCCAGTGTCTCCAATATAGTAAGAAACATGAGCATGCCCAGAAAAAAAGAACTGTGTTTCCTTCTCATACAGACCATATGTAGTTCAACTCTGCTTATGAAACTGAAACAAACCACAGCTCCTCTTACATAAATCCTCTTAGGTTAATAGTGAGAATAGCGTATGGTTGGAGAAATGCGAAGAATCATTTGAGCCCAAAATTCACTGTGTTTACCAGAAATGAACTCTTGCTTGTAGGAAGACACTGATCCTGGGGTTTAACTCCGTTTCTGCAGGGAAATTCAGACCAGAGTTCTCATTCCTGAAACACACCCTGATTAAACGAAGAAGCACCCTCTTCTTTCCAGAGTTTAAAATACAGCAATAACCATAAGCATGCGGTGAAAAAAAGAAGTGTGTTTCCTATTCATATGACCATATGTAGTTCAACTCTGCTTATGAAACTGATACAGACCACACCTCCTCTTACATAAATGCTCTTTAGTTAATAGTGAGAATATCATAGGGTTCCTGAACTGAGAAAAATCATTTGAACCCAAAAATCACTGGGTTTACCAAAACTGAACTCTTGCTTGTAGGAAGACACTGATCCTGGGGTTAACTCCTTTTCTGAAGACAAATTCAGACCAGAATTCTCAACCCTGAAAAACACTCTGTTTTAAGGCAAGAAGCAAGCTCTTCTTCCAGCGTCTCCAATACAGCAAGAACCATGAGCATGCCCAGAAACAAAAGAACTGTGTTTCCTACTCATACAGACCATATGTAGTTCAACGCTGCTTATGAACCTGATACAAAGCACAGCTGCTCTTACATAAATCCTCATTGGTTAATAGTGAGAATAGCGTAAGGTTCCTTAACTGTGAAAAATCATTTGAGCCCAAAATTCAGTGGGTTTACCAGAAATGTACTCTTGCTTGTAGGAAGACACAGATCCTGGGGTTTAACTCCTTTTCTGCAGGGAAATTCAGACCAGAGTTCTCATCCCTGAAACACACTCTGTTTAAACTAAGAAGTAGGCTCTTCTTTCCAGAGTCTAAAATACAGCAATAACCATGAGCATGGCCTGAAAAAAAGAACTCTGTTTCCTATTCATATGGACCATATGTAGTTCACCTCTGCTTATGAAACTGATACAGACCACACCTCCTCTTACATAAATGCTGTTTAGTTAATAGTGTGAATAGCGTAGGGTTCCTGAACTGTGAAAAATCATTTGAGCCCCAAAATCACTGGGTTTACCATAAATGAACTCTTGCCTGTAGGAAGACACTGATCCTGGGGTTTAATTCCGTTTCTGAAGGCAAATATAGACCAGAGTTCTCATCCCTGAAAAACACTCTGTTTTAAGGCAAGAATCATCCTATTCTTTCCAGCGTCTCCAATATAGTAAGAAACATGAGCATGCCCAGAAAAAAAGAACTGTGTTTCCTACTCATACAGACCATATGTAGTTCAACTCTGCTTATGAAACTGATACAAAGCACAGCTGCTCTTAGATAAATCCTCTTTGGTTAATCGTGAGAATAGCGTATGGTTCTGAACTGCGATAAAACATTTGAGACCCAAATTCACTGGGTTCACCAGAAATGAAATCTTGCTTGTAGGAAGACACAGATTCTGGGGTTTAACTCTTTTCTGAAGGGAAATTCAGACCAGAGTTCTCATCCCTGAAAAGCACACTTTTTTAAGGCAAGAATCATCCTATTCTTTCCAGTGTCTCCAATATAGTAAGAAACATGAGCATGCCCAGAAAAAAAGAACTGTGTTTCCTTCTCATACAGACCATATGTAGTTCAACTCTGCTTATGAAACTGAAACAAACCACAGCTCCTCTTACATAAATCCTCTTAGGTTAATAGTGAGAATAGCGTATGGTTCGAGAACTGCGAAAAGTCATTTGAGCCCAAAATTCACTGGGTTTACCATAAATGAACTCTTGCCTGTAGGAAGACACTGATCCTGGGGTTTAATTCCGTTTCTGAAGGCAAATTCAGACCAGAGTTCTCATCCCTGAAAAACACTCTGTTTTAAGGCAAGAATCATCCTATTCTTTCCAGCGTCTCCAATATAGTAAGAAACATGAGCATGCCCAGAAAAAAAGAACTGTGTTTCCTACTCATACAGACCATATGTAGTTCAACTCTGCTTATGAAACTGATACAAAGAACAGCTGCTCTTAGATAAATCCTCTTTGGTTAATAGTGAGAATAGCGTATGGTTCGTGAACTGCGAAAAAACATTTGAGACCCAAATTCACTGGGTTTACCAGAAATGAAATCTTGCTTGTAGGAAGACACAGATTCTGGGGTTTAACACCTTTTCTGAAGGGAAATTCAGACCAGAGTTCTCATCCCTGAAACAAACTCTGTTTTAACGCAAGAAGCAAGCTCTTCATTCCAGAGTCTAAAATACAGCAATAACAATGAGCATGGCCTGGAAAACAGAACTCTGTTTCCTATTCATATGGACCATATGTAGTTCAACTCTGCTTATGAAACTGATACAGACCACACCTCCACTTACTTAAATGCTCTTTAGTTAATAGTGTGAATAGCATAGGGTTCCTGAACTGTGAAAAATCATTTGAGCCCAAAAATCACTGGGTTTACCAAAAATGAACTCTTGCTTGTAGGAAGACACTGATCCTGGGGTTTAACTCCTTTTCTGAAGACAAATTCAGACCAGATTTCTCATCCCTGGAAACAAACACTGTTTTAACGCAAGAGGCAAGCTCTTCATTCTAGAGTCTAAAATACAGCAAGAACCATGAGCATGCCCTGAAAAAAAAACTGTGTTTCCTACTCAGACGGACCATATGTAGTTCAACTCTGCTTATGAAACTAATAAAAACCACAGCTCCTCTTACATAAATTCTCTTTAGTTAATAGTGAGAATCATGTTGGGCTCGTGAAATGCGAAAAATCATTTGGGCCAAAAAATCACTGGTTGTACCAGAAATGAACTCTTGCTTGTAGGAAGACACTGATCCTGGGGTTTTACTCCGTTTCTGAAGGCAAATTCAGACCAGAGTTCTCATCCCTGAAAAACACTCTGTTTTAAGGCAAGAATCATCCTCTTCTTTCCAGTGTCTCCAATATAGTAAGAAATATGAGCATGCCCAGAAAATAGAACTGTGTTTCCGACTCATACAGAAAATATGTAGTTCAACTCTGCTTATGAAACTGATACAAACCACAGCTCCTCGTACATAAATCCTCTTTAGTTAATAGTGAGAATACCGTAGGGTTCGTGAACTGTGAAAAATCATTTGAGCCCAAAATTCACTGGGTTTACCAGAAATGCACTCTTATTGTAGTAAGACACAGATCCTGCGGTTTAACTCCGTTTCTGCAGGGAAATTCAGACCAGAGTTCTCATCCCTGAAACACACTCTGTTTTAACGAAGAAGCAGGCTCTTCTTTCCAGAGTCTAAAATACAGCAAGAATCATGAGCATTGCCTGAAACAAGAACTGTGTTTCCTATTCATACGGACCATATTTAGTTCAACTCTGCTTATGAAACTGATACAGACCACACCTCCTCTTACATAAATGCTCTTTAGTTAATAGTGAGAATATCATAGGGTTCCTGAACTGAGAAAAATCATTTGAGCCCCAAAATCACTGGGTTTACCATAAATGAACTCTTGCCTGTAGGAAGACACTGATCCTGGGGTTTAATTCCTTTTCTGAAGACAAATTCAGACCAGAGCTCTCATCCCTGAAAAACACTCTGTTTTAAGGCAAGAATCATCCTATTCTTTCCAGCGTCTCCAATATAGTAAGAAACATGAGCATGCCCAGAAAAAAAGAACTGTGTTTCCTTCTCATGCAGACCATATGTAGTTCAACTCTGCTTATGAAACTGATACAAACCACAGCTCCTCTTACATAAATCCTCTTTAGTAAATAGTGAGAATAGTGCATGGTTCGTGAACTGCGAAAAATCATTTGAGCCCCAAATTCATTGGGTTTACCAGAAATGAACACTTGCTTGTAGGAGGACCCTGATGCTGGGGTTTAACTCCGTTTCTGATGGCAAATTCAGACCAGAGTTCTCATCCCTGAAAAACACTCTGTTTTAAGGCAAGAATCATCCTATTCTTTCCAGCGTCTCCAATATAATATGAAACATGAGCATGCCAAGAAAAAAAAACTGTGTTTCCTTCTCCTACAGACCATATGAAAATCAACTCTGCTTATGAAACTGATACAAACCACAGCTCCTCTTACATAAATCCTCTTTAGTTAATAGTGAGAATAGCATATGGTTCGTGAACTGCGAAAAATCATTTGAGCCCAAAATTCACTGGGTATACCAGAAAGAACTCTTCCTTGTAAGAAGACACTGACCCTGGGGTTTAACTCTGTTTCTGCAGGGAAATTGAGACCAGAGTTCTCATTCCTGAAAAACACTCTGTTTAAATGAAGAAGCACGCTCTTCTTTCCAAAGTCTAAAATACAGCAATAACCATAAGCATGCGGTGAAAAAAAGAAAGGTGTTTCCTATTCATACGGACCATATGTAGTTCAACTCTGCTTATGAAACTAATACAGACCACACCTCCTCTTACATAAATGCTCTTTAGTTAATAGTGAGAATATCGTAGGGTTCCTGAATTGCAAAAAATAATTTGAGCCCAAAAATCACTGGGTTTACCAAAACTGACCTCTTGCTTTTAGGAAGACAATGATCCTGTGGTTTAACTCCGTTTCTGAAGGCAAATTCAGACCAGAGTTCTCATCCCTGAAAAGCACTCTGTTTTAAGGCAAGAATTATCCTCTCCTTTCAAGCGTCTCCAATATAGTAAGAAACATGAGCATGCCCCCAAAAAAAGAATTGTGTTTCCTACTCATACAGACCATATGTAGTTCAACTCTGCTTATGAAACTGATACAAAACACAGCTCCTCTTTCATAAATCCTCTTTAGTTAATTGTGAGAATAGCATATGGTTCGTGAACTGCGAAAAATCGTTTGAGCCCAAAATTCACTGGGTATACCAGAAAAGAACTCTTGCTTGTAGGAAGACACTGATCCTGGGGTTTAACTCCGTTTCTGCAGGGAAATTGGGACCAGAGTTCTCATTCCTGAAACACACTCTGTTTAAACGAAGAAGCACGCTCTTCTTTCCAGAGTCTAAAATACAGCAATAACCATAAGCATGCCGTTTAAAAAAGAACTGTGTTTCCTATTCATATGGACCATATTTAGTTCAACTCTGCTTTTGAAACTGATAGAGACCACACCTCGTCTTATATAATTGCTCTTTTTTTAATAGTGAGAATAGCGTTCGGTTCCTGAAATTCGAAAAATCATTTGAGCCCCAAATTCACTGGGTTTACCAGAACTGAAATCTTTCTTGTAAGAAGACACAGATCCTGGGGTTTAACTCCGTTTCTGAAGACAAAGTGAGACCAGAATTCTCTACCCTGAAAAACACTCTGTTTTAAGGCAAGAATTATCCTCTTCTTTCAAGCGTCTCCAATATAGTAAGAAACATGAGCATGCCCCCCAAAAAATAATTGTGTTTTCTACTCATACAGACCATATGTAGTTCAACTCTGCTTATGAAACTGATACAAAGCACAGCTGCTCTTACATAAATCCTCTTTGGTTAAAGTGAGAATAGCGTATGGTTCGTGAACTGCGAAAAAAAATTTGAGCCCCAAATTCACTGGGTTTACCAGAAATGAAATCTTGCTTGTAGGAAGACACAGATCCTGGGGTTTAACTCCTTTTCTGAAGGGAAATTCAGACCAGAGTTCTCATCCCTGAAACAAACTCTGTTTTAACGCAAGAAGAAAGTTCTTGTTTCCAGAGTCTAAAATACAGCAATAACCATGAGCATGGCCTGAAAAAAAGAACTCTGTTTCCTATTCATTCGGACCATATGTAGTTCAACTCTGCTTATGAAACTGATACAGACAACACCACCTCTTACATAAATGCTCTTTAGTTAATAGTGTGAATAACGTAGGGTTCATGAACTGCGAAAATCATTTGAGCCCAAAAATCACTGGGTTTACCAGAAATGAACTCTTGCTTGAAGGAAGACACTGAACCTGGGGTTTAACTCCTTTTCTGAAGACAAATTCAGACCAGAGTTCTCATCCCTGAAAAACACTCTGTTTTAAGGCAAGAATCATCCTCTTCTTTCCAGCGTATCCAATATAGTAAGAAACATGAGCATGCCTAGAAAAAAAGAACTGTGTTTCCTTCTCCTACAGACCATATGTAGTTCAACTCTGCTTATGAAACTGATAGAGACCACAGCTCCTCTTACATAAATCCTCTTTAGTAAATAGTGAGAATAGCGCATGGTTCGTGAACTGCGAAAAATCATTTGAGCCGCAAATTCATTGGGTTTACCAGAAATGAACACTTGCTTGTAGGAGGACCCTGATGCTGGGGATTAACTCCGTTTCTGATGGCAAATTCAGACCAGAGTTCTCATCCCTGAAAAACACTCTGTTTTAAGGCAAGAATCATCCTATTCTTTCCAGCGTCTCCAATATAATATGAAACATGAGCATGCCAAGAAAAAAAGAACTGTGTTTCCTTCTCCTACAGACCATATGAAAATCAACTCTGCTTATGAAACTGATACAAACCACAGCTCCTCTTACATAAATCCTCTTTAGTTAATAGTGAGAATAGCATATGGTTCGTGAACTGCGAAAAATCATTTGAGCCCCAAATTCACTGGGTATACCAGAAAGAATTCTTCCTTGTAAGAAGACACTGACCCTGGGGTTTAACTCTGTTTCTGCAGGGAAATAGAGACCAGAGTTCTCATTCCTGAAATACACTGTGTTTAAATGAAGAAGCACGCCCTTCTTTCCAAAGTCTAAAATACAGCAATAACCATAAGCACGCGGTGAAAAAAAGAAAGGTGTTTCCTATTCATACGGACCATATGTAGTTCAACTCTGCTTATGAAACTAATACAGACCACACCTCCTCTTACATAAATGCTCTTTAGTTAATAGTGAGAATATCGTAGGGTTCCTGAACTGCGAAAAATAATTTGAGCCCAAAAATCACTGGGTTTACCAAAACTGACCTCTTGCTTGTAGGAAGACAATGATCCTGTGGTTTAACTCCGTTTCTGAAGGCAAATTCAGACCAGAGTTCTCATCCCTGAAAAGCACTCTGTTTTAAGGCAAGAATTATCCTCTCCTTTCAAGTGTCTCCAATATAGTAAGAAACATGAGCAAGCCCCCCAAAAAAGAATTGTGTTTCCTACTCATACAGACCATATGTAGTTCAACTCTGCTTATGAAACTGATACAAAACACAGCTCCTCTTACATAAATCCGCTTTAGTTAATAGTGAGAATAGCGCATGGTTCGTAAACTGCGAAAAATCATTTGAGCCCAAAAATCACTGGGTTTACCAAAACTGAACTCTTGCTTGTAGGAAGACACTGATCCTGGGGTTTTACTCCTTTTCTGAAGACAAATTCAGACCAGAGTTCTCATCCCTTCAAAACACTCTGTTTTAAGGCAAGAATCATCCTCTTCTTTCCAGCGTATCCAATATAATAAGAAACATGAGCATGCCCAGAAAAAAAGAACTGTGTTTCCTTCTCCTACAGACCATATGTAGTTCAACTCTGCTAATGAAACTGATACAAAACACAGCTCCTCTGACATAAATCCTCTTTAGTTAATAGTGAGAATAGCGTATGGTTCGTGAACTGCGAAAAATCATTTGAGCACAAAATTCACTGTGTTTACCAGAAATGAACTCTTACTTGTAGGAAGACACTGATCCTGGGGTTTAACTCACTCCGTATCTGCAGGGAAATTCAGACCAGAGTTCTCATTCCTGAAACACACTCTGTTTAAACAAAGAAGCACGCTCTTATTTCCAGAGTCTAAAATACAGCAATAACCATAAGCATGCGGTGAAAAAAAGAACTGTGTTTCCTATTCATATGGACCATATGTAGTTCTACTCTGCTTATGGAACTGATACAGACGACTCCTCCTCTTACATAAATCCTCTTTAGTTAATAGTGTGAATAGCGAAGGGTTTGTGAACTGTGAAAAAATCATTTGAGCCCAAAATTCACTGGGTTTACCAGAAATGCACTCTTATTGTAGGAAGAGACAGATCCTAGGGTTTAACTCTGTTTCTGCAGGGAAATTCATACCAGAGTTCTCATCACTGAAATACACTCTGTTTTAACGAAGAAGCAGGCTCTTCTTTCCAGAGTCTAAAATACAGCAAGAACCATGAGTATGGCCTGAAAAAAGAACTGTGTTTCCTATTCATACGGACCAAAATTAGTTCAACTCTGCTTTTGAAACTCATACAGACCACACCTCGTCTTACATAATTGCTCTTTTTTTTAATAGTGAGAATAGCGTTCGGTTCCTGAACTTCGAAAAATCCTTTGAGTCCAAAATTCACTGTGTTTACCAGAACTGAAATCTTTCTTGTAGGAAGACACAGATCCTGGGGTTTAACTCCGTTTCTGAAGACAAAGTGAGACCAGAATTCTCAACCCTGAAAAACACTCTGTTTTAAGGCAGGATGCAAGCTCTTCTTTCCAGCGTCTCCAATACAGCAAGAACCATGAGCATGCGCTGAAAAAAAGAACTGTGTTTCCTATTCATACGGACCATATGTAGTTCAACTCTGCTTATGAAACTGATACAGACCACACCTCCTCTTACATAAATGCTCTTAAGTTAATAGTGAGAATAGCGTAGGATTCCTGAACTGCGAAATATCATTTGAGCCCAAAAATCACTGGGTTTACCAAAACTGAACTCTATCTTGTAGGAAGATACTGATCCTGGGGTTTAACTCCTTTTCTGAAGACAAATTCAGACCAGAGTTGTCATCCCTGAAAAACACTCTGTTTTAAGGCAAGAATCATCCTCTTCTTTCCAGCGTCTCCAATATAGTAAGAAACATGAGCATGCCCAGAAAAAAAGAACTGTGTTTCCTTCTCCTACAGACCATATGTAGTTCAACTCTGCTTATGAATCTGATACATACCACAGCTCCTCTTACATAAATCCTCTTTGGTTAATAATGAGAATAGCGTATGGTTCGTGAACTGCGAAAAATCATTTGAGCCCCAAATTCACTGGGTATACCAGAAAGAACTCTTGCTTGTAGGAAGACACTGATCCTGGGGTATAACTCTGTTTCTGCAGGGAAATTAAGACCAGAGTTCTCATTCCTGAAATACACTCTGTTTAAACGAAGAAGCACGCTCTTCTTTCCAAATTCTAAAATACAGCAATAACCATAAGCATGCGGTGAAAAAAAGAAATGTGTTTCCTATTCATACGGACCATATGTAGTTCAACTCTGCTTATGAAACTAATACAGACCACACCTCCTCTTACATAAATGCTCTTTAGTTAATAGTGAGAAAATCGTAGGGTTCCTGAACTGCGAAAAATAATTTGAGCCCAAAAATCACTGGGTTTACCAAAACTGAACTCTTGCTTGTAGGAAGACAATGATCCTGTGGTGTAACTCCGTTTCTGAAGGCAAATTCAGACCAGAGTTCTCATCCCTGAAAAGCACTCTGTTTTAAGGCAAGAATTATCCTCTCCTTTCAAGTGTCTCCAATATAGTAAGAAACATGAGCATGCCCCCCAAAAAAGAATTGTGTTTCCTACTCATACAGACCATATTTAGTTCAACTCTGCTTTTGAAACTGATACAAAACACAGCTCCTCTGACATAAATCCTCTTTAGTTAATAGTGAGAATAGCGCATGGTTCGTGAACTGCGAAAAATCATTTGAGCCCAAAATTCACTGTGTTTACCAGAAATGAACTCTTGCTTGTAGGAAGACACAGATCCTGGGGTTTAACTCCTTTTCTGAAGGGAAATTCAGACCAGAATTCTCATCCCTGAAACAAACTCTGTTTTAACGCAAGAAGCAAGCTCTTCTTTCCAGAGTCTAAAATACAGCAATAACCATGAGCATGGCCTGAAAAAAAGAACTCTGTTTCCTATTTATTCGGACCATATGTAGTTCAACTCTGCTTATGCAACTGATACAGACCATACCTCCTCTTACATAAATGCTCTTTAGTTAATAGTGTGAATAGCGTAGTGTTCATGAACTGCGAAAAATCATTTGAGCCAAATAATCACTGGGTTTACCAGAAATGAACTCTTGCTTGAAGGAAGACACTGGTCCTGGGGTTTAACTCCTTTTCTGAAGACAAATTCAGACCAGAGTTCTCATCCCTGAAAAACACTCTGTTTTAAGGCAAGAATCATCCTATTCTTTCCAGAATCTACAATATAGTAAGAAAAGTGAGCATGCAAAGAAAAAAGAACTATGTTTCCTTCTCCTACAGACCATATGTAGGTCAACTCTGCTTATGAAACTGATACAAACCACAGCTCCTCTTACATAAATCCGCTTTAGTTAATAGTAAGAATAGCGTAGGGTTCCTGAACTGCGAAAAATCATTTGAGCCCAAAAATCACTGGGTTTACCAGAACTGAACTCTTGCTTGTAGAAAGACACTGATCCTGGGGTTTAACTCCTTTTCTGAAGACAAATTCAGACCAGAGTTCTCATCCCTGAAAAACACTCTGTTTTAAGGCAAGAATCATCCTCTTCTTTCCAGAGTCTCCGATATAGTAAGAAACGTGAGCATGCCAAGAAAAAATAACTGTGTTTCCTTCTCATACAGACCATTTGTAGTTCAACTCTGCTTATGAAACTGATACAAAGCACAACTGCACTTACATAAATCCTCATTGGTTAATAATGAGAATAGCGTAGGGTTCGGTAACTGCGGAAAATCATTTGAGCCCAAAATTCACTGGGTATATCAGAAATGAACTCTTGCTTGTAGGAAGACACTGATCCTGGGGTTTAAGTCCATTTCTGCAGGGAAATTCATACCAGACCTCTCATTCCTGAAACACACTCTGTTTAAACGAAGAAGCACGCTCTTCTTTCCAGAGTCTAAAATAGAGCAATAACCATAAGCATGCGGTGAAAAAAAGAACTGTGTTTACTATTCATACGGACCATATGTAGTTCTACTCGGCTTATGGAACTGATACACACGACTCCTCCTCTTACATAAATGCTCTTTAGTTAATAGTGTGAATAGCGTAGGGATCATGAACTGCGAAAAATCATTTGAGCCCAAAATTCACTGGGTTTACCAGAAATGAACTCTTGATTGTAGGAAGACACTGATCCTGGGGTTTAACTCCGTTTCTGAAGGCAAATTGAGACCAGAGTTCTCATCCGTGAAAATCACTCTGTTTTAAGGCAAGAATCATCCTCTTCTTTCCAGCGTCTCTATTATAGTAAGAAACATGAGCATGCCCAGAAAATAGAACTGTGTTTCAGACTCATACAGAAAATATGTAGTTCAGCTCTGCTTATGAAACTGATACAAACAACAGCTCTTCTTACATAAATCCTGTTTAGTTAAAAGTGAGAATAGCATAGGGTAGGTGAACTGCAAAAAATCATTTGAGCCCAAAATTCACTGGGTTTACCAGAAATGCACTCTTATTGTAGGAAGACACAAATCCTGGGGTTTAACTCCTTTTCTGAAGACAAATTCAGACCACAGTTCTCATTCCTGAAACACACTGTGTTTTAAGGCAAGAATCAACCTCTTCTTTCAAGCGTCTCCAATATAGTAAGAAACATGAGCATGCCCAGAAAAAAAGAACTGTGTTTCCTTCTCCTACAGACCATATGTAGTTCAACTCTGCTTATGAAACTGATACAGACCACAGCTCCTCTTGCATAGATGCTCTGTAGTTAATAGTGAGAATAGTGTAGGGTTCCTGAACTGTGAAAAATCATTTGAGCCCAAAATTCACTGGGTTAACCAGAAATGCACTCTTATTGTAGGAAGACACAAATCCTGGGGTTTAACTCCGTTTCTGCAGGGAAATTCAGACCGGAGTTCTCATTCCTGAAACACACTCTGTTTAAACGAAGAAGCACGCTCTTCTTTCCAGAGTCTGAAATACAGCAATAACCATGAGCATGCGCTGAAAAAAAGAACTGGGTTTCCTATTCAAACGGACCATATGTAGTTCAACTCTGCTTATGAAACTGATACAGACCACACCTCTTCTTGCATAAATGCTCTTTAGTTAATAGTGAGAATAGCGTTGGGTCCTGAACTGTGAAAAATCATTTGAGCCCAAAAATCACTGGGTTTACCAAAACTGAACACTTTCTTGTAGGAAGACACTGATCCTGGGGTTTAACTCCTTTTCTGAAGTCAAATTCAGACCACAGTTCTCATCCCTGATAAACACTCTGTTTTAAGGCAAGAATCATCCTCTTCTTTCCAGCGTCTCCAATATAGTAAGAAACATGAGCATGCCCAGAAAAAAAGAACTGTGTTTCCTTCTCCTACAGACCATATGTAGTTCAACTCTGCTTATGAAACTGATACAGACCACAGCTCCTCTTGCATAAATCCTCTTTAGTTAATAGTGAGAATAGCGCATGGTTCGTGAACTGCGAAAAATCATTTAAGCCCCAAATTCACTGGGTTTACCAGAAATGAACTCTTGCTTGTAGGAGGACCCTGATGCTGGGGTTTAACTCCATTTCTGAAGCAAATTCAGACCAGAGTTCTCATCCCTGAAAACACTCTGTTTTAAGGCAAGAATCATCCTCTCCTTTCAAGTGTCTCCAATATAGTAAGAAAAAAGAGCATACCCCCCAAAAAAGAACTGTGTTTCCTACTCATACAGACCATATGTAGTTCAACTCTGCTTATGAAACTGATACAAAGCACAGCTGCTGTTACATAAATCCTCTTTGGTTTATAGTGAAAATAGTGCATGGTTCGTGAACTGCGAAAAATCATTTGAGCCCAAAATTCACTGGGTTTACCAGAAATGAACTCTTGCTTTTAGGAAGACACTGATGCTGGGCTTTAACTCCGTTTCTGAAGGCAAATTCAGACCAGAGTTCTCATCCCTGAAACACACTCTGTTTTAATGCAAGAAGCAAGCTCTTCATTCTAGAGTCTCCAATACAGCAAGAACCATGAGCATGCGCTGAAAAAAAGAAATGTGTTTCCTATTCATACGGACCATATGTAGTTCAACTCTGCTTATGAAACTAATACAGACCACACCTCCTCTTACATAAATGCTCTTTAGCTAATAGTGAGAAAATCGTAGGGTTCCTGAACTGCGAAAAATAATTTGAGCCCAAAAATCACTGGGTTTACCAAAACTGAACTCTTGCTTGTAGGAAGACAATGATCCTGTGGTGTAACTCCGTTTCTGAAGGCAAATTCAGACCAGAGTTCTCATCCCTGAAAAGCACTCTGTTTTAAGGCAAGAATTATCCTCTCCTTTCAAGTGTCTCCAATATAGTAAGAAACATGAGCATGCCCCCCAAAAAAGAATTGTGTTTCCTACTCATACAGACCATATTTAGTTCAACTCTGCTTTTGAAACTGATACAAAACACAGCTCCTCTGACATAAATCCTCTTTAGTTAATAGTGAGAATAGCGCATGGTTCGTGAACTGCGAAAAATCATTTGAGCCCAAAATTCACTGTGTTTACCAGAAATGAACTCTTGCTTGTAGGAAGACACAGATCCTGGGGTTTAACTCCTTTTCTGAAGGGAAATTCAGACCAGAATTCTCATCCCTGAAACAAACTCTGTTTTAACGCAAGAAGCAAGCTCTTCTTTCCAGAGTCTAAAATACAGCAATAACCATGAGCATGGCCTGAAAAAAAGAACTCTGTTTCCTATTTATTCGGACCATATGTAGTTCAACTCTGCTTATGCAACTGATACAGACCATACCTCCTCTTACATAAATGCTCTTTAGTTAATAGTGTGAATAGCGTAGTGTTCATGAACTGCGAAAAATCATTTGAGCCAAATAATCACTGGGTTTACCAGAAATGAACTCTTGCTTGAAGGAAGACACTGGTCCTGGGGTTTAACTCCTTTTCTGAAGACAAATTCAGACCAGAGTTCTCATCCCTGAAAAACACTCTGTTTTAAGGCAAGAATCATCCTATTCTTTCCAGAATCTACAATATAGTAAGAAAAGTGAGCATGCAAAGAAAAAAGAACTATGTTTCCTTCTCCTACAGACCATATGTAGGTCAACTCTGCTTATGAAACTGATACAAACCACAGCTCCTCTTACATAAATCCGCTTTAGTTAATAGTAAGAATAGCGTAGGGTTCCTGAACTGCGAAAAATCATTTGAGCCCAAAAATCACTGGGTTTACCAGAACTGAACTCTTGCTTGTAGAAAGACACTGATCCTGGGGTTTAACTCCTTTTCTGAAGACAAATTCAGACCAGAGTTCTCATCCCTGAAAAACACTCTGTTTTAAGGCAAGAATCATCCTCTTCTTTCCAGAGTCTCCGATATAGTAAGAAACGTGAGCATGCCAAGAAAAAATAACTGTGTTTCCTTCTCATACAGACCATTTGTAGTTCAACTCTGCTTATGAAACTGATACAAAGCACAACTGCACTTACATAAATCCTCATTGGTTAATAATGAGAATAGCGTAGGGTTCGGTAACTGCGGAAAATCATTTGAGCCCAAAATTCACTGGGTATATCAGAAATGAACTCTTGCTTGTAGGAAGACACTGATCCTGGGGTTTAAGTCCATTTCTGCAGGGAAATTCATACCAGACCTCTCATTCCTGAAACACACTCTGTTTAAACGAAGAAGCACGCTCTTCTTTCCAGAGTCTAAAATAGAGCAATAACCATAAGCATGCGGTGAAAAAAAGAACTGTGTTTACTATTCATACGGACCATATGTAGTTCTACTCGGCTTATGGAACTGATACACACGACTCCTCCTCTTACATAAATGCTCTTTAGTTAATAGTGTGAATAGCGTAGGGATCATGAACTGCGAAAAATCATTTGAGCCCAAAATTCACTGGGTTTACCAGAAATGAACTCTTGATTGTAGGAAGACACTGATCCTGGGGTTTAACTCCGTTTCTGAAGGCAAATTGAGACCAGAGTTCTCATCCGTGAAAATCACTCTGTTTTAAGGCAAGAATCATCCTCTTCTTTCCAGCGTCTCTATTATAGTAAGAAACATGAGCATGCCCAGAAAATAGAACTGTGTTTCAGACTCATACAGAAAATATGTAGTTCAGCTCTGCTTATGAAACTGATACAAACAACAGCTCTTCTTACATAAATCCTGTTTAGTTAAAAGTGAGAATAGCATAGGGTAGGTGAACTGCAAAAAATCATTTGAGCCCAAAATTCACTGGGTTTACCAGAAATGCACTCTTATTGTAGGAAGACACAAATCCTGGGGTTTAACTCCTTTTCTGAAGACAAATTCAGACCACAGTTCTCATTCCTGAAACACACTGTGTTTTAAGGCAAGAATCAACCTCTTCTTTCAAGCGTCTCCAATATAGTAAGAAACATGAGCATGCCCAGAAAAAAAGAACTGTGTTTCCTTCTCCTACAGACCATATGTAGTTCAACTCTGCTTATGAAACTGATACAGACCACAGCTCCTCTTGCATAGATGCTCTGTAGTTAATAGTGAGAATAGTGTAGGGTTCCTGAACTGTGAAAAATCATTTGAGCCCAAAATTCACTGGGTTAACCAGAAATGCACTCTTATTGTAGGAAGACACAAATCCTGGGGTTTAACTCCGTTTCTGCAGGGAAATTCAGACCGGAGTTCTCATTCCTGAAACACACTCTGTTTAAACGAAGAAGCACGCTCTTCTTTCCAGAGTCTGAAATACAGCAATAACCATGAGCATGCGCTGAAAAAAAGAACTGGGTTTCCTATTCAAACGGACCATATGTAGTTCAACTCTGCTTATGAAACTGATACAGACCACACCTCTTCTTGCATAAATGCTCTTTAGTTAATAGTGAGAATAGCGTTGGGTCCTGAACTGTGAAAAATCATTTGAGCCCAAAAATCACTGGGTTTACCAAAACTGAACACTTTCTTGTAGGAAGACACTGATCCTGGGGTTTAACTCCTTTTCTGAAGTCAAATTCAGACCACAGTTCTCATCCCTGATAAACACTCTGTTTTAAGGCAAGAATCATCCTCTTCTTTCCAGCGTCTCCAATATAGTAAGAAACATGAGCATGCCCAGAAAAAAAGAACTGTGTTTCCTTCTCCTACAGACCATATGTAGTTCAACTCTGCTTATGAAACTGATACAGACCACAGCTCCTCTTGCATAAATCCTCTTTAGTTAATAGTGAGAATAGCGCATGGTTCGTGAACTGCGAAAAATCATTTAAGCCCCAAATTCACTGGGTTTACCAGAAATGAACTCTTGCTTGTAGGAGGACCCTGATGCTGGGGTTTAACTCCATTTCTGAAGCAAATTCAGACCAGAGTTCTCATCCCTGAAAACACTCTGTTTTAAGGCAAGAATCATCCTCTCCTTTCAAGTGTCTCCAATATAGTAAGAAAAAAGAGCATACCCCCCAAAAAAGAACTGTGTTTCCTACTCATACAGACCATATGTAGTTCAACTCTGCTTATGAAACTGATACAAAGCACAGCTGCTGTTACATAAATCCTCTTTGGTTTATAGTGAAAATAGTGCATGGTTCGTGAACTGCGAAAAATCATTTGAGCCCAAAATTCACTGGGTTTACCAGAAATGAACTCTTGCTTTTAGGAAGACACTGATGCTGGGCTTTAACTCCGTTTCTGAAGGCAAATTCAGACCAGAGTTCTCATCCCTGAAACACACTCTGTTTTAATGCAAGAAGCAAGCTCTTCATTCTAGAGTCTCCAATACAGCAAGAACCATGAGCATGCGCTGAAAAAAAGAAATGTGTTTCCTATTCATACGGACCATATGTAGTTC
Organism: Onychomys leucogaster; assembly: GCA_949786385.1. Lineage (NCBI taxonomy): Eukaryota > Metazoa > Chordata > Mammalia > Rodentia > Cricetidae > Onychomys > Onychomys leucogaster. The sequence continues at coordinate 917,784 of CATKUP010000109.1, forward strand.
AACTCTGCTTATGAAACTAATACAGACCACACCTCCTCTTACATAAATGCTCTTTAGCTAATAGTGAGAAAATCGTAGGGTTCCTGAACTGCGAAAAATAATTTGAGCCCAAAAATCACTGGGTTTACCAAAACTGAACTCTTGCTTGTAGGAAGACAATGATCCTGTGGTTTAACTCCGTTTCTGAAGGCAAATTCAGACCAGAGTTCTCATTCCTGAAACACACTCTGTTTAAACAAAGAAGCACGCTCTTATTTCCAGAGTCTAAAATACAGCAATAACCATAAGCATGCGGTGAAAAAAAGAACTGTGTTTCCTATTCATATGGACCATATGTAGTTCTACTCTGCTTATGGAACTGATACAGACGACTCCTCCTCTTACATAAATCCTCTTTAGTTAATAGTGAGAATAGCGAAAGGTTCGTGAACTGTGAAAAAATCATTTGAGCCCAAAATTCACTGGGTTTACCAGAAATGCACTCTTATTGTAGGAAGACACAGATCCTGGGGTTTAACTCTGTTTCTGCAGGGAAATTCATACCAGAGTTCTCATCACTGAAATACACTCTGTTTTAACGAAGAAGCAGGCTCTTCTTTCCAGAGTCTAAAATACAGCAAGAACCATGAGTATGGCCTGAAAAAAGAACTGTGTTTCCTATTCATACGGACCAAAATTAGTTCAACTCTGCTTTTGAAACTCATACAGACCACACCTCGTCTTACATAATTGCTCTTTTTTTTAATAGTGAGAATAGCGTTCGGTTCCTGAACTTCGAAAAATCATTTGAGTCCAAAATTCACTGTGTTTACCAGAACTGAAATCTTTCTTGTAGGAAGACACAGATCCTGGGGTTTAACTCCGTTTCTGAAGACAAAGTGAGACCAGAATGCTCAACCCTGAAAAACACTCTGTTTTAAGGCAGGATGCAAGCTCTTCTTTCCAGCGTCTCCAATACAGCAAGAACCATGAGCATGCGCTGAAAAAAAGAACTGTGTTTCCTATTCATACGGACCATATGTAGTTCAACTCTGCTTATGAAACTGATACAGACCACACCTCCTCTTACATAAATGCTCTTAAGTTAATAGTGAGAATAGCGTAGGATTCCTGAACTGCGAAAAATCATTTGAGCCCAAAAATCACTGGGTTTACCAAAACTGAACTCTAACTTGTAGGAAGATACTGATCCTGGGGTTTAACTCCTTTTCTGAAGACAAATTCAGACCAGAGTTGTCATCCCTGAAAAACACTCTGTTTTAAGGCAAGAATCATCCTCTTCTTTCCAGCGTCTCCAATATAGTAAGAAACATGAGCATGCCCAGAAAAAAAGAACTGTGTTTCCTTCTCCTACAGACCATATGTAGTTCAACTCTGCTTGTGAATCTGATACATACCACAGCTCCTCTTACATAAATCCTCTTTGGTTAATAATGAGAATAGCGTATGGTTCGTGAACTGCGAAAAATCATTTGAGCCCCAAATTCACTGGGTATACCAGAAAGAACTCTTGCTTGTAGGAAGACACTGATCCTGGGGTATAACTCTGTTTCTGCAGGGAAATTAAGACCAGAGTTCTCATTCCTGAAATACACTCTGTTTAAACGAAGAAGCACGCTCTTCTTTCCAAATTCTAAAATACAGCAATAACCATAAGCATGCGGTGAAAAAAAGAAATGTGTTTCCTATTCATACGGACCATATGTAGTTCAACTCTGCTTATGAAACTAATACAGACCACACCTCCTCTTACATAAATGCTCTTTAGTTAATAGTGAGAAAATCGTAGGGTTCCTGAACTGCGAAAAATCATTTGAGCCCAAAAATCACTGGGTTTACCAAAACTGAACTCTTGCTTGTAGGAAGACAATGATCCTGTGGTTTAACTCCGTTTCTGAAGGCAAATTCAGACCAGAGTTCTCATCCCTGAAAAGCACTCTGTTTTAAGGCAAGAATTATCCTCTCCTTTCAAGTGTCTCCAATATAGTAAGAAACATGAGCATGCCCCCCAAAAAAGAATTGTGTTTCCTACTCATACAGACCATATTTAGTTCAACTCTGCTTTTGAAACTGATACAAAACACAGCTCCTCTGACATAAATCCTCTTTAGTTAATAGTGAGAATAGCGCATGGTTCGTGAACTGCGAAAAATCATTTGAGCCCAAAATTCACTGTGTTTACCAGAAATGAACTCTTGCTTGTAGGAAGACACAGATCCTGGGGTTTAACTCCTTTTCTGAAGGGAAATTCAGACCAGAATTCTCATCCCTGAAACAAACTCTGTTTTAACGCAAGAAGCAAGCTCTTCTTTCCAGAGTCTAAAATACAGCAATAACCATGAGCATGGCCTGAAAAAAAGAACTCTGTTTCCTATTTATTCGGACCATATGTAGTTCAACTCTGCTTATGAAACTGATACAGACCATACCTCCTCTTACATAAATGCTCTTTAGTTAATAGTGTGAATAGCGTAGTGTTCATGAACTGCGAAAAATCATTTGAGCCAAATAATCACTGGGTTTACCAGAAATGAACTCTTGCTTGAAGGAAGACACTGGTCCTGGGGTTTAACTCCTTTTCTGAAGACAAATTCAGACCAGAGTTCTCATCCCTGAAAAACACTCTGTTTTAAGGCAAGAATCATCCTATTCTTTCCAGAATCTCCAATATAGTAAGAAACGTGAGCATGCCAAGAAAAAAGAACTGTGTTTCCTTCTCCTACAGACCATATGTAGTTCAACTCTGCTTATGAAACTGATACAGACCACAGCTCCTCTTGCATAAATCCTCTTTAGTTAATAGTGAGAATAGCGCATGGTTCGTGAACTGCGAAAAATCATTTAAGCCCCAAATTCACTGGGTTTACCAGAAATGAACTCTTGCTTGTAGGCGGACCCTGATGCTGGGGTTTAACTCCATTTCTGAAGCAAATTCAGACCAGAGTTCTCATCCCTGAAAACACTCTGTTTTAAGGCAAGAATCATCCTCTCCTTTCAAGTGTCTCCAATATAGTAAGAAAAAAGAGCATACCCCCCAAAAAAGAACTGTGTTTGCTACTCATACAGACCATATGTAGTTCAACTCTGCTTATGAAACTGATACAAAGCACAGCTGCTGTTACATAAATCCTCTTTGGTTTATAGTGAAAATAGTGCATGGTTCGTGAACTGCGAAAAATCATTTGAGCCCAAAATTCACTGGGTTTACCAGAAATGAACTCTTGCTTTTAGGAAGACACTGATGCTGGGCTTTAACTCCGTTTCTGAAGGCAAATTCAGACCAGAGTTCTCATCCCTGAAACACACTCTGTTTTAATGCAAGAAGCAAGCTCTTCATTCTAGAGTCTCCAATACAGCAAGAACCATGAGCATGCGCTGAAAAAAAGAAATGTGTTTCCTATTCATACGGACCATATGTAGTTCAACTCTGCTTATGAAACTAATACAGACCACACCTCCTCTTACATAAATGCTCTTTAGCTAATAGTGAGAAAATCGTAGGGTTCCTGAACTGCGAAAAATAATTTGAGCCCAAAAATCACTGGGTTTACCAAAACTGAACTCTTGCTTGTAGGAAGACAATGATCCTGTGGTTTAACTCCGTTTCTGAAGGCAAATTCAGACCAGAGTTCTCATTCCTGAAACACACTCTGTTTAAACAAAGAAGCACGCTCTTATTTCCAGAGTCTAAAATACAGCAATAACCATAAGCATGCGGTGAAAAAAAGAACTGTGTTTCCTATTCATATGGACCATATGTAGTTCTACTCTGCTTATGGAACTGATACAGACGACTCCTCCTCTTACATAAATCCTCTTTAGTTAATAGTGAGAATAGCGAAAGGTTCGTGAACTGTGAAAAAATCATTTGAGCCCAAAATTCACTGGGTTTACCAGAAATGCACTCTTATTGTAGGAAGACACAGATCCTGGGGTTTAACTCTGTTTCTGCAGGGAAATTCATACCAGAGTTCTCATCACTGAAATACACTCTGTTTTAACGAAGAAGCAGGCTCTTCTTTCCAGAGTCTAAAATACAGCAAGAACCATGAGTATGGCCTGAAAAAAGAACTGTGTTTCCTATTCATACGGACCAAAATTAGTTCAACTCTGCTTTTGAAACTCATACAGACCACACCTCGTCTTACATAATTGCTCTTTTTTTTAATAGTGAGAATAGCGTTCGGTTCCTGAACTTCGAAAAATCATTTGAGTCCAAAATTCACTGTGTTTACCAGAACTGAAATCTTTCTTGTAGGAAGACACAGATCCTGGGGTTTAACTCCGTTTCTGAAGACAAAGTGAGACCAGAATGCTCAACCCTGAAAAACACTCTGTTTTAAGGCAGGATGCAAGCTCTTCTTTCCAGCGTCTCCAATACAGCAAGAACCATGAGCATGCGCTGAAAAAAAGAACTGTGTTTCCTATTCATACGGACCATATGTAGTTCAACTCTGCTTATGAAACTGATACAGACCACACCTCCTCTTACATAAATGCTCTTAAGTTAATAGTGAGAATAGCGTAGGATTCCTGAACTGCGAAAAATCATTTGAGCCCAAAAATCACTGGGTTTACCAAAACTGAACTCTATCTTGTAGGAAGATACTGATCCTGGGGTTTAACTCCTTTTCTGAAGACAAATTCAGACCAGAGTTGTCATCCCTGAAAAACACTCTGTTTTAAGGCAAGAATCATACTCTTCTTTCCAGCGTCTCCAATATAGTAAGAAACATGAGCATGCCCAGAAAAAAAGAACTGTGTTTCCTTCTCCTACAGACCATATGTAGTTCAACTCTGCTTATGAATCTGATACATACCACAGCTCCTCTTACATAAATCCTCTTTGGTTAATAATGAGAATAGCGTATGGTTCGTGAACTGCGAAAAATCATTTGAGCCCCAAATTCACTGGGTATACCAGAAAGAACTCTTGCTTGTAGGAAGACACTGATCCTGGGGTATAACTCTGTTTCTGCAGGGAAATTAAGACCAGAGTTCTCATTCCTGAAATACACTCTGTTTAAACGAAGAAGCACGCTCTTCTTTCCAAATTCTAAAATACAGCAATAACCATAAGCATGCGGTGAAAAAAAGAAATGTGTTTCCTATTCATACGGACCATATGTAGTTCAACTCTGCTTATGAAACTAATACAGACCACACCTCCTCTTACATAAATGCTCTTTAGTTAATAGTGAGAAAATCGTAGGGTTCCTGAACTGCGAAAAATAATTTGAGCCCAAAAATCACTGGGTTTACCAAAACTGAACTCTTGCTTGTAGGAAGACAATGATCCTGTGGTTTAACTCCGTTTCTGAAGGCAAATTCAGACCAGAGTTCTCATCCCTGAAAAGCACTCTGTTTTAAGGCAAGAATTATCCTCTCCTTTCAAGTGTCTCCAATATAGTAAGAAACATGAGCATGCCCCCCAAAAAAGAATTGTGTTTCCTACTCATACAGACCATATTTAGTTCAACTCTGCTTTTGAAACTGATACAAAACACAGCTCCTCTGACATAAATCCTCTTTAGTTAATAGTGAGAATAGCGCATGGTTCGTGAACTGCGAAAAATCATTTGAGCCCAAAATTCACTGTGTTTACCAGAAATGAACTCTTGCTTGTAGGAAGACACAGATCCTGGGGTTTAACTCCTTTTCTGAAGGGAAATTCAGACCAGAATTCTCATCCCTGAAACAAACTCTGTTTTAACGCAAGAAGCAAGCTCTTCTTTCCAGAGTCTAAAATACAGCAATAACCATGAGCATGGCCTGAAAAAAGAACTCTGTTTCCTATTTATTCGGACCATATGTAGTTCAACTCTGCTTATGAAACTGATACAGACCATACCTCCTCTTACATAAATGCTCTTTAGTTAATAGTGTGAATAGCGTAGTGTTCATGAACTGCGAAAAATCATTTGAGCCAAATAATCACTGGGTTTACCAGAAATGAACTCTTGCTTGAAGGAAGACACTGGTCCTGGGGTTTAACTCCTTTTCTGAAGACAAATTCAGACCAGAGTTCTCATCCCTGAAAAACACTCTGTTTTAAGGCAAGAATCATCCTATTCTTTCCAGAATCTCCAATATAGTAAGAAACGTGAGCATGCCAAGAAAAAAGAACTATGTTTCCTTCTCCTACAGACCATATGTAGGTCAACTCTGCTTATGAAACTGATACAAACCACAGCTCCTCTTACATAAATCCGCTTTAGTTAATAGTAAGAATAGCGTAGGGTTCCTGAACTGCGAAAAATCATTTGAGCCCAAAAATCACTGGGTTTACCAGAACTGAACTCTTGCTTGTAGAAAGACACTGATCCTGGGGTTTAACTCCTTTTCTGAAGACAAATTCAGACCAGAGTTCTCATCCCTGAAAAACTCTCTGTTTTAAGGCAAGAATCATCCTCTTCTTTCCAGAGTCTCCAATATAGTAAGAAACGTGAGCATGCCAAGAAAAAATAACTGTGTTTCCTTCTCATACAGACCATTTGTAGTTCAACTCTGCTTATGAAACTGATACAAAGCACAGGTGCACTTACATAAATCCTCATTGGTTAATAATGAGAATAGCGTAGGGTTCGGTAACTGCGGAAAATCATTTGAGCCCAAAATTCACTGGGTATATCAGAAATGAACTCTTGCTTGTAGGAAGACACTGATCCTGGGGTTTAAGTCCATTTCTGCAGGGTAATTCATACCAGACCTCTCATTCCTGAAACACACTCTGTTTAAACGAAGAAGCACGCTCTTCTTTCCAGAGTCTAAAATACAGCAATAACCATAAGCATGCGGTGAAAAAAAGAACTGTGTTTACTATTCATACGGACCATATGTAGTTCTACTCTGCTTATGGAACTGATACACACGACTCCTCCTCTTACATAAATGCTCTTTAGTTAATAGTGTGAATAGCGTAGGGATCATGAACTGCGAAAAATCATTTGAGCCCAAAATTCACTGGGTTTACCAGAAATGAACTCTTGCTTGTAGGAAGACACTGATCCTGGGGTTTAACTCCGTTTCTGAAGGCAAATTGAGACCAGAGTTCTCATCCGTGAAAATCACTCTGTTTTAAGGCAAGAATCATCCTCTTCTTTCCAGCGTCTCTATTATAGTAAGAAACATGAGCATGCCCAGAAAATAGAACTGTGTTTCAGACTCATACAGAAAATATGTAGTTCAGCTCTGCTTATGAAACTGATACAAACAACAGCTCCTCTTACATAAATCCTGTTTAGTTAAAAGTGAGAATAGCATAGGGTAGGTGAACTGCAAAAAATCATTTGAGCCCAAAATTCACTGGGTTTACCAGAAATGCACTCTTATTGTAGGAAGACACAAATCCTGGGGTTTAACTCCTTTTCTGAAGACAAATTCAGACCACAGTTCTCATTCCTGAAACACACTGTGTTTTAAGGCAAGAATCAACCTCTTCTTTCCAGCGTCTCCAATATAGTAAGAAACATGAGCATGCCCAGAAAAAAAGAACTGTGTTTCCTTCTCCTACAGACCATATGTAGTTCAACTCTGCTTATGAAACTGATACAGACCACAGCTCCTCTTGCATAGATGCTCTGTAGTTAATAGTGAGAATAGTGTAGGGTTCCTGAACTGCGAAAAATCATTTGAGCCCAAAATTCACTGGGTTAACCAGAAATGCACTCTTATTGTAGGAAGACACAAATCCTGGGGTTTAACTCCGTTTCTGCAGGGAAATTCAGACCAGAGTTCTCATTCCTGAAACACACTCTGTTTAAACGAAGAAGCACGCTCTTCTTTCCAGAGTCTGAAATACAGCAATAACCATGAGCATGCGCTGAAAAAAAGAACTGGGTTTCCTATTCAAACGGACCATATGTAGTTCAACTCTGCTTATGAAACTGATACAGACCACACCTCTTCTTGCATAAATGCTCTTTAGTTAATAGTGAGAATAGCATTGGGTCCTGAACTGTGAAAAATCATTTGAGCCCAAAAATCACTGGGTTTACCAAAAATGAACTCTTTCTTGTAGGAAGACACTGATCCTGGGGTTTAACTCCTTTTCTGAAGTCAAATTCAGACCACAGTTCTCATCCCTGATAAACACTCTGTTTTAAGGCAAGAATCATCCTCTTCTTTCCAGCGTCTCCAATATAGTAAGAAACATGAGCATGCCCAGAAAAAAAGAACTGTGTTTCCTTCTCCTACAGACCATATTTAGTTCAACTCTGCTTATGAAACTGATACAGACCACAGCTCCTCTTGCATAAATCCTCTTTAGTTAATAGTGAGAATAGCGCATGGTTCGTGAACTGCGAATAATCATTTAAGCCCCAAATTCACTGGGTTTACCAGAAATGAACTCTTGCTTGTAGGAGGACCCTGATGCTGGGGTTTAACTCCATTTCTGAAGCAAATTCAGACCAGAGTTCTCATCCCTGAAAAGCACTCTGTTTTCAGGCAAGAATCATCCTCTCCTTTCAAGTGTCTCCAATATAGTAAGAAAAAAGAGCATACCCCCCAAAAAAGAACTGTGTTTCCTACTCATACAGACCATATGTAGTTCAACTCTGCTTATGAAACTGATACAAAGCACAGCTGCTGTTACATAAATCCTCTTTGGTTTATAGTGAGAATAGTGCATGGTTCGTGAACTGCGAAAAATCATTTGAGCCCAAAATTCACTGGGTTTACCAGAAATGAACTCTTGCTTTTAGGAAGACACTGATGCTGGGCTTTAACTCCGGTTCTGAAGGCAAATTCATACCACAGTTCTCATCCCTGAAACACACTCTGTTTTAATGCAAGAAGCAAGCTCTTCATTCTAGAGTCTCCAATACAGCAAGAACCATGAGCATGCGCTGAAAAAAAGAACTGTGCTTCCTATTCACACGGACCATATGTAGTTCAACTCTGCTTATGAAACTGATACAGACCACACCTCCTCTTACATAAATGCTCTTAAGTTAATAGTGAGAATAGCGTAGGATTCCTGAACTGCGAAAAATCATTTGAGCCCAAAAATCACTGGGTTTACCAAAACTGAACTCTATCTTGTAGGAAGATACTGATCCTGTGGTTTAACTCCTTTTCTGAAGACAAATTCAGACCAGAGTTGTCATCCCTGAAAAACACTCTGTTTTAAGGCAAGAATCATCCTCTTCTTTCCAGCGTCTCCAATATGGTAAGAAACATGAGCATGCCCAGAAAAAAAGAACTGTGTTTCCTTCTCCTACAGACCATATGTAGTTCAACTCTGCTTATGAATCTGATACATACCACAGCTCCTCTTACATAAATCCTCTTTGGTTAATAATGAGAATAGCGTATGGTTCGTGAACTGCGAAAAATCATTTGAGCCCCAAATTCACTGGGTATACCAGAAAGAACTCTTGCTTTTAGGAAGACACTGATCCTGGGGTATAACTCTGTTTCTGCAGGGAAATTAAGACCAGAGTTCTCATTCCTGAAATACACTCTGTTTAAACGAAGAAGCACGCTCTTCTTTCCAAATTCTAAAATATAGCAATAACCATAAGCATGCAGTGAAAAAAAGAAATGTGTTTCCTATTCATACGGACCATATGTAGTTCAACTCTGCTTATGAAACTAATACAGACCACACCTCCTCTTACATAAATGCTCTTTAGTTAATAGTGAGAAAATCGTAGGGTTCCTGAACTGCGAAAAATAATTTGAGCCCAAAAATCACTGGGTTTACCAAAACTGAACTCTTGCTTGTAGGAAGACAATGATCCTGTGGTTTAACTCCGTTTCTGAAGGCAAATTCAGACCAGAGTTCTCATCCCTGAAAAGCACTCTGTTTTAAGGCAAGAATTATCCTCTCCTTTCAAGTGTCTCCAATATAGTAAGAAACATGAGCATGCCCCCCAAAAAAGAATTGTGTTTCCTACTCATACAGACCATATTTAGTTCAACTCGGCTTTTGAAACTGATACAAAACACAGCTCCTCTGACATAAATCCTCTTTAGTTAATAGTGAGAATAGCGCATGGTTCGTGAACTGCAAAAAATCATTTGAGCCCAAAATTCACTGTGTTTACCAGAAATGAACTCTTGCTTGTAGGAAGACACAGATCCTGGGGTTTAACTCCTTTTCTGAAGGGAAATTCAGACCAGAATTCTCATCCCTGAAACAAACTCTGTTTTAACGCAAGATGCAAGCTCTTCTTTCCAGAGTCTAAAATACAGCAATAACCATGAGCATGGCCTGAAAAAAAGAACTCTGTTTCCTATTTATTCGGACCATATGTAGTTCAACTCTGCTTATGAAACTGATACAGACCATACCTCCTCTTACATAAATGCTCTTTAGTTAATAGTGTGAATAGCGTAGTGTTCATGAACTGCGAAAAATCATTTGAGCCAAATAATCACTGGGTTTACCAGAAATGAACTCTTGCTTGAAGGAAGACACTGGTCCTGGGGTTTAACTCCTTTTCTGAAGACAAATTCAGACCAGAGTTCTCATCCCTGAAAAACACTCTGTTTTAAGGCAAGAATCATCCTATTCTTTCCAGAATCTCCAATATAGTAAGAAATGTGAGCATGCCAAGAAAAAAGAACTATGTTTCCTTCTCCTACAGACCATATGTAGGTCAACTCTGCTTATGAAACTGATACAAACCACAGCTCCTCTTACATAAATCCGCTTTAGTTAATAGTAAGAATAGCGTAGGGTTCCTGAACTGCGAAAAATCATTTGAGCCCAAAAATCACTGGGTTTACCAGAACTGAACTCTTGCTTGTAGAAAGACACTGATCCTGGGGTTTAACTCCTTTTCTGAAGACAAATTCAGACCAGAGTTCTCATCCCTGAAAAACACTCTGTTTTAAGGCAAGAATCATCCTCTTCTTTCCAGAGTCTCCAATATAGTAAGAAACGTGAGCATGCCAAGAAAAAATAACTGTGTTTCCTTCTCATACAGACCATTTGTAGTTCAACTCTGCTTATGAAACTGATACAAAGCACAGCTGCACTTACATAAATCCTCATTGGTTAATAATGAGAATAGCGTAGGGTTCGGTAACTGCGGAAAATCATTTGAGCCCAAAATTCACTGGGTATATCAGAAATGAACTCTTGCTTGTAGGAAGACACTGATCCTGGGGTTTAAGTCCATTTCTGCAGGGAAATTCATACCAGACCTCTCATTCCTGAAACACACTCTGTTTAAACGAAGAAGCACGCTCTTCTTTCCAGAGTCTAAAATACAGCAATAACCATAAGCATGCGGTGAAAAAAAGAACTGTGTTTACTATTCATACGGACCATATGTAGTTCTACTCTGCTTATGGAACTGATACACACGACTCCTCCTCTTACATAAATGCTCTTTAGTTAATAGTGTGAATAGCGTAGGGATCATGAACTGCGAAAAATCATTTGAGCCCAAAATTCACTGGGTTTACCAGAAATGAACTCTTGCTTGTAGGAAGACGCTGATCCTGGGGTTTAACTCCGTTTCTGAAGGCAAATTGAGACCAGAGTTCTCATCCGTGAAAATCACTCTGTTTTAAGGCAAGAATCATCCTCTTCTTTCCAGCGTCTCTATTATAGTAAGAAACATGAGCATGCCCAGAAAATAGAACTGTGTTTCAGACTCATACAGAAAATATGTAGTTCAGCTCTGCTTATGAAACTGATACAAACAACAGCTCCTCTTACATAAATCCTGTTTAGTTAAAAGTGAGAATAGCATAGGGTAGGTGAACTGCAATAAATCATTTGAGCCCAAAATTCACTGGGTTTACCAGAAATGCACTCTTATTGTAGGAAGACACAAATCCTGGGGTTTAACTCCTTTTCTGAAGACAAATTCAGACCACAGTTCTCATTCCTGAAACACACTGTGTTTTAAGGCAAGAATCAACCTCTTCTTTCCAGCGTCTCCAATATAGTAAGAAACATGAGCATGCCCCCCAAAAAAGAACTGTGTTTCCTTCTCCTACAGACCATATGTAGTTCAACTCTGCTTATGAAACTGATACAGACCACAGCTCCTCTTGCATAGATGCTCTGTAGTTAATAGTGAGAATAGTGTAGGGTTCCTGAACTGCGAAAAATCATTTGAGCCCAAAATTCACTGGGTTAACCAGAAATGCACTCTTATTGTAGGAAGACACAAATCCTGGGGTTTAACTCCGTTTCTGTAGGGAAATTCAGACCAGAGTTCTCATTCCTGAAACACACTCTGTTTAAACGAAGAAGCACGCTCTTCTTTCAAGAGTCTGAAATACAGCAATAACCATGAGCATGCGCTGAAAAAATGAACTGGGTTTCCTATTCAAACGGACCATATGTAGTTCAACTCTGCTTATGAAACTGATACAGACCACACCTCTTCTTGCATAAATGCTCTTTAGTTAATAGTGAGAATAGCGTTGGGTCCTGAACTGTGAAAAATCATTTGAGCCCAAAAATCACTGGGTTTACCAAAACTGAACTCTTTCTTGTAGGAAGACACTGATCCTGGGGTTTAACTGCTTTTCTGAAGTCAAATTCAGACCACAGTTCTCATCCCTGATAAACACTCTGTTTTAAGGCAAGAATCATCCTCTTCTTTCCAGCGTCTCCAATATAGTAAGAAACATGAGCATGCCAAGAAAAAAAGAACTGTGTTTCCTTCTCCTACAGACCATATGTAGTTCAACTCTGCTTATGAAACTGATACAGACCACAGCTCCTCTTGCATAGATGCTCTGTAGTTAATAGTGAGAATAGTGTAGGGTTCCTGAACTGCGAAAAATCATTTAAGCCCCAAATTCACTGGGTTTACCAGAAATGAACTCTTGCTTGTAGGAGGACCCTGATGCTGGGGTTTAACTCCATTTCTGAAGCAAATTCAGACCAGAGTTCTCATCCCTGAAAAGCACTCTGTTTTAAGGCAAGAATCATCCTCTCCTTTCAAGCGTCTCCAATATAGTAAGAAAAAAGACCATACCCCCCAAAAAAGAACTGTGTTTCCTACTCATACATACCATATGTAGTTCAACTCTGCTTATGAAACTGATACAAAGCACAGCTGCTGTTACATAAATCCTCTTTGGTTTATAGTGAGAATAGTGCATGGTTCGTGAACTGCGAAAAATCATTTGAGCCCAAAATTCACTGGGTTTACCAGAAATGAACTCTTGCTTTTAGGAAGACACTGATGCTGGGCTTTAACTCCGTTTCTGAAGGCAAATTCAGACCAGAGTTCTCAACCCTGAAACACACTCTGTTTTAATGCAAGAAGCAAGCTCTTCATTCTAGAGTCTAAAACACAGCAAGAACCATGAGCATGTCCTGAAAAAAAAAACTGTGTTTCCTACTCAGATGGACCATATGTAGTTCAACTCTGCTTATAAAACTGATAAAAACCACTGCTCCTCTTACATAAATTCTCTTTAGTTAATAGTGTGAATCATGTTGGGTTCGTGAACTGCAAAAAATCATTTGGCCCAAAATATCCCTGGGTTTACCAGAAATGAACTCTTGCTTGAAGGAAGACACTGATCCTGGGGTGTAACTACGTTTCTGTAGGCAAATTGAGACCAGAGTTCTCATTCCTGAAAATCACTCTGTTTTAAGGCAGGAATCATCCTCTTCTTTCCAGCGTCTCCAATATAGTAAGAAATATGAGCATGCCCAGAAAATAGAACTGTGTTTCTGACTCATACAAAAAATATGTAGTTTAACTCTGCTTATGAAACTGATACAAACCACAGCTCCACTTACATAAATCCTCTTCAGTTAATCGTGTGAATAGCGCATGTTTCGTGAAGTGCGAAAAATCATTTGAGCCCCATATTCACTGGGTTTACCAGAAATGAACTATTGCTTGTAGGATGACCCTGATGCTGGGGTTTAACTCCGTTTCTGAAGGCAAATTCAGACTAGAGTTCTCATCCCTGAAAAGCACTCTGTTTTAAGGCAAGAATCATCCTCTCCTTTCAAGCATCTCCAATATTGTAAGAACCATGAGCATACCCCCCAATAAGGAACTGTGTTTCCTACTCATACAGACCATATGTAGTTCAACTCTGCTTATGAAACTGATACAAACCACAGCTCCTCTTGCATAAATCCTCTTTAGTTAATAGTGAGAATAGCGTATGGTTTGTGAACTGCGAAAAAACATTTGAGATCAAAATTCACTGGGTTTACCAGAAATGAAATCTTGCTTGTAGGAAGACACAGATCCTGGGGTTTAACTTCTTTTCTGAAGGGAAATTCAGACCTGAGTTCTCATCCCTGAAACAAACTCTATTTTAACGCAAGAAGCAAGCTCTTCTTTGCAGAGTCTAAAATACAGCAATAACCTTGAGCATGGCCTGAAAAAAATAACTCTGTTTCCTATTCATTCGGACCATAAGTAGTTCAACTCTGCTTATGAAACTGATACAGACCACTCCTCCTCTTACATAAATGCTCTTTAGTTAATAGTGTGAATAGCGTAGGGATCATGAACTGCGAAAAATCATTTGAGCATAAAAATCACTGGGTTTACCAGAAATGAACTCTTGCTTGAAGGAAGACACTGATCCTGGGGTTTAACTCCTTTTCTGAAGACAAATTCAGACCAGAGTTCTCATCCCTGAAAAACACTCTGTTTTATGGCAAGAATCATCCTCATCTTTCCAGCGTCTCCAATATAGTAAGAAACATGAGCATGCCCAGAAAAAAGAACTGTGTTTCCTTGTCCTACAGACCATATGTAGTTCAACTCTGCTTATGAAACTGATACAGACCACAGCTCCTCTTGCATAAATCCTCTTTAGTTAATAGTGAGAATAGCGTATGATTTGTGAACTGCGAAAAAAACATTTGAGCCCAAAATTCACTGGGTTTACCAGAAATGAAATCTTGCTTGTAGGAAGACACAGATCCTGGGGTTTAACTTCTTTTCTGAAGGGAAATTCAGACCCGAGTTCTCATCCCTGAAACAAACTCTGTTTTAACACAAGAAGCAAGCTCTTCTTTCCAGAATCTAAAATACAGAAATAACCTTGAGCATGGCCTGAAAAAAAGAACTCTGTTTCCTATTCATTCGGACCATAAGTAGATCAACTCTGCTTATGAAACTGATACAGACCATACCTCCTCTTACATAAATGATCTTTAGTTAATAGTGTGAATAGCGTAGGGATCATGAACTTAGAAAAATCATTTGAGCCCAAAAATCACAGGTTTTACCAGAAATGAACTCTTGCTTGAAGGAAGACACTGATCCTGGGGTTTAACTCCTTTTCTGAAGACAAATTCAGACCAGAGTTCTCTTCCCTGAAAAACACTCTGTTTTAAGGCAAGAATCATCCTATTCTTTCCAGTTTCTCGAATATAGTAACAAACATGAGCATGCCCAGAATAAAAGAACTGTGTTTCCTTCTCCTACAGACCATACGTAGTTCAACTCTGCTTATGAAACATATACAGACCACACCTCCTCTTACATAAATGCTCTTAAGTTAATAGTGAGAATAGCGTTGGGTTCCTGAACGGCGAAAAATCATTTGAGCCCAAAAATCACTGGGTTTACCAAAACTGAACTCTTTCTTGTAGGAAGACACTGATCCTGTTGTTTAACTCCTTTTCTGAAGACAATTTCAGACCACAGTTCTCATCCCTGAAAAACACTCTGATTTATGGCAAGAATCATCCTCATCTTTCCAGCGTCTCCAATATAGTAAGAAACATGAGCATGCCCAGAAAAAAAGAACTGTGTTTCCTTCTCCTATAGACCATATGTAGTTCAACTCTGCTTATAAAACTGATAAAAACTACACCTCCTCTTACATAAATTCTGTTAGGTTAATAGTGAGAATCATGTTGGGTTCGTGAACTGCAAATAATCATTTGGGCCAAAAAATTACAGGGTTTACCAGAAATGAAATCTTGCTTGTAGGAAGACAAAGATCCTGGGGTTAAACTTCTTTTCTGAAGGGAAATTCAGACCCGAGCTCTCATCCCTGAAACAAACTCTGTTTTAACGCAAGAAGCAAGCTCTTCTTTGCAGAGTCTAAAATACAGCAATAACCTTGAGCATGGCCTGAAAAAAATAACTCTGTTTCCTATTCATTCGGGCCATAAGTAGTTCAACTCTGCTTATGAAACTGACACAGACCACACCTCCTCTTACATAAATGCTCTTTAGTTAATAGTGAGAATAGCGTAGGGTTCCTGAACTAAGAATATTCATTTGAGCCCAAAATTCACTGGGTTTACCAGAAATGCACTCTTATTGTAGGAAGACACAAATCCTGGGGTTTAACTCCGTTCCTGCAGGGAAATTCAGACCAGAGTTCTCATTCCTGAAACACACTCTGTTTAAACGAAAAACCACGCTCTTCTTTCCAGAGTCTAAAATACAGCAATAGCCATGAGCATGGGCTGAAATAAAGAACTGTGTTTCCTCTTCATACGGACCATATGTAGTTCAACTCTGCTTATGAAACTGATACAGACCACACCTCCTCTTACATAAATGCTCTTTAGTTAATAGTGAGAATAGCGTTGGGTTCCTGAACTGCAAAAAATCATTTGAGCCCAAAAATCACTGGGTTTACCAAAACTGAACTCTTGCTTGTAGGAAGACACTGATCCTGGGGTTTAACTCCTTTTCTGAAGACAAATTCAGACCACAGTTCTCATCCCTGAAAAACACTCTGTTTTATGGCAAGAATCATCCTCTTCTTTCCAGCGTCTCCAATATAGTAAGAAACATGAGCATGCCCAGAAAAAAAGAACTGTGTTTCCTTCTCCTACAGACCATATGTAGTTCAAGTCTGCTTATGAAACTGATACAGACCACAGCTCCTCTTACATAAATCCTCTTTAGTTAATAGTGAGAATAGCATATGGGTTGTGAACTGGGAAAAAACATTTGAGCCCCAAATTCACTGGGTTTACCAGAAATGAACTCTTGGTTTTAGGAAGACACTGATCCTGGGGTTTAACTCCGTTTCTGAAGGAAAATTCAGAACAGAGTTCTCATTCCTGAAACACACTCTGTTTAAAGCAAGAAGCAAGCCCTTCTTTCCAGATTCTAAAATACAGCAAGACCCATGAGCATGCGCTGAAAAAAAGAACTGTGTTTCCTACTCAGACGGACCATATGTAGTTCAACTCTGCTTATGAAACTGATACAGACCACACCTCCTCTTACATAAATGCTCTTTAGTTAATAGTGTGAATAGCGTAGGGTTCATGAACTGCGAAAAATCATTTGAGCACAAAAATCACTGGGTTTACCAGAAATGAACTCTTGCTTGAAGGAAGACACTGATCCTGGGGTTTAACTCCTTTTCTGAAGACAAATTCAGACCAGAGTTCTCTTCCCTGAAAAACAGTCTGTTTTAAGGCAAGAATCATCCTATTCTTTCCAGTTTCTCGAATATAGTAACAAACATGAGCATGCCCAGAATAAAAGAACTGTGTTTCCTTCTCCTACAGACCATACGTAGTTCAACTCTGCTTATGAAACATATACAGACCACACCTCCTCTTACATAAATGCTCTTTAGTTAATAGTGAGAATAGCGTTGGGTTCCTGAACTGCAAAAAATCATTTGAGCCCAAAAATCACTGGGTTTACCAA
This sequence comes from Onychomys leucogaster, assembly GCA_949786385.1. Lineage (NCBI taxonomy): Eukaryota > Metazoa > Chordata > Mammalia > Rodentia > Cricetidae > Onychomys > Onychomys leucogaster. The sequence goes on from CATKUP010000109.1 coordinate 935,372, forward strand.
AACTGAACTCTTGCTTGTAGGAAGACACTGATCCTGGGGTTTAACTCCTTTTCTGAAGACAAATTCAGACCACAGTTCTCATCCCTGAAAAACACTCTGTTTTATGGCAAGAATCATCCTCTTCTTTACAGAGTCTCCAATATAGTAAGAAACATGAGCATGCCCAGAAAAAAAGAACAGTGTTTCCTTCTCCTACAGACCATATGTAGTTCAACTCTGCTTATAAAACTGAAAAAACTACACCTCCTCTTACATAAATTCACTTAGGTTAATAGTTAGAATCATGTTGGGTTCGTGAACTGTGAAAAAATCATTTGAGCCCAAAATTCTCTGGGTTTACCAGAAATGAACTCTTGCTTGTAGAAAGACAATGATCCTGAGGTTTAACTCCGTTTCTGAAGGCAAATTCAGACCAGAGTTCTCATCCCTGAAACACACTCTGTTTTAATGCAAGAAGCAAGCTCTTCATTCTAGAGTCTAAAATACAGCAAGAACCATGAGCATGCCCTGAAAAAAAAACCTGTGTTTCCTACTCAGACGGACCATATGTAGTTCAACTCTGCTTATAAAACTGATAAAAACCACAGCTCCTCTTACATAAATTCTCTTTAGTTAATAGTGAGAATCATGCTGGGTTCAAGAACTGCAAAAAATCATTTGGGCCAAAAATCACTGGGTTTACCAGAAATGAACTCTTGCTTGTAGGAAGACACTGATCCTGGGGTTTAACTCCGTTTCTGAAGGCAAATTCAGACCAGAGTTCTCATCCCTGAAACACACTCTGTTTTAAAGCAAGAAGCAAGCTCTTCAATCAAGAGTCTAAAATACAGCAAGACCCATGAGCATGCCCTGAAAAAGAAACTGTGTTTCCTACTCAGACGGACCATATGTAGTTCAACTCTGCTTATAAAACTGATACAAACCACTGCTCCTCTTACATAAATCCTCTTTAGTTAATAGTGAGAATAGCGTAGGGTTCCTGAACTAAGAAAATTCATTTGATCCCAAAATTCACTGGGTTTAACCAGAAATGCACTCTTATTGTAGGAAGACACAAATCCTGGGGTTTAACTCCTTTTCGGAAGACAAATTCAGACCAGAGTTCTCTTCCCTGAAAAACACTCTGTTTTAACGCAAGAAGCAAGCTCTTCATTCTAGAGTCTAAAATACAGCAATAACCATGAGCATGCGCTGAAAACAAGAACTGTGTTTCCTATTCATACTGACCATATGTAGTTCAACTCTGCTTAAGAAACTGATACAGACCACACCACCTCTTACATAAATGCTCTTTAGTTAATAGTGAGAATAGCGTTGGGTTCCTGAACTGCGAAAAATCATTTGAGACCAAAAAACACTGGGTTTACCAAAACTGAACTCTTTCTTGTAGGAAGACACTGATCCTGGGGTATATCTCCTTTTCTGAAGACAAATTCAGACCACAGTTCTCATCCCTGAAAAACACTCTGTTTTATGGCAAGAATCATCCTCATCTTTCCAGCGTCTCCAATATAGTAAGAAACATGAGCATGCCCAGAAAAAAGAACTGTGTTTCCTTCTCCTACAGACCATATGTAGTTCAACTCTGCTTATGAAACTGATACAGACCACAGCTCCTCTTGCATAAATCCTCTTTAGTTAATAGTGAGAATACTGTATGGTGTGTGAACTGTGAAAAAACATTTGAGCCCAAAATTCACTGGGTTTACCAGAAATGAAATCCTACTTGTAGGAAGACACAGATCCTGGGGTTTAACTTCTTTTCTGAAGGGAAATTCAGACCCGAGTTCTCATCCCTGAAACAAACTCTGTTTTAACGCAAGAAGCAAGCTCTTCTTTCCAGATTCTAAAATACAGAAATAACCTTGAGCATTGCCTGAAAAAAAGAACTCTGTTTCTTATTCATTCGGACCATAAGTAGTTCAACTCTGCTTATGAAACTGATACAGACCACACCTCCTCTTACATAAATGCTCTTTAGTTAATAGTGTGAATAGCGTAGGGATCATGAACTGCAAAAAACCATTTGAGCCCAAAAATCACTGGGTTTAAAAGAAATGAACTCTTGCTTGAAGGAAGACACTGATCCTGGGGTTTAACTCCTTTTCTGAAGACAAATTCAGACCAGAGTTCTCTTCCCTTGAAAAACACCCTGTTTTAAGGCAAGAATCATCCTATTCTTTCCAGCGTCTCCAATATAGTAACAAACATGAGCATGACCAGAAAAAAAGAATTGTGTTTCCTTCTCATACAGACCATATGTAGTTCAACTCTGCTTATGAAACTGATACAAACCACAGCTCCTCTTACATAAATCCTCTTAGGTTAATAGTGAGAATAGTGTATGGTTTAGTGAACTGCGAAAAATCATTTGAGCCCAAAATTCACTGGGTTTACCAGAAATGAACTCTTGCTTGTAGGAAGACACTGATCCTGGGGTTTAACTCCGTTTCTGAAGGCAAATTCAGACCAGAGTTCTCATCCCTGAAACACACTCTGTTTTATCGCAAGAAGCAAGCTCTTCATTCTAGAGTCTAAAATACAGCAAGTACCATGAGCATGCCCTGAAAAAAAAACCTGTGTTTCCTACTCAGACGGACCATATGTAGTTCAATTCTGCTTATAAAACTGATAAAAACCACAGGTCCTCTTACATAAATTCTCTTTAGTTAATAGTGCGAATCATGTTGGGTTCATGAACTGCAAAAAATCATTTGGGCAAAAAAATCACTGGGTTTACCAGAAATGAACTCTTGCTTGTAGGAAGACACTGATCCTGGGGTTTAACTCCGTTTCTGAAGGCAAATTGAGACCAGAGTTCTCATCCCTGAAAATCACTCTGTTTTAAGGCAAGAAGCAAGCTCTTCTTTCCAGATTCTAAAATACAGCAATAACCTTGAGCATGGCCTTAAAAAAAATAACTCTGTTTCCTATTCATTCGGACCATATGTAGTTCAACTCTGCTTATGAAACTGATACAGACCACACCTCCTCTTACCTAAATGCTCTTTAGTTAATAATGAGAATAGCGTTGGGTTCCTGAACTGCGAAAAATCATTTGAGCCCAAAAATCACTGGGTTTACCAAAAATGAACTCTTTCTTGTAGGAAGACACTGATCCTGGGGTTTAACTCCTTTTCTGAAGACAAATTCAGACCACAGTTCTCATCCCTGAAAAACACTCTGTTTTATGGCAAGAATCATCCTCTTCTTTCCAGCGTCTCCAATATAGTAAGAAACATGAGCATGCCCAGAAAAAAAGAACTGTGTTTCCTTTTTCCTACAGACCATATGTAGTTCAACTCTGCTTATGAAACTGATACAGACCACAGCTCCTCTTGCATAAATCCTCTTTAGTTAATAGTGAGAATAGCATATGGGTGGTGAACTGTGAAAAAACATTTGAGCCCAAAATTCACTGGGTTTACCAGAAATGAAATCTTGCTTGTAGGAAGACAGAGATCCTGGGGTTTAACTCCGTTTCTGAAGGCAAATTCAGACCAGAGTTCTCATCCCTGAAACACACTCTGTTTTAACGCAAGAAGCAAGCTCTTCATTCTAGAGTCTAAAATACAGCAAGAACCATGAGCATGCACTGAAAAAAAAAAACCTGTGTTTCCTACTCAGACGGACCATATGTAGTTCAACTCTGCTTATGAAACTGATACAGACCACACATCCTCTTACATAAATGCTCTTTAGTTAATAGTGTGAATAGTGTAGGGATCATGTACTGCGAAAAATCATTTGAGACCAAAAATCACTGGGTTTACCAGAAATGAACTCTTGCTTGTAGGAAGACACTGATCCTGGGGTTTAACTCCGTTTCTGAAGGCAAATTGAGACCAGAGTTCTCATCCCTAAAACACACTCTGTTATAACGCAAGAAGCAAGCTCTTCTTTCCAGAGTCTAAAATACAGCAAGAACAATGAGCATGCCCTGAAAAAAATACTGTGTTTCCTACTCATAAGGACCATATGTAGTTCAACTCTGCTTATGAAACTAGTAAAAACCACGGCTACACTTACATAAATGCTCTTTAGTTAATAGTGAGAATCATCTTGTTTTTGTAAACTGTGAAAAAACATTTGAGCCCAAAATTCACTGTGTTTACCAGAAATGACCTCTTGCTTGTAGGAAGACACTGATTCTGGGGTTTAACCTCGTTTCTGAAGGCAAATTCAGACCAGAGTTCTCATCCCTGAAAAACACTCTGTTTTAAGGCAAGAATCAACCTCTTCTTACCAGCGTCTCCAATATAGTAACAAACATGAGCATGCCCAGAAAAAAAGAACTGTGTTTCCGAGTAATACAGACCATATGTAGTTCAACTCTGCTTATGAAACTGATACAAACCACAGCTTCTCTTACATACATGCTCTTGAGTTAATAGTGAGAATAGCATTGGGTTCCTGAACTGCGAAAAAACATTTGAGCACAAAATCACTGGGTTTACCAGTAATGAACTCTCGCTTGTAGGAAGACACAGATTCTGGTGTTTAACTCCGTTTCTGAAGGGAAATTCAGACCAGAGTTGTCATCCTTGAAACACACTCTGTTATAACGCAAGAAGCAAGAACTTCTATCCAGAGTCTAAAATACAGCAAGAACCATGAGCATGCCCTGAAAAAAAGGATTGTGTTTCCTCCTCAAAAGGACCATATGTAGTTCAACACAGCTTATCAAACTGATACAAACCAAAGCTCCTCTTACATAAATGCTCTTTAGTTAATAGTGAAAATAGCGTTGGGTTGCTGAACTGCCAATAATCATTTGAGCCCAAAATTCACTAGGTTTACAAGAACTGAACTCTTGCTTGTAGTAAGACACAGATCCTGGGGTTTAACTCCGTTTAAGAAGAGAAATTCAGACCAGAATTCTGAACCCTGAAAAACACTCTGTTTTAAGGCAAGAATCATCCTCTTCTTTCCAGCGTCTCCAATACAGTAAGAACGGTGAGCATGCCCAGAAAAAAAGAACTGTGTTTCCTACTCATACGGACCATATGTAGTTCAACTCTCCTTATGAAATGATAAAGACCGCAGCTCCTCTTACATAAATGCTCTTTAGTTAATAGTGATAATCGCGTTGGGTTCTAGAACTGTGTAAAATCTTTGAGCCAAAAATTCACTTGGTTTACCAGAAATGAACACTTGCTTGTAGGAAGACACTGATGCTGGGGTTTAACTCCGATTCTGAAGGGAAATTCAGACCAGAGTTCTCAGGCCTGAAACACACTCTGTTTTAACGCAATAAGCAAGCTCTTCTTTCTAGAGTCTAAAATACAGCAAGAACCATGAGCATGCCCTGAAAAAAAAAAAACGGTGTTTCCTATTCATACGGACCATATGTAGTTCAACTCTGCTTATGAAACTGAAACAGACCACACCTCTTCTTACATAAATGCTCTTTAGTTTATAGTGAGAATAGCATAGGGTTCCTGAACTGCGAATAATCATTTGAGCCCAAAATTCACTGGGTTTACCAGAACTGAACTCCTATTTGTAGTAAGACACAGATTCTGGGGTTCAACTCCGTTTATGAAGACAAATTCAGACCAGAATTCTCAACCCTGAAAAACACTCTGTTTTAAGGCAAGAATCATCCTCTTCTTTCCAGCGTCTCCAATACAGTAAGAAACGTGAGCATGCCCAGAAAAAAAGAACTGTGTTTCCTACTCCTACGGACCATATGTAGTTCAACTCTCCTTATGAAATGATAAAGACCGCAGCTCCTCTTACATAAATGCTCTTTAGTTAATAGTGATAATCGCGTTGGGTCCTAGAACTGTGTAAACTCATTTGAGCGGAAAATTCTCTTGGTTTACCACAAATGAACACTTGCTTGTAGGAAGACACAGATCCTGGGCTTTAACTCCGTTTCTGAAGGGAAATTCAGACCAGAGTTCTCATCCCGGAAACACACTCTGTTTTAACGCAAGAAGCAAGCTCTTTTTTCTAGAGTCTAAAATACAGCAAGAACCATGAGCATGCCCTGAGAAAAAGAACTGTGTTTCCTATTCATACGGACCATATGTAGTTCAACTCTGCTTATGAAAATGATACAGACTACAACTCTTTTTACATAAATCCTCTTTAGTTAATAGTAGGAATAGCATAGGGTTCCTGAACTGCAAATAATCATTTGAGCCCAAAAATCACTGGGTTTACCAGAACTGAACTCTTGCTTGTAGGAAGACACTTATCCTGGGGTTTAACTCCTTTTCTGAAGACAAATTCAGACCAGAGTTCTAATCCCTGAAAAACACTCTGTTTTAAGGCAAGAATCATCTTCTTCTTTCCAGCGTCTCCAATATAATAAGAAACATGAGCATGCCCAGAAAAAAAGAACTGTGTTTCCTATTCATACGGACCATATGAAGTTCAACACTGCTTATTAAACCGATACAGACCACACTTCCTCTTACATAAATGCTCTTTAGGTAATAGTGAGAATAGCGTTGGGTTCCTGAACTGCGAAAAATCATTTGAGTACAAAATTCACTGGGTTTACCAGAAATGAACGCTCGCTTGTAGATAGACACAGACCTTGGGGTTAAACTACGTTTCTGAAGTGAAATTCAGACCAGAGTTCTCATCCCTGAAACACACTCTGTTATAACGCAAGAAGCAAGCTCGTGCTTCTTGCTCTAAAGCAGAGTGTGATCTATGGATGAGAACTCTGCTGTGTGTTTCACTTCAGAAATGGAGTTAAATCCCAGGTTCTGAGTCTTTCTACAAGCATGACTTCGTTTCAGGTAAGGGCAGTCACTTTTCAGCTCAAACGAACTACATCGTTCTCGAACCTCACATGTTGCTCATCTTAAATGACAAGCATTGGATGTTAGAGCACCTGTGGTTTGTTTCAGTTTCAGAAGCAGAGTTGAACTAGATATGGCCTGTATGTGTAGGAAACACTGTTATTTTGTACTGAGCACACTCAAGTTTCCTGCGGTCTTAGAGACTCTAGAAAGCAAGAGCGTGCCTCTTCCTCTAAAGCAGAATGTTATAAATGGATGAGAACTCTGCTGTGTGTTTCACTTCAGAAATGGAATTGAATCCCAGGCTCTGAGTCTTTCTACAAGCAAGACTTGGTTTCAGGTAAGGGCAGTTACTTTACAGCTCAAATGAACTACATCGTCCTCGAAGCTCACACATTTATAATCTTAACTGACAAGCATCAGATGTCAGAGGACCAGTGCTTTGTATCAGTTTCAGAAGCACAGTTGGACTAGATATTGTCCGTATGTGTAGGAAACACCGTTCTTTTGTTCCCAGCACTCTCACGTTTCCTGCTGTATTAGAGAATCTAGAAAGCAAGAGCGTGCTTCTTGCTCTAATGCAGAGTGTGATACATGGAAGAGAACTATGCTGTGTGTTTCACTTCAGAAATGGAGTTAAATCCCAGGCGCTGTGTCTTCCTACAAGCAAGACTTCGTTTCAGGTAAGGGCCGTTACTAACAGCTCAAACGAATTACATTGTTCACGAAGCTCACACGTTTCTCATCTTAACTGACAAGCATTGGATGTTAGAGGACCTGTGGTTTGTTTCAATTTCAGATGCAGAGTTGAACTAGATATGGCCCCTATGTGTAGGAAACACTGTTATTTTGTACTGAGCACAGTCAAGTTTCCTGCTGTCTTAGAGACTCTAGAAAGCAAGAGCGTGCTTCTTGCTCTAAAGCAGAGTGAGATCTATGGATGAGAACTCTGCCGTGTGTTTCACTTCAGAAATGGAGTTAAATCCCAGGCTCTGAGTCTTCCTACAAGAAAACTTCGTTTCAGGTAAGGGAAGTTAATTTACAGCTCAAACGAACTACATCGTTCACGAAGCTCTCACGTTTCTAATCTTAACTGCCAAGCAAGTATGTTAGAGGACCTGTGGTTTGTTTCAGTTTCAGAATCACAGTTGACCTAGATATGGTCCGTATGTGTAAGAAACACCTTTCTTTTCTTCTGAGCACACTCACGTTTCCTACTGTATTAGAGACTCTAGATATCAAGAGCGTGCTTCTTGCTCTAAAGCAGAGTGTGATCCATGGATGAGAACTATGCTGTGTGTTTCCCTTCAGAAATGGAGTTAAATCCCAGGCGCTGTGTCTTCCTAAAAGCAAGACTTCGTTTCAGGTAAGGGCATTCACTTTTCAGCTCAAAAGAACTACATCGTTCACGAAGCTAACAAGTATCCCATCTTAACTGCTAAGCTTTGGATGTTAGAGGGCCAGTGCTTTTTTTCAGTTTCAGAAGCAGAGTTGGAGTAGTTATGGTCCTTTTGTGTAGGAAACTCCCTTCTTTTGTTCTCAGGACACTCACATATCCTGCTGTCTTAGAGAAAATAGAAAGCAAGAGCTTGCTTCTTGCTCTAAAGCAGAGTGTGATATGGATGAGAACTGTGCAGTGTGTTTCACATCAGAAATGGAGTTAAATCCCAGGCTCTGAGTCTTCCTACAAGAAAACTTCGTTTCAGGTAAGGTTAGTTACTTTACAGCTCAAACGTACTACATCGTTCACGAAGCTCACACGTTTCTCTTCTTAACTGACAAGCATTGGATATTAGAGGACCTGTGGTTTGTTTCAGTTTCAGAATCACAGTTGAACTAGATATGGTCCGTATGTGTAAGAAACACCGTTCTTTTCTTCTGAGCACACTCATATTTCCTGCTGTATTAGAGATTCTAGAAAGCAAGAGCGTGCTTCTTGCTCTAAATCAGAGTGTGATCCATGGAAGAGAACTATGCTGTGTGTTTCCCTTCAGAAATGGAGTTAAATCACAGGCGCTGTATCTTCCTACAAGCAAGACTTCGTTTCAGGTAAGGGCAGTTACTTTTCAGCTCAAACGAACTATATCGTTCACGAAGCTCACCTTTTCTCATCTTGACTGACAAGCATTGGATGTTAGAGGACCAGTGCTTTGTATCAGTTTCAGAAGCAGAGTTGGACTAGATATGGTCTGTATGTGTAGGAAACTCCGTTCTTTTGTTCTCAGCACACTCACATTTCCTGCTGTATTAGAGACTCTATAAAGCAAGAGCGTGATTCTTGTTCTAAAGCAGAGGCAGTTACTTTACAGCTCAAACGAACTACATCGTTCAGGAAGCTCACAAGTTTCTCTTCTTAACTGACAAGCATTGCATGTTAGAGGACCTGTGGTTTGTTTCAGTTTCAGAATCACAGTTGACCTAGATATGGTCCATATGTGTAAGAAACACCGCTCTTTTCTTCTGATCACACTCACGTTTCCTGCTGTATTAGAGACTCTAGAAATCAAGAGCGTGCTTCTTGCTCTAAAGCAGAGTGTGATCCATGGATGAGAACTATGCTGTGTGTTTCCCTTCAGAAATGGAGTTAAATCCCAGGCGCTGTGTCTTCCTAAATGCAAGACTTCGTTTCAGGTAAGGGCAGTCACTTTTCAGCTCAAACGAAGTACATTGTTCTCGAAGCTAACAAGTATCCCATCTTAACTGCTAAGCTTTGGATGTTAGAGGACCAGTACTTTGTGTCAGTTTCAGAAGCAGAGTTGGAGTAGATATGGTCCCTTTGTGTAGGAAACTCCCTTCTTTTGTTCTCAGGACGCTCACATGTCATGCTGTCTTAGAGAAAATAGAAAGCAAGAGCTTGCTTCTTGCTCTAAAGCGGAGTGTGATCTATGGATGAGAACTATGCTGTGTGTTTCCCTTCAGAAATGGAGTTAAATCCCGGGCGCTGTGTCTTCCTAAAATCAGGACTTCCTTTCAGGTAAGGGCAGTCACTTGTCAGCTCAAACGAACTACATCGTTCACGAAGCTAACAAGTTTCCCATCTTAACTGACAATCATTAGATGTTAGAGGACCAGTGCTTTGTATTAGTTTCAGAAGCAGAGTTGCACTAGATATGGTCCATGTGTGTAGGAAACACTCTTCTTTTGTTCTCAGGACACTCATATTTCCTGCTGTCTTAGAGAAAATAGAAAGCAAGAGCGTGCTTCTTGCTCTAAAGCAGAGTGTGATCTATGGATGAGAACTCTGCTGTGTGTTTCACTTCGGAAATTGAGTTAAGTCCCAGGCTCTGAGTCTTCCTACAAGCAAGACTTCATTTCAGGTAAGGGCAGTTACTTTACAGCTCAAACGAATTACATCGTTCAGGAAGCTCACACCTTTCTCATCTTAACTGACAAGCATCGGATGTTAGAGGACCTGTGCTTTGTATCAGTTTCAGAAGCAGAGTTGCATTTGATATGGTCTGTATTTGTAGGAAACACTGTTCTTTTGTTCTCAGGATACTCACATTTCCTGCTGTCCTAGAGATAATAGAAAGCAAGATTGTGCTTCTTGCTCTAAAGCAGAGTGTGATCTATGGATGAGAATTCTGCTGTGTGTTTCACTTCAGAAATGGAGTTAAATCCCAGGGGCTGTGTCTTCCTACAAGCAAGACTTCGTTTCAGGTAAGGGAAGTTAACTTACAGCTCAAACGAACTACATTGTTTACGAATTCTCACGTTTCTAATCTTAACTGACAAGCAAGTATGTTCAAGGACCTGTGGTTTGTTTCAGTTTCAGAAGTAGAGTTGAACTAGATATGGCCCTTATGTGTAGGAAACACTGTTCTTTTCTTCTGAGCACTCTCAAGTTTCCTGTTGTATTAGAGTCTCTAGAAAGCAAGAGCGTGCTTCTTGCTCTAAAGCAGAGTGTGATCAATGGATGAGAACTATGCTGTGTGTTTCCCTTCAGAAATGGAGTTAAATTCCATGCACTGTGTCTTCCTACAAGCAAAACATCCTTTCAGGTAAGGGCAGTCACTTTTCAGCTCAAACGAACTACATCGTTCACGAAGCTCACCTTTTCTTATCTTGACTGACAAGCATTGGATGTTAGAGGACCAGTGCTTTGTATCAGTTTCAGAAGCAGAGTTGGACTAGATATGGTCCGTATGTGTAGGAAACTCCGTTCTTTTGTTCTCAGCACACTCACGTTTCCTGCTGTATTAGAGACTCTATAAATCAAGAGCGTGATTCTTGTTCTAAAGCAGAAGCAGTTACTTTACAGCTCAAACGAACTACATCGTTCAGGAAGCTCACAAGTTTCTCTTCTTAACTGACAAGCATTGAATGTTAGAGGACCTGTGGTTTGTTTCAGTTTCAGAATCACAGTTGACCTAGATATGGTCCATATGTGTAAGAAACACCGTTCTTTTCTTCTGAGCACACTCATGTTTCCTGCTGTATTAGAGACTCTAGAAATCAAGAGCGTGCTTCTTGCTCTAAAGCAGAGTGTGATCCATGGATGAGAACTATGCTGTGTGTTTCCCTTCAGAAATGGAGTTAAATCCCAGGCGCTGTGTCTTCCTAAAAGCAAGACGTCGTTTCAGGTAAGGGCAGTCACTTTTCAGCTCAAACGAAGTACATCGTTCTCGAAGCTAACAAGTATCCCATGTTAACTGCTAAGCTTTGGATGTTAGAGGACCAGTACTTTGTATCAGTTTCAGAAGCAGAGTTGGAGTAGATATGGTCCCTTTGTGTAGGAAACTCCCTTCTTTTGTTCTCAGGACGCTCACATGTCATGCTGTCTTAGAGAAAATAGAAAGCAAGAGCTTGCTTCTTGCTCTAAAGCGGAGTGTGATCTATGGATGAGAACTATGCTGTGTGTTTCCCTTCAGAAATGGAGTTAAATCCCAGGCTCTGAGTCTTCCTACAAGCAAGACTTCGTTTCAAGTAAGGGCAGTTACTTTACAGCTCAAACGAATTACATCGTTCAGGAAGCTCACACCTTTCTCATCTTAACTGACAAGCATTGGATGTTGGAGGACCTCTGCTTTGTATCAGTTTCAGAAGCAGAGTTGCATTAGATATGGTCTGTATGTGTAGGAAACACCGTTCTTTTGTTCTCAGGACACTCACATTTCCTGCTGTCCTAGAGATAATAGAAAGCAAGATTGTGCTTCTTGCTCTAAAGCAGAGTGTGATCTATGGATGAGAACTCTGCTGTGTGTTTCACTTCAGAAATGGAGTTAAATCCCAGGTTCTGAGTCTTTCTACAAGCAAGACTTCGTTTCAGGTAAGGGCAGTCACTTTTCAGCTCAAACGAGCTACATCATTCTCGAATCTCACACGTTGCTCATCTTAACTGACAAGCATTGGATGTTAGAGGACCTGTGGTTTGTTTCAGTTTCAGAAGCAGAGTTGAACTAGGTATGGCCTGTATGTGTAGGAAACACTGTTATTTTGTACTGAGCACACTCAAGTTTCCTGCGGTCTTAGAGACTCTAGAAAGCAAGAGCTTGCTTCTTGATCTAATGCAGAGTGTGATACATGGAAGAGAACTATGCTGTGTGTTTCACTTCAGAAACGGAGTTAAATCCCAGGCGCTGTGTCTTCCTACAAGCAAGACTTCGTTTCAGGTAAGGGGAGTTACTAACAGCTCAAACGAACTACATTGTTCACGAAGCTCAAACGTTTCTCATCTTAACTGACAAGCATTGGATGTTAGAGGACCTGTGGTTTGTTTCAATTTCAGATGCAGAGTTGAACTAGATATGGCCCTTATGTGTAGGAAACACTGTTCTTTTCTTCTGAGCACACTCAAGTTTCCTGCTGTATTAGAGTCTCTAGAAAGCAAAAGCATGCTTCTTGCTCTAAAGCAGAGTGTGATCAATGGATGAGAACTATGCTGTGTGTTTCCCTTCAGAAATGGAGTTAAATTCCATGCACTGTGTCTTCCTACAAGCGAAACATCCTTTCAGGTAAGGGCAGTCACTTTTCAGCTCAAACGAACTACATCGTTCACGAAGCTCACCTTTTCTCATCTTGACTGATAATCATTGGATGTTAGAGGACCAGTGCTTCGTATCAGTTTCAGAAGCAGAGTTGGACTAGATATGGTCCGTATGTGTAGGAAACTCCGTTCTTTTGTTCTCAGCACACTCACGTTTCCTGCTGTAATAGAGACTCTAGAAAGCTAGAGCGTGCTTCTTGCTCTAAAGCAGAGTGTGATCAATGGATGAGAACTCTGTTGTGTGTTTCACTTCAGAAATGGAGTTAAATCCCAGGTTCTGAGTCTTTCTACAGGCAAGATTTCGTTTCAGGTAAGGGCAGTCACTTTTCAGCTCAAACGAACTACATTGTTCTCGAAGCTCACACGTTTCTCATCTTAACTGACAAGCATTGGTTGTTAGAGGACCTGTGGTTTGTGTCAGTTTCAGAAGCAGAGTGGGACTAAATATGGTCCGTATGTGAAGGAAACACCGTTCTTTTGTTCTGAGCACACTCAGGTTTCCTGCTGTATTAGAGACTCTATAAAGAAAGAGCGTGATTCTTGTTCTAAAGCAGAGGCAGTTACTTTACAGCTCAAACGAACTACATCGTTCACGAAGCTCACAAGTTTCTCTTCTTAACTGATAAGCATTGGATGTTAGAGGACCTGTGGTTTGTTTCAGTTTCAGAATCACAGTTGACCTAGATATGGTCTGTATGTGTAAGAAACACCATTCTTTTCTTCTGAGCACACTCACGTTTCCTGCTGTATTAGAGAATCTAGAAATCAAGAGCGTGCTTCTTGCTCTAAAGCAGAGTGTGATCCATGGATGAGAACTATGCTGTGTGTTTCCCTTCAGAAATGGAGTTAAATCCCGGGCGCTGTGTCTTCCTACAAGCAAAACATCCTTTCAGGTAAGGGCAGTCACTTTTCAGCTCAAACGAACTACATCGTTCTCGAAGCTAACAAGTATCCCATCTTAACTGCTAAGCTTTGGATGTTAGAGGACCTGTGCCTTGTATCAGTTTCAGAAGCAGAGTTGGAGTAGATATGGTCCTTTTGTGTAGGAAACTCCCTTCTTTGGTCTCAGGACACTCACATATCCTGCTGTCTTACAGAAAATAGAAAGCAAGAGCTTGCTTCTTGCTCTAAAGCGGAGTGTGATCTATGGAAGAGAACTCTGCAGTGTGTTTCACTTCAGAAATGGAGTTAAATCCCAGGCTCTGAGTCTTCCTACAAGAAAACTTCGTTTCAGTTAAGGTTAGTTACTTCACAGCTCAAACGAACTACATTGTTCACGAAGCTCACACGTTTCTCTTATTAACTGACAAGCATTGGATATTAGAGGACCTGTGGTTTGTTTCAGTTTCAGAATCACAGTTGAACTAGATATGGTCCGTATGTGCAAGAAACATCGTTCTTTTCTTCTGAGCACACTCACATTTCCTGCTGTATTAGAGATTCTAGAAATCAAGAGCGTGCTTCTTGCTCTAAAGCAGAGTGTGATCCATGGAAGAGAACTATGCTGTGTGTTTCCCATCAGAAATGGAGTTAAATCCCAGGCGCTGTATCTTCTTACAAGCAAGACTTCGTTTCAGGTAAGGGCAGTCACTTTTCAGCTCAAACGAACTACATCGTTCACGAAGCTAACAAGTTTCCCATCTTAACTGACAATCATTAGATGTTAGAGGACCAGAGCTTTGTATTAGTTTCAGAAGCAGATTTGCACTAGATATGGTCCGTGTGTGTAGGAAACACCATTCTTTTGTTCTGAGCACACTCAAGTTTCCTACTGTCTTAGAGTCTCTAGAAAGCAAGAGCGTGCTTCTTGCTCTAAAGCAGAGTGTGATCTATATATGAGAACTCTGCGGTGTGTTTTACTTCCGAAATGGAGTTAAATCCCAGGCTCTGAGTCTTCCTACAAGCAAGACTTCGTTTCAAGTAAGGGCAGTTACTTTACAGCTCAAACGAATTACATCGTTCAGGAAGCTCACACCTTTCTCATCTTAACTGACAAGCATCGGATGTTAGAGGACCTGTGCTTTGTATCAGTTTCAGAAGCAGAGTTGCATTAGATATGGTCTGTATGTGTAGGAAACACCGTTCTTTTGTTCTCAGGACACTCACATTTCCTGCTGTCCTAGAGATAATAGAAAGCAAGATTGTGCTTCTTGCTCTAAAGCAGAGTGTGATCTATGGATGAGAACTCTGCTGTGTGTTTCACTTCAGAAATGGAGTTAAATCCCAGGTTCTGAGTCTTTCTACAAGCAAGACTTCGTTTCAGGTAAGGGCAGTCACTTTTCAGCTCAAACGAACTACATCGTTCTCGAAGCTCACACGTTGCTCATCTTAACTGACAAGCATTGGATGTTAGAGGACCTGTGGTTTGTTTCAGTTTCAGAAGCAGAGTTGAACTAGATATGGCCTGTATGTGTAGGAAACACTTTTATTTTGTACTGAGCACACTCAAGTTTCCTGCGGTCTTAGAGACTCTAGAAAGCAAGAGCGTGCCTCTTGCTCTAAAGCAGAGTGTTATAAATGGATGAGAACTCTGCTGTGTGTTTCACTTCAGAAATGGAATTGAATCCCAGGCTCTGAGTCTTTCTACAAGCAAGACTTGGTTTCAGGTAAGGGCAGTCACTTTTCAGCTCAAACGAACTACATCGTTCACGAAGCTCACCTTTTCTCATCTTGACTGACAAGCATTGGATGTTAGAGGACCAGTGCTTTGTATCAGTTTCAGAAGCAGAGTTGGACTAGATATGGTCCGTATGTGTAGGAAACTCCGTTCTTTTGTTCTCAGCACACTCACGTTTCCTGCTGTAATAGAGACTCTAGAAAGCTAGAGCGTGCTTCTTGCTCTAAAGCAGAGTGTGATCAATGGATGAGAACTCTGTTGTGTGTTTCACTTCAGAAATGGAGTTAAATCCCAGGTTCTGAGTCTTTCTACAGGCAAGATTTCGTTTCAGGTAAGGGCAGTCACTTTTCAGCTCAAACGAACTACATTGTTCTCGAAGCTCACACGTTTCTCATCTTAACTGACAAGCATTGGTTGTTAGAGGACCTGTGGTTTGTGTCAGTTTCAGAAGCAGAGTGGGACTAAATATGGTCCGTATGTGAAGGAAACACCGTTCTTTTGTTCTGAGCACACTCAGGTTTCCTGATGTATTAGAGACTCTATAAAGCAAGAGCGTGATTCTTGTTCTAAAGCAGAGGCAGTTACTTTACAGCTCCAATGAACTACATCGTTCACGAAGCTCACAAGTTTCTCTTCTTCACTGACAAGCATTGGATGTTAGAGGACCTGTGGTTTGTTTCAGTTTCAGAATCACAGTTGACCTAGATATGGTCTGTATGTGTAAGAAACACCGTTCTTTTCTTCTGAGCACACTCACGTTTCCTGCTGTATTAGAGACTCTAGAAATCAAGAGCGTGCTTCTTGCTCTAAAGCAGAGTGTGATCCATGGATGAGAACTATGCTGTGTGTTTCCCTTCAGAGATGGAATTAAATCCCGGGCACTGTGTCTTCCTACAAGCAAGACTTCGTTTCAGGTAAGGGCAGTCACTTTTCAGCTCAAACGAAGTACATTGTTCTCGAAGCTAACAAGTATCCCATCTTAACTGCTAAGCTTTGGATGTTAGAGGACCAGTGCCTTGTATCAGTTTCAGAAGCAGAGTTGGAGTAGATATGGTCCTTTTGTGTAGGAAACTCCCTTCTTTTGTTCTCAGGACACTCACATATCCTGCTGTCTTAGAGAAAATAGAAAGCAAGAGCTTGCTTCTTGCTCTAAAGCGGAGTGTGATCTATGGAAGAGAACTCTGCAGTGTGTTTCACTTCAGAAATGGAGTTAAGTCCCAGGCTCTGAGTCTTCCTACAAGAAAACTTCGTTTCAGTTAAGGTTAGTTACTTTACAGCTCAAACGAACTACATTGTACACGAAGCTCACACGTTTCTCTTCTTAACTGACAAGCATTGGATGTTAGAGTACCTGTGGTTTGTTTCAGTTTCAGAATCACAGTTGAACTAGATATGGTCCTTATGTGTAAGAAACACCGTTCTTTTCTTCTGAACACACTCACATTTCCTGCTGTATTAGAGATTCTATAAAGCAAGAGCGTGCTTCTTGCTCTAAAGCAGAGTGTGATCCATGGAAGAGAACTATGCTGTTTGTTTCCCTTCAGAAATGGAGTTAAATCCCAGGCGCTGTATCTTCCTACAAGCAAGACTTCGTTTCAGGTAAGGGCAGTCACTTTTCAGCTCAAACGAACTACATCGTTCACGAAGCTAACAAGTTTCCCATCTTAACTGACAATCATTAGATGTTAGAGGACCAGAGCTTTGTATTAGTTTCAGAAGCAGAGTTGCACTAGATATGGTCCGTGTGTGTAGGAAACACCATTCTTTTGTTCTGAGCACACTCAAGTTTCCTACTGTCTTAGAGTCTCTAGAAAGCAAGAGCGTACTTCTTGCTCTAAAGCAGAGTGTGATCTATATATGAGAACTCTGCTGTGTGTTTTACTTCTGAAATGGAGTTAAATCCCAGGCTCTGAGTCTTCCTACAAGCAAGACTTCGTTTCAAGTAAGGGCAGTTACTTTACAGCTCAAACGAATTACATCGTTCAGGAAGCTCACACCTTTCTCATCTTAAATGACAAGCATCGGATGTTAGAGGACCTGTGTTTTGTATCAGTTTCAGAAGCAGAGTTGCATTAGATATGGTCTGTATGTGTAGGAAACACCGTTCTTTTGTTCTCAGGACACTCACATTTCCTGCTGTCCTAGAGATAATAGAAAGCAAGATTGTGCTTCTTGCTCTAAAGCAGAGTGTGATCTATGGATGAGAACTCTGCTGTGTGTTTCACTTCAGAAATGGAGTTAAATCCCAGGTTCTGAGTCTTTCTACAATCAAGACTTCGTTTCAGGTAAGGGCAGTCACTTTTCAGCTCAAACGAACTACATTGTTCTCGAATCTCACACGTTGCTCATCTTAACTGACAAGCATTGGATGTTAGAGGACCTGTGGTTTGTTTCAGTTTCAGAAGCAGAGTTGAACTAGATATGGCCTGTATGTGTAGGAAACACTGTTATTTTGTACTGAGCACACTCAAGTTTCCTGCGGTCTTAGAGAATCTAGAAAGCAAGAGCGTGCCTCTTGCTCTAAAGCAGAGTGTTATAAATGGATGAGAACTCTGCTGTGTGTTTCACTTCAGAAATGGAATTGAATCCCAGGCTCTGAGTCTTTCTACAAGCAAGACTTGGTTTCAGGTAAGGGCAGTTACTTTACAGCTCAAATGAACTACATCGTCCTCGAAGCTCACACATTTATAATCTTAACTGACAAGCATCGGATGTTAGAGGACCAGTGCTTTGTATCGGTTTCAGAAGCACAGTTGGACTAGATATTGTCTGTATGTGTAGGAAACACGGTTCTTTTGTTCCCAGCACACTCACGTTTCATGCTGTTTTAGAGTCTCTAGAAAGCAAGAGCGTGCTTCTTGATCTAAAGCAGAGTGTGATACATGGAAGAGAACTATGCTGTGTGTTTCACTTCAGAAATGGAGTTAAATCCCAGGCGCTGTGTCTTCCTAAAAGCAAGACTTCGTTTCAGGTAAGGGCAGTTACTAAAAGCTCAAACGAACTACATTGTTCACGAAGCTCACACGTTTCTCATCTTAACTGACAAGCATTGGATGTTAGAGGACCTGTGGTTTGTTTCATTTTCAGATGCAGATTTGAACTATATATGGCCCCTATGTGTAGGAAACACTGTTATTTTGTACTGAGCACAATCAAGTTTCCTGCTGTCTTAGAGACTCTAGAAAGCAAGAGCGTGCTTCTTGCTCTAAAGCAGAGTGTGATCTATGGATGAGAACTCTACTGTGTGTTTCACTTCAGAAATGGAGTTAAATCCCAGGCTCTGTGTCTTCCTACAAGAAAACTTCGTTTCATGTAAGGGATATTACTTTACAGCTCAAACGAACTACATCGTTCACGAAGCTCACAAGTTTCTCTTCTTAACTGACAAGCATTGTATGTTAGAGGACCTGTGGTTAGTATCAATTTCAGAAGCAGAGTTGGACTAGATATGGTCCGAGTGTGTAGGAAACACTCTTCTTTTGTTCTCAGGACACTCACCTTTCCTGCTGTCTTAGAGAAAATAGAAAGCAAGAGCGTGCTTCTTGCTCTAAAGCAGGCTGTGATCTATGGATGAGAACTCTGCTGTGTGTTTCACTTCAGAAATGATGTTAAATCCCAGGCTCTGAGACTTCCTACAAGAAAACTTCGTTTCAGGTAAGGGAAGTTACTTTATAGCTCAAACGAACTACATTGTTCATGAAGCTCTCACATTTCTAATCTTAACTGACAAGCATTGGATGTTAGAGCACCTGTGGTTTCTTTCAGTTTCAGAAGCAGATTTGCACTAGATATGGTCCATATGTGTAGGAAACACTGTTCTTTTGTTCTGAGCACACTCAAGTTTTCTGCTGCCTTAGAGTCTCTAGAAAGCAAGAGCGTGCTTCTTGCTCTACAACAGAGTGTTATACATGGATCAGAACTCTGCTGTGTGTTTCCCTTCAGAAATGGAATTGAATCCCAGGCTCTCAGTCTTCCTACAAGGAATAATTCGTTTCAAGTAAGGGCAGTTACTTTACAGCTCAAACGAACTACATCGTTCACGAAACTCACCCGTTTCTCTTCTTAACTGACAAGCATTGGATGTTAGAGGACCTGTGGTTTGTTTCAGTTTCAGAATCACAGTTGACCTAGATATGGTTCGTATGTGTAAGAAACACCGCTCTTTTCTTCTGATCACACTCACGTTTCCTGCTGTATTAGAGACTCTAGAAATCAAGAGCGTGCTTCTTGCTCTAAAGCAGAGTGTGATCCGTGGATGAGAACTATGCTGTGTGTTTCCCTTCAGAAATGGAGTTAAATCCCAGGCGCTTTGTCTTCCTACATGCAAGACTTCGTTTCAGGTAAGGGCAGTCACTTTTCAGCTCAAACGAACTACATCGTTCACGAAGCTAACAAGTTTCCCATCTTAACTGACAAGCTTTGGATGTTAGAGGACCAGTGCTTTGTATCAGTTTCAGAAGCAGAGTTGGACTAGATATGGTCCGTGTGTGTAGGAAACACTCTTCTTTTGTTCTCAGGACACTCACCTTTCCTGCTGTCTTAGGGAAAATAGAAAGCAAGAGCGTGCTTCTTGCTCTAAAGCAGAGTGTGATCTATGGATGAGAACTCTGCTGTGTGTTTCACTTCAGAAATGGAGTTAAATCCCAGGCTCTGAGTCTTCCTACAAGCAAGACTTCGTTTCAGGTAAGGGCAGTTACTTTACAGCTCAAATGAACTACATCGTTCACGAAGCTCACACGTTTCTCTTCTTAACTGACAAGCATTGGATGTTGGAGCACCTGTGTTTTCTTTCAGTTTCAGAAGCAGATTTGAACTAGATATGGTTCATATGTGTAGGAAACACCGTTCTTTTGTTCTGAGCACACTCAAGTTTCCTGCTGTCCTAGAGTCTCTAGAAAGCAAGAGCGTGCTTCTTTCTCTAAAGCAGAGTGTGATCTATATATGAGAACTCTGCTGTGTGTTTTACTTCAGAAATGGAGTTAAATCCCAGGCTCTGAGTCTTCCTACAAGCAAGACTTCGTTTCAAGTTAGGGCTTTTACTATACAGCTCAAACGAACTACATCGTTCAGGAAGCTCACACGTTTCTCATCTTAACTGACAAACATTGGATGTTAGAGGACCTGTGTTTTGTATCAGTTTCAGAAGCAGATTTGCATTAGATATGGTCTGTATGTGTAGGAAACACCGTTCATTTGTTCTCAGGACACTCACATTTCCTGCTGTCCTAGAGATAATAGAAAGCAAGATTGTTCTTCTTGCTCTAAAGCAGAGTGTGATCTATGGATGAGAACTCTGCTGTGTGTTTCACTTCAGAAATGGAGTTAAATCCAGGTTCTGAGTCTTTCTACAAGCAAGACTTCGTTTCAGGTAAGGGCAGTTACTAACAGCTGAAACGAACTACATTGTTCACGAAGCTCACACGTTTCTCATCTTAACTGACAAGCATTGGATGTTAGAGGACCTGTGGTTTGTTTCAATTTCAGATGCAGAGTTGAACTAGATATGGCCCTTATGTGTAGGACACGCTGTTCTTTTCTTCTGAGCACACTCAAGTTTCCTGCTGTATTAGAGTCTCTAGAAAGCAAGAGCGTGCTTCTTGCTCTAAAGCAGAGTGTGATCAATGGATGAGAACTATGCTGAGTGTTTCCCTTCAGAAATGGAGTTAAATTCCATGCACTGTGTCTTCCTACAAGCAAAACATCCTTTCAGGTAAGGGCAGTCACTTTTCAGCTCAAACGAACTACATCGTTCACGAAGCTCACCTTTTCTTATCTTAATTGACAAGCATTGGATGTTAGAGGACCAGTGCTTTGTATCAGTTTCAGAAGCACAGTTGGACTAGATATGGTCCGTATGTGTAGGAAACACCGTTCTTTTGTTCCCAGCACACTCGCGTTTCCTGCTGTTTTAGAGTCTCTAGAAAGCAAGAGCGTGCTTCTTGCTCTAAAGCAGAGTGTGATCTATATATGAGAACTCTGTTGTGTGTTTCACTTCCGAAAAGGAGTTAAATCCCAGGCTATGAGTCTTCCTACAAGAAAACTTCGTTTCAGGTAAGGGAAGTTGCTTTACAGCTCAAACGAACTACATTGTTCACGAAGCTCACACGTTTCTCTTCTGAAATGACAAGCATTGGATGTTAGAGGACCTGTGGTTTGTTTCAGTTTCAGAATCACAGTTGACCTAGATATGGTTCGTATGTGTAAGAAACACCGTTCTTTCTTCTGAGCACACTCACGTTTCCTGCTGTATTAGAGACTCTAGAAATCAAGAGCGTGCTTCTTGCTCTAAAGCAGAGTGTGATCCATGGATGAGAACTATGCTGTGTGTTTCCCTTCAGAAATGGAGTTAAATCCCAGGCGCTGTGTCTTCCTACAAGCAAGACTTCATTTCAGGTAAGGGCAGTCACTTTTCAGCTCAAACGAACTACATCGTTCACGAAGCTAACAAGTTTCCCATCTTAACTGACAAGCTTTGGATGTTAGAGGACCAGTGCTTTGTATCAGTTTCAGAAGCAGAGTTGGACTAGATATGGTCCGTGTGTGTAGGAAACACTCTTCTTTTGTTCTCAGGACACTCACCTTTCCTGCTGTCCTAGAGATAATAGAAAGCAAGATTGTTCTTCTTGCTCTAAAGCAGAGTGTGATCTATGGATGAGAACTCTGCTGTGTGTTTCACTTCAGAAATGGAGTTAAATCCCAGGTTCTGAGTCTTTCTACAAGCAAGACTTCGTTTCAGGTAAGGGCAGTTACTAACAGCTCAAACGAACTACATTGTTCACGAAGCTCACACGTTTCTCATCTTAACTGACAAGCATTGGATGTTAGAGGACCTGTGGCTTTTGTCAGTTTCAGGAGCAGAGTGGGACTAAATATGGTCCGTATGTGTAGGAAACACCGTTCTTTTGTTTTGAGCACACTCAGGTTTCCTGCTGTATTAGAGACTCTAGAAAGCAAGAGCATGCTTCTTGCTCTAAAGCAGAGTGTGAACAATGGATGAGAACTCTGCTGTGTGTTTTCCTTCAGAAATGGAGTTAAAGCCCAGGCTCTTAGTCTTCCTACAAGGAATACTTTGTTTCAAGTAAGGGCAGTTACTTTACAGCTAAAACGAACTACATTGTTCACGAAGTTCTCACGTTTCTAATCTTAACTGACAAGCATTGTATGTTAGAGGACCTGTGGTTTGTTTCAGTTTCAGAAGTAGAGTTGAACTAGATATGGCTCTTATGTGTCGGAAACACCGTTCTTTTCTTCTGAGCACACTCATGTTTCCTGCTGTAATAGAGACTCTAGAAAGCTAGAGCGTGCTTCTTGCTCTAAAGCAGAGTGTGATCATTGGATGAGAACTCTGCTGTGTGTTTCCCTTCAGAAATGGAGTTAAAGCCCAGGCTCTGAGTCTTCCTACAAGGAATAATTCGTTTCAAGTAAGGGCAGTTACTTTACAGCTCAAACGAACTACATCGTTCACGAAGTTCACACGTTTCTCTTCTGAACTGACAAGCATTGGATGTTAGAGGACCTGTGGTTTGTTTCAGTTTCAGAATCACAGTTGACCTAGATATGGTTCGTATGTGTAAGAAATACCGTTCTTTTCTTCTGAGCACACTCACGTTTCCTGCTGTATTAGAGAATCTAGAAATCAAGAGCGTGCTTCTTGCTCTAAAGCAGAGTGTGATCCGTGGATGAGAACTATGCTGTGTGTTTCCCTTCAGAAATGGAGTTAAATCCCAGGCGCTGTGTCTTCCTACGAACAAGACTTCGTTTCAGGTAAGGGCAGTCACTTTTCAGCTCAAACGAACTACATCGTTCACGAAGCTCTCACGTTTCTAATCTTAACTGACAAGCATTGTATGTTAGAGGACCTGTGGTTTGTTTCAGTTTCAGAAGTAGAGTTGAACTAGATATGGCTCTTATGTGTAGGAAACACTGTTCTTTTCTTCTGAGCATACTCATGTTTCCTGGTGTATTAGAGTCTCTAGAAAGAAAGAGCGTGCTTCTTGCTCTAAAGCAGAGTGTGATCAATGGATGAGAACTATGCTGTGTGTTTCCCTTCAGAAATGGAGTTAAATTCCATGCTCTGTGTCTTCCTACAAGCAAAACATCCTTTCAGGTAAGGGCAGTCACTTTTCAGCTCAAACGAACTACATTGTTCTCGAAGCTCACACGTTTCTCATCTTAACTGACATGCATTGGATTTTAGAGGACCTGTGGTTTGTGTCAGTTTCAGAAGCAGAGGGGGACTAAATATGGTCCGTATGTGTAAGAAACACCGTTCTTTTCTTCTGAGCACAGTCACGTTTCCTGCTGTATTAGAGACTCTAGAAATCAAGAGCGTGCTTCTTGCTCTAAAGCAGAGTGTGATCCGTGGATGAGAACTATGCTGTGTGTTTCCCTTCAGAAATGGAGTTAAATCCCAGGCGCTTTGTCTTCCTACATGCAAGACTTCGTTTCAGGTAAGGGCAGTCACTTTTCAGCTCAAACGAACTACAACGTTCACGAAGCTAACAAGTTTCCCATCTTAACTGACAAGCTTTGGATGTTAGAGGACCAGTGCTTTGTATCAGTTTCAGAAGCAGAGTTGGACTAGATATGGTCCGTGTGTGTAGGAAACACTCTTCTTTTGTTCTCAGGACACTCACCTTTCCTGCTGTCTTAGAGAAAATAGAAAGCAAGAGCGTGCTTCTTGCTCTAAAGCAGAGTGTGATCTATGGATGAGAACTCTGCTGTGTGTTTCACTTCAGAAATGGAGTTAAATCCCAGGCTCTGAGTCTTCCTACAAGAAAACTTCGTTTCAGGTAAGGGAAGTTACTTTACAGCTCAAACGAACTACATTGTTCATGAAGCTCTCACGTTTCTAATCTTAACTGACAAGCATTGTTTGTTAGAGGACCTGTGCTTTGTTTCAGTTTCAGAAGTAGAGTTGAACTAGATATGGCTCTTATGTGTATGAAACACTGTTCTTTCTTCTGAGCACACTCATCTTACCTGCTGTAATAGAGAATCTAGAAAGCTAGAGCGTGCTTATTGCTCTAAAGCAGAGTGTGATCTATATATGAGAATTCTGCTGTGTGTTTCACTTCAGAAATGGAGTTAAATCCCAGGCTCTGAGTCTTCCTACAAGCAAGACTTCGTTTCAGGTAAGGGCAGTTACTTTACAGATCAAACGAACTACATCGTTCACGAAGCTCACACGTTTCTCTTCTTAACTGACAAGCATTGGATGTTGGAGCACCTGTGGTTTGTTTCAGTTTCAGAAGCAGATTTCAACTAGATATGGTCCATATGTGTAGGAAACACCGTTCTTTTGTTCTGAGCACACTCAAGTTTCCTGGTGTCTTAGAGTCTCTAGAAAGCAAGAGCGTGCTTCTTTCTCTAAAGCAGAGTGTGATCTATATATGAGAACTCTGCTGTGTGTTTTACTTCAGAAATGGAGTTAAATCCCAGGCTTTGAGTCTTCCTACAAGCAAGACTTCGTTTCAAGTAAGGGCAGTTACATTACAGCTCAAACGAACTACATCGTTCAGGAAGCTCACACGTTTCTCACCTTAACTGACAAGCATTGGATGTTAGAGGACCTGTGCTTTGTATCAGTTTCAGAAGCAGAGTTGCATTAGATATGGTCTGTATGTGTAGGAAACACCGTTCTTTTGTTCTCAGGACACTCACATTTCCTGCTGTCCTAGAGATAATAGAAAGCAAGATTGTGCTTCTTGCTCTAAAGCAGAGTGTGATCAATGGATGAGAACTATGCTGTGTGTTTCCCTTCAGAAATGGAGTTAAATTCCATGCTCTGTGTCTTCCTACAAGCAAAACATCCTTTCAGGTAAGGGCAGTCACTTTTCAGCTCAAACGAACTACATTGTTCTCGAAGCTCACACGTTTCTCATCTTAACTGACATGCATTGGATTTTAGAGGACCTGTGGTTTGTGTCAGTTTCAGAAGCAGAGGGGGACTAAATATGGTCCGTATGTGTAAGAAACACCGTTCTTTTCTTCTGAGCACAGTCACGTTTCCTGCTGTATTAGAGACTCTAGAAATCAAGAGCGTGCTTCTTGCTCTAAAGCAGAGTGTGATCCGTGGATGAGAACTATGCTGTGTGTTTCCCTTCAGAAATGGAGTTAAATCCCAGGCGCTTTGTCTTCCTACATGCAAGACTTCGTTTCAGGTAAGGGCAGTCACTTTTCAGCTCAAACGAACTACATCGTTCACGAAGCTAACAAGTTTCCCATCTTAACTGACAAGCTTTGGATGTTAGAGGACCAGTGCTTTGTATCAGTTTCAGAAGCAGAGTTGGACTAGATATGGTCCGTGTGTGTAGGAAACACTCTTCTTTTGTTCTCAGGACACTCACCTTTCCTGCTGTCTTAGAGAAAATAGAAAGCAAGAGCGTGCTTCTTGCTCTAAAGCAGAGTGTGATCTATGGATGAGAACTCTGCTGTGTGTTTCACTTCAGAAATGGAGTTAAATCCCAGGCTCTGAGTCTTCCTACAAGAAAACTTCGTTTCAGGTAAGGGAAGTTACTTTACAGCTCAAACGAACTACATTGTTCATGAAGCTCTCACGTTTCTAATCTTAACTGACAAGCATTGTATGTTAGAGGACCTGTGGTTTGTTTCAGTTTCAGAAGTAGAGTTGAACTAGATATGGCTCTTATGTGTAGGAAACACTGTTATTTTCTTCTGAGCACACTCATGTTACCTGCTGTAATAGAGACTCTAGAAAGCTAGAGCGTGCTTCTTGCTCTAACGCAGAGTGTGATCAATGGATGAGAACTCTGCTGTGTGTTTCCCTTCAGAAATGGAGTTAAAGCCCAGGCTCTCAGTCTTCCTACAAGGAATAATTCGTTTCAAGTAAGGGCAGTTACTTTACAGCTCAAACGAACTACATTGTTCACGAAGCTCACCCGTTTCTCTTCTTAACTGACAAGCATTGGATGTTAGAGGACCTGTGGTTTGTTTCAGTTTCAGAATCACAGTTGACCTAGATATGGTTCGTATGTGTAAGAAACACCGCTCTTTTCTTCTGAGCACACTAACGTTTCCTGCTGTATTAGAGACTCTAGAAATCAAGAGCGTGCTTCTTGCTCTAAAGCAGAGTGTGATCCGTGGATGAGAACTATGCTGTGTGTTTCCCTTCAGAAATGGAGTTAAATCCCAGGCGCTTTGTCTTCCTACATGCAAGACTTCGTTTCAGGTAAGGGCAGTCACTTTTCAGCTCAAACGAACTACCTCGTGCAGGAAGCTAACAAGTTTCCCATCTTAACTGACAAGCTTTGGATGTTAGAGGACCAGTGCTTTGTATCAGTTTCAGAAGCAGAGTTGGACTAGATATGGTCCGTGTGTGTAGGAAACACTCTTCTTTTGTTCTCAGGACACTCACCTTTCCTGCTGTCCTAGAGATAATAGAAAGCAAGATTGTTCTTCTTGCTCTAAAGCAGAGTGTGAACTATGGATGAGAACTCTGCTGTGTGTTTCACTTCAGAAATGGAGTTAAATCCCAGGTTCTGAGTCTTTCTACAAGCAAGACTTCGTTTCAGGTAAGGGCAGTTACTAACAGCTCAAATGAACTACATTGTTCACGAAGCTCACACGTTTCTCATCTTAACTGACAAGCATTGGATGTTAGAGGACCTGTGGTTTGTTTCAATTTCAGATGCAGAGTTGAATAGATATGGCCCCTATGTGTAGGAAACACTGTTATTTTGTACTGAGCACAATCAAGTTTCCTACAGTCTTAGAGACTCTAGAAAGCAAGAGAGTGCTTCTTGCTCTAAAGCAGAGTGTGATCTATGGATGGGAACTCTGCTGTGTGTTTCACTTCAGAAATGGAGTTAAATCCCAGGCTCTGAGTATTCCTACAAGAAAACTTCGTTTCATGTAAGGGAAGTTACTTTACAGCTCAAACGAGCTACATCGTTCACGAAGCTCACACGTTTCTCTTCTTAACTGACAAGCATTGTATGTTAGAGGACCTGTGGTTTATTTCAGTTTCAGAGGTAGAGTTGAACTAGATATGGCCTTTATGTGTAGGACACGCTGTTATTTTCTTCTGAGCACACTCAAGTTTCCTGCTCTATTAGAGTGTCTAGAAAGCAAGAGCGTGCTTCTTGCTCTAAAGCAGAGTGTGATCAATGGATGAGAACTATGCTGTGTGTTTCCCTTCAAAAATGGAGTTAAATCCATGCACTGTGTCTTCCTACAAGCAAAACATCCTTTCAGGTAAGGGCAGTCACTTTTCAGCTCAAACGAACTACATCGTTCACGAAGCTCACCTTTTCTCATCTTAACTGACAAGCATTGGATGTTAGAGGACCAGTGCTTTGTATCAGTTTCAGAAGCAGAGTTGGACTAGATATGGTCCAAGTGTGTAGGAAACACTCTTCTTTTGTTCTCAGGACACTCACCTTTCCTGGTGTCTTAGAGAAAATAGAAAGCAAGAGCGTGCTTCTTGCTCTAAAGCAGAGTGTGATCTATGGATGGGAACTCTGCTGTGTGTTTCACTTCAGAAATGGAGTTAAATCCCAGGCTCTGAGTATTCCTACAAGAAAACTTCGTTTCATGTAAGGGAAGTTACTTTACAGCTCAAACGAACTACATCGTTCACGAAGCTCACACGTTTCTCTTCTTAACTGACAAGCATTGTATGTTAGAGGACCTGTGGTTTGTTTCAGTTTCAGAGGTAGAGTTGAACTAGATATGGCCCTTATGTGTAGGAAACACTGTTCTTTTCTTCTGAGCACACTCAAGTTTCCTGCTGTATTAGAGTCTCCCAGAAAGCAAGAGCGTGCTTCTTGCTCTAAAGCAGAGTGTGATCAATGGATGAGAACTATGCTGTGTGTTTCCCTTCAGAAATGGAGTTAAATTCCATGCACTGGGTCTTCCTACAAGCAAAACATCCTTTCAGGTAAGGGCAGTCACTTTTCAGCTCAAACGAACTACATCGTTCACGAAGCTCACCTTTTCTCATCTTAACTGACAAGCATTGGATGTTAGAGGACCTGTGGCTTTTGTCAGTTTCAGGAGCAGAGTGGGACTAAATATTGTCCGTATGTGTAGGAAACACCGTTCTTTTGTTCTGAGCACACTCAGGTTTCCTGCTGTATTAGAGACTCTAGAAAGCAAGAGCATGCTTCTTGCTCTAAAGCAGAGTGGGAACAATGGATGAGAACTCTGCTGTGTGTTTTCCTTCAGAAATGGAGTTAAAGCCCAGTCTCTTAGTCTTCCTACAAGGAATACTTCGTTTCAAGTAAGGGCAGTTACTTTACAGCTAAAACGAACTACATTGTTCACGAAGCTCTCACGTTTCTAATCTTAACTGACAAGCATTGTATGTTAGAGGACCTGTGGTTTGTTTCAGTTTCAGAAGTAGAGTTGAACTAGATATGGCTCTTAAGTGTCGGAAACACCGTTCTTTTCTTCTGAGCACACTCATGTTTCCTGCTGTAATAGAGACTCTAGAAAGCTAGAGCGTGCTTCTTGCTCTAAAGCAGAGTGTGATCAATGGATGAGAACTCTGCTGTGTGTTTCCCTTCAGAAATGGATTTAAAGCCCAGGCTCTGAGTCTTCCTACAAGGAATAATTCGTTTCAAGTAAGGGCAGTTACTTTACAGCTCAAACGAACTACATCGTTCACGAAGTTCACACGTTTCTCTTCTGAACTGACAAGCATTGGATGTTAGAGGACCTGTGGTTTGTTTCAGTTTCAGTATCACAGTTGACCTAGATATGGTTCGTATGTGTAAGAAATACCGTTCTTTTCTTCTCAGCACACTCACGTTTCCTGCTGTATTAGAGAATCTAGAAATCAAGAGCGTGCTTCTTGCTCTAAAGCAGAGTGTGATCCGTGGATGAGAACTATGCTGTGTGTTTCCCTTCAGAAATGGAGTTAAATCCCAGGCGCTGTGTCTTTCTACGAGCAAGACTTCGTTTCAGGTAAGGGCAGTCACTTTTCAGCTCAAACGAACTACACCGTTCACGAAGCTAACAAGTTTCCAATCTTAACTGACAAGCTTTGGATGTTAGAGGACCAGTGCTTTGTATCAGTTTCAGAAGCAGAGTTGGACTAGATATGGTCCGTGTGTGTAGGAAACACTCTTCTTTTGTTCTCAGGACACTCACCTTTCCTGCTGTCTTAGAGAAAATAGAAAGCAAGAGCGTGCTTCTTGCTCTAAAGCAGAGTGTGATCTATGGATGAGAACTCTGCTGTGTGTTACACTTCAGAAATGGAGTTATATCCCAGGCTCTGAGTCTTCCTACAAGCAAGACTTCGTTTCAGGTAAGGGCAGTTACTTTACAGATCAAACGAACTACATCGTTCACGAAGCTCACACGTTTCTCTTCTTAACTGACAAGCATTGGATGTTGGAGCACCTGTGGTTTGTTTCAGTTTCAGAAGCAGATTTGAACTAGATATGGTCCATATGTGTAGGAAACACCGTTCTTTTGTTCTGAGCACACTCAAGTTTCCTGCTGTCTTAGAGTCTCTAGAAAACAAGAGCGTGCTTCTTTCTCTAAAGCAGAGTGTGATCTATATATGAGAACTCTGCTGTGTGTTTTACTTCTGAAATGGAGTTAAATCCCAGGCTCTGAGTCTTCCTACAACAAGACTTCATTTCAGGTAAGGGCAGTCACTTTTCAGCTCAAACGAACTACATCGTTCACGAAGCTAACAAGTTTCCCATCTTAACTGACAAGCATTGGATGTTAGAGGGCAAGTGCTTTGTATCAGTTTCAGAAGCAGAGTTGGACTAGATATGGTCTGTGTGTGTAGGAAACACCGTTCTTTTGTTCTCAGGACACTCACATTTCCTGCTGTCCTAGAGATAATAGAAAGCAAGATTGTGCTTCTTGCTCTAAAGCAGAGTGTGATCTATGGATGAGAACTCTGCTGTGTGTTTCACTTCAGAAATGGACTTAAATCCCAGGCTCTGAGTCTTCCTACAAGAAAACTTCGTTTCAGGTAAGGGAAGTTACTTTACAGCTCAAACGAACTACATCGTTCACGAAGCTCTCACGTTTCTAATCTTAACTGACAAGCATTGTATGTTAGAGGACCTGTGGTTTGTTTCAGTTTCAGAAGTAGAGTTGAACTAGATATGGCTCTTATGTGTAGGAAACACTGTTCTTTTCTTCTGAGCATTCTCATGTTTCCTGGTGTATTAGAGTCTCTAGAAAGAAAGAGCGTGCTTCTTGCTCTAAAGCAGAGTGTGATCAATGGATGAGAACTATGCTGTGTGTTTCCCTTCAGAAATGGAGTTAAATTCCATGCTCTGTGTCTTCCTACAAGCAAAACATCCTTTCAGGTAAGGGCAGTCACTTTTCAGCTCAAACGAACTACATCGTTCACGAAGCTCACCTTTTCTCATCTTAACAGACAAGGATTGGATGTTAGAGGACCAGTGCTTTGTATCAGTTTCAGAAGCAGAGTTGGACTAGATATGGTCCGTATGTGTAGGAAACTCCGTTCTTTTGTTCTCAGCACCCTCACGTTTCCTGCTGTAATAGAGACTCTAGAAAGCTAGAGCGTGCTTCTTGCTCTAAAGCAGAGTGTGATCAATGGATGAGTCTCTGCTGTGTGTTTCCCTTCAGAAATGGAGTTAAAGCCCAGGCTCTGAGTCTTCCTACAAGGAATACTTCGTTTCAAGTAAGGGCAGTTACTTTACAGCTCAAACGAACTACATCGTTCACGAAGCTCACACGTTTCTCTTCTTAACTGACAAGCATTGGATGTTAGAGGACCTGTGGTTTGTTTCAGGTTCAGAATCACAGTTGAACTAGATATGGTCCGTATGTGTAAGAAACACCGTTCTTTCTTCTGAGCACTCTCACATTTCCTGCTGTATTAGAGACTCTAGAAAGCAAGAGCGTGCTTCTTGCTCTAAAGCAGAGTGTGATACATGGAAGAGAACTATGCTGTGTGTTTCACTTCAGAAATGGAGTTAAATCCCAGGCGCCGTGTCTTCCTACAAGCAAAACATCATTTCAGGAAAGGGCAGTCAATTTTCAGCTCAAAGGAACTACATCGTTCATGAAGCTCACCTTTTCTCATCTTAACTGACAAGCATTGTATGTCAGAGGACCAGTGCTTTGTATCAATTTCAGAAGCAGAGTTGGACTAGATATGGTCCGTATGTGTAGGAAACTCCGTTCTTTTGTTCTCAGCACACTCATGTTTCCTGCTGTAATAGAGACTCTAGAAAGCTAGAGCGTGCTCCTTGCTCTAAAGCAGAGTGTGATCACTGGAGGAGAACTCTGTTGTGTGTTTCCCTTCAGAAATGGAGTTAAATCCAAGGTTCTGAGTCATTCTACAGACAAGATTTCGATTCAGGTAAGGGCAGTCAATTTTCAGCTCAAACGAACTACATTGTTCTCGAAGCTCACACATTTCTCATCTTAACTGACAGGCATTGGATTTTAGAGGTCCTGTGGTTTGTGTCAGTTTCAGAAGCAGAGGGGGACTAAATATGGTCCGTATGTGTAAGAAACACCGTTCTTTTCTTCTGAGCACAGTCAGGTTTCCTGCTGTATTAGAGACTCTAGAAATCAAGAGCGTGCTTCTTGCTCTAAAGCAGAGTGTGATCCGTGGATGAGAACTATGCTGTGTGTTTCCCTTCAGAAATGGAGTTAAATCCCAGGCGCTTGTCTTCCTACATGCAAGACTTCGTTTCAGGTAAGGGCAGTCACTTTTCAGCTCAAACGAACTACATCGTTCACGAAGCTAACAAGTTTCCCATCTTAACTGACAAGCTTTGGATGTTAGAGGACCAGTGCTTTGTATCAGTTTCAGAAGCAGAGTTGGACTAGATATGGTCCGTGTGTGTAGGAAACACTCTTCTTTTGTTCTCAGGACACTCACCTTTCCTGCTGTCTTAGAGAAAATAGAAAGCAAGAGCGTGCTTCTTGCTCTAAAGCAGAGTGTGATCTATGGATGAGAACTCTGCTGTGTGTTTCACTTCAGAAATGGAGTTAAATCACAGTCTCTGAGTCTTCCTACAAGAAAACTTCCTTTCAGGTAAGGGAAGTTACTTTACAGCTCAAACGAACTACATCGTACATGAACCTCACCTTTTCTCATCTTAACTGACAAGCATTGGATGTTAGAGAACCTGTGGTTTGTGTCAGTTTCAGAAGCAGAGTTGGACTATATATGGTCCGTATGTGTAGGAAACACCGTTCTTTTGTTCTGAGCACACTCAGGTTTCTTGCTGTATTGGAGACTCTAGAAAGCAAGAGTGTGCTTCTTGCTCTAAAGCAGAGTGTGATCAATGGATGAGAACTCTGCTGTGAGTTTCCATTCAGAAATGGAGTTAAAGCCCAGGCTCTGAGTCTTCCTACAAGTAATACTTCGTTTTAGGTCAGGGCAGTTACTTTACAGCTCAAATGAACTACATCGTTCACGAAGCTCACACATTTCTCATCTTAACTGAGAAGCATTGGATGTTAGAGGACCTGTGGTTTGTTTAGGTTTCAGAAGCAGATTTGAAATAGATATGGTCCATATGTGTAGGAAACACCGTTCTTTTGTTCTGAGCACACTCAAGGTTCCTGCTGTCTTAGAGACTCTAGAAAGCAAGAGCGTGGTTCTTGCTCTAAAGCAGAGTGTGAACAATGGATGAGAACTCCGCTGTGTGTTTCACTTCAGAAATGGAGTTAAAGCCCAGGCTGTGAGTCTTCCTTCAAGCAAGACTTCGTTTCAGGTAAGGGCAGTCACTTTTCAGCTCAAACGAACTACATCGTTCACGAAGCTAACAAGTTTCCCATCTTAACTGACAAGCATTGGATGTTAGAGGACCAGTGTTTTGTATCAGTTTCAGAAGCAGAGTTGGACTAGATATGGACCGTGTGTGTAGGAAACACTCTTCTTTTGTTCTCAGGACACTCACATATCCTGCTGTCTTAGAGAAAATAGAAAGCAAGAGCGTGCTTCTTGCTCTAAAGCAGAGTGTGATCTATGGATGAGAACTCTGCTGTGTGTTTCACCTCAGAAATGGAGTTACATCCCAGGTTCTGAGTCTTCCTACAAGCAAAACTTCGTTTCAGGTAAGGGCAGTTACTTTACAACTCAAATGAACTACATCGTTCACGAAGCTCCCACATTACTCCTCTTAACTGACAAGCATTGGATGTTAGAGCACCTGTGGTTTGTTTCAGTTTCAGAAGCAGATTTGTACTAGATATGGTCCATATGTGTAGGAAACACCGTTCTTTTGTTCTGAGCACACTCAAGTTTCCTGCTGTCTTAGAGTCTCTAGAAAGAAAGAGCGTGCTTCTTGCTCTAAAGCAGAGTGTGATCTATATATGAGAACTCTGCTGTGTGTTTTACTTCAGAAATGGAGTTAAATCCCAGGCTCTGAGTCTACCTACAAGCAAGACTTCGTTTCAAGTAAGGGCAGTTACTTTAGTGCTCAAACGAACTACATCGTTCAGGAAGCTCACACGTTTCTCTTCTTAACTGACAAGCATTGGATGTTACAGGTCCTGTGAATTGTTTCAGTTTCAGAATCACAGTTGAAATAGATATGGTCCGTATGTGTAAGAAACACTGTTATTTTCTTCTGAGCACACTCACGTTTCCTGCTGTATTAGAGAGTCTAGAAATCAAGAGCGTGCTTCTTGCTCTAAAGCAGAGTGTGATCAATGGGTTAGAACTATGCTGTTTGTTTCCCTTCAGAAATGGAGTTAAATTCAATGCTCTGTGTCTTCCTACAAGCAAAACATCCTTTCAGGTAAGGGCAGTCACTTTTCAGCTCAAAAGAACTACATCGTTCACAAAGCTCACCTTTTCTCCTCTTAACTGACAAGCATTGGATGTTAGAGGACAATTGCTTTGTATCAGTTTCAGAAGCAGAGTTGGACTAGATATGGTCCGTATGTGTAGGAAACTCCGTTCTTTTGTTCTCAGCACACTCACGTTTCCTGCTGTAATAGAGACTCTAGAAAGCAAGAGCGTGCTTCTTGCTCTAAAGCAGAGTGTGATCAATGGAAGAGAACTCTGTTGTGTGTTTCACTTCAGAAATGGAGTTAAATCCCAGGTTCTGAGTCTTTCTACAGGCAAGATTTTGTTTCAGGTAAGGGCAGTCACGTTTCATCTCAAACGAACTACATTGTTCTCGAAGCTCACACGTTTCTCATCTTAACTGACAAGCATTGGATGTTATAGGAACTGTGGTTTGTGTCAGTTTCAGAAGCAGAGTGGGACTATATATGGTCCCTATGTGTAGGAAACACCGTTCTTTTGTTCTGAGCACACTCAGGTTTCCTGCTGTATTAGAGACTCTAGGAAGCAAGAGTGTGCTTCTTGCTCTAAAGCAGAGTGTGAACAATGGATGAGA
The DNA here is from genome assembly GCA_949786385.1 of Onychomys leucogaster. Taxonomy (NCBI): domain Eukaryota; kingdom Metazoa; phylum Chordata; class Mammalia; order Rodentia; family Cricetidae; genus Onychomys; species Onychomys leucogaster. Next base: position 970,064 of record CATKUP010000109.1, read on the forward strand.
ACTGTGCTGTGTGTTTCCATTCAGAATTGGAGTTAAAGCCCAGGCTCTGAGTCTTCCTACAAGGAATACTTCGTTTCAAGTAGGGCAGTTCCTTAGAGCTCAAAGGAACTACATCGTTCACGAAGCTCACACGTTTCTCTTCTTAACTGACAAGCATTGGATGTTAGAGGACCTGTGGTTTGTTTCAGTTTCAGAATAACAGTTGACCTAGATATGGTCCGTATGTGTAAGAAACACCGTTCTTTTCTTCTGAGCACACTCACGTTTCCTGCTGTATTAGAGAATCTAGAAATCAAGAGCGTGATTCTTGCTCTAAAGCAGAGTGTGATCCATGGATGAGAACTATGCTGTGTGTTTCCCTTCAGAAATGGAGTTAAATCCCAGGCGCTGTGTCTTCCTACAAGCAAGACTTCGTTTCAGGTAAGGGCAGTCACTTTTCAGCTCAAACGAACTACATCGTTCACGAAGCTAACAGGTTTCCCATCTTAACTGACAAGCTTTGGATGTTAGAGGACCAGTGCTTTGTATCAGTTTCAGAAGCAGAGTTGGACTAGATATGGTACTTATGTGTAGGAAACTCCCTTCTTTTCTTCTCAGGACACTCACATATCCTGCTGTCTTAGAGAAAATAGATAGCAAGAGCTTGCTTCTTGCTCTAAAGCGGAGTGTGATCTATGGATGAGAACTCTGCTGTGTGTTTCACTTCAGAAATGGAGTTAAATCCTATGCTCTGAGTCTTCCTACAAGAAAACTTCGATCCAGGTAAGGTTAGTTACTTTACAGCTCAAACAAACTACATCGTTCACGAATCTCACACGTTTCTCTTCTTAACTGACAAGCATTGGATGTTAGAGGACCTGTGGTTTGTTTCAGTTTCAGAATCACAGTTGAACTCGATATGGGCTGTATGTGAAAGAAACACCGTTCTTTTCTTCTGAGCACACTCACATTTCCTGCTGTATTAGAGACTCTAGAAAGCAAGAGCGTGCTTCTTGCTCTAAAGCAGAGTGTGATCTATATATGAGAACTCTGCTGTGTGTTTTACTTCAGAAATGGAGTTAAATCCCAGGCTCTGAGTCTTCGTACAAGCAAGACTTCGTTTCAAGTAAGGGCAGTTACCTTACAGCTCAAACAAACTACATCGTTCAGGAAGCTCACACGTTTCGCATCTTAACTGACAAGCATCGGATGTCATAGGACCTGTCCTTTGTATTAATTTCAGAAGCAGAGTCGCATTAGATATGGTCTGTATGTGTAGGAAACACCGTTCGTTTGTTCTCAGGACACTCACATTTCCTGCTGTCCTGGAGATAATAGAAAGCAAGATTGTGCTTCTTGCTCTAAAGCAGAGTGTGATCTATGGATGAGAACTCTGCTGTGTGTTTCACTTCAGAAATGGAGTTAAATCCCAGGTTTTGAGTCTTTCTACAAGCCTGACTTCGTTTCAGGTAAGGGCAGTCACTTTTCAGCTCAAACGAACTACATTGTTCTCGAAGCTCACACGTTGCTCATCTTAACTGACAAGCATTGGATGTTAGAGGACCTGTGGTTTGTTTCAGTTTCAGAAGCAGAGTTGAACTAGATATGGCCTGTTTGTGTAGGAAACACTGTTATTTTGTACTGAGCACACTCAAGTTTCCTGCTGTCTTAGAGACACTAGCAAGCAAGAGCGTGCCTCTTGCTCTAAAGCAGAGTGTTATAAATGGATGAGAACTCTGCTGTGTGTTTCAATTCAGAAATGGAATTGAATCCCAGGCTCTGTGTCTTTCTACAAGAAAGACTTGTTTTCAGGTATGGTCAGTTACTTTACAGCTCAAATGAACAACATCGTCTTCCAAGCTCACACATTTATAATCTTAACTGACAAGCATCGGATGTTAGAGAACCAGTGCTTTGTATCAGTTTCAGAAGCACAGTTGGACTAGATATGGTCCGAATGTGTAGGAAACACCGTTCTTTTTTCCCAGCACACTCACGTTTCCTGCTGTCTTAGAGTCTCTAGAAAGCAAGAGAGTGCTTCATGCTCTAAAGCAGAGTGTGATCTATATATGAGAACTCTGTTGTGTGTTTCACTTCAGAAATGGAGTTAAATCCCAGGCTCTGAGTGTTCCTACAAGGAAGACTTCGTTTCAAGTAAGAGCAGTTACTTTACAGCTCAAACGAACTACATCGTTCACGAAGCTCACACGATTCACTTCTTAACTCTCAAGCATTGGATGTTAGAGGACCTGTGGTTTGTTTCAGGTTCAGAATCACAGTTGAACTAAATATGGCCCCTATGTGTAGGAAACACTGTTATTTTGTACTGAGCACAATCAAGTTTCCTGCTGTCTTAGAGACTCTAGAAAGCAAGAGCGTCCTTCTTGCTCTAAAGCAGAGTGTGATCAATGGATGAGAACTCCGCTGTCTTTTTCACTTCAGAAATGGAGTTAAACCCCAGGCTCTGAGTCTTTCTACAAGCAAGACTTCATTTCAGGTAAGGGCAGTTACTTTACCGCTCAAATGAACTACATTGTTCACGAAGCTCACACGTTTCTCTTCTTAACTGACAAGCATTGTATGTTAGAGGACCTGTGATTTGTTTCAGTTTCAGAATCACAGTTGAACTAGATAAGGTCTGTATGTTTAAGAAACACCGTTCTTTTCTTCTGATCACACTCATGTTTCCTGCTGTATTAGAGACTCTAGAGAGCAAGAGCGTGCTTCTTGCTCTAAAGCAGAGTGTGATCCATGGAAGAGAACTATGCTGTGTGTTTCACTTCAGAAATGGAGTTAAATCCCAGGCGCTGTGTCTTCCTACAAGCAAGACTTCATTTCAGGTAAGGGCAGTCACTTTTCAGCTCAAATGAACTACATTGTTCACAAAGCTAACAAGTTTCCCATTTTAACTGAGAAGCATTGGACGTTAGAGGACCAGTGCTTTGTATCAGTTTCAGAAGCAGAGTTGGACCAGATATGGTCCATATGTGTAGGAAACACCCTTCTTTTGTTCTCAGGACACTTTCATTTCCTGCTGTCTTAGAGAAAATAGAAAGCAAGAGCGTGCATCTTGCTCTAAAGCAGAGTGTGATCTATGGATGAGAACTCTGCTGTGTGTTTCACTTCAGAAATGGAGTTAAATCCCAGGCTCTGAGTCTTCCTACAAGCAAGACTTCGTTTCAGGTAAGGGCAGTCACTTTTCAGCTCAAACGAACTACATTGTTCTCGAAGCTCACACGTTTCTCATCTTAACTGACATGCATTGGATTTTAGAGGACCTGTGGTTTGTGTCAGTTTCAGAAGCAGAGGGGGACTAAATATGGTCCGTATGTGTAAGAAACACCGTTCTTTTCTTCTGAGCACAGTCACGTTTCCTGCTGTATTAGAGACTCTAGAAATCAAGAGCGTGCTTCTTGCTCTAAAGCAGAGTGTGATCCGTGGATGAGAACTATGCTGTGTGTTTCCCTTCAGAAATGGAGTTAAATCCCAGGCGCTTTGTCTTCCTACATGCAAGACTTCGTTTCAGGTAAGGGCAGTCACTTTTCAGCTCAAACGAACTACAACGTTCACGAATCTAACAAGTTTCCCATCTTAACTGACAAGCTTTGGATGTTAGAGGACCAGTGCTTTGTATCAGTTTCAGAAGCAGAGTTGGACTAGATATGGTCCGTGTGTGTAGGAAACACTCTTCTTTTGTTCTCAGGACACTCACCTTTCCTGCTGTCTTAGAGAAAATAGAAAGCAAGAGCGTGCTTCTTGCTCTAAAGCAGAGTGTGATCTATGGATGAGAACTCTGCTGTGTGTTTCACTTCAGAAATGGAGTTAAATCCCAGGCTCTGAGTCTTCCTACAAGAAAACTTCGTTTCAGGTAAGGGAAGTTACTTTACAGCTCAAACGAACTACATTGTTCATGAAGCTCTCACGTTTCTAATCTTAACTGACAAGCATTGTATGTTAGAGGACCTGTGGTTTGTTTCAGTTTCAGAAGTAGAGTTGAACTAGATATGGCTCTTATGTGTATGAAACACTGTTCTTTTCTTCTGAGCACACTCATCTTACCTGCTGTAATAGAGAATCTAGAAAGCTAGAGCGTGCTTATTGCTCTAAAGCAGAGTGTGATCTATATATGAGAATTCTGCTGTGTGTTTCACTTCAGAAATGGAGTTAAATCCCAGGCTCTGAGTCTTCCTACAAGCAAGACTTCGTTTCAGGTAAGGGCAGTTACTTTACAGATCAAACGAACTACATCGTTCACGAAGCTCACACGTTTCTCTTCTTAACTGACAAGCATTGGATGTTGGAGCACCTGTGGTTTGTCTCAGTTTCAGAAGCAGATTTCAACTAGATATGGTCCATATGTGTAGGAAACACCGTTCTTTTGTTCTGAGCACACTCATGTTTCCTGGTGTCTTAGAGTCTCTAGAAAGCAAGAGCGTGCTTCTTTCTCTAAAGCAGAGTGTGATCTATATATGAGAACTCTGCTGTGTGTTTTACTTCAGAAATGGAGTTAAATCCCAGGCTTTGAGTCTTCCTACAAGCAAGACTTCGTTTCAAGTAAGGGCAGTTACATTACAGCTCAAACGAACTACATCGTTCAGGAAGCTCACACGTTTCTCATCTTAACTGACAAGCATTGGATGTTAGAGGACCTGTGCTTTGTATCAGTTTCAGAAGCAGAGTTGCATTAGATATGGTCTGTATGTGTAGGAAACACCGTTCTTTTGTTCTCAGGACACTCACATTTCCTGCTGTCCTAGAGATAATAGAAAGCAAGATTGTGCTTCTTGCTCTAAAGCAGAGTGTGATCAATGGATGAGAACTATGCTGTGTGTTTCCCTTCAGAAATGGAGTTAAATTCCATGCTCTGTGTCTTCCTACAAGCAAAACATCCTTTCAGGTAAGGGCAGTCACTTTTCAGCTCAAACGAACTACATTGTTCTCGAAGCTCACACGTTTCTCATCTTAACTGACATGCATTGGATTTTAGAGGACCTGTGGTTTGTGTCAGTTTCAGAAGCAGAGGGGAACTAAATATGGTCCGTATGTGTAAGAAACACCGTTCTTTTCTTCTGAGCACAGTCACGTTTCCTGCTGTATTAGAGACTCTAGAAATCAAGAGCGTGCTTCTTGCTCTAAAGCAGAGTGTGATCCGTGGATGAGAACTATGCTGTGTGTTTCCCTTCAGAAATGGAGTTAAATCCCAGGCGCTTTGTCTTCCTACATGCAAGACTTCGTTTCAGGTAAGGGCAGTCACTTTTCAGCTCAAACGAACTACATCGTTCACGAAGCTAACAAGTTTCCCATCTTAACTGACAAGCTTTGGATGTTAGAGGACCAGTGCTTTGTATCAGTTTCAGAAGCAGAGTTGGACTAGATATGGTCCGTGTGTGTAGGAAACACTCTTCTTTTGTTCTCAGGACACTCACCTTTCCTGCTGTCTTAGAGAAAATAGAAAGCAAGAGCGTGCTTCTTGCTCTAAAGCAGAGTGTGATCTATGGATGAGAACTCTGCTGTGTGTTTCACTTCAGAAATGGAGTTAAATCCCAGGCTCTGAGTCTTCCTACAAGAAAACTTCGTTTCAGGTAAGGGAAGTTACTTTACAGCTCAAACGAACTACATTGTTCATGAAGCTCTCACGTTTCTAATCTTAACTGACAAGCATTGTATGTTAGAGGACCTGTGGTTTGTTTCAGTTTCAGAAGTAGAGTTGAACTAGATATGGCTCTTATGTGTATGAAACACTGTTCTTTTCTTCTGAGCACACTCATCTTACCTGCTGTAATAGAGACTCTAGAAAGCTAGAGCGTGCTTATTGCTCTAAAGCAGAGTGTGATGTATATATGAGAATTCTGCTGTGTGTTTCACTTCAGAAATGGAGTTAAATCCCAGGCTCTGAGTCTTCCTACAAGCAAGACTTCGTTTCAGGTAAGGGCAGTTACTTTACAGCTCAAACGAACTACATCGTTCACGAAGCTCACACGTTTCTCTTCTTAACTGACAAGCATTGGATGTTGGAGCACCTGTGGTTTGTTTCAGTTTCAGAAGCAGATTTCAACTAGATATGGTCCATATGTGTAGGAAACACCGTTCTTTTGTTCTGAGCACACTCAAGTTTCCTGGTGTCTTAGAGTCTCTAGAAAGCAAGAGCGTGCTTCTTTCTCTAAAGCAGAGTGTGATCTATATATGAGAACTCTGCTGTGTGTTTTACTTCAGAAATGGAGTTAAATCCCAGGCTTTGAGTCTTCCTACAAGCAAGACTTCGTTTCAAGTAAGGGCAGTTACATTACACCGCAAACGAACTACATCGTTCAGGAAGCTCACACGTTTCTCATCTTAACTGACAAGCATTGGATGTTAGAGGACCTGTGCTTTGTATCAGTTTCAGAAGCAGAGTTGCATTAGATATGGTCTGTATGTGTAGGAAACACCGTTCTTTTGTTCTCAGGACACTCACATTTCCTGCTCTCCTAGAGATAATAGAAAGCAAGATTGTGCTTCTTGCTCTAAAGCAGAGTGTGATCTATGGATGAGAACTCTGCTGTGTGTTTCACTTCAGAAATGGAGTTAAATCCCAGGCTCTGAGTCTTCCTACAAGAAAATTTCGTTTCAGGTAAGGGAAGTTACTTTACAGCTCAAACGAACTACATCTTTCACGAAGCTCTCACGTTTCTAATCTTAACTTACAAGCATTGTATGTTAGAGGACCTGTGGTTTGTTTCAGTTTCAGAAGTAGAGTTGAACTAGATATGGCTCTTATGTGTAGGAAACACTGTTATTTTCTTCTGAGCACACTCATGTTACCTGCTGTAATAGAGACTCTAGAAAGCTAGAGCGTGCTTCTTGCTCTAACGCAGAGTGTGATCAATGGATGAGAACTCTGCTGTGTGTTTCCCTTCAGAAATGGAGTTAAAGCCCAGGCTCTCAGTCTTCCTACAAGGAATAATTCGTTTCAAGTAAGGGCAGTTACTTTACAGCTCAAACGAACTACATTGTTCACGAAGCTCACCCGTTTCTCTTCTTAACTGACAAGCATTGGATGTTAGAGGACCTGTGGTTTGTTTCAGTTTCAGAATCACAGTTGACCTAGATATGGTTCGTATGTGTAAGAAACACCGCTCTTTTCTTCTGAGCACACTAACGTTTCCTGCTGTATTAGAGACTCTAGAAATCAAGAGCGTGCTTCTTGCTCTAAAGCAGAGTGTGATCCGTGGATGAGAACTATGCTGTGTGTTTCCCTTCAGAAATGGAGTTAATCCCAGGCGCTTTGTCTTCCTACATGCAAGACTTCGTTTCAGGTAAGGGCAGTCACTTTTCAGCTCAAACGAACTACCTCGTTCAGGAAGCTAACAAGTTTCCCATCTTAACTGACAAGCTTTGGATGTTAGAGGACCAGTGCTTTGTATCAGTTTCAGAAGCAGAGTTGGACTACATATGGTCCGTGTGTGTAGGAAACACTCTTCTTTTGTTCTCAGGACACTCACCTTTCCTGCTGTCCTAGAGATAATAGAAAGCAAGATTGTTCTTCTTGCTCTAAAGCAGAGTGTGAACTATGGATGAGAACTCTGCTGTGTGTTTCACTTCAGAAATGGAGTTAAATCCCAGGTTCTGAGTCTTTCTACAAGCAAGACTTCGTTTCAGGTAAGGGCAGTTACTAACAGCTCAAATGAACTACATTGTTCACGAAGCTCACACGTTTCTCATCTTAACTGACAAGCATTGGATGTTAGAGGACCTGTGGTTTGTTTCAATTTCAGATGCAGAGTTGAATAGATATGGCCCCTATGTGTAGGAAACACTGTTATTTTGTACTGAGCACAATCAAATTTTCCTACAGTCTTAGAGACTCTAGAAAGCAAGAGAGTACTTCTTGCTCTAAAGCAGAGTGTGATCTATGGATGGGAACTCTGCTGTGTGTTTCACTTCAGAAATGGAGTTAAATCCCAGGCTCTGAGTATTCCTACAAGAAAACTTCGTTTCATGTAAGGGAAGTTACTTTACAGCTCAAACGAGCTACATCGTTCACGAAGCTCACACGTTTCTCTTCTTAACTGACAAGCATTGTATGTTAGAGGACCTGTGGTTTATTTCAGTTTCAGAGGTAGAGTTGAACTAGATATGGCCTTTATGTGTAGGACACGCTGTTATTTTCTTCTGAGCACACTCAAGTTTCCTGCTCTATTAGAGTGTCTAGAAAGCAAGAGCGTGCTTCTTGCTCTAAAGCAGAGTGTGATCAATGGATGAGAACTATGCTGTGTGTTTCCCTTCAAAAATGGAGTTAAATCCATGCACTGTGTCTTCCTACAAGCAAAACATCCTTTCAGGTAAGGGCAGTCACTTTTCAGCTCAAACGAACTACATCGTTCACGAAGCTCACCTTTTCTCATCTTAACTGACAAGCATTGGATGTTAGAGGACCAGTGCTTTGTATCAGTTTCAGAAGCAGAGTTGGACTAGATATGGTCCAAGTGTGTAGGAAACACTCTTCTTTTGTTCTCAGGACACTCACCTTTCCTGGTGTCTTAGAGAAAATAGAAAGCAAGAGCGTGCTTCTTGCTCTAAAGCAGAGTGTGATCTATGGATGGGAACTCTGCTGTGTGTTTCACTTCAGAAATGGAGTTAAATCCCAGGCTCTGAGTATTCCTACAAGAAAACTTCGTTTCATGTAAGGGAAGTTACTTTACAGCTCAAACGAACTACATCGTTCACGAAGCTCACACGTTTCTCTTCTTAACTGACAAGCATTGTATGTTAGAGGACCTGTGGTTTGTTTCGGTTTCAGAGGTAGAGTTGAACTAGATATGGCCCTTATGTGTAGGAAACACTGTTCTTTTCTTCTGAGCACACTCAAGTTTCCTGCTGTATTAGAGTCTCCCAGAAAGCAAGAGCGTGCTTCTTGCTCTAAAGCAGAGTGTGATCAATGGATGAGAACTATGCTGTGTGTTTCCCTTCAGAAATGGAGTTAAATTCCATGCACTGTGTCTTCCTACAAGCAAAACATCCTTTCAGGTAAGGGCAGTCACTTTTCAGCTCAAACGAACTACATCGTTCACGAAGCTCACCTTTTCTCATCTTAACTGACAAGCATTGGATGTTAGAGGACCTGTGGCTTTTGTCAGTTTCAGGAGCAGAGTGGGACTAAATATGGTCCGTATGTGTAGGAAACACCGTTCTTTTGTTCTGAGCACACTCAGGTTTCCTGCTGTATTAGAGACTCTAGAAAGCAAGAGCATGCTTCTTGCTCTAAAGCAGAGTGTGAACAATGGATGAGAACTCTGCTGTGTGTTTTCCTTCAGAAATGGAGTTAAAGCCCAGTCTCTTAGTCTTCCTACAAGGAATACTTCGTTTCAAGTAAGGGCAGTTACTTTACAGCTAAAACGAACTACATTGTTCACGAAGCTCTCACGTTTCTAATCTTAACTGACAAGCATTGTATGTTAGAGGACCTGTGGTTTGTTTCAGTTTCAGAAGTAGAGTTGAACTAGATATGGCTCTTAAGTGTCGGAAACACCGTTCTTTTCTTCTGAGCACACTCATGTTTCCTGCTGTAATAGAGACTCTAGAAAGCTAGAGCGTGCTTCTTGCTCTAAAGCAGAGTGTGATCAATGGATGAGAACTCTGCTGTGTGTTTCCCTTCAGAAATGGAGTTAAAGCCCAGGCTCTGAGTCTTCCTACAAGGAATAATTCGTTTCAAGTAAGGGCAGTTACTTTACAGCTCAAACGAACTACATCGTTCACGAAGTTCACACGTTTCTCTTCTGAACTGACAAGCATCGGATGTTAGAGGACCTGTGGTTTGTTTCAGTTTCAGAATCACAGTTGACCTAGATATGGTTCGTATGTGTAAGAAATACCGTTCTTTTCTTCTCAGCACACTCACGTTTCCTGCTGTATTAGAGAATCTAGAAATCAAGAGCGTGCTTCTTGCTCTAAAGCAGAGTGTGATCCGTGGATGAGAACTATGCTGTGTGTTTCCCTTCAGAAATGGAGTTAAATCCCAGGCGCTGTGTCTTCCTACGAGCAAGACTTCGTTTCAGGTAAGGGCAGTCACTTTTCAGCTCAAACGATCTACACCGTTCACGAAGCTAACAAGTTTCCCATCTTAACTGACAAGCATTGGATGTTAGAGGACCAGTGCTTTGTATCAGTTTCAGAAGCAGAGTTGGACTAGATATGGTCCGTGTGTGTAGGAAACACTCTTCTTTTGTTCTCAGGACACTCACCTTTCCTGCTGTCTTAGAGAAAATAGAAAGCAAGAGCGTGCTTCTTGCTCTAAAGCAGAGTGTGATCTATGGATGAGAACTCTGCTGTGTGTTACACTTCAGAAATGGAGTTATATCCCAGGCTCTGAGTCTTCCTACAAGCAAGACTTCGTTTCAGGTAAGGGCAGTTACTTTACAGCTCAAACGAACTACATCGTTCACGAAGCTCACACGTTTCTCTTCTTAACTGACAAGTATTGGATGTTGGAGCACCTGTGGTTTGTTTCAGTTTCAGAAGCAGATTTGAACTAGATATGGTCCATATGTGTAGGAAACACCGTTCTTTTGTTCTGAGCACACTCAAGTTTCCTGCTGTCTTAGAGTCTCTAGAAAACAAGACCGTGCTTCTTTCTCTAAAGCAGAGTGTGATCTATATATGAGAACTCTGCTGTGTGTTTTACTTCTGAAATGGAGTTAAATCCCAGGCTCTGAGTCTTCCTAAAACAAGACTTCATTTCAGGTAAGGGCAGTCACTTTTCAGCTCAAACGAAATACATCGTTCACGAAGCTAACAAGTTTCCCATCTTAACTGACAAGCATTGGATGTTAGAGGGCAAGTGCTTTGTATCAGTTTCAGAAGCAGAGTAGGACTAGATATGGTCCGTGTGTGTAGGAAACACCGTTCTTTTGTTCTCAGGACACTCACATTTCCTGCTGTCCTAGAGATAATAGAAAGCAAGATTGTGCTTCTTGCTCTAAAGCAGAGTGTGATCTATGGATGAGAACTCTGCTGTGTGTTTCACTTCAGAAATGGACTTAAATCCCAGGCTCTGAGTCTTCCTACAAGAAAACTTCGTTTCAGGTAAGGGAAGTTACTTTACAGCTCAAACGAACTACATCGTTCACGAAGCTCTCACGTTTCTAATCTTAACTGACAAGCATTGTATGTTAGAGGACCTGTGGTTTGTTTCAGTTTCAGAAGTAGAGTTGAACTAGATATGGCTCTTATGTGTAGGAAACACTGTTCTTTTCTTCTGAGCATTCTCATGTTTCCTGGTGTATTAGAGTCTCTAGAAAGAAAGAGCGTGCTTCTTGCTCTAAAGCAGAGTGTGATCAATGGATGAGAACTATGCTGTGTGTTTCCCTTCAGAAATGGAGTTAAATTCCATGCTCTGTGTCTTCCTACAAGCAAAACATCCTTTCAGGTAAGGGCAGTCACTTTTCAGCTCAAACGAACTACATCGTTCACGAAGCTCACCTTTTCTCATCTTAACAGACAAGGATTGGATGTTAGAGGACCAGTGCTTTGTATCAGTTTCAGAAGCAGAGTTGGACTAGATATGGTCCGTATGTGTAGGAAACTCCGTTCTTTTGTTCTCAGCACCCTCACGTTTCCTGCTGTAATAGAGACTCTAGAAAGCTAGAGCGTGCTTCTTGCTCTAAAGCAGAGTGTGATCAATGGATGAGTCTCTGCTGTGTGTTTCCCTTCAGAAATGGAGTTAAAGCCCAGGCTATGAGTCTTCCTACAAGGAATACTTCGTTTCAAGTAAGGGCAGTTACTTTACAGCTCAAACGAACTACATCGTTCACGAAGCTCACACGTTTCTCTTCTTAACTGACAAGCATTGGATGTTAGAGGACCTGTGGTTTGTTTCAGGTTCAGAATCACAGTTGAACTAGATATGGTCCGTATGTGTAAGAAACACCGTTCTTTCTTCTGAGCACTCTCACATTTCCTGCTGTATTAGAGACTCTAGAAAGCAAGAGCGTGCTTCTTGCTCTAAAGCAGAGTGTGATACATGGAAGAGAACTATGCTGTGTGTTTCACTTCAGAAATGGAGTTAAATCCCAGGCGCCGTGTCTTCCTACAAGCAAAACATCATTTCAGGAAAGGGCAGTCAATTTTCAGCTCAAAGGAACTACATCGTTCATGAAGCTCACCTTTTCTCATCTTAACTGACAAGCATTGTATGTCAGAGGACCAGTGCTTTGTATCAATTTCAGAAGCAGAGTTGGACTAGATATGGTCCGTATGTGTAGGAAACTCCGTTCTTTTGTTCTCAGCACACTCATGTTTCCTGCTGTAATAGAGACTCTAGAAAGCTAGAGCGTGCTTCTTGCTCTAAAGCAGAGTGTGATCACTGGAGGAGAACTCTGTTGTGTGTTTCCCTTCAGAAATGGAGTTAAATCCAAGGTTCTGAGTCATTCTACAGACAAGATTTCGATTCAGGTAAGGGCAGTCAATTTTCAGCTCAAACGAACTACATTGTTCTCGAAGCTCACACATTTCTCATCTTAACTGACAGGCATTGGATTTTAGAGGTCCTGTGGTTTGTGTCAGTTTCAGAAGCAGAGGGGGACTAAATATGGTCCGTATGTGTAAGAAACACCGTTCTTTTCTTCTGAGCACAGTCAGGTTTCCTGCTGTATTAGAGACTCTAGAAATCAAGAGCGTGCTTCTTGCTCTAAAGCAGAGTGTGATCCGTGGATGAGAACTATGCTGTGTGTTTCCCTTCAGAAATGGAGTTAAATCCCAGGCGCTTGTCTTCCTACATGCAAGACTTCGTTTCAGGTAAGGGCAGTCACTTTTCAGCTCAAAGGAACTACATCGTTCACGAAGCTAACAAGTTTCCCATCTTAACTGACAAGCTTTGGATGTTAGAGGACCAGTGCTTTGTATCAGTTTCAGAAGCAGAGTTGGACTAGATATGGTCCGTGTGTGTAGGAAACACTCTTCTTTTGTTCTCAGGACACTCACCTTTCCTGCTGTCTTAGAGAAAATAGAAAGCAAGAGCGTGCTTCTTGCTCTAAAGCAGAGTGTGATCTATGGATGAGAACTCTGCTGTGTGTTTCACTTCAGAAATGGAGTTAAATCCCAGGCTCTGAGTCTTCCTACAAGAAAACTTCCTTTCAGGTAAGGGAAGTTACTTTACAGCTCAAACGAACTACAACGTACATGAACCTCACCTTTTCTCATCTTAACTGACAAGCATTGGATGTTAGAGAACCTGTGGTTTGTGTCAGTTTCAGAAGCAGAGTTGGACTATATATGGTCCGTATGTGTAGGAAACACCGTTCTTTTGTTCTGAGCACACTCAGGTTTCTTGCTGTATTGGAGACTCTAGAAAGCAAGAGTGTGCTTCTTGCTCTAAAGCAGAGTGTGATCAATGGATGAGAACTCTGCTGTGAGTTTCCATTCAGAAATGGAGTTAAAGCCCAGGCTCTGAGTCTTCCTACAAGTAATACTTCGTTTTAGGTCAGGGCAGTTACTTTACAGCTCAAATGAACTACATCGTTCACGAAGCTCACACATTTCTCATCTTAACTGAGAAGCATTGGATGTTAGAGGACCTGTGGTTTGTTTAGGTTTCAGAAGCAGATTTGAAATAGATATGGACCGTGTGTGTAGGAAACACTCTTCTTTTGTTCTCAGGACACTCACATATCCTGCTGTCTTAGAGAAAATAGAAAGCAAGAGCGTGCTTCTTGCTCTAAAGCAGAGTGTGATCTATGGATGAGAACTCTGCTGTGTGTTTCACCTCAGAAATGGAGTTACATCCCAGGTTCTGAGTCTTCCTACAAGCAAAACTTCGTTTCAGGTAAGGGCAGTTACTTTACAACTCAAATGAACTACATCGTTCACGAAGCTCCCACATTACTCCTCTTAACTGACAAGCATTGGATGTTAGAGCACCTGTGGTTTGTTTCAGTTTCAGAAGCAGATTTGTACTAGATATGGTCCATATGTGTAGGAAACACCGTTCTTTTGTTCTGAGCACACTCAAGTTTCCTGCTGTCTTAGAGTCTCTAGAAAGAAAGTTCGTGCTTCTTGCTCTAAAGCAGAGTGTGATCTATATATGAGAACTCTGCTGTGTGTTTTACTTCAGAAATGGAGTTAAATCCCAGGCTCTGAGTCTACCTACAAGCAAGACTTCGTTTCAAGTAAGGGCAGTTACTTTAGTGCTCAAACGAACTACATCGTTCAGGAAGCTCACACGTTTCTCTTCTTAACTGACAAGCATTGGATGTTACAGGTCCTGTGAATTGTTTCAGTTTCAGAATCACAGTTGAAATAGATATGGTCCGTATGTGTAAGAAACACTGTTATTTTCTTCTGAGCACACTCACGTTTCCTGCTGTATTAGAGAGTCTAGAAATCAAGAGCGTGCTTCTTGCTCTAAAGCAGAGTGTGATCAATGGGTTAGAACTATGCTGTTTGTTTCCCTTCAGAAATGGAGTTAAATTCAATGCTCTGTGTCTTCCTACAAGCAAAACATCCTTTCAGGTAAGGGCAGTCACTTTTCAGCTCAAAAGAACTACATCGTTCACAAAGCTCACCTTTTCTCCTCTTAACTGACAAGCATTGGATGTTAGAGGACAATTGCTTTGTATCAGTTTCAGAAGCAGAGTTGGACTAGATATGGTCCGTATGTGTAGGAAACTCCGTTCTTTTGTTCTCAGCACACTCACGTTTCCTGCTGTAATAGAGACTCTAGAAAGCAAGAGCGTGCTTCTTGCTCTAAAGCAGAGTGTGATCAATGGAAGAGAACTCTGTTGTGTGTTTCACTTCAGAAATGGAGTTAAATCCCAGGTTCTGAGTCTTTCTACAGGCAAGATTTTGTTTCAGGTAAGGGCAGTCACGTTTCATCTCAAACGAACTACATTGTTCTCGAAGCTCACACGTTTCTCATCTTAACTGACAAGCATTGGATGTTAGAGGAACTGTGGTTTGTGTCAGTTTCAGAAGCAGAGTGGGACTATATATGGTCCCTATGTGTAGGAAACACCGTTCTTTTGTTCTGAGCACACTCAGGTTTCCTGCTGTATTAGAGACTCTAGGAAGCAAGAGTGTGCTTCTTGCTCTAAAGCAGAGTGTGAACAATGGATGAGAACTGTGCTGTGTGTTTCCATTCAGAATTGGAGTTAAAGCCCAGGCTCTGAGTCTTCCTACAAGGAATACTTCGTTTCAAGTAGGGCAGTTCCTTAGAGCTCAAAGGAACTACATCGTTCACGAAGCTCACACGTTTCTCTACTTAACTGACAAGCATTGGATGTTAGAGGACCTGTGGTTTGTTTCAGTTTCAGAATAACAGTTGACCTAGATATGGTCCGTATGTGTAAGAAACACCGTTCTTTTCTTCTGAGCACACTCACGTTTCCTGCTGTATTAGAGAATCTAGAAATCAAGAGCGTGATTCTTGCTCTAAAGCAGAGTGTGATCCATGGATGAGAACTATGCTGTGTGTTTCCCTTCAGAAATGGAGTTAAATCCCAGGCGCTGTGTCTTCCTACAAGCAAGACTTCGTTTCAGGTAAGGGCAGTCACTTTTCAGCTCAAACGAACTACATCGTTCACGAAGCTAACAGGTTTCCCATCTTAACTGACAAGCTTTGGATGTTAGAGGACCAGTGCTTTGTATCAATTTCAGAAGCAGAGTTGGACTAGATATGGTACTTATGTGTAGGAAACTCCCTTCTTTTCTTCTCAGGACACTCACATATCCTGCTGTCTTAGAGAAAATAGATAGCAAGAGCTTGCTTCTTGCTCTAAAGCGGAGTGTGATCTATGGATGAGAACTCTGCTGTGTGTTTCACTTCAGAAATGGAGTTAAATCCTAGGCTCTGAGTCTTCCTACAAGAAAACTTCGATCCAGGTAAGGTTAGTTACTTTACAGCTCAAACAAACTACATCTTTCACGAATCTCACACGTTTCTCTTCTTAACTGACAAGCATTGGATGTTAGAGGACCTGTGGTTTGTTTCAGTTTCAGAATCACAGTTGAACTCGATATGGGCTGTATGTGAAAGAAACACCGTTCTTTTCTTCTGAGCACACTCACATTTCCTGCTGTATTAGAGACTCTAGAAAGCAAGAGCGTGCTTCTTGCTCTAAAGCAGAGTGTGAACTATATATGAGAACTCTGCTGTGTGTTTTACTTCAGAAATGGAGTTAAATCCCAGGCTCTGAGTCTTCGTACAAGCAAGACTTCGTTTCAAGTAAGGGCAGTTACCTTACAGCTCAAACAAACTACATCGTTCAGGAAGCTCACACGTTTCGCATCTTAACTGACAAGCATCGGATGTCAGAGGACCTGTCCTTTGTATTAATTTCAGAAGCAGAGTCGCATTAGATATGGTCTGTATGTGTAGGAAACACCGTTCATTTGTTCTCAGGACACTCACATTTCCTGCTGTCCTGGAGATAATAGAAAGCAAGATTGTGCTTCTTGCTCTAAAGCAGAGTGTGATCTATGGATGAGAACTCTGCTGTGTGTTTCACTTCAGAAATGGAGTTAAATCCCAGGTTTTGAGTCTTTCTACAAGCCTGACTTCGTTTCAGGTAAGGGCAGTCACTTTTCAGCTCAAACGAACTACATTGTTCTCGAAGCTCACACGTTGCTCATCTTAACTGACAAGCATTGGATGTTAGAGGACCTGTGGTTTGTTTCAGTTTCAGAAGCAGAGTTGAACTAGATATGGCCTGTTTGTGTAGGAAACACTGTTATTTTGTACTGAGTACACTCAAGTTTCCTGCTGTCTTAGAGACACTAGCAAGCAAGAGCGTGCCTCTTGCTCTAAAGCAGAGTGTTATAAATGGATGAGAACTCTGCTGTGTGTTTCAATTCAGAAATGGAATTGAATCCCAGGCTCTGTGTCTTTCTACAAGAAAGACTTGTTTTCAGGTATGGTCAGTTACTTTACAGCTCAAATGAACAACATCGTCTTCCAAGCTCACACATTTATAATCTTAACTGACAAGCATCGGATGTTAGAGAACCAGTGCTTTGTATCAGTTTCAGAAGCACAGTTGGACTAGATATGGTCCGAATGTGTAGGAAACACCGTTCTTTTTTCCCAGCACACTCACGTTTCCTGCTGTCTTAGAGTCTCTAGAAAGCAAGAGAGTGCTTCATGCTCTAAAGCAGAGTGTGATCTATATATGAGAACTCTGTTGTGTGTTTCACTTCAGAAATGGAGTTAAATCCCAGGCTCTGAGTGTTCCTACAAGGAAGACTTCGTTTCAAGTAAGAGCAGTTACTTTACAGCTCAAACGAACTACATCGTTCACGAAGCTCACACGATTCACTTCTTAACTCTCAAGCATTGGATGTTAGAGGACCTGTGGTTTGTTTCAGGTTCAGAATCACAGTTAAACTAAATATGGCCCCTATGTGTAGGAAACACTGTTATTTTGTACTGAGCACAATCAAGTTTCCTGCTGTCTTAGAGACTCTAGAAAGCAAGAGCGTCCTTCTTGCTCTAAAGCAGAGTCTGATCAATGGATGAGAACTCCGCTGTCTTTTTCACTTCAGAAATGGAGTTAAACCCCAGGCTCTGAGTCTTTCTACAAGCAAGACTTCATTTCAGGTAAGGGCAGTTACTTTACCGCTCAAATGAACTACATTGTTCACGAAGCTCACACGTTTCTCTTCTTAACTGACAAGCATTGTATGTTAGAGGACCTGTGATTTGTTTCAGTTTCAGAATCACAGTTGAACTAGATAAGGTCTGTATGTTTAAGAAACACCGTTCTTTTCTTCTGATCACACTCATGTTTCCTGCTGTATTAGAGACTCTAGAGAGCAAGAGCGTGCTTCTTGCTCTAAAGCAGAGTGTGATCCATGGAAGAGAACTATGCTGTGTGTTTCACTTCAGAAATGGAGTTAAATCCCAGGCGCTGTGTCTTCCTACAAGCAAGACTTCATTTCAGGTAAGGGCAGTCACTTTTCAGCTCAAACGAACTACATTGTTCACAAAGCTAACAAGTTTCCCATTTTAACTGAGAAGCATTGGACGTTAGAGGACCAGTGCTTTGTATCAGTTTCAGAAGCAGAGTTGGACCAGATATGGTCCATATGTGTAGGAAACACCCTTCTTTTGTTCTCAGGACACTCTCATTTCCTGCTGTCTTAGAGAAAATAGAAAGCAAGAGCGTGCATCTTGCTCTAAAGCAGAGTGTGATCTATGGATGAGAACTCTGCTGTGTGTTTCACTTCAGAAATGGAGTTAAATCCCAGGCTCTGAGTCTTCCTACAAGCAAGACTTCGTTTCAGGTAAGGGCAGTTACTTTACAGCTCAAATGAAATACATCGTTCACGAAGCTCACATGTTTCTCTTCTTAACTGACAAGCATTGGATGTTAGAGGACATGTGGTTTGTTTCAGTTTCAGAAGCAGAGTTGCACTAGATATGGCCTTTATGTGTAGGAAACACCGTTCATTTGTTCTGAGCACACTCACGTTTCCTGCTGTATTAGAGACTCTAGAAAGCAAGAGCGTTCTTCTTGCTCTAAAGCAGAGTGTGAACAATGGATGAGAACTCCGCTGTCTTTTTCACTTCATAAATGGAGTTAAAGCCCAGGCTCTGAGTCTTTCTGCAAGCAAGACTTCATTTCAGGTAAGGGCAGGTACTTTACAGCTCAAACGAACTACATCGTTCACGAAGCTCACACGTTTCTCTTCTTAACTTACAAGCATTGGATGTTAGAGGACCTGTGATTTGTTTCAGTTTCAGAAGCAGAGTTGGACTATATATGGTCCATATGTGTAAGAAAAACCGTTCTTTTCTTCTGAGCACACTCACGTTTCCTGCTGTATTAGAGACTCTAGAAATTAAGAGCGTGCTTCTTGCTCTAAAGCAGAGTGTGATCCATGGATGAGAACTATGCTGTGTGTTTCCCTTCAGAAATGGAGTTAAATCCCAGGCACTGTGTCTTCATACAAGCAAGAATTAGTTTCAGGTAAGGGCAGTTACTTTACAGCTCAAATGAACTACATCGTTCTCGAAGCTCACACGTTTCTCTTCTTAACTGACAAGCATTGGGTGTTAGAGGACCTGTGGATTGTTTCAGTTTCAGCATCACAGGTGAAATAGATATGGTCAATATGTGTAAGAAACACTGTTCTTTTCTTCTGAGCACAAACACGTTTCCTGCTGTATTAGAGACTCTAGAAATCAGGACGTGCCTCTTGCTCTAAAGCAGAGTGTGATCCATGGATGAGAACTATGCTGTTTGTTTCCCTTCAGAAATGGAGATAAATCCCAGGCGCTGTGTCTTCCTACAAGCAAGACTTCGTTTCAGGTAAGTGCAGTCACTTTTCAGCTCAAACAAACTACATCGTTCACGAAGCTAACAAGTTTCCCATCTTAATTGACAAGCTTTGGATGTTAGAGGACCAGTGTTTTGTATCAGTTTCAGAAGCAGAGTTGGACTAGATATGGTCTGTATGTGTAGGAAACTCCCTTCTTTTGTTCTCAGGACACGCACATATCCTGCTGCCTTAGAGAAAATGGAAAGCAAGAGCGTGCTTCTTGCTCTAAAAAAGAGTGTGATATATGGATGAGAACTCTGCTGTGTGTTTCACTTCAGAAATGGAGTTAAATCCCAGGCGCTGAGTCTTCCTACAAGAAAACTGCGTTTCAGGTAAGGTTAGTGACTTTACAGCTCAAACGAACTACATCGTTCACAAAGCTCACAGGTTTCCCATCTTAACTGACAAGCATTGTATGTTAGAGGACCTATGGTTTGTTTCAGTTTCAGAAGTAGAGTTGCACTAGATATGGCCCTTATGTGTAGGAAACACTGTTCTTTTGTTCTGAGCACACTCAAGTTTCCTGCTGTATTAGAGACTCTAGAAAGCAAGAGCGTGCTTGTTGCTCTAAAGCAGAGTGTGATCCATGGATGAGAACTATGCTGTGGTTTTCCTTTCAGAAATGTAGTTAAATTCTGGGCTCTGAGTCTTCCTACAAGCAAAACTTCCTTTCAGGTAGGGCAGTCACTTTTCAGCTCAAACAAAATACATCGATCACGAAGCTCACCTTTTCTCATCTTAATTGACAAGCATTGGATGTAAGAGGACCAGTGCTTTGTATCAGTTTCAGAAGCAGTGTTGGACTAGATATGGTCCGTATGTGTAGGAAACTCCCTTCTTTTGTTCTCAGGACACTCACATTTCCTGGTGTCTTAGAGAAAATAGAAAGCAAGAGCGTGCTTCTTGCTCTAAAGCAGAGTGTGATCTATGGATGAGAACTCTGCTGTGTGTTTCCCTTCAGAAATGTAGTTAAATTCCATGCTCTGAGTCTTCCTACAAGCAAAACCTCCTTTCAGGTAGGGCAGTCACTTTTCAGTGCAAACGAACTACATCGTTCTCAAAGCTCACCTTTTCTCATCTTAATTGACAAGCATTGGATTTTAGAGGACCACTGCTTTGTATATGTTTCAGAAGCAGAGTTGGACTAGATATGGTCTGTATGTGTAGGAAACACCGTTTTTTTGTTCTCAGCACATTCACGTTTCCTGCTGTAGTAGAGACTCTAGAAAGCTAGAGTGTGCTTCTTGCTCTAAAGCAGAGTGTGATCAATGGATGACAACTCTGTTGTGTGTTTCACTTCAGAAATGGAGTTAAATCCCAGGCTCTGAGTCCTTCTACAAGCAAGAGTTCGTTTCAGGTAAGGGCTGTTACTTTACAGCTCAAACGAACTACATCGTTCACGAAGCTCACACGTTTCTCTTCTTAACTGACAAGCATTGGATGTTAGAAGACCTGTGGTTTGTTTCAGTTCAGAATCACAGTTGACCTAGATATGGTCCGTATGTGTAAGAAACACCGTTCTTTTCTTCTGAGCACACTCACTTTTCCTGCTGTATTAGAGACTCTAGAATGCAAGAGCGTGCTTCTTGCTCTAAAGCAGAGTGTGATCCATGGATGAGAACTATGCTGTGTGTTTCCCTTCAGAAATGGAGTTAATTCCCAGGCACTGTGTCTTCATACAAGCACGACTTAGTTTCAGGTAAAGGCAGTTACTTTACAGCTCAAATGAACTACATCCTTCAAGAAGCTCACACGTTCCTCATCTTAACTGACAAGCATTGGATGTTAGAGGACCTGTGCTTTGTATCAGATCAGAAGCAGAGTTGCATTAGATATGGTCTGTATGTGTAGGAAACACTGTTCTTTTGTTCTCAGGACACTCACATTTCCTGCTTTCCTAGAGATAATAGAAAGCAAGATTGTGCTTCTTGCTCTAAAGCAGAGTGTGATCTATGGATGAGAACTCTGCTGTGTGTTTCACTTCAGAAATGGAGTTAAATCCCAGCTTCTGAGTCTTTCTGCAAGCAAGACTTCGTTTCAGGTAAGGGCAGTCACTTTTCAGCTCTAACGAACTACATCGTTCTCAAAACTCACACATTGCTCATCTTAACTGACAAGCATTGGATGTTAGAGGACCTGTGGTTTGTTTCTGTTTAAGACGCAGAGTTGAACTAGATATGGCCTTTATATGTAGGAAACACTGTTATTTTGTACTGAGCACACTCAAGTTTCCTGCTGTCTTAGAGACTCTAGAAAGCAAGAGCGTGGCTCTTGCTCTAAAGCAGAGTGTTATCAATGGATGAGAACTCTGCTGTGTATTTCACTTCAGAAATTGAATTGAATCCCAGGCTCTGAGTCTTTCTACAAGCAATACTTCGTTTCAGGTAAGGGCAGTTACTTTACACCTCAAACAAACTACATCGTTCACGAAGCTAACAAGTTTCCCATCTTAAATGACAAGCTTTGGATGTTAGAGGACCAGTGTTTTGTATCAATTTCAGAAGCAGAGTGGGACTAGATATGGTCCATATGTGTAGAAAACACCGTTTTTTTGTTCTCAGCACACTCACGTTTCCTGCTGTAGTAGAGACTCTAGAAACCTAGAGCGTGCTTCTTGCTCTAAAGCAGAGTGTGATCAATGGATGACAACTCTGTTGTGTGTTTCACTTCAGAAATGTAGTTAAATCCAGGCTCTGAGTCTTTCTACAAGCAAGACTTCGTTTCAGGTAAGGGCTGTTACTTTAAAGCTCAAACAAACTACATCATTCACAAAGCTCACACGTTTCTCATCTTAAATTACAAGCATTGGATGTTAGAGGACATGTGGTTTGTTTCACTTTCAGAAGCAGAGTTGGACTATATATGGTCCATATGTGTAGGCAACACCGTTCTTTTCTTCTGAGCACACTCACGTTTCCTGCTGTATTAGAGACTCTATAAAGCAAGAGCATGCTTCTTGCTCTAAAGCAGAGTGTGAACAATGGATAAGAACTCTGCTGTGTGTTTCAATTCAGAAATGGAGTTAAAGCCCAGGCTCTGAGTCTTCCTAACAAGGAAGACTTCGTTTCAAGTAAGGGCAGTTCCTTACAGCTCAAACGGACGACATCGTTCACGAAGCTCACACGTTTCTCTTCTTAACTGACAAGCATTGGATGTTAGAGGACCTGTGGTTTGTTTCAGTTTCAGAAGCACAGTTGAACTAGATATGGTCTGTATGTGTAAGAAACACCGCTCTTTTCTTCTGAGCACACTCAGTTTTCCTGCTGTATTAGAGACTCTAGAAAGCAAGAGCATGCTTCTTCCTCTTAAGCAGAGTGTGATCCATTGAAGACAACTATGCTGTGTGTTTCCCTTCAGAAATGGAGTTAAATCCCATGCGCTGTGTCTTCCTACAAGCAAGACTTCGTTTCAGGTAAGGGCAGTCACTTTTCAGCTCAAACGAACTACATCGTTCACAAAGCTAACAAATTTCCCATCTTAACTGACAAGCATTGGATGTTAGAGGACCAGTGCTTTGTATCAGTATCAGAAGCAGAGTTGTACTAGATATGGTCCGTGTGTGTAGAAAACACCGTTCTTTTGTTCTGAACACACTCAAGTTTCCTGCTGTATTAGAGACTCTATAAAGCAAGAGCATGCTTTTTGCTCTAAAGCAGAGTGTGTACAATGGATGATAACTATGGTGTCTGTTTCACTTCAGAAATGGAGTTAAAGCCCAGGCTCTGAGTCTTCCTACAAGGAAGACTTCCATTCAAGTAAGGGCAGTTCCTTACAGCTCAAACGAACATCGTTCACGAAGCTCACACGTTTCTCTTCTTAACTGACAAGCATTGGATGTTAGAGGACCTGTGGTTTGTTTCAGTTTCAGAATCACAGTTGAACTAGATATGGTCCATATGTGTAAGAAACACCGTTCTTTTCTTCTGAGCACACTCATGTTTCCTGCTGTATTAGAGACTCTAGAAAGCAAGAGCGTGCTTGTTGCTCTAAAGCAGAGTGTGATCCATGGATGAGAACTATGCTGTGGTTTTCCTTTCAGAAATGTAGTTAAATTCTGGGCTCTGAGTCTTCCTACAAGCAAAACTTCCTTTCAGGTAGGGCAGTCACTTTTCAGCTCAAACAAAATACATCGATCACGAAGCTCACCTTTTCTCATCTTAATTGACAAGCATTGGATGTAAGAGGACCAGTGCTTTGTATCAGTTTCAGAAGCAGTGTTGGACTAGATATGGTCCGTATGTGTAGGAAACTCCCTTCTTTTGTTCTCAGGACACTCACATTTCCTGGTGTCTTAGAGAAAATAGAAAGCAAGAGCGTGCTTCTTGCTCTAAAGCAGAGTGTGATCTATGGATGAGAACTCTGCTGTGTGTTTCCCTTCAGAAATGTAGTTAAATTCCATGCTCTGAGTCTTCCTACAAGCAAAACCTCCTTTCAGGTAGGGCAGTCACTTTTCAGTGCAAACGAACTACATCGTTCTCAAAGCTCACCTTTTCTCATCTTAATTGACAAGCATTGGATTTTAGAGGACCACTGCTTTGTATATGTTTCAGAAGCAGAGTTGGACTAGATATGGTCTGTATGTGTAGGAAACACCGTTTTTTTTTCTCAGCACATTCACGTTTCCTGCTGTAGTAGAGACTCTAGAAAGCTAGAGTGTGCTTCTTGCTCTAAAGCAGAGTGTGATCAATGGATGACAACTCTGTTGTGTGTTTCACTTCAGAAATGGAGTTAAATCCCAGGCTCTGAGTCCTTCTACAAGCAAGAGTTCGTTTCAGGTAAGGGCTGTTACTTTACAGCTCAAACGAACTACATCGTTCACGAAGCTCACACGTTTCTCTTCTTAACTGACAAGCATTGGATGTTAGAAGACCTGTGGTTTGTTTCAGTTCAGAATCACAGTTGACCTAGATATGGTCCGTATGTGTAAGAAACACCGTTCTTTTCTTCTGAGCACACTCACTTTTCCTGCTGTATTAGAGACTCTAGAATGCAAGAGCGTGCTTCTTGCTCTAAAGCAGAGTGTGATCCATGGATGAGAACTATGCTGTGTGTTTCCCTTCAGAAATGGAGTTAATTCCCAGGCACTGTGTCTTCATACAAGCACGACTTAGTTTCAGGTAAAGGCAGTTACTTTACAGCTCAAATGAACTACATCCTTCAAGAAGCTCACACGTTCCTCATCTTAACTGACAAGCATTGGATGTTAGAGGACCTGTGCTTTGTATCAGATCAGAAGCAGAGTTGCATTAGATATGGTCTGTATGTGTAGGAAACACTGTTCTTTTGTTCTCAGGACACTCACATTTCCTGCTTTCCTAGAGATAATAGAAAGCAAGATTGTGCTTCTTGCTCTAAAGCAGAGTGTGATCTATGGATGAGAACTCTGCTGTGTGTTTCACTTCAGAAATGGAGTTAAATCCCAGCTTCTGAGTCTTTCTGCAAGCAAGACTTCGTTTCAGGTAAGGGCAGTCACTTTTCAGCTCTAACGAACTACATCGTTCTCAAAACTCACACATTGCTCATCTTAACTGACAAGCATTGGATGTTAGAGGACCTGTGGTTTGTTTCTGTTTAAGACGCAGAGTTGAACTAGATATGGCCTTTATATGTAGGAAACACTGTTATTTTGTACTGAGCACACTCAAGTTTCCTGCTGTCTTAGAGACTCTAGAAAGCAAGAGCGTGGCTCTTGCTCTAAAGCAGAGTGTTATCAATGGATGAGAACTCTGCTGTGTATTTCACTTCAGAAATTGAATTGAATCCCAGGCTCTGAGTCTTTCTACAAGCAATACTTCGTTTCAGGTAAGGGCAGTTACTTTACACCTCAAACAAACTACATCGTTCACGAAGCTAACAAGTTTCCCATCTTAAATGACAAGCTTTGGATGTTAGAGGACCAGTGTTTTGTATCAATTTCAGAAGCAGAGTGGGACTAGATATGGTCCATATGTGTAGAAAACACCGTTTTTTTGTTCTCAGCACACTCACGTTTCCTGCTGTAGTAGAGACTCTAGAAACCTAGAGCGTGCTTCTTGCTCTAAAGCAGAGTGTGATCAATGGATGACAACTCTGTTGTGTGTTTCACTTCAGAAATGTAGTTAAATCCAGGCTCTGAGTCTTTCTACAAGCAAGACTTCGTTTCAGGTAAGGGCTGTTACTTTAAAGCTCAAACAAACTACATCATTCACAAAGCTCACACGTTTCTCATCTTAAATTACAAGCATTGGATGTTAGAGGACATGTGGTTTGTTTCACTTTCAGAAGCAGAGTTGGACTATATATGGTCCATATGTGTAGGCAACACCGTTCTTTTCTTCTGAGCACACTCACGTTTCCTGCTGTATTAGAGACTCTATAAAGCAAGAGCATGCTTCTTGCTCTAAAGCAGAGTGTGAACAATGGATAAGAACTCTGCTGTGTGTTTCAATTCAGAAATGGAGTTAAAGCCCAGGCTCTGAGTCTTCCTAACAAGGAAGACTTCGTTTCAAGTAAGGGCAGTTCCTTACAGCTCAAACGGACGACATCGTTCACGAAGCTCACACGTTTCTCTTCTTAACTGACAAGCATTGGATGTTAGAGGACCTGTGGTTTGTTTCAGTTTCAGAAGCACAGTTGAACTAGATATGGTCTGTATGTGTAAGAAACACCGCTCTTTTCTTCTGAGCACACTCAGTTTTCCTGCTGTATTAGAGACTCTAGAAAGCAAGAGCATGCTTCTTCCTCTTAAGCAGAGTGTGATCCATTGAAGACAACTATGCTGTGTGTTTCCCTTCAGAAATGGAGTTAAATCCCATGCGCTGTGTCTTCCTACAAGCAAGACTTCGTTTCAGGTAAGGGCAGTCACTTTTCAGCTCAAACGAACTACATCGTTCACAAAGCTAACAAATTTCCCATCTTAACTGACAAGCATTGGATGTTAGAGGACCAGTGCTTTGTATCAGTATCAGAAGCAGAGTTGTACTAGATATGGTCCGTGTGTGTAGAAAACACCGTTCTTTTGTTCTGAACACACTCAAGTTTCCTGCTGTATTAGAGACTCTATAAAGCAAGAGCATGCTTTTTGCTCTAAAGCAGAGTGTGTACAATGGATGATAACTATGGTGTCTGTTTCACTTCAGAAATGGAGTTAAAGCCCAGGCTCTGAGTCTTCCTACAAGGAAGACTTCCATTCAAGTAAGGGCAGTTCCTTACAGCTCAAACGAACATCGTTCACGAAGCTCACACGTTTCTCTTCTTAACTGACAAGCATTGGATGTTAGAGGACCTGTGGTTTGTTTCAGTTTCAGAATCACAGTTGAACTAGATATGGTCCATATGTGTAAGAAACACCGTTCTTTTCTTCTGAGCACACTCATGTTTCCTGCTGTATTAGAGACTCTAGAAAGCAAGAGCGTGCTTGTTGCTCTAAAGCAGAGTGTGATCCATGGATGAGAACTATGCTGTGGTTTTCCTTTCAGAAATGTAGTTAAATTCTGGGCTCTGAGTCTTCCTACAAGCAAAACTTCCTTTCAGGTAGGGCAGTCACTTTTCAGCTCAAACAAAATACATCGATCACGAAGCTCACCTTTTCTCATCTTAATTGACAAGCATTGGATGTAAGAGGACCAGTGCTTTGTATCAGTTTCAGAAGCAGTGTTGGACTAGATATGGTCCGTATGTGTAGGAAACTCCCTTCTTTTGTTCTCAGGACACTCACATTTCCTGGTGTCTTAGAGAAAATAGAAAGCAAGAGCGTGCTTCTTGCTCTAAAGCAGAGTGTGATCTATGGATGAGAACTCTGCTGTGTGTTTCCCTTCAGAAATGTAGTTAAATTCCATGCTCTGAGTCTTCCTACAAGCAAAACCTCCTTTCAGGTAGGGCAGTCACTTTTCAGTGCAAACGAACTACATCGTTCTCAAAGCTCACCTTTTCTCATCTTAATTGACAAGCATTGGATTTTAGAGGACCACTGCTTTGTATATGTTTCAGAAGCAGAGTTGGACTAGATATGGTCTGTATGTGTAGGAAACACCGTTTTTTTTTCTCAGCACATTCACGTTTCCTGCTGTAGTAGAGACTCTAGAAAGCTAGAGTGTGCTTCTTGCTCTAAAGCAGAGTGTGATCAATGGATGACAACTCTGTTGTGTGTTTCACTTCAGAAATGGAGTTAAATCCCAGGCTCTGAGTCCTTCTACAAGCAAGAGTTCGTTTCAGGTAAGGGCTGTTACTTTACAGCTCAAACGAACTACATCGTTCACGAAGCTCACACGTTTCTCTTCTTAACTGACAAGCATTGGATGTTAGAAGACCTGTGGTTTGTTTCAGTTCAGAATCACAGTTGACCTAGATATGGTCCGTATGTGTAAGAAACACCGTTCTTTTCTTCTGAGCACACTCACTTTTCCTGCTGTATTAGAGACTCTAGAATGCAAGAGCGTGCTTCTTGCTCTAAAGCAGAGTGTGATCCATGGATGAGAACTATGCTGTGTGTTTCCCTTCAGAAATGGAGTTAATTCCCAGGCACTGTGTCTTCATACAAGCACGACTTAGTTTCAGGTAAAGGCAGTTACTTTACAGCTCAAATGAACTACATCCTTCAAGAAGCTCACACGTTCCTCATCTTAACTGACAAGCATTGGATGTTAGAGGACCTGTGCTTTGTATCAGATCAGAAGCAGAGTTGCATTAGATATGGTCTGTATGTGTAGGAAACACTGTTCTTTTGTTCTCAGGACACTCACATTTCCTGCTTTCCTAGAGATAATAGAAAGCAAGATTGTGCTTCTTGCTCTAAAGCAGAGTGTGATCTATGGATGAGAACTCTGCTGTGTGTTTCACTTCAGAAATGGAGTTAAATCCCAGCTTCTGAGTCTTTCTGCAAGCAAGACTTCGTTTCAGGTAAGGGCAGTCACTTTTCAGCTCTAACGAACTACATCGTTCTCAAAACTCACACATTGCTCATCTTAACTGACAAGCATTGGATGTTAGAGGACCTGTGGTTTGTTTCTGTTTAAGACGCAGAGTTGAACTAGATATGGCCTTTATATGTAGGAAACACTGTTATTTTGTACTGAGCACACTCAAGTTTCCTGCTGTCTTAGAGACTCTAGAAAGCAAGAGCGTGGCTCTTGCTCTAAAGCAGAGTGTTATCAATGGATGAGAACTCTGCTGTGTATTTCACTTCAGAAATTGAATTGAATCCCAGGCTCTGAGTCTTTCTACAAGCAATACTTCGTTTCAGGTAAGGGCAGTTACTTTACACCTCAAACAAACTACATCGTTCACGAAGCTAACAAGTTTCCCATCTTAAATGACAAGCTTTGGATGTTAGAGGACCAGTGTTTTGTATCAATTTCAGAAGCAGAGTGGGACTAGATATGGTCCATATGTGTAGAAAACACCGTTTTTTTGTTCTCAGCACACTCACGTTTCCTGCTGTAGTAGAGACTCTAGAAACCTAGAGCGTGCTTCTTGCTCTAAAGCAGAGTGTGATCAATGGATGACAACTCTGTTGTGTGTTTCACTTCAGAAATGTAGTTAAATCCAGGCTCTGAGTCTTTCTACAAGCAAGACTTCGTTTCAGGTAAGGGCTGTTACTTTAAAGCTCAAACAAACTACATCATTCACAAAGCTCACACGTTTCTCATCTTAAATTACAAGCATTGGATGTTAGAGGACATGTGGTTTGTTTCACTTTCAGAAGCAGAGTTGGACTATATATGGTCCATATGTGTAGGCAACACCGTTCTTTTCTTCTGAGCACACTCACGTTTCCTGCTGTATTAGAGACTCTATAAAGCAAGAGCATGCTTCTTGCTCTAAAGCAGAGTGTGAACAATGGATAAGAACTCTGCTGTGTGTTTCAATTCAGAAATGGAGTTAAAGCCCAGGCTCTGAGTCTTCCTAACAAGGAAGACTTCGTTTCAAGTAAGGGCAGTTCCTTACAGCTCAAACGGACGACATCGTTCACGAAGCTCACACGTTTCTCTTCTTAACTGACAAGCATTGGATGTTAGAGGACCTGTGGTTTGTTTCAGTTTCAGAAGCACAGTTGAACTAGATATGGTCTGTATGTGTAAGAAACACCGCTCTTTTCTTCTGAGCACACTCAGTTTTCCTGCTGTATTAGAGACTCTAGAAAGCAAGAGCATGCTTCTTCCTCTTAAGCAGAGTGTGATCCATTGAAGACAACTATGCTGTGTGTTTCCCTTCAGAAATGGAGTTAAATCCCATGCGCTGTGTCTTCCTACAAGCAAGACTTCGTTTCAGGTAAGGGCAGTCACTTTTCAGCTCAAACGAACTACATCGTTCACAAAGCTAACAAATTTCCCATCTTAACTGACAAGCATTGGATGTTAGAGGACCAGTGCTTTGTATCAGTATCAGAAGCAGAGTTGTACTAGATATGGTCCGTGTGTGTGGAAAACACCGTTCTTTTGTTCTGAACACACTCAAGTTTCCTGCTGTATTAGAGACTCTATAAAGCAAGAGCATGCTTTTTGCTCTAAAGCAGAGTGTGTACAATGGATGATAACTATGGTGTCTGTTTCACTTCAGAAATGGAGTTAAAGCCCAGGCTCTGAGTCTTCCTACAAGGAAGACTTCCATTCAAGTAAGGGCAGTTCCTTACAGCTCAAACGAACATCGTTCACGAAGCTCACACGTTTCTCTTCTTAACTGACAAGCATTGGATGTTAGAGGACCTGTGGTTTGTTTCAGTTTCAGAATCACAGTTGAACTAGATATGGTCCATATGTGTAAGAAACACCGTTCTTTTCTTCTGAGCACACTCATGTTTCCTGCTGTATTAGAGACTCTAGAAAGCAAGAGCGTGCTTCTGGCTCTAAAGCAGAGTGAGATCTATATATGAGAACTCTGCTGTGTGTTTCACTTCAGAAATGGAGTTAAATCACAGTCTCTGAGTCTTCCTACAAGAAAACTTCGTTTCAGGTAAGGGAAGTTACTTTATAGCTCAAACGAATTACATCGTACACGAACCTCACCTTTTCTCATCTTAACTGACAAGCATTGGATGTTAGAGAACCAGTGGTTTGTGTCAGTTTCAGAAGCATAGTTGGCATATATATGGTCCGTATGTGTAGGAAACACTGTTCTTTTGTTCTGAGCACACTCAGGTTTCCTGCTGTATTGGAGACTCTAGAAAGCAAGAGTGTGCTTCTTGCTCTAAAGCAGAGTGTGATCAATGGATGAGAACTCTGCTGTGAGTTTCCATTCAGAAATGGAGTTAAAGCCCAGGCTCTGAGTCTTCCTACAAGGAATATTTCGTTTTAGGTAAGGGCAGTTACTTTACAGCTCAAATGAACTACATCGTTCACGAAGATCACACATTTCTCATCTTAACTGAGAAGCATTTGATGTTAGAGGACCTGTGGTTTGTTTCAGTTTCAGCAGCAGATTTGAAATAGATATGGTCCACATGTGTGGAAACACCGTTCTTTTGTTCTGAGCACACTCAAGGTTCCTGCTGTCTTAGAGTCTCTAGAAAGCAAGAACATGCTTCTTGCTCTAAAGCAGAGTGTGAACAATGGATGAGAACTCCGCTGTGTGTTTCACTTCAGAAATGGAGTTAAAGCCCAGGCTCTGAGTCTTCCTTCAAGCAAGACTTCGTTTCAGGTAAGGGCAGTCACTTTTCAGCTCAAACGAACTACATCGTTCACGAAGCTCACACGTTTCTCTTCTTAACTGACAAGCATTGGATGTTAGAGGACCTGTGGTTTGTTTAAATTTCAGATGCAGAGTTGAACTAGATATGGCCCGTATGTGTAGGAAACACTGTTATTTTGTACTGAGCACACTCCAGTTTCCTGCTGTCTTAGAGACTCTAGAAAGCAAGACCGTACTTCTTGCTCTTTAGCAGAGTGTGATCAATGGATGAGAACTCTGCTGTGTGTTTCACTTCAGAAATGGAATTGAATCCCAGGCTCTGAGTCTTTCAACAAGCAAGACTTCATTTCAGGTAAGGGCAGTTACTTTACAGCTCAAACAAACAACATCGTTCACGAAGCTCACACATTTCTCATCTGAACTGACAAGCATTGGATGTTAGAGGACCTGTGGTTTGTTTCAGTTTCAGAAGCAGAGTTGGACTAGATATTTTCCATATGTGTAGGAAACACCGTTCTTTTCTTCTGAGCACACTCACGTTTCCTGCTGTATTAGAGACTCTATAAAGCCAGAGCGTGCTTCTTGCTCTAAAGCAGAGTGTGATCCATGGAAGAGAACTATGATGTGTTTTCCATTCAGAAATGGAGTTAAATCCCAGGCGCTGTGTCTTCCTACAAGCAAGACTTCGTTTCAGGTAAGGGCAGTTACTAACAGCTCAAACGAACTGCATCGTTCACGAAGCTCACACGTTTCTCATCTTAACTGAGAAGCATTGGATGTTAGAGGACCTGTGGTTTGTTCCAATTTCAGAATCACAGTTGAACTAGATATGGTCTGTATGTGTAAGAAACACCGTTCTTTTCTTCTGATCACACTCACATTTCTTGCTATCCTAGAGATAATAGAAAGCAAGATTGTGATTCTTGCTCTAAAGCAGAATGTGTACTATGCATGAGAACTGTGCTGTGTGTTTCACTTCAGAAAAGGAGTTAAATCCCAGGCTCTGAGTCTTTCCACAAGCAAGACTTCGTTTCAGGTAAGGGCAGTCACTTTTCAGCTCAAACGAACTACATCGTTCACGAGGCTCACACGTTTCTCATCTTAACTGACAAGCATTGGATGTTAGAGGACCTGTGGTTTGTTTCAATTTCAGATGCAGAGTAGAACTACATATGCTCCGTATGTCTAGGAAACACTGTTATTTTGTACTGAGCACACTCATGTTTCCTGCTGTCTTAGAGACTCTAGAAAGCAAGAGCGTGTTTCTTGCTCTATAGCAGAGTGTGATCAATGGATGAGAACTCTGCTGTGTGTTTCACTTCAGAAATGGAATTGAATCCCAGGCTCTGAGTCGTTCTACAAGCAAGACTTCATTTCAGGTAAGGGCAGTTACTTTACAGCTCAAACAAACTACATCGTTCACGAAGCTCACATGTTTCTCATCTTAACTGACAAGCATTGGATGTTAGAAGACCTGTGGTTTGTTTCAGTTTCAGAAGCAGAGTTGGACTAGATATTTTCCATATGTGTAGGACACACTGTTCTTTTGTTCTCAGCACACTCACGTTTCCTGCTGTATTAGAGACTCTGGAAAGCAAGAGCGTGCTTCTTGCTCTAAAGCAGAGTGTAACCAATGGATGAGAACTCCGCTGTCTGTTTCACTTCAGAAATGGAGTTAAAGCCCAGGCTCTGAGTCTTCCTACAATGAAGACTTCGTTTCAAGTAAGGGCAGTTACTTTACAGCTCAAACGAACTACATCGTTTACGAAGCTCACACGTTTCTCATCTTAACTGACATGCATCGGATGTTAGAGGACCTGTGCTTTGTATCAGTTTCAGAAGCAGAGTTGCATTAGATATGGTCTGTATGTGTAGGAAACACCGATCATTTGTTCTCAGGACACTCACATTTCCTGCTGTCCTAGAGATAATAGAAAGCAAGATTGTGCTTCTTTCTCTAAAGCAGTGTGTGATCTATGGATGAGAACTCTGCTGTGTGTTTCACTTCAGAAATGGAGTTAAATCTCAGATTCTGAGTCTTTCTACAAGCAAGACTTCGTTTCAGGTAAGGGCAGTCACTTTTCAGCTCAAACGAACTACATCGTTCACGAGGCTCACACGTTTCTCATCTTAACTGACAAGCATTGGATGTTAGAGGACCTGTGGTTTGTTTCAATTTCAGATGCAGAGTAGAACTAGATATGCCCCGTATGTGTAGGAAACACCGTTATTTTGTACTGAGCACACTCATGTTTCCTGCTGTCTTAGAGACTCTAGAAAGCAAGAGCGTGTTTCTTGCTCTATAGCAGAGTGTGATCAATGGATGAGAACTCTGCTGTGTGTTTCACTTCAGAAATGGAATTGAATCCCAGGCTCTGAGTCTTTCTACAAGCAAGACTTCATTTCAGGTAAGGGCAGTTACTTTACAGCTCAAACAAACTACATCGTTCACGAAGCTCACACGTTTCTCTTCTTAACTGACAAGCATTGGATGTTAGAGGACCTGTGGTTTGTTTCAGTTTCAGAAGCAGAGTTGGACTAGATATTTTCCATATGTGTAGGAAACACCGTTCTTTTGTTCTCAGCACACTCACGTTTCCTGATGTATTAGAGACTCTATAAAGCAAGAGTGTGCTTCTTGCTCTAAAGCAGAGTGTGATCCATGGAAGAGAACTCTGCTGTCTGTTTCACTTCAGAAATGGAGTTAAATCCCAGGCGCTGTGTCTTCCTACAAGCAAGACTTCGTTTCAAGTAAGGGCAGTCACTTTTCAGCTCAAACGAACTACATCGTTCACGAAGCTAACAAGTTTCCCATCTTAACTGACAAGCATTGGATCTTAGAGGACCTGTGGTTTGTTTCAGGTTCAGAATCACAGTTGAACTAGAATTGGTCCGTATGTGTAAGAAACACCATTCTTTTCTTCTGAGCACACTCACGTTTCCTGCTGTATTAGAGACACTAGAAAGCAAAATTGTGCTTCTTGCTCTAAAGCAGAATGTGATCTATGCATGAGAACTCTGCTGTGTGTTTCACTTCAGAAATGGAGTTAAATCCCAGGCTCTGAGTCTTCCTACAAAAATACTTCGTTTCAGTTAAGGGATGTTACTTTACAGCTCAAAAGAACTACATCGTTCACAAAGCTCACACGTTTCTCATCTTAACTGACAAGCATTGGATGTTAGAGGACCTGTGGTTTGTTTAAATTTCAGATGCAGAGTTGAACTATATATGGCCCGTATGTGTAGGAAACACTGTTATTTTGTACTGAGCACACTCAAGTTTCCTGCTGTCTTAGAGACTATAGAAAGCAAGAGCGTACTTCTTGCTCTTTAGCAGAGTGTGATCAATGGATGAGAACTCTGCTGTGTGTTTCACTTCAGAAATGGAATTGAATCCCAGGCTCTGAGTCTTCCTACAAGCAAGACTTCATTTCAGGTAAGGGCTGTTACTTTACAGCTCAAACAAACAACATCGTTCACGAAGCTCACACGTTTCTCATCTGAACTGACAAGCATTGTATGTTAGAGGACCTGTGGTTTGTTTCAGTTTCAGAAGCAGTGTTGGACTAGATATTTTCCATATGTGTAGGAAACACCGTTCATTTGTTCTCAGCACACTCACGTTTCCTGATGTATTAGAGACTCTAGAAAGCAAGAGCGTGCTTCGTGCTCTAAAGCAGAGTGTAAAAATGGATGAGAACTCCGCTGTCTGTTTCACTTCAGAAATGGAGTTAAAGCCCAGACTCTGAGTCTTCCTACAAGGAAGACTGCGTTTCAAGTAAGGGCAGTTACTTTACAGCTCAAAGGAACTACATTGTTCACGAAGCTCACACGTTTCTCTTCTTAACTGAAAAGAATTGGATGTTAGAGGACCTGTGGTTTGTTTCAGTTTCAGAATCACAGTTGAACTAGATATGGTCCATATGTGTAGGAAACACCGTTCTTTTCTTCTGAGCACACTCACGTTTCCTGCTGTATTAGAGACTCTATAAAGCAAGAGCATGCTTCTTGCTCTAAAGCAGAGTGTGATCCATGGAAGAGAACTATGCTGTGTTTTCCATTCAGAAATGGAGTTAAATCCCAGGCGCTGTGTCTTCCTACAAGCAAGACTTCGTTTCAGGTAAGGGCAGTCACTTTTCAGCTCAAACGAACTACATCGTTCACGAAGCTAACAAGTTTCCCATCTTAACTGACAAGCATTGGATGTTAGAGGACCAGTGCTTTTTATCAGTTTCAGAAGCAGAGTTGGACTAGATATGGTCCATGTGTGTAGGAAACACCCTTCTTTTGTTCTCAGGACACTCACATTTCCTGCTGTCTTAGAGAAAATAGAAAGCAAGAGTGTGCTTCTTGCTCTAAAGCAGAGTGTGATCTATGGATGAGAACTCTGCTGTGTGTTTCACTTCAGAAATGGACTTAAATCCCAGGCTCTGAGAATTCCTACAAGCAAGACTTGGTTTCAGGTAAGGGCAGTTACTTTACAGCTCAAATGAACTACATCGTTCACGAAGCTCACACGTTTCTCATCTTAACTGACAAGCATCGGATGTTAGAGGACCTGTGCTTTGTTTCACTTTCAGAAGCAGAGTTGCATTACATATGGTCTGCATGTGTAGGAAACACCGATCTTTTGTTCTCAGGACACTCACATTTCCTGCTGTCGTAGAGATAATAGAAAGCAAGATTGTGCTGCTAGCTCTAAAGCAGAGTGTGATCTATGGATGAGAACTCTGCTGTGTGTTTCACTTCAGAAATGGAGTTAAATCCCAGGTTCTGAGTCTTTCTGCAAGCAAGACTTCGTTTCAGGTAAGGGCAGTCACTTTGCAGCTCAAATGAACTACATCGTTCTCGAAGCTCACACGTTGCTCATCTTAACTGACAAGCATTGGATGTTAGAGGACCTGTGGTTTGTTTCTGTTTCAGAAGCAGATTTGAACTAGATATGGCCCGTATTTGTAGGAAACACTGTTATTTTGTACTGAGCACACTCAAGTTTCCTGTGGTCTTAGAGACTATAGAAAGCAAGAGCGTGCCTCTTGCTCTAAAGCAGAGTGTTATCAATGGATGGGAACTCTGCTGTGTGTTTCACTTCAGAAATGGAATTGAATCCCAGGCTCTGAGTCTTTCTACAAGCAAGACTTGGTTACAGGTAAGGGCAGTTTCTTTACAGCTCAAATGAACTACATCTTCCTCGAAGCTCACACATTTATAATCTTAACTGACAAGCATCGGATGTTAGAGGACCAGTGCTTTTTATCAGTGTCAGAAGCACAGTTGTACTAGATATGGTCCGTATGTGTAGTAAACACCGTTCTTTTGTTCCCAGCACACTCATGTTTCCTGCTGTCTTAGAGTCTCTAGAAAGCAAGAGCGTGCTTCTTGCTCTAAAGCAGAGTGTGATCTATATATGAGAACTCTGTTGTGTGTTTCACTTCAGAAATGGAGTTTAAGCCCAGGCTCTGAGTGTTCCTGCAAGGAAGACTTCATTTCAAGTAAGAGCAGTTACTTTACAGCTCAAACGAACTACATTGTTCACGAAGCTCACACGTTTCTCTTCTTAACTGACAAGTATTGGATTTTAGAGGACCTGTGGTTTGTTTCAGGTTCAGAATCACAGTTGAACTAGATATGGTCCGTATGTGTAAGAAACACCATTCTTTTCTTCTTAGCACACTCACGTTTCCTGCTGTATTAGAGACTCTAGAAAGCAAGAGCGTGCTTCTTGCTCTAAAGCAGAGTGTGATCCATGGAAGAGAACTATGCTGTGGGTTTCCCTTCAGAAATGGAGTTTAATCCCAGGCGCTGTGTCTTCCTACAAGCAAGACTTCGTTTCAGGTAAGGGCAGTTACTAACAGCTCAAACGAACTACATCGTTCACGAAGCTCACACGTTTCTCATCTTAACTGACAAGCATTGGATGTTAGAGGACCTGTGGTTTGTTTCAATTTCAGATGCAGATTTGAACTAGATATGGCCCGTATATGTAGGAAACACTGTTATTTTGTACTGAGCACACTCATGTTTCCTGCTGTCTTGAGACTCTAGAAAGCAAGACCGTGCTTCTTGCTCTAAAGCAGAGTGTGATCTATGGATGAGAACTCTGCTGTGTGTTTCACTTCAGAAATGGAGTTAAATCCCAGGTTCTGAGTCTTTCTACAAGCAAGACTTCGTTTCAGGTAAGGGCAGTCACTTTTCAGCTCAAATGAACTACATCGTTCTCGAAGCTCACACGTTGCTCATCTTAACTGACAAGCATTGGATGTTAGAGGACCTGTGGTTTGTTTCTGTTTCAGAAGCAGAGTTGAACTAGATATGGCCCGTATGTGTAGGAAACACTGTTATTTTGTACTGAGCACACTCAATTTTCCTGCAGTCTTAGAGACTCTAGAAAGCAAGAGCGTGCCTCTTGCTCTAAAGCAGAGTGTTATCAATGGATGGGAACTCTGCTGTGTGTTTCACTTCAGAAATGGAATTGAATCCCAGGCTCTGAGTATTTCTAGAAGCAAGACTTGGTTACAGGTAAGGGCAGTTACTTTACAGCTCAAATGAACTACATCTTCCTTGAAGCTCACACATTTATAATCTTAACTGACAAGCATCGGATGTTAGAGGACCAGTGCTTTTTATCAGTGTCAGAAGCACAGTTGTACTAGATATGGTCCGTATGTGTAGTAAACACCGTTCTTTTGTTCCCAGCACACTCATGTTTCCTGCTGTCTTAGAGTCTCTAGAAAGCAAGAGCGGGCTTCTTGCTCTAAAGCAGAGTGTGATCTATATATGAGAACTCTGTTGTGTGTTTCACTTCAGAAATGGAGTTTAAGCCCAGGCTCTGAGTGTTCCTGCAAGGAAGACTTCGTTTCAAGTAAGAGCAGTTACTTTACAGCTCAAACGAACTACATCGTTCATGAAGCTCACACGTTTCTCTTCTTAACTGACAAGTATTGGATTTTAGAGGACCTGTGGTTTGTTTCACGTTCAGAATCACAGTTGAACTAGATATGGTCCGTATGTGTAAGAAACACCATTCTTTTCTTCTGAGCACACTCAGGTTTCCTGCTGTATTAGAGAATCTAGAAAGCAAGAGCGTGCTTCTTGCTCTAAAGCAGAGTGTGATCCATGGAAGAGAACTATGCTGTGTGTATCCCTTCAGAAATGGAGTTAAATCCCAGGCGCTGTGTTTTCCTACAAGCAAGACTTCGTTTCAGGTATGGGCAGTTACTAACAGCTCAAAGGAACTACATCGTTCACGAAGCTCACACGTTTCTCATCTTAACTGACAAGCATTGGATGTTAGAGGACCTGTGGTTTGTTTCAATATCAGATGCAGAGTTGAACTTGATATGACCCGTATGTGTAGTAAACACTGTTATTTTGTACTGAGCACACTCATGTTTCCTGCTTTCTTAGAGACTCTAGAAAGCAAGAGCGTGCTTCTTGCTCTATAGAAGAGTGTGATCAATGGATGAGAAATCTGCTGTGTGTTTCACTTCAGAAATGGAATTGAATCCCAGGCTCTGAGTCTTTCTACAAGCAAGACTTTATTTCAGGTAAGGGCAGTTACTTTACAGCTCAAACAAACTACATCGTTCACGAAGCTCACACGTTTCTCATCTTAACTGACAAGCATTGGATGTTAGAGCACCTGTGGTTTGTTTCAGTTTCAGAAGCAGAGTTGGACTAGATATTTTCCATATGTGTAGGAAACACTGTTCTTTTGTTCTCAGCACACTCACGTTTCCTGCTGTATTAGAGACTCTAGAAAGCAAGAGCGTGCTTCTTGCTCTAAAGCAGAGTGTAACCAATGGATGAGAACTCCGCTGTCTGTTTCACTTCAGAAATGGAGATAAAGCCCAGGCTCTGAGTCTTCCTACAAGGAAGACTTCGTTTCAAGTAAGGGCAGTTACTTTATAGCTCAAACCAACTACATCGTTCACGAAGCTCACACGTTTCTCTTCTTAACTGACAAGCATTGGATGTTAGAGGACCTGTGATTTGTTTCAGTTTCAGAATCACAGTTGAACTAGATATGGTCTGTATGTGTAAGAAACACCATTCTTTTCTTATGATCACACTCACTTTTCTTGCTGTCCTAGAGATAATAGAAAGCAAAATTGTGCTTCTTGCTCTAAAGCAGAATGTGATCTATACATGAGAACTCTGCTGTGTGTTTCACTTCAGAAATGGAGTTAAATCCCAGGCTCTGAGTCTTCCTACAAGAATACTTCGTTTCAGGTAAGGGAAGTTACATTACAGCTCAAAAGAACTACATCGTTCACAAAGCTCACACGTTTCTCATCTTAACTGACAAGCATTGTATGTTAGAGGACCTGTGGTTTGTTTCAGTATCAGATGCAGAGTTGAACTAGATATGGCCCGTATGTGTAGGAAACTACGTTCTTTTGTTCTGAGTACACTCAATTTTCATGCTGTCCTAGAGATAATAGAAAGCAAGATTGTGCTTCTTGCTCTAAAGCAGAGTGTGATCTATGGATGAGAACTCTGCTGTGTGTTTCACTTCAGAAATGGAATTGAATCCCAGGCTCTGAGTCTTTCTACAAGCAAGACTTGGTTTCAGGTAAGGGCAGGTACTTTACAGCTCAAATCAACTACATCGTCCTCGAAGCTCACACATTTATAATCTTAACTGACAAGCATCGGATGTTAGAGGACCAGTGCTTTGTATTAGTTTCAGAAGCACAGTTGGACTAGATATGGTCCCTATGTGTCGGAAACACCGTTCTTTTTTCCCAGCACACTCACGTTTCCTGCTGTCTTACAGTCTCTAGAAATCAAGAGCGTGCTTCTTGCTCTAAAGCAGAGTGTCATCTATATATGAGAACTCTGTTGTGTGTTTCACTTCAGAAATGGAGTTTAAGCCCAGGCTCTGAGTGTTCCTACAAGGAAGACTTTATTTCAAGTAAGAGCAGTTACTTTACAGCTCAAAGGAACTACATCGTTCACGAAGCTCACACGTTTCTCTTCTTAACTGACAAGCATTGGATGTTAGAGGACCTGTGGTTTGTTTCAGTTTCAGAATCACAGTTGAACTAGATATGGTCCGTATGTGTAAGAAACACCGTTCTTTTGTTCTCAGCACACTCACGTTTCCTGCTGTATTAGAGACTCTAGAAAGCAAGAGCGTGCTTATTGCTCTAAAGCAGAGTGTAAACAATGGATGAGAACTCCGCTGTCTGTTTCACTTCAGAAATGGAGATAAAGCCCAGGCTCTGAGTGTTCCTACGAGGAAGACTTCGTTTCATGTAAGGGCAGTTACTTTACAGCTCAAACCAACTACATCGTTCACGAAGCTCACACGTTTCTCTTCTTAACTGACAAGCATTGGATGTTAGAGGACCTGTGATTTGTTTCAGTTTCACAATCACAGTTGAACTAGATATGGTCTGTATGTGTAAGAAACACTGTTATTTTCTTCTGATCACACTCACATTTCTTGCTCTCCTAGAGATAATAGAAAGCAAGATTGTGCTTCTTGCTCTAAAGCAGAATGTGATCTATGGATGAGAACTCTGCTGTGTGTTTCACTTCAGAAATGGAGTTAAATCCCAGGCTCTGAGTCTTCCTACAAGAATACTTCGTTTCGGGTAAGGGAAGTTACTTTACAGCTCAAAAGAACTACATCGTTCACAAAGCTCACACGTTTCTCATCTTACCTGACAAGCATTGTATGATAGAGGACCTGTGGTAGGTTTCAGTATCAGAAGTAGTGTTGAACTAGATATGGCCCTTATGTGTAGGAAACACTGTTCTTTTGTTCTGAGCACACTCAAGTTTCTTGCTGTAGTATAGACTCTAAAAAGCAAGAGCGTGCTTCTTGCTCTAAAGCAGAGTGTGATCCATGGATGAGAACTATGCTGTGTGTTACCCTTCAGAAATGGAGTTAAATTCCATGCTCTGTGTCTTCCTACAAGCAAAACTTCCTTTATGGTAAGGGCAGTCACTTTTCAGCTCAAACTAACTACATCACTCACAAAGCTCACTTTTTCTCATCTTAACTGACAAGCATTGGATGTTAGAGGACCAGTGCTTTGTACCAGTTTCAGAAGCAGAGTTGGACTAGGTATGTTCTGTATGTGTATTAAACACCGTTCTTTTGTTCTCAGCACACTCACATTTCCTGCTTTAATAGAGACTCTAGAAACCAAGAGCGTGCTTCTTGCTCTAAAGCAGAGTGTGAACAATGGATGAGAACTCTGCTGTGTGTTTCCCTTCTAAAATGGAGTTAAATCCCAGGCTCTGAGTCTTCCTAGAAGCAAGACTTCGTTTATGT
Organism: Onychomys leucogaster; assembly: GCA_949786385.1. NCBI lineage: Eukaryota > Metazoa > Chordata > Mammalia > Rodentia > Cricetidae > Onychomys > Onychomys leucogaster. Next base: position 1,011,225 of record CATKUP010000109.1, read on the forward strand.
TAAGGGCAATTACTTTACAGCTCAAATGAACTACATCTTTCACGAAGCTCACACGTTTCTCTTCTTAACTGACAAGCATTGGATCTTAGAGGACCTGTGGTTTGTTTCAGTTTCAGAATCACAGTTGAACTAGATATGGCCCGTATGTGTAAGAAACACCGTTCTTTTCTTCTGAGCACACTCAAGTTTCCTGCTGTCTTAGAGTCTCTAGAAAGCAAGAGCGTGCTTCTTGCTCTAAACCAGAGTGTGAACAATGGATGAGAACTCCGCTGTGTGTTTCACGTCAGAAATGGTGTTAAAGCCCAGGCTCTGAGTCTTCCTATAAGCAAGACTTCGTTTCAGGTAAGGGCAGTTACTTTACAGCTCAAACGAACTACATCGTTCACAAAGCTAACAAGTTTCCCATCTTAACTGACAAGCATTGGATGTTAGAGGACCAGTGCTTTTTATCAGTTTCAGAAGCAGAGTTGGACTAGATATGGTCCGTGTGTGTAGTAAACACCCATCTTTTGTTCTCAGGACACTCACATTTCCTGCTGTCTTAGAGAAAATAGAAAGGAAGAGCGTGCTTCTTGCTCTAAAGCAGAGTGTGTTCTATGGATGAGAACTCTGCTGTGTGTTTCACTTCAGAAATGGAGTTATATCCCAGGTTCTGAGTCTTTCTACAAGCAAGACTTCGTTTCAGGTAAGGGCAGTCACTTTTCAGCTCAAACGAACTACATCGTTCACGAGGCTCACACGTTTCTCATCTTAACTGACAAGCATTGGATGTTATAGGACCTGTGGTTTGTTTCAATTTCAGATGCAGAGTAGAACTAGATATGCTCCGTATGTGTAGGAAACACTGTTATTTTGTACTGAGCACACTCATGTTTCCTGCTGTCTTAGAGACTCTAGAAAGCAAGAGCGTGTTTCTTGCTCTATAGCAGAGTGTGATCAATGGATGAGAACTCTGCTGTGTGTTTCACTTCAGAAATGGAATTGAATCCCAGGCTCTGAGTCGTTCTACAAGCAAGACTTCATTTCAGGCAAGGGCAGTTACTTTGCAGCTCAAACAAATTACATCGTTCACGAAGCTCACATGTTTCTCATCTTAACTGACAAGCATTGGATGTTAGAGGACCTGTGGTTTGTTTCAGTTTCAGAAGCAGAGTTGGACTAGATATTTTCCATATGTGTAGGAAACACCGTTCTTTTGTTCTCAGCACACTCACGTTTCCTGCTGTATTAGAGACTCTGGAAAGCAAGAGCGTGCTTCTTGCTCTAAAGCAGAGTGTAAAGAATGGATGAGAACTCCGCTGTCTGTTTCACTTCAGAAATGGAGTTAAAGCCCAGGCTCTGAGTCTTCCTACAGGGAAGACTTCATTTCAAGTAAGAGCAGTTACTTTACAGCTCAAACGAACTACATCGTTTACGAAGCTCACACGTTTCTCATCTTAACTGACATGCATCGGATGTTAGAGAACCTGTGCTTTGTATCAGTTTCAGAAGCAGAGTTGCATTAGATATGGTCTGTATGTGTAGGAAACACCGATCTTTTGTTCTCAGGACACTCACATTTCCTGCTGTCATAGATATAATAGAAAGCAAGATTGTGCTTCTTTCTCTAAAGCAGTGTGTGATCTATGGATGAGAACTCTGCTGTGTGTTTCACTTCAGAAATGGAGTTAAATCTCAGGTTCTGAGTCTTTCTACAAGCAAGACTTCGTTTCAGGTAAGGGCAGTCACTTTTCAGCTCAAACGAACTACATCGTTCACGAGGCTCACACGTTTCTCATCTTAACTGACAAGCATTGGATGTTAGAGGACCTGTGGTTTGTTTCAATTTCAGATGCAGAGTAGAACTAGATATGCCCCGTATGTGTAGGAAACACCGTTATTTTGTACTGAGCACACTCATGTTTCCTGCTGTCTTAGAGACTCTAGAAAGCAAAAGCGTGTTTCTTGCTCTATAGCAGAGTGTGATCAATGGATGAGAACTCTGCTGTGTGTTTCACTTCAGAAATTGAATTGAATCCCAGGCTCTGAGTCTTTCTACAAGCAAGACTTCATTTCAGGTAAGGGCAGTTACTTTACAGCTCAAACAAACTACATCGTTCACGAAGCTCACACGTTTCTCTTCTTAACTGACAAGCATTGGATGTTAGAGGACCTGTGGTTTGTTTCAGTTTCAGAAGCAGAGTTGGACTAGATATTTTCCATATGTGTAGGAAACACCGTTCTTTTGTTCTCAGCACACTCACGTTTCCTGCTGTATTAGAGACTCTATAAAGCAAGAGCGTGCTTCTTGCTCTAAAGCAAATTGTGATCCATGGAAGAGAACTATGCTTTGTTTTCCCTTCAGAAATGGAGTTAAATACCAGGCGCTGTGTCTTCCTACAAGCAAGACTTCGTTTCAGGTAAGGGCAGTCACTTTTCAGCTCAAATGAAATACATCGTTCACGAAGCTAACAAGTTTCCCATCTTAACTGACAAGCATTGGATGTTAGAGGACCAGTGCTTTTTATCAGTTTCAGAAGCAGAGTTGGACAAGATATGGTCCGTGTGTGTAGGAAACACCCTTCTTTTGTTCTCAGGACACTCACATTTCCTGCTGTCTTAGAGAAAATAGAAAGCAAGAGCGTGCTTCTTGCTCTAAAGCAGAGTGTGATCTATGGATGAGAACTCTGCTGTGTGTTTCACTTCAGAAATGGAGTTAAATCCCAGGCTCTGAGAATTCCTACAAGCAAGACTTCGTTTCAGGTAAGGGCAGTTACTTTACAGCTCAAATGAACTACATCGTCCTCGAAGCTCACACATTTTTAACCTTAACTGACAAGCATCGGATGTTAGAGGACCAGTGCTTTGTATTAGTATCAGAAGCACAGTTGGACTAGATATGGTCCCTATGTGTAGGAAACACCGTTCTTTTTTCCCAGCACACTCACGTTTCCTGCTGTCTTACAGTCTCTAGAAATCAAGAGCATGCTTCTTGCTCTAAAGCAGAGTGTGATCTATATATTAGAACTCTGTTGTGTGTTTCACTTCAGAAATGGAGTTTAAGCCCAGGCTCTGAGTGTTCCTACAAGGAAGACTTCGTTTCAAATAAGAGCAGTTACTTTACAGCTCAAACGAACTACATCGTTCACGAAGCTCACATGTTTCTCTTCATAACTGACAAGCATTGGATGTTAGAGGACCAGTGCTTTTTTATCAGTTTCAGAAGCAGAGTTGAACTAGATATGGTCCGTGTATGTAGGAAACACCCTTCTTTTGTTCTCAGGACACTCACTGTTCCTGCTGTCTTAGAGAAAATAGAAAGCAAGAGCGTGCTTCCTTCTCTAAAGCAGAGTGTGATCTATATATGTGAACTCTGCTGTGTGTTTTACTTCAGAAATGGAGTTAAATCCCAGGCTCTGAGTCTTCCTACAAGCAAGAATTCGTTTCAAGGAAGGGCAGTTACTTTACCGCTCAAACGAACTTCATCGTTCATGAAGCTCACTTGTTTCTCTTCTTAACTGACAAGCATTGGATGTTAGAGGACCTGTGGTTTGTTTCTGGTTCAGAATCACAGTTGAACTAGATATGGTCCGTATGTGTAAGAAACACCGTTCTTTTCTTCTGAGCACACTCACGTTTCCTGCTGTATTAGAGTCTCTAGAAAGCAAGAGCGTGCTTCTTGCTCTAAAGCAGAGTGTGATCCATGGAAGAATACTATGCTGTGTGTTTCCCTTCAGAAATGGAGTTAAATCCCAGGTGCTGTGTCTTCCTATAGCAAGACTTCGTTTCAGGTAAGGGCAGTTAAGAACAGCTCAAACTAAATACATCGTTCACGAAGCTCACACAGTTCTCATCTTAACTAACAAGCATTGGATGTTAGAGGACCTGAGGTTTGTTTCAATTTCAGATGCAGAGTTGAACTAGATATGGCCCGTATGTGTAGGAAACCCTGTTATTTTGTACTGAGCACACTCAAGTTTCCTGCTGTCGTAGAGACTCTAGAAAGCAAGAGCGTGCTTCTTGCTTTATAGCAGAGTGTGATCAATGGATGAGAACTCTGCTGTGTGTTTCACTTCAGAAATGGAATTGAATCCGAGGCTCTGAGTCTTTCTACAAGCAAGACTTCATTTCAGGTAATGGCAGTTTCTTTACAGTTCAAACAAACTACACCGTTCATGAAGCTCACACGTTTCTCATCTTAACTGACAAGCATTGGATGTTAGAGGACCTGTGGTTTGTTTCAGTTTCAGAAGCAGAGTTGGACTAGAAATTTTCCACATGTGTACGAAACACCGTTCTTTTGTTCTCAGCACACTCACGTTTCCTGCTGTATTAGAGACTCTAGAAAGCCAGAGCGTGCTTCTTGCTCTAAAGCAGAGTGTGAACAATGGATGAGAACTCTGCTGTGTGTTTCCCTTCTAAAATGGAGTTAAATCCCAGGCTCTGAGTCTTCCTAGAAGCAAGACTTCGTTTTTGGTAAGGGCAATTACTTTACAGCTCAAACGAACTACATCATTCACGAAGCTCACACGTTTCTCATCTTAACTGACAAGCATTGTATGTTAGAGGACCTGTGGTTTGTTTCAGTTTCAGAAGTAGAGTTGAACTAGATATGGCCCTTATGTGTAGGAAACACCGTTCTTTTCTTCTGATCACACTCACATTTCTTGCTGTCCTAGAGATAATAGAAAGCAAGATTGTGCTTCTTGCTCTAAAGCAGAATGAGATCTATGGATGAGAACTCTGCTGTGTGTTTCACTTCAGAAATGGAGTTAAAGCCCAGGCTCTGAGTCTTCCTATAAGCAAGACTTCGTTTCAGGTAAGGCCAGTTACTTTACAGCTCAAACAAACTACATCGTTCACGAAGCTCACACGTTTCTCATCTTACCTGACAAGCATTGTATGTTAGAGGACCTGTGGTTTGTTTCAGTTTCAGAATCACAGTTGAACTAGATATGATGTGTTTGTGTAGGAAACACTGTTCTTTTCTTCTGAGCACACTCACGTTTCCTGATGTATTAGAGACTCTATGAAGCAAGAGCGTGCTTCTTGCTCTAAAGCAGAGTGTGATCTATGGATGAGAACTCTGCTGTGTGTTTCACTTTGAAATGGAGTTAAATCCCAGGCTCTGAGTGTTCCTACAAGGAAGACTTCGTTTCAAGTAAGAGCAGTTACTTTACAGCTCAAACGAACTACATCGTTCACGAAGCTCACATATTTCTCTTCTTAACTGACAAGCATTGGATGTTAGAGGTCCTGTGGTTTGTTTCAGGTTCAGAATCACAATTGAACTAGATATGGTCCGTATGTGTAAGAAACACCGTTCTTTTCTTCTGAGCACACTCACGTTTCCTGCTGTATTAGAGACTCTAGAAAGCAAGAGCGTGCTTCTTGCTCTAATGCAGAGTGTGATCCATGGAAGAGTACTATGCTGTGTGTTTCCCTTCAGAAATGGAGTTAAATCCCAGGCGCTGTGTCTTCCTACAAGCAAGACTTCGTTTCAGGTAAGGGCAGTCACTTTTCAGCTCAAATGAACTACATCGTTCACGAAGCTAACAAGTTTCCCATCTTAACTGACAAGTATTGGATGTTAGAGGACCAGTGCTTTTTATCAGTTTCAGGAGCAGAGTTGGACTAGATATAGTCCGTGTGTGTAGGAAACACCCTTCTTTTGTTCTCAGGACACTCACATTTCCTACTGTCTTAGAGAAAATAGAAAGCAAGAGCGTGCTTCTTGCTCTAAAGCAGAGTGTGATCTATGGATGAGAACTCTGCTGTGTGTTTCACTTCAGAAATGGAGTTCAAGCCCAGGCTGAGTGTTCCTACAAGGAAGACTTCGTTTCAAGTAAGAGCAGTTACTTTACAGCTCAAACGAACTACAGCATTCACGAAGCTCACATGTTTCTCTTCTTAACTGACAAGCATTGGATGTTAGAGGACCTGTGTTTTGTTTCAGGTTCAGAATCACAGTTGAACTAGATATGGTCCGTATGTGTAAGAAACACCGTTCTTTTCTTCTGAGCACACTCACGTTTCCTGCTGTTTTAGAGACTCTAGAAAGCAAGAGCGTGCTTCTTGCTCTAAAGCAGAGTGTGATGCATGGAAGAGTACTATGCTGTGTGTTTCCCTTCAGAAATGGAGTTAAAACCCAGGCACTGTGTCTTCCTACAAGCAAGACTTTGTTTAAGGTAAGCGCAGTTACTAACAGCTCAAACGAACTACATCGTTCACGAAGCTCACACGTTTCTCATCTTAACTGACAAGCATTGGATGATAGAGGACCTGTGGTTTGTTTCAATTTCAGATGCAGAGTTGAACTAGATATGGCCCGTATGTGTAGGAAACACTGTTATTTTGTACTGAGCACACTCAAGTTTCCTGCTGTCTTAGAGACTCTAGAAAGCAAGAGCGTGCTTCTTGCTCTATAGCAGAGTGTGATGAATGGATGAGAACTCTGCTGTGTGTTTCACTTCAGAAATGGAATTGAATCCCAGGCTCTGAGTCTTTCTACAAGCAAGACTTCATTTCAGGTAAGGGCAGTTACTTTACAGCTCAAACAAACTGCATCGTTCACGAAGCTCACACGTTTCTCATCTTAAATGACAAGCATTGGATGTTAGAAGACCTGTGGTTTGTTTCAGTTTCAGAAGCAGAGTTGGGCTAGATATTTTCCATATGTGTAGGAAACACCGTTCTTTTGTTCTCAGCACACTCACGTTTCCTGCTGTATTAGAGACTCTAGAAAGCAAGAGGGTGCTTCTTGCTCTAAAGCAGAGTGTGATCCATGGAAGAGTACTATGCTGTGTGTTTCCCTTCAGAAATGGAGTTAAATCCCAGGCGCTGTGTCTTCCTACATGCAAGACTTCGTTTCAGGTAAGGGCAGTTACTAACAGCTCAAACGAACTACATCGTTCACTAAGCTCACACGTTTCTCATCTTAACTGACAAGCATTGGATGTTAGACGACCTGTGGTTTGTTTCAATTTCAGATGCAGAGTTGAACTACATATGGCCAGTATGTGTAGGAAACACTGTTATTTTGTACTGAGCACACTCAAGTTTCCTGCTGTCTTAGAGACTCTAGAAAACAAGAGCGTGCTTCTTGCTCTATAGCAGAGTGTGATCAATGGATGAGAACTATGCTGTGTGTTTCCATTCAGAAATGGATTTAAATCCCAGGATCTGTGTCTTCCGACAAGCAACACTTCTTTCAGGTAAGTGCAGTCACTTTTCAGTTCAAACGAACTACATCATTCACGAAGCTCACACGTTTCTCATCTTAACTGACAAGCAATGGATGTTAGAGGACCGGTGGTTTATTTCAGTTTCAGAAGCAGTGTTGAACTAGATATGGTCCATATGTGTTGGAAACACCGTTCTTTTTTTCTGAGCACATTCACGTTTCCTGCTGTATTAGAGACTCTAGAAAGCAAGAGCATGCTTCTTGATCTAAAGCAGAGTGTGTTGAATGGATGAGAACTATGCTTTGTGTTTCACTTCAGAAATGGAGTTAATTCCCAGGCTCTGTGTCATCCTACAAGCAAGACTTCGTTTCAGGTAAGGGCAGTCACTTTTCAGCTCAAAAGAACTACATCGTTCACTAAGCTCACACATTTCTCATCCTAACTGACAAGCATTGAGTGTTAGAGGTCTTGTGGTTTGTTGCAGTTTCAGAAGCAGAGTTGGACTAGATATGGTCCGTATGTGTAGGAAACACCGTTTTGTTGTTCTCAGCACACTCACGTATCCTGCTGTCTTAGAGACTCTAGACAGCAAGAGCATGCTTCTTGTTCTCTCGCAGAGTGTGATCAATGGATGAGAACTTTGCTGTGTGTTTCACTTCAGAAATGGAGTTAAATCCCAGGCTTAGAGTCTTCCTAAAAGGAAGACTTCTATTCAGGGAAGGGCAGTTACTTTACAGATCAAACGAACAACATCATTTACGAAGCTCACACGTTTCTCATCTTAAATGACAAACATTGGATGTTAGAGGACCAGTGCTTTGTATCAGTTTCAGACGCAGAGTTGGACTACATATGGTCTGGTATGTGTAGGAAACACCGTTCTGTTGTTCTTAGCACACTCACGTATCCTGCTGTCTTAGTGAATCTATAAACCAAGAGCATGCTTCTTGCTCTCTAGCAGAGTGTGATTAATGGATGAGAACTATGCTGTGTGTTTCACTTCAGAAATGGAGGTAATCCCAGGCTCAGAGTCTTCCTAAAATCAAGACTTCGGTTCAGAAAGGGCAGTTTCTTTACAGCTCAAACGAACAACATCATTCACGAAGCTCACACATTTCCATCTTAACTGACAAACAATGGATGTTAGAGGAACAGTGCTTGGTTTCAGTTTCAGACGCTGAGTTGGACTAGATATGGTCCATGTGTGTTGGAAACACCGTTCTTTTGTTCTCAGCACACTCACGTTTCCTGCTGTCTTAGAGACTCTACAAAGCAAGAGCGTGCTTCTTGCTCTAAAGCAGAGTGTGATCAATGAATGAGAATTCTGCTGTGTGTTTCACTTCAGAAATGGAGTTACATCCCAGGCTCTGAGTCTTCCTACAAGCAAGACTTCGTTTCACGAAAGTGCAGTTACTTTTCACCTCAAGCAAACTACATCGTTCACGAAGCTCACATGTTTCTCATCTTAACTGACAAGCATTGGATGTCAGAGGACTAGTGCTTTGTATCAATTTCAGATGCAGACTTGGACTAGATATGGTCCATATGTGTATGAAACTCCATTCTTTTGTTCTCAGCACACTCACTTTTCTTGCTGTCTTAGAGACTCTAGAAAGCAAGAGCGTGCTTCTTGCTGTAAAGCAGAGTGTGATCAATGGATGAGAACTCTGCTGTGTTTTTCACTAAAGAAATGGAGTTAAATCCCAGGCTCTGTGTCTTCCTACAAAGAAGACTTCGTTTCAGGTAAGGGCAGTCACTTTTCATCTCTAACGAACTACATCGTTCAAGAAGCATACACGTTTCTCATCCTAACTGACAATATTGGGTGTTAGAGGGCCTGTGGTTTGTTGTAGTTTCAGAAGCAGAATTGAACTAGATATGGCCCGTATATGTAGGAAACACTGTTCTTTTTTTCTGAGCACACTCTTGTTTCCTTCTGTATTAGAAACTCTAGAAAGGAAGAGTGTGACTCTTGCTCTAAAGCGGAGTGTGTTTCATGGATGAGAACTCTCCTGAGTGTTTCACTTCAGAAATGGAGTTAAATCCCAGGCTCTGTGTCTTCCAACAGGGAAGACTACTTTGCAGGTAAGGGCAGTAGCTTTTCAGCTCAAAGGAACTACATCTTTCATGAAGCTCCGACGCTTCTGATCTTAAATGAGAAGCATTGAATGTTAGAGGACCTGTGGTTTTTATCAGCTTCAGGAGCAGAGTTGAACTAGATATGGTCCGTATGTGTAGGAAACACCATTCTTTTTTTCTGAACACACTCACTTTTTCTGCAGTGTTAGAGATTCTAGAAAGCAAAGGCGTGCTTCTTGCTCTAAAGCAGAGTGTGTTTCATGGATGAGAACTGTGCTGTATGTTTCCCTCCAGAACTGGAGTTAAATCACAGGCTCTGTGTCTTCCTACAAGCAAGACTTCGTTTCAGATAAACGCAGTCACTTTTCAGCTCAAATGAACTAAATAGTTCACGAAGCTCATACGTTTCTCATCTTAATTGACAAGGTTTGGATGTTAGAGGACCTGTGCTTATTATCAATTTCAGAAGAAGAGTTGGACTGGATATGGTTCTTATGTGTAGGAAACACCGCTCTTTTGTTCTGAGCACACTCATGTTTCGTGCTTTATTAGAGACTGTAGAAAGCGAGGGCGTTCTTCTTGCTCTAAAGCAGAGTGTGATGAATGGATGAGAACTATGCTGTGTGTTTCCCTTCAGAAATGGAGTTAAATCCCAGGCTCTGTGTCTTCCTACAACCAAGACTTCTTTTCAGGTAAGTGCAGTCACTTTTCAGCTCAAACACACTACATCATTCACGAAGCTCACACGATTCTCATCTTAACTGACAAGCATTGGATGTTACAGGAACAGTGCTTTGTATCAATTTCAGAAACAGAGTTGGACTAGATATGGTCCGTATATGTAGGAAACACCGTTCTTTTGTTCTCAGCACACTCACGTTTCATGCTGTATTAGAGACTCTAGAAATCAAGAGTGTGCTTCTTGTTCTAAAGCAGAGTGTGATCAATGGATGAGAACTCTGCTGCGTGTTTCGCTTCAGAAATGGAGTTAAATCCCAAGCTCTGTGTCTTCCTACAAGCAAGACTTCGTTTCAGGTAAGGGGAGTCACTTTTCAGTTCAAAGGAACTACGTCATTCACAAAGCTCAACGTTTCTCATATTAACTGAAAAACATTGGATGTTAGAGGACCAGTGCTTTGTATCAGTTTCAGATGCAGAGTTGGACTAGATATGGTCCATATGTGTAGGAAACACCGTTCTGTTTTTCTCAGCACATTCATGTATCCTGCTTTCTTAGAGACGCTAGAAAGCAAGAGCATGCTTCTTGCTCTCTAGCAGAGTGTGATGAATGCATCAGAACTATGCTGTGTGTTTCACTTCAGAAATGGAGTTAAATCCCAGGCTCTGTGTCTTCCTACAAGGAAGATTTCATTTCAGGTAAGGGCAGTCACTTTTCAGCTCAAACGAACTACATCATTAACGAAGCTCACACGTTTCTCATCCTAACTGACAAGCATTGGGTGTTAGAGGACCTGGGGTTTTTTGCAGTTTCAGAAGCAGAATTGAACTAGATATGGTCCGTACATGTAGGAAACACTGTTCTTTTTTTCTGAGCACACTCTTGTTTCCTGCTGTATTAGAGACTCTAGAAAGGAAGAGCGTGCCTCTTGCTCTAAAGCAGAGTGTGTTTCATGGATGAGAACTGTGCTGTGTGTTTCCCTTGTTAAATGGAGTTAAATCCCAAGCTCTGTGTCTTCCTAAAAGCAAGTCTTCAATTCATGTAAACGCAGTCACTTTTCAGCTCAAAGGATCTACATACTATCTGAAGCTCACACGTTTCTGATCTTAACTGAGAAGCATTGAATGTTAGAGGACCTGTGGTTTATATAGCTTCAGAAGCAGAGTTGAACTAGTTATAGTACGTATGTGTAGGAAACACCATTCTTTTGTTCTGAGCACACTCAGTTTTTCTGCATTGTTAGATATTCTAGAAAGCAAGGGCATGCTTCTTGCTCTAATGCAGAGTGTGTTTCTTGGATGAGAACTGTGCTGTGTGTTTCCCTCCAGAATTGGAGTTAAATCTCAGGCTCTGTGTCTTCCTACAAGCAAGACTTCGTTTCAGGTAAGGGCAGTAACTTTTCAGCTCAAACGAAGTACACAGTTCACGAAGCTCACACATTTCTCATCTTAATTGACAAGCATTGGATGTTAGAGGACGTGTGGTTCATTTCAGTTTCAGAAGCAGTGTTGAACTAGATATGGTCCGTATGTTTTGGAAACACCATTCTGTTTTTCTGAGCACACTCACATTTCCTGCTGTATTAGAGACTCTAGAATGCAAGAGCGTGCTTCTTGATCTGAAGCAGAGTGTGATCCATGGATGATAACTGTGCTGTGTGTTTCCCTTCAGAAATGGAGTTGAATCCCAGGCTCTGTGTCTTCCTACAAGCAAGACTTCGTTTCAGGTAAGGGAAGTCACTTTTCAGCTCAAAAGAAAGACATCATTCACGAAGCTCACACGTTTCTCATCTTAACTGACAAGCATTGGATGTTAGAAGACCAGTGCTTTGTATCAGTTTCAGATGCAGAGTTGGAATAGATCTGGTCCATATGTGTAGGAAACACCGTTCTTTTGTTCTCAGCACACTCTCGTTTCCTGCATTCTTAAAGACTCTAGAAAGCAAGAGCTTGTTTCTTGCTCTAAAGCAGAGTGTGATCAATGGATGAGAACTCTGCTGTGTGTTTCACTTCAGAATTGGAGTTAAATCCAGGGCTCTTAGTCTTCATACAAGCAAGACTTCATTTCAGGATAGGGGAGTTACTTTTCAGCTCAAACGAACCACATTGTTCACGAATCTCACACTTTTCCCATCTTAACTGACAAGCCTTGTATGTTAGAGGACCACTGCTTTGTATCAGTTTCAGAAGCAGAGTAGGACAATATATGGTCCATATGTGTAGGAAACACCGTTCTTTTGTTCTGACCACACTCACGTTTCCTGCTGTCTTAGAGACTCTAGGAAGCAAGAGTGTGCTTCTTGCTATAAAGCCCTGTGTGATCAATGGATGGGAACTATGCTGTGTGTTTCACTATGGAAATGGAGTTAAATCCCAGGCTCTGAGTCTTCCTACAAGCAAGACTTCGTTTCAGGTAAGGGCCGTTACTTTACAGCTCAAAAGAACTACATCGTTCATGAAACTCACACGTTTCTTGCTCTTAATTGAAAAGCATTGGATGTGACAGGACCTGTGCTTTGTGTCAGTTTCAGAATCAGTGTTGAACTAGATATGGTCCGTATGTGTAGGAAACACCGTTATTTTGTTCTGAGCACACTCATGTTTCGTGCTGTATTAGAGACTGTAGAAAGCAAGAGCGTTCTTCTTGCTCTAAAGCAGAGTGTGATGAATGGATGAGAACTATGCGGTTTGTTTCCCTTCAGAAATGGAGTTAAATCCCAGGCTCTGTGTCTTCCTACAAGCAAGACTTCGTTTCAGGTTAAGTGCAGTCTCTTTTCAGCTCAAACGCACTACATCATTCAAAAGCTCACACGATTCTCATCTTAACTGACAAGCATTGGATGTTAGAGGTCCTGTGGTTTATTGCAGTTTCAGAAGCAGTGTTGAACTAGATATGGTCCGTTGTGTAGGAAACACCGTTCTTTTGTTCTGATCACACTCAAGTTTCCTGCTGTATTAGAGACTCTAGAAAGCAAGAGCATGCTTCTTGATCTAAAGCAGAGTGTGATGAATGGATGAGAACTATGCTGTGTGTTTCCCTTCAGAAATGGAGTTAAATCCCAGGCTCTGTGTCATCCTACAAGCAAAACTTCATTTCAGGTAAGGGCAGTTACTTTCCAGCTCAAATGGTCAACATTATTCATGAAGTTCACAAGTTTCTCATCTTAAAGGACAAGCATTGGATGTTAGAGGACCTCTGGTTTTTTCAGTTTCAGAAGCAGAGTTGAACTAGATTTGACCCGAATGTGTAGGAAACACCGTTCTTTTGTTCTGAGCACACTCAAGTTTCCTGCTGTATTACAGACTCTATAAAGCAATAGCGTTCTTCTTGCTCTAAAGCAGAGTGTGATCCATGGATGAGAACTCTGCTGTGTGCTTCCCTTCAGAAATGGAGTTAAATCCCCGGATCAGTTTTTTCCTACATGCAAGACTTCGTTTCATGTAAGGGCAGTTACTTTTCAGCTCAAATGAACTACGTCGTTGATGAGGCTCACACGTTTTTCATCTTAACTGACAAGTATTGGATGTTAGAGGACCAGTGCTTTGTATCAGTTTCAGAAGCAGAGTTGCACTAGATATGGTCCGTATGTGTAGGAAACACCGTTCTTTTGTTCTGAGCACACTCAAATTTCCTGCTGTGTTACAGACTCTAGAACGCAATAAAGTTCTTCTTGCTCTAGAGCAGAATGTGATCCATGGATGAGAACTCTGCTGTGTGCTTCCCTTCAGAAATGGAGTTAAATCACAGGCTCCGTTTCTTCCTACAAGCAAGACTTCGTTTCAGGAAATGGCAGTCACTTTTCAGCTCATATGAATTAAGTCAATCATGAAGCTCACACGTTTCTCATCTTAATGGACAAGCATTGGATGTTAGAGGACCCATGGTTTGTGTCAGTTTCAGCAGCAGAGTTGGACTAGATATGGTCTGTATGTGTAGGAAACACCGTTCTTTTGTTCTGAGCACACTCAGGTTTCCTGCTGTATTAGAGACTCTAGAAAGCAAGAGCGTGCTTCTTGCTCTAAAGCAGAGTGTGAACAATGGATGAGAACTCTGTTGTGTGTTTCACTTCAGAAATGGAGTTATATCCCAGGCTCTGAGTCTTCCTACAAACAAGACTTCGCTTCAGGTAAGGGCAGTTACTTTACAGCTCAAACGAACTACATTATACATGAAGCTCACACGTTTCTCGGTCTTAATTGAAAAGCATTGCATGTTACAGGACCAGTCCTTTGTATCAGTTACAAAAGAAGAGTTGAACTAGATATGGTCCATAAGTGTAGGAAACACAGTTCTTTTGTTCTGAGCACAATCCCGTTTCCTGCTGTATTAGAGATTCTAGAAAGGAAGAGCGTGCTTATTACTCTAAAGCAGAGTGTGATTCATGGAAGAGAACTGTGCTGTGTGTTTCCCTTCAGAAATGGAGTTAAATCCCACGCTCTGTGTCTTCCTACAAGAAAGTCTTCGTTTCAGGTAAGGGCAGTCACTTTTAAGCTCAAACAAACTACATCGTTCACGAAGCTAACACTTTTCTCATCATAACTGACAAGCATTGGGTGTTAGAGGACCTGTTCTTTATATCAGTTTCAGAAGCAGAGTTGCACTAGATATGGTCCTTATGTGTAGGAAATCCGTTCTTTTGTTCTCAGCACACTAACCTTTCCTGCTGTATTAGAGACTCTAGAAAGCAAGTGCATGATTCTTGCTCTAAAGCAGAGTGTGCACAATGGATGAGAACTCTGCTCTGTGTTTCACTTCAGAAATGGAGTTAAATCCCAGGCTCTGAGTCATCCTACAAGCAAGACTTCTTTTCACGTAAGGCCAGTTACTTTACAGCTCAAACGAACTACATCGTTCAGGAAGCTCACATGTTTCTCATCTAAACTGACAAGCATTGGATGTTAGAAGACCTCTGGTTTGTTTCAATTTCAGAAGCAGAGTTGAACTAGATATGTCCCGAATGTGTAGGAAACACCGTTCTTTTGTTCTCAGCACACTCAAGTTTCCTGCTGTGTTACAGACTCTAGAAAGCAATAGCGTTCTTCTTGCTCTAAAGCAGAGTGTGATCCATGGATGAGAACTCTGCTGTGTGCTTCCCTTCAGAAATGGAGTTAAATCCCAGGCTCCGTTTCTTCCTACAAGCAAGACTTCGTTTCAGTTAAGGGCAGTCACTTTTCAGCTCAAATGAACTACGTCGTTGATGAAGCTCACACGTTTCTCATCTTAACTGACAAGCATTGGATGTTAGAGGACCAGTGCTTTGTATCAGTTTCAGAAGCAGAGTTGGACTAGATATGGTCCTTATGTGTACGAAACACTCTTCTTTTGTTCTCATCACACCCATGTTTCCTGCTGTCTTAGAGAACCTAGAAAGGAAGAGCATGCTTCTAGCTCTAAAGCAGAGTGTGAACAATGGATGAGAACTCTGTTGTGTGTTTCACTTCAGAAATGGAGTTAAATCCCAGGCTCTGAGTCATCCTACAAGCAAGACTTCATTTCAGGTAAGGCCAGTTAGTTTTAAGCTCAAACGAACTACATCATTCACGAAGCTAATACGTTTCTCATCTTAAGTGACAAGCATTGGATGTTAGAGGACCAGTGCTTTGTATCAGTTTCAGAAGCAGAGTTGCACTAGATATGGTCCGTATGTGTAGGAAACACCATTCTTTGTTCTCAGCACACTCACGTTTCCTGCTGTCTTAGAGACTCTAGAAAGCAAGAGCGAGCTTCTTGCTCTAAAGCTGAGTGTGATCTATGGATGAGAACTCTTCCGTGTGTTTCACTTCAGAAATGGATTTAAATCCCAGGCTCTTTGTCTTCCTACAAGCAAGACTTCTTTTCAGGTAAGGCCAGTTACTTTACAGCTCAGAAGAACTACATCGTTCAGGAAGTTCACACGTTTCTCATCTAAACTGACAAGCATTGGATGTTAGAGGGCCTCCGGTTGGTTTCAGTTTCAGAAGCAGAGTTGAACTAGATATGTCCCGAATGTGTAGGAAACACCGTTCCTTTGTTCTGAGCACACTCAAGTTTACTGCTGTGTTACAGATTCTCGAAAGCAATAGCGTTCTTCTTGCTCTAAAGCAGAGTGTGATCCATGGATGAGAACTATGCGGTGTGCTTCCCTTCAAAAATGGAGTTAAATCCCAGGATCCGTTTCTTCCTACAAGCCAGAATTCTTTTCAGGTAAGGCAAGTAACTTTACAGCTCATATGAACTACGTCGTTCATGAAGCTCACATGTTTCTCATCTTAACTGACATGCATTGGATGTTAGAGGACCAGTGCTTTGTATCAGTTTCAGAAGCAGAGTTGGACTAGATATGGTCCGTATGTGTAGGAAACACCGTTCTTTTGTTCTCAGCACACTCACGTTTCCTGCTGTCTTAGAGACTCTAGAAAGCAAGAGCATGATTCTTACTCTAAAGCAGAGTGTGATCTGTGGATGAGAACTCTTCTGTGTGTTTCACTTCAGAAATGGAGTTAAATCCCAGGCTCTTTGTCTTCCTACAAGCAAGACTTCTTTTCAGGTAAGGCCAGTTAATTTACAGCTCAAACAAACTACATCGTTCAGGAAGCACACACGTTTCTCATCTAAACTGACAAGCATTGGATGTTAGAGGACCTCTGGTTTTTTCAGTTTCAGAAGCAGAGTTGAACTAGATTTGACCCGAATGTGTAGGAAACACCGTTCTTTTGTTCTGAGCACACTCAAGTTTCCTGCTGTGTTACAGACTCTAGAAAGCAATAGCGTTCTTCTTGATCTAAAGCAGAATGTGATCCATGGATGAGAACTCTGCTGTGTGCTTCCCTTCAGAAATGGAGTTAAATCCCAGTATCCGTTTCTTCCTACAAGCAAGACATCGTTTCAGGAAAGGGCAGTCACTTTTCAACTCATATGAACTACTTCGCTCATGAAGCTCGCACGTTTCTCATCTTAACGGACAAGCATTGGATGTTAGAGGCCCTGTGGTTTGTATCAGTTTCAGCAGCAGAGTTGGACTAGATATGGTCTTTATGTGTAGGAAACACCGTTCTTTTGTTCTGAGCACACTCAGGTTTCCTGCTGTATTAGAGACTCTAGAATGCAAGAGCGCGCTTCTTGCTCTAAAGCAGAGTGTGAACAATGGATGAGAACTCTGTTGTATGTTTCTCTTCAGAAATGGAGTTAAATCCCAGGCTCTGAGTCATCCTACAAGCAAGACTTCATTTCAGGTAAGGGAAGTTACTTTACAGCTCAAACTGTCAACATCGTTCACGAAGCTCACAAGTTTCTCATCTCAACGGACAAGCATTGGATGTTAGAGGACCTGTGGTTTGTTTCAGTTTCAGAAGCAGAGTTGGACTAGATATGGTCTGTATGTGTAGGAAACAACGTTCTTTTGTTCTGAGCACACTCAGGTTTCCTGCTGTATTAGATACTCTAGAAAGCAAGAGCGTGCTTCTTGCTCTAAAGCAGAGTGTGATCCATGGATGAGAACTCTGCTGTGTGTTTCACTTCAGAAATGGAATTGAATCCCAGGCTCTGAGTCTTTCTACAAGCAAGACTTCATTTCAGGTAAGGGCAGTTACTTTACAGCTCAAACGAACTACATCGTTCAGGAAGCACACACGTTTCTCATCTAAACTGACAAGCATTGCATGTTAGAGGACCTCTGTTTTTTTCAGTTTCAGAAGCAGAGTTGAATTATATTTGACCCGAATGTGTAGGAAACACCGTTCTTTTGTTCTGAGCACACTCAAGTTTCCTGCTGTATTACAGACTCTAGAAAGCAATAGCGTTCTTCTTGCTCTAAAGCAGAGTGTGATCCATGGATGAGAACTCTGCTGTGTGCTTCCCTTCAGAAATGGAGTTAAACCCTGGTTCTGAGTCTTCCTACAAGCAAGACTTCATTTCAGGTAAGGGCAGTCACTTTTCAGCTCAAATGAACTACGTCGTTGATGAGGCTCACACGTTTCTCATCTTAACTGACAAGTATTGGATGTTAGAAGACCAGTGCTTTGTATCAGTTTCAGAAGCAGATTTGGACTAGATATGGTCCGTATGTGTAGGAAACACCTTTCTTTTGTTCTGAGCACACTCACGTTTCCTGCTGTCTTAGAGACTCTATAAAGCAAGAGGGAGCTTCTTGCACTAAAGTAGAGAGTGATCTATGGATGAGAACTCTCCTGTGTGTTTCACTTCAGAAATGGAATTAAATCCCCGGCTCTGTGTCTTCCTACAAGCCAGACTTCTTTTCAGGTAAGGCAAGTTACTTTACAGCTCAGATGAACTACATCGTTCAGGAAGTTCACACGTTTCTCATCTAAACTGACAAGCATTGGATGTTACAGGGCCTCCGGTTGGTTTCAGTTTCAGAAGCAGAGTTGAACTAGATATGTCCCGAATGTGTAGGAAACACCGTTCCTTTGTTCTGAGCACACTCATGTTTACTGCTGTGTTACAGATTCTCGAAAGCAATAGCGTTCTTCTTGCTCTAAGGCAGAGTGTGATCCATGGATGAGAACTATGCTGTGTGCTTCCCTTCAAAAATGGAGTTAAATCCCAGGATCCGTTTCTTCCTAAAAGCCAGAATTCTTTTCAGGTAAGGCAGGTAACTTTACAGCTCATATGAACTACGTCGTTCATGAAGCTCACATGTTTCTCATCTTAACTGACATGCATTGGATGTTAGAGGACCAGTGCTTTGTATCAGTTTCAGAAGCAGAGTTGGACTAGATATGGTCCGTATGTGTAGGAAACACCGTTCTTTTGTTCTCAGCACACTCACGTCTCCTGCTGTCTTAGAGACTCTAGAAAGCAAGAGCATGATTCTTACTCTAAAGCAGAGTGTGATCTATGGATGAGAACTCTTCTGTGTGTTTCACTTCAGAAATGGAGTTAAATCCCAGGCTCTTTGTCTTCCTACAAGCAAGACTTCTTTTCAGGTAAGGCCAGTTAATTTACAGCTCAAACAAACTACATCGTTCAGGAAGCACACACGTTTCTCATCTAAACTGACAAGCATTGGATGTTAGAGGACCTCTGGTTTTTTCAGTTTCAGAAGCAGAGTTGAACTACATTTGACCCGAATGTGTAGGAAACACCGTTCTTTTGTTCTGAGCACACTCAAGTTTCCTGTTGTATTAAAGACTCTATAAAGCAAGAGCGAGGTTCTTGCTCTAAAGCAGAGTGTGATCCATGGATGAGAACTCTGCTGTGTGCTTCCCTTCAGAAATGGAGTTAAATCCCAGGCTCCGTTTCTTCCTACAAGCAAGACTTCGTTTCAGTTAAGGGCAGTCACTTTTCAGCTCAAATGAACTACGTCGTTGATGAAGCTCACACGTTTCTCATCTTAACTGACAAGCATTGGATGTTAGAGGACCACTGCTTTGTATCAGTTTCAGAAGCAGAGTTGGACTAGATATGGTCCTTATGTGTACGAAACACTCTTCTTTTGTTCTCATCACACCCATGTTTCCTGCTGTCTTAGAGAACCTAGAAAGGAAGAGCATGCTTCTAGCTCTAAAGCAGAGTGTGAACAATGGATGAGAACTCTGTTGTGTGTTTCACTTCAGAAATGGAGTTAAATCCCAGGCTCTGAGTCATCCTACAAGCAAGACTTCTTTTCACGTAAGGCCAGTTACTTTAAAGCTCAAACGAACTACATCGTTCAGGAAGCTCACACGTTTCTCATCTAAACTGACAAGCATTGGATGTTAGAGGACCTCTGGTTTCTTTCTGTTTCAGAAGCAGAGTTGAACTAGATATGTCCCGAATGTGTAGGAAACACTGTTCTTTTGTTTTGAGCACACTCAAGTTTCCTGCTGTGTTACAGACTCTAGAAAGCAATAGTGTTCTTCTTGCTCTAAAGCAGAGTGTGATCCATGGTTGAGAACTATGCTGTGTGCTTCCCTTCAGAAATGGAGTTAAATCCCAGGCTCTGAGTCATCCTACAAGCAAGACTTCGTTTCAGGAAAGGGCAGTCACTTTTCAGCTCATATGAACAATGTCGCTCATGAAGCTCACACGTTTCTCATCTTAACTGACAAGTATTGGATGTTAGAGGACCAGTGCTTTGTATCAGTTTCAGAAGCAGAGTTGGACTAGATATGGTCCGTATGTGTAGGAAACACCTTTCTTTTGTTCTCATCACACTCATGTTTCCTGCTATCTTTGAGAATCTAGAAAGGAAGAGCATGTTCTTGCTCTAAAGCAGAGTGTGAACAATGGATGAGAACTCTGTTGTGTGTTTCACTTCAGAAATGGAGTTAAATCCCAGGCTCTGAGTCATCCTACAAGCAAGACTTCATTTCAGGTAAGGGCAGTTACTTTCCAGCTCAAACAGTCAACATCGTTCATGAAGTTCACAAGTTTCTCATCTTAACGGACAAGCATTGGATGTTAGAGGACCAGTGCTTTGTATCAGTTTCAGAAGCAGAGTTGCACTAGATATGGTCCTTATGTGTAGGAAACACCGTTCTTTTGTTCTCAGCACACTCACGTTTCCTGCTGTCTTAGAGAATATAGAAAGCAAGAGCGAGCGTCTTGCTCTAAAGCAGAGTGTCATCTATGGATGAGAACTCTTCTGTGTGTTTCACTTCAGAAATGGAGTTAAATCCCAGGCTCTTTGTCTTCCTACAAGCAAGACTTCTTTTCAGGTAAGGCCAGTTACTGTACAGATCAAACGAACTACATCATTCAGGACGCACACACGTTTCTCATCTAAACTGACAAGCATTGGATGTTAGAGAACCTCTGGTTTTTTCAGTTTTGGAAGCAGAGTTGAACTAGATTTGACCCGAATGTGTAGGAAACACCGTTCTTTTGTTCTGAGCACACTCAAGTTTCCTGCTGTATTACAGACTCTAGAAAGCAATAGCGTTCTTCTTGCTCTAAAGCAGAGTGTGATCCATGGATGAGAACTCTGCTGTGTGCTTCCCTTCAGAAATGGAGTTAAATCCCAGGCTCCATTTCTTCCTACAAGCAAGACTTCGTTTCATGTAATGGCAGTCACTTTTCAGCTCAAATGAACTACGTCGTTGATGAGGCTCACACGTTTCTCATCTTAACTGACAAGTATTGGATGTTAGAGGACCAGTGCTTTGTATCAGTTTCAGAAGAAGAGTTGGACTAGATATGGTCCGTATGTGTAGGAAACACCTTCTTTTGTTCTCAGCACACTCACGTTTCCTGCTGACTTAGAGACTCTATAAAGCAAGAGCGATCTTCTTGCTCTAAAGCAGAGTGTGATCTATGGATGAGAACTCTGCTGTCTGTTTCACTTCAGAATTGGAGTTAAATCCCCGGCTCTGTGTCTTCCTACAAGCAAGACTTCTTTTCAGGTAAGGCCAGTTACTTTACAGCTCAGATGAACTACATCGTTCAGGAAGTTCACACGTTTCTCATCTAAACTGACAAGCATTGGATGTTAGAGGACCTCTGGTTTATTTCAGTTTCAGAAGCAGAGTTGGACTAGATATGGTCCGTATGTTTAGGAAACACCGTTCTTTTCTTCTCATCACACTCATGTTTCCTCCTGTCTTAGAGACACTAGAAAGCAAGAGCATGATTCTTGCTCTAAAGCAGAGTGTGCACAATGGATGAGAACTCTGCTTTGTGTTTCACTTCAGAAATGGAGTTAAATCCCAGGCTCTGAGTCATCCTACAAGCAAGACTTCTTTTCACGTAAGGCCAGTTACTTTAAAGCTCAAACGAACTACATCGTTCAGGAAGCTCACACGTTTCTCATCTAAACTGACAAGCATTGGATGTTAGAGGACCTCTGGTTTTTTCAGTTTCAGAAGCGGAGTTGAACTATATTTGACCCGAATGTGTAGGAAACAACGTTCTTTTTTTCTGAGCACACTCAAGTTTCCTGATGTATTACAGACTCTAGAAAGCAATAGCGTTCTTCTTGCTCTAAAGCAGAGTGTGATCCATGGATGAGAACTCTGCTTTGTGCTTCCCTTCAGAAATGGAGTTAAATCCCAGGCTCCGTTTCTTCCTACAAGCAAGATTTCTTTTCAGGTAAGGGCAGTCACTTTTCAGCTCAAATGAACTATGTCGTTGATGAGGCTCACACGTTTCTCATCTTAACTGACAAGTATTGGATGTTAGAAGACCAGTGCTTTGTATCAGTTTCAGAAGCAGAGTTGGACTAGATATGGTCCGTATGTGTAGGAAACACCTTTCATTTGTTCTGAGCACACTCACGTTTCCTGCTGTCTTAGAGACTCTATAAAGCAAGAGGGAGCTTCTTGCACTAAAGTAGAGAGTGATCTATGGATGAGAACTCTCCTGTGTGTTTCACTTCAGAATTGGAGTTAAATCCCGGCTCTGTGTCTTCCTACAAGCCAGACTTCTTTTCAGGTAAGGCAAGTTACTTTACAGCTCAGATGAACTACATCGTTCAGGAAGTTCACACGTTTCTCATCTAAACTGACAAGCATTGGATGTTAGAGGGCCTCCGGTTGGTTTCAGTTTCAGAAGCAGAGTTGAACTAGATATGTCCCGAATGTGTAGGAAACACCATTCCTTTGTTCTGAGCACACTCAAGTTTACTGCTGTGTTACAGATTCTCGAAAGCAATAGCGTTCTTCTTGCTCTAAAGCAGAGTGTGCTCCATGGATGAGAACTATGCTGTGTGCTTCCCTTCAAAAATGGAGTTAAATCCCAGGATCCGTTTCTTCCTACATGCCAGAATTCTTTTCAGGTAAGGCAAGTAACTTTAGAGCTCATATGAACTACGTCGTTCATGAAGCTCACATGTTTCTCATCTTAACTGACATGCATTGGATGTTAGAGGACCAGTGCTTTGTATCAGTTTCAGAAGCAGAGTTGGACTAGATATGGTCCGTATGTGTAGGAAACACCGTTCTTTTGTTCTCAGCACACGAACCTTTCCTGCTGTATTAGAGACTCTAGAAAGCAAGTGCATGATTCTTGCTCTAAAGCAGAGTGTGCACAATGGATGAGAACTCTGCTCTGTGTTTCACTTTGAAATGGAGTTAAATCCCAGGCTCTGAGTCATCCTACAAGCAAGACTTCTTTTCACGTAAGGCCAGTTACTTTACAGCTCAAACGAACTACATCGTTCAGGAAGCTCACATGTTTCTCATCTAAACTGACAAGCATTGGATGTTAGAAGACCTCTGGTTTGTTTCAATTTCAGAAGCAGAGTTGAACTAGATATGTCCCGAATGTGTAGGAAACACCGTTCTTTTGTTCTCAGCACACTCAAGTTTCCTGCTGTGTTACAGACTCTAGAAAGCAATAGCGTTCTTCTTGCTCTAAAGCAGAGTGTGATCCATGGATGAGAACTCTGCTGTGTGCTTCCCTTCAGAAATGGAGTTAAATCCCAGGCTCCGTTTCTTCCTACAAGCAAGACTTCGTTTCAGTTAAGGGCAGTCACTTTTCAGCTCAAATGAACTACGTCGTTGATGAAGCTCACACGTTTCTCATCTTAACTGACAAGCATTGGATGTTAGAGGACCAGTGCTTTGTATCAGTTTCAGAAGCAGAGTTGGACTAGATATGGTCCTTATGTGTACGAAACACTCTTCTTTTGTTCTCATCACACCCATGTTTCCTGCTGTCTTAGAGAACCTAGAAAGGAAGAGCATGCTTCTAGCTCTAAAGCAGAGTGTGAACAATGGATGAGAACTCTGTTGTGTGTTTCACTTCAGAAATGGAGTTAAATCCCAGGCTCTGAGTCATCCTACAAGCAAGACTTCATTTCAGGTAAGGCCAGTTAGTTTTAAGCTCAAACGAACTACATCATTCACGAAGCTAATACGTTTCTCATCTTAAGTGACAAGCATTGGATGTTAGAGGACCAGTGCTTTGTATCAGTTTCATAAGCAGAGTTGCACTAGATATGGTCCGTATGTGTAGAAAACACCGTTCTTTTGTTCTCAGCACACTCACGTTTCCTGCTGTCTTAGAGACTCTAGAAAGCAAGAGCGAGCTTCTTGCTCTAAAGCTGAGTGTGATCTATGGATGAGAACTCTTCTGTGTGTTTCACTTCAGAAATGGATTTAAATCCCAGGCTCTTTGTCTTCCTACAAGCAAGACTTCTTTTCAGGTAAGGCCAGTTACTTTACAGCTGAAACGAACTACATCGTTCAGGAAGCACACACGTTTCTCATCTAAACTGACAAGCATTGGATGTTAGAGGACCTCTGGTTTTTTCAGTTTCAGAAGCAGAGTTGAACTAGATTTGACCCGAATGTGTAGGAAACACCGTTCTTTTGTTCTGAGCACACTCAAGTTTCCTGCTGTGTTACAGACTCTAGAAAGCAATAGCGTTCTTCTTGCTCTAAAGCAGAATGTGATCCATGGATGAGAACTCTGCTGTGTGCTTCCCTTCAGAAATGGAGGTAAATCCCAGTATCCGTTTCTTCCTACAAGCAAGACATCGTTTCAGGAAAGGGCAGTCACTTTTCAACTCATATGAACTACTTCGCTCATGAAGCTCGCACGTTTCTCATCTTAACGGACAAGCATTGGATGTTAGAGGCCCTGTGGTTTGTATCAGTTTCAGCAGCAGAGTTGGATTAGATATGGTCTTTATATGTAGGAAACACCGTTCTTTTGTTCTGAGCACACTCAGGTTTCCTGCTGTATTAGAGACTCTAGAATGCAAGAGCGCGCTTCTTGCTCTAAAGCAGAGTGTGAACAATGGATGAGAACTCTGTTGTATGTTTCTCTTCAGAAATGGAGTTAAATCCCAGGCTCTGAGTCATCCTACAAGCAAGACTTCATTTCAGGTAAGGGAAGTTACTTTACAACTCAAACTGTCAACATCGTTCACGAAGCTCACAAGTTTCTCATCTAAACGGACAAGCATTGGATGTTAGAGGACCTGTGGTTTGTTTCAGTTTCAGAAGCAGAGTTGGACTAGATATGGTCTGTATGTGTAGGAAACAACGTTCTTTTGTTCTGAGCACACTCAGGTTTCCTGCTGTATTAGATACTCTAGAAAGCAAGAGCGTGCTTCTTGCTCTAAAGCAGAGTGTGATCCATGGATGAGAACTCTGCTGTGTGCTTCCCTTCAGAAATGGAGTTAAATCCCAGGCTCCATTTCTTCCTAGAAGCAAGACTTCGTTTCAGGTAAGGGCAGTCACTTTTCAGCTCAAATGAACTACGTCGTTGATGAGGCTCACACGTTTCTCATCTTAACTGACAAGTATTGGATGTTAGAGGACCAGTGCTTTGTATCATTTTCAGAAGCAGAGTTGGACTAGATATGGTCCGTATGTGTAGGAAACACCGTTCTTTTGTTCTCAGCACACTCACGTATCCTGCTGTCTTAGAGACTCTAGAAAGCAAGAGCATGATTCTTACTCTAAAGCAGAGTGTGATCTATGGATGAGAACTCTGCTGTGTGTTTCACTTCAGAAATGGAGTTAAATCCCAGGCTCTTTTTCTTCCTACGAGCAAGACTTCTTTTCAGGTAAGGCCAGTTAATTTACAGCTCAAACGAACTACATCGTTCAGGAAGCACACACGTTTCTCATCTAAACTGACAAGCATTGCATGTTAGAGGACCTCTGGTTTTTTCAGTTTCAGAAGCAGAGTTGAATTATATTTGACCCGAATGTGTAGGAAACACCGTTCTTTTGTTCTGAGCACACTCAAGTTTCCTGCTGTATTACAGACTCTAGAAAGCAATAGCGTTCTTCTTGCTCTAAAGCAGAGTGTGATCCATGGATGAGAACTCTGCTGTGTGCTTCCCTTCAGAAATGGAGTTAAACCCTGGTTCTGAGTCTTCCCACAAGCAAGACTTCATTTCAGGTAAGTTCAGTCACTTTTCAGCTCAAATGAACTACGTCGTTGATGAGGCTCACACGTTTCTCATCTTAACTGACAAGTATTGGATGTTAGAAGACCAGTGCTTTGTATCAGTTTCAGAAGCAGAGTTGGACTAGATATGGTCCGTATGTGTAGGAAACACCTTTCTTTTGTTCTGAGCACACTCACGTTTCCTGCTGTCTTAGAGACTCTATAAAGCAAGAGGGAGCTTCTTGCACTAAAGTAGAGAGTGATCTATGGATGAGAACTCTCCTGTGTGTTTCACTTCAGAAATGGTGTTAAATCCCCGGCTCTGTGTCTTCCTACAAGCCAGACTTCTTTTCAGGTAAGGCAAGTTACTTTACAGCTCAGATGAACTACATCGTTCAGGAAGTTCACACGTTTCTCATCTAAACTGACAAGCATTGGATGTTAGAGGGCCTCCGGTTGGTTTCAGTTTCAGAAGCAGAGTTGAACTAGATATGTCCCGAATGTGTAGGAAACACCGTTCCTTTGTTCTGAGCACACTCATGTTTACTGCTGTGTTACAGATTCTCGAAAGCAATAGCGTTCTTCTTGCTCTAAAGCAGAGTGTGATCCATGGATGAGAACTATGCTGTGTGCTTCCCTTCAAAAATGGAGTTAAATCCCACGCTCCGTTTCTTCCTACAAGTAAGACTTCATTTCAGGTAAGGGCAGTCACTTTTCAGCTCATATGAACAACGTCCCTCATGAAGCTCACACGTTTCTCATCTTAACGGACAAGCATTGGATGTTAGAGGACCTGTGGTTTGTTTCAGTTTCAGAAGCAGAGTTGGACTAGATATGGTCCGTATGTGTAGGAAACACCGTTCTTTTGTTCTCAGCACACTCACGTTTCCTGCTGTCTTAGAGACTCTAGAAAGCAAGAGCATGATTCTTGCTCCAAAGCAGAGTGTGCACAATGGATGAGAAATCTCTAGTGTGTTTCACTTCAGAAATGGAGTTAAATCCCAGGCTCTGAGTCATCCTACACGCAAGACTTCATTTCAGGTAAGGGCAGTTACTTTTAAGCTCAAACTAACTACATCATTCACGAAGCTAACACGATTCTCATCTTAACTGACATGTATTGGATGTTAGAGGACCAGTGTTTTGTATCAGTTTCAGAAGCAGAGTTGGACTAGATATGGTCCGTATGTTTAGGAAACACCGTTCTTTTCTTCTCATCACACTCATGTTTCCTGCTATCTTAGAGACACTAGAAAGCAAGAGCATGATTCTTGCTCTAAAGCAGAGTGTGCACAATGGATGAGAACTCTGCTTTGTGTTTCACTTCAGAAATGGAGTTAAATCCCAGGCTCTGAGTCATCCTACAAGCAAGACTTCTTTTCACGTAAGGCCAGTTACTTTAAAGCTCAAACGAACTACATTGTTCAGGAAGCTCACACGTTTCTCATCTAAACTGACAAGCATTGGATGTTAGAGGACCTCTGGTTTCTTTCCGTTTCAGAAGCAGAGTTGAACTAGATATGTCCCGAATGTTTAGGAAACACCGTTCTTTTGTTTTGAGCACACTCAAGTTTCCTGCTGTGTTACAGACTCTAGAAAGCAATAGTGTTCTTCTTGCTCTAAAGCAGAGTGTGATCCATGGTTGAGAACTATGCTGTGTGCTTCCCTTCAGTAATGGAGTTAAATCCCAGGCTCCGTTTCTTCCTACAAGCAAGACTTCGTTTCAGGAAAGGGCAGTCACTTTTCAGCTCATATGAACAACGTCGCTCATGAAGCTCACACGTTTCTCATCTTAACTGACAAGTATTGGATGTTAGAGGACCAGTGCTTTGTATCAGTTTCAGAAGCAGAGTTGGACTAGATATAGTCCATATGTGTAGGAAACACCTTTCTTTTGTTCTCATCACACTCATGTTTCCTGCTATCTTAGAGAATCTAGAAAGGAAGAGCGTGTTCTTGCTCTAAAGCAGAGTGTGAACAATGGATGAGAACTCTGTTGTGTGTTTCACTTCAGAAATGGAATTAAATCCCAGGCTCTGAGTCATCCTACAAACAAGACTTCATTTCAGGTAAGGGCAGTTACTTTCCAGCTCAAACAGTCAACATCGTTCATGAAGTTCACAAGTTTCTCATCTTAACGGACAAGCATTGGATGTTAGAGGACCAGTGCTTTGTATCAGTTTCAGAAGCAGAGTTGCACTAGATATGGTCCTTATGTGTAGGAAACACCGTTCTTTTGTTCTCAGCACACTCACGTTTCCTGCTGTCTTAGAGAATATAGAAAGCAAGAGCGAGCGTCTTGCTCTAAAGCAGAGTGTCATCTATGGATGAGAACTCTTCTGTGTGTTTCACTTCAGAAATGGAGTTAAATCCCAGGCTCTTTGTCTTCCTACAAGCAAGACTTATTTTCAGGTAAGGCCAGTTACTTTACAGATCAAACGAACTACATCATTCAGGACGCACACACGTTTCTCATCTAAACTGACAAGCATTGGATGTTAGAGAACCTCTGGTTTTTTCAGTTTTGGAAGCAGAGTTGAACTAGATTTGACCCGAATGTGTAGGAAACACCGTTCTTTTGTTCTGAGCACACTCAAGTTTCCTGCTGTATTACAGACTCTAGAAAGCAATAGCGTTCTTCTTGCTCTAAAGCAGAGTGTGATCCATGGATGAGAACTCTGCTGTGTGCTTCCCTTCAGAAATGGAGTTAAATCCCAGGCTCCATTTCTTCCTACAAGCAAGACTTCGTTTCACGTAAGGGCAGTCACTTTTCAGCTCAAATGAACTACGTCGTTGATGAGGCTCACACGTTTCACATCTTAACTGACAAGTATTGGATGTTAGAGGAACAGGGCTTTGTATCAGTTTCAGAAGAAGAGTTGGACTAGATATTGTACGTATGTGTAGGAAACACCTTCTTTTGTTCTCAGCACACTCACGTTTCCTGCTGTCTTAGAGACTCTATAAAGCAAGAGCGATCTTCTTGCTCTAAAGCAGAGTGTGATCTATGGATGAGAACTCTGCTGTCTGTTTCACTTCAGAAATGGAGTTAAATCCCCGGCTCTGTGTCTTCCTACAAGCAAGACTTCTTTTCAGGTAAGGCCAGTTACTTTACAGCTCAGATGAACTACATCGTGCAGGAAGTTCACACGTTTCTCATCTAAAATGACAAGCATTGGATGTTAGAGGACCTCTGGTTTATTTCAGTTTCAGAAGCAGAGTTGGACTAGATATGGTCCGTATGTTTAGGAAACACCGTTCTTTTCTTCTCATCACACTCATGTTTCCTGCTGTCTTAGAGACACTAGAAAGCAAGAGCATGATTCTTGCTCTAAAGCAGAGTGTGCACAATGGATGAAAACTCTGCTTTGTGTTTCACTTCAGAAATGGAGTTAAATCCCAGGCTCTGAGTCATCCTACAAGCAAGACTTCTTTTCACGTAAGGCCAGTTACTTTAAAGCTCAAACGAACTACATCGTTCAGGAAGCTCACACGAT
The DNA here is from genome assembly GCA_949786385.1 of Onychomys leucogaster. Classification (NCBI taxonomy): domain Eukaryota; kingdom Metazoa; phylum Chordata; class Mammalia; order Rodentia; family Cricetidae; genus Onychomys; species Onychomys leucogaster. Next base: position 1,040,405 of record CATKUP010000109.1, read on the forward strand.
TCTCATCTAAACTGACAAGCATTGGATGTTAGAGGACCTCTGGTTTTTTCAGTTTCAGAAGCAGAGTTGAACTATATTTGACCCGAATGTGTAGGAAACACCGTTCTTTTTTTCTGAGCACACTCAAGTTTCCTGATGTATTACAGACTCTAGAAAGCAATAGCGTTCTTCTTGGTCTAAAGCAGAGTGTGATCCATGGATGAGAACTCTGCTTTGTGCTTCCCTTCAGAAATGGAGTTAAATCCCAGGCTCCGTTTCTTCCTACAAGCAAGATTTCTTTTCAGGTAAGGGCAGTCACTTTTCAGCTCAAATGAACTACTTCGTTGATGAGGCTCACACGTTTCTCATCTTAACTGACAAGTATTGGATGTTAGAAGACCAGTGCTTTGTATCAGTTTCAGAAGCAGAGTTGGACTAGATATGGTCCGTATGTGTAGGAAAAACCTTTCATTTGTTCTGAGCACACTCACATTTACTGCTGTCTTAGAGACTCTATAAAGCAAGAGGGAGCTTCTTGCACTAAAGTAGAGAGTGATCTATGGATGAGAACTCTCCTGTGTGTTTCACTTCAGAAATGGAGTTAAATCCCCAGCTCTGTGTCTTCCTACAAGCCAGACTTCTTTTCAGGTAAGGCAAGTTACTTTACAGCTCAGATGAACTACATCGTTCAGGAAGTTCACACGTTTCTCATCTAAACTGACAAGCATTGGATGTTAGAGGGCCTCCGGTTGGTTTCAGTTTCAGAAGCAGAGTTGAACTAGATATGTCCCGAATGTGTAGGAAACACCGTTCCTTTTTTCTGAGCACACTCAAGTTTACTGCTGTGTTACAGATTCTTGAAAGCAATAGCGTTCTTCTTGCTCTAAAGCAGAGTGTGATCCATGGATGAGAACTATGCGGTGTGCTTCCCTTCAAAAATGGAGTTAAATCCCAGGATCCGTTTCTTCCTACAAGCCAGAATTCTTTTCAGGTAAGGCAAGTAACTTTACAGCTCATATGAACTACGTCGTTCATGAAGCTCCCATGTTTCTCATCTTAACTGACATGCATTGGATGTTAGAGGACCAGTGCTTTGTATCAGTTTCAGAAGCAGAGTTGGACTAGATATGGTCCGTATGTGTAGGAAACACCGTTCTTTTGTTCTCATCACACTCACGTTTCCTGCTGTATTAGAGACTCTAGAAAGCAAGAGCATGATTCTTACTCTAAAGCAGAGTGTGATCTGTGGATGAGAACTCTTCTGTGTGTTTCACTTCAGAAATTGAGTTAAATCCCAGGCTCTTTGTCTTCCTACAAGCAAGACTTCTTTTCAGGTAAGGCCAGTTAATTTACAGCTCAAACAAACTACATCGTTCAGGAAGCACACACGTTTCTCATCTAAACTGACAAGCATTGGATGTTAGAGGACCTCTGGTTTTTTCAGTTTCAGAAGCAGAGTTTAACTAGATTTGACCCGAATGTGTAGGAAACACCGTTCTTTTGTTCTGAGCACACTCAAGTTTCCTGTTGTATTAAAGACTCTATAAAGCAAGAGCGAGGTTCTTGCTCTAAAGCAGAGTGTGATCTATGCATGAGAACTCTGCTGTGTGCTTCCCTTCAGAAATGGAGTTAAATCCCACGCTCCGTTTCTTCCTACAAGCAAGACTTCGTTTCAGGTAAGGGCAGTCACTGTTCAGCTCATATGAACTACGTCGCTCATGAAGCTCACACGTTTCTCATCTTAACGGACAAGCATTGGATGTTAGAGGACCTGTGGTTTGTTTCAGTTTCAGAAGCAGAGTTGGACTAGATATGGTCCGTATGTGTAGGAAACACCGTTCTTTTGTTCTCAGCACACTCACGTTTCCTGCTGTCTTAGAGACTCTAGAAAGCGAGAGCATGATTCTTGCTCCAAAGCAGAGTGTGCACAATGGATGAGAAATCTCTAGTGTGTTTCACTTCAGAAATGGAGTTAAATCCCAGGCTCTGAGTCATCCTACAAGCAAGACTTCATTTCAGGTAAGGGCAGTTACTTTTAAGCTCAAACTAACTACATCATTCACGAAGCTAACACGTTTCTCATCTTAACTGACAAGTATTGGATGTTAGAGGACCAGTGTTTTGTATCAGTTTCAGAAGCAGAGTTGGACTAGATATGGTCCGTATGTTTAGGAAACACCGTTCTTTTCTTCTCATCACACTCATGTTTCCTGCTGTCTTAGAGACACTAGAAAGCAAGAGCATGATTCTTGCTCTAAAGCAGAGTGTGCACAATGGATGAGAACTCTGCTTTGTGTTTCACTTCAGAAATGGAGTTAAATCCCAGGCTCTGAGTCATCCTACAAGCAAGACTTCTTTTCACGTAAGGCCAGTTACTTTAAAGCTCAAACGAACTACATCGTTCAGGAAGCTCACACGTTTCTCATCTAAACTGACAAGCATTGGATGTTAGAGGACCTCTGGTTTCTTTCCGTTTCAGAAGCAGAGTTGAACTAGATATGTCCCGAATGTGTAGGAAACACCGTTCTTTTGTTTTGAGCACACTCAAGTTTCCTGCTGTGTTACAGACTCTAGAAAGCAATAGTGTTCTTCTTGCTCTAAAGCAGAGTGTGATCCATGGTTGAGAATTATGCTGTGTGCTTCCCTTCAGAAATGGAGTTAAATCCCAGGTTCCGTTTCTTCCTACAAGCAAGACTTCGTTTCAGGAAAGGGCAGTCACTTTTCAGCTCATATGAACAACATCGCTCATGAAGCTCACACGTTTCTCATCTTAACTGACAAGTATTGGATGTTAGAGGACCAGTGCTTTGTATCAGATTCAGAAGCAGAGTTGGACTAGATATAGTCCATATGTGTAGGAAACACCTTTCTTTTGTTCTCATCACACTCATGTTTCCTGCTATCTTAGAGAATCTAGAAAGGAAGAGCGTGTTCTTGCTCTAAAGCAGAGTGTGAACAATGGATGAGAACTCTGTTGTGTGTTTCACTTCAGAAATGGAGTTAAATCCCAGGCTCTGAGTCATCCTACAAGCAAGACTTCATTTCAGGTAAGGGCAGTTACTTTCCAGCTCAAACAGTCAACATCGTTCATGAAGTTCACAAGTTTCTCATCTTAACGGACAAGCATTGGATGTTAGAGGACCAGTGCTTTGTATCAGTTTCAGAAGCAGAGTTGCACTAGATATGGTCCTTATGTGTAGGAAACACCGTTCTTTTGTTCTCAGCACACTCACGTTTCCTGCTGTCTTAGAGAATATAGAAAGCAAGAGCGAGCGTCTTGCTCTAAAGCAGAGTGTCATCTATGGATGAGAACTCTTCTGTGTGTTTCACTTCAGAAATTGAGTTAAATCCCAGGCTCTTTGTCTTCCTACAAGCAAGACTTCTTTTCAGGTAAGGCCAGTTACTTTACAGATCAAACGAACTACATCATTCAGGACGCACACACGTTTCTCATCTAAACTGACAAGCATTGGATGTTAGAGGACCTCTGGTTTTTTCAGTTTTGGAAGCAGAGTTGAACTAGATTTGACCCGAATGTGTAGGAAACACCGTTCTTTTGTTCTGAGCACACTCAAGTTTCCTGCTGTATTACAGACTCTAGAAAGCAATAGCGTTCTTCTTGCTCTAAAGCAGAGTGTGATCCATGGATGAGAACTCTGCTGTGTGCTTCCCTTCAGAAATGGAGTTAAATCCCAGGCTCCATTTCTTCCTACAAGCAAGACTTCGTTTCAGGTAAGGGCAGTCACTTTTCAGCTCAAATGAACTACGTCGTTGATGAGGCTCACACGTTTCTCATCTTAACTGACAAGTATTGGATGTTAGAGGACCAGTGCTTTGTATCAGTTTCAGAAGAAGAGTTGGACTAGATATGGTCCGTATGTGTAGGAAACACCGTTCTTTTGTTCTCAGCACACTCACGTTTCCTGCTGTCTTAGAGACTCTATAAAGCAAGAGCGATCTTCTTGCTCTAAAGCAGAGTGTGATCTATGGATGAGAACTCTGCTGTCTGTTTCACTTCAGAAATGTAGTTAAATCCCCGGCTCTGTGTCTTCCTACAAGCAAGACTTCTTTTCAGGTAAGGCCAGTTACTTTACAGCTCAGATGAACTACATCGTTCAGGAAGTTCACACGTTTCTCATCTAAACTAACAAGCATTGGATGTTAGAGGACCTCTGGTTTATTTCAGTTTCAGAAGCAGAGTTGGACTAGATATGGTCCGTATGTTTAGGAAACACCGTTCTTTTCCTCTCATCACACTCATGTTTCCTGCTGTCTTAGAGACACTAGAAAGCAAGAGCATGATTCTTGCTCTAAAGCAGAGTGTGCACAATGGATGAGAACTCTGCTTTGTGTTTCACTTCAGAAATGGAGTTAAATCCCAGGCTCTAAGTCATCCTACAAGCAAGACTTCTTTTCACGTAAGGCCAGTTACTTTAAAGCTCAAACGAACTACATCGTTCAGGAAGCTCACACGTTTCTCATCTAAACTGACAAGCATTGGATGTTAGAGGACCTCTGGTTTCTTTCCGTTTCAGAAGCAGAGTTGAACTAGATATGTCCCGAATGTGTAGGAAACACCGTTCTTTCGTTCTCATCACACTCATGTTTCCTGCTATCTTAGAGAATCTAGAAAGGAAGAGCGTGTTCTTGCTCTAAAGCAGAGTGTGAACAATGGATGAGAACTCTGTTGTGTGTTTCACTTCAGAAATGGAGTTAAATCCCAGGCTCTGAGTCATCCTACAAGCAAGACTTCATTTCAGGTAAGGGCAGTTACTTTCCAGCTCAAACAGTCAACATCGTTCATGAAGTTCACTAGTTTCTCATCTTAACGGACAAGCATTGGATGTTAGAGGACCAGTGCTTTGTATCAGTTTCAGAAGCAGAGTTGCACTAGATATGGTCCTTATGTGTAGGAAACACCGTTCTTTTGTTCTCAGCACACTCACTTTTCCTGTAGTCTTAGAGAATCTAGAAAGCAAGAGCGAGCGTCTTGCTCTAAAGCAGAGTGTCATCTATGGATGAGAACTCTTCTGTGTGTTTCACTTCAGAAATGGAGTTAAATCCCAGGCTCTTTGTCTTCCTACAAGCAAGACTTCTTTTCAGGTAAGGCCAGTTACTTTACAGATCAAACGAGCTACATCATTCAGGACGCACACACGTTTCTCATCTAAACTGAAAAGCATTGGATGTTAGAGGACCTCTGGTTTTTTCAGTTTTGGAAGAAGAGTTGAACTAGATTTGACCCGAATGTGTAGGAAACACCGTTCTTTTGTTCTGAGCACACTCAAGTTTCCTGCTGTATTACAGACTCTAGAAAGCAATAGCGTTCTTCTTGCTCTAAAGCAGAGTGTGATCCATGGATGAGAACTCTGCTGTGTGCTTCCCTTCAGAAATGGAGTAAAATCCGAGGCTCCATTTCTTCCTACAAGCAAGACTTCGTTTCAGGTAAGGGCAGTCACTTTTCAGCTCAAATGACCTACGTCGTTGATGAGGCTCACACGTTTCTCATCTTAACTGACAAGTATTGGATGTTAGAGGACCAGTGCTTTGTATCAGTTTCAGAAGAAGAGTTGGACTAGATATGGTCCGTATGTGTAGGAAACACCGTTCTTTTGTTCTCAGCACACTCACGTTTCTTGCTGACTTAGAGACTCTATAAAGCAAGAGCGATCTTCTTGCTCTAAAGCAGAGTGTGATCTATGAATGAGAACTCTGCTGTCTGTTTCACTTCAGAAATGGAGTTAAATCCCCAGGTCTGTGTCTTCCTACAAGCAAGACTTCTTTTCAGGTAAGGCCAGTTACTTTACAGCTCAGATGAACTATATCGTTCAGGAAGTTCACACGTTTCTCATCTAAACTGACAAGCATTGGATGTTAGAGGACTTCTGGTTTATTTCAGTTTCAGAAGCAGAGTTGAACTAGATATGTCCCCAATGTGTAGGAAACACCGTTCCTTTGTTCTGAGCACACTCAAGTTTACTGCTGTGTTACAGATTCTAGAAAGCAATAGCGTTCTTCTTGCTCTAAAGCAGAGTGTGATCCATGGATGAGAACTATGCTGTGTGCTTCCCTTCAGAAATGGAGTTAAATCCCAGGATCCGTTTCTTCCTACAAGCAAGACTTCGTTTCAGGAAAGGGCAGTCACTTTTCATCTCATATGAACTACGTCGTTCATGAAGCTCACATGTTTCTCATCTTAACTGACATGCATTGAATGTTAGAGGACCAGTGCTTTGTATCTGTTTCAGAAGCAGAGTTGGACTAGATATGGTCCGTATGTGTAGGAAACACCGTTCTGTTGTTCTCATCACACTCATGTTTCCTGCTGTCTTAGAGAATGTAGAAAGGAAGAGCATGCTTCTTGCTCTAAAGCTGATTGTAAACAATGGATGAGAACTCTTCTGTGTGTTTCACTTCAGAAATGGAGTTAAATCCAAGGCTCTTTGTCTTCCTACAAGCAAGACTTCTTTTCATGTGAGGCCAGTTAATTTACACCTCAAACGAACTACAACGTTCAGGAAGCACACACGTTTCTCATCTAAACTGACAAGCATTGGATGTTAGAGGACCTCTGGTTTTTTCAGTTTCAGAAGCAGAGTTGAACTATATTTGACCCGAATGTGTAGGAAACACCGTTCTTTTGTTCTGAGCACACTCAAGTTTCCTGCTGTATTACAGACTCTAGGAAGCAATAGCATTCATCTTGCTCTAAAGCAGAGTGTGATCCATGGATGAGAACTCTGCTGTGTGCTTCCCTTCAGAAATGGAGTTAAATCCCAGGCTCCGTTTCTTCCTACAAGCAAGATTTCGTTTCAGGAAAGGGCAGTCACTTTTCAGCTCAAATGAACTACGTCGTTGATGAGGCTCACACGTTTCTCATCTTAACTGACAAGTATTGGATGTTAGAGGACCAGTGCTTTGTATCAGTTTCAGAAGCAGAGTTGGACTAGATATGGTCCGTATGTGTAGGAAACACCGTTCTTTTGTTCTCAGCATACTCACGTTTCCTGCTGTCTTTGAGACTCTATAAAGCAAGAGCGACCTTCTTGCTCTAAAGCAGAGTGTGATCCATGGATGAGAACTATGCTGTGTGCTTCCCTTCAGAAATGGAGTTAAATCCCAGGATCCGTTTCTACCTACAAGCAAGACTTCCTTTCAGGAAAGGGCAGTCACTTTTCAGCTCATATGAACTACGTCGTTGATGAGGCTCACACGTTTCTCATCTTAACTGACAAGTATTGGATGTTAGAGGACCAGTGTTTTGTATCAGTTTCAGAAGCAGAGTTGGACTAGATATGGTCCGTATGTTTAGGAAACACCGTTCTTTTCTTCTCATCACACTCATGTTTCCTGCTGTCTTAGAGACACTAGAAAGCAAGAGCATGATTCTTGCTCTAAAGCACAGTGTGATCTATGGATGAGAACTCTTCTGTGTGTTTCACTTCAGAAATGGAGTTAAATCCCAGGCTCTTTGTCTTCCTACAAGCAAGACTTCTTTTCAGGTAAGGCCAGTTACTTTACAGCTCAAACGAACTACATCGTTCAGGAAGCACACACGTTTCTCATCTAAACTGACAAGCATTGGATGTTAGAGGACCTCTGGTTTTTTCAGTTTTGGAAGCAGAGTTGAACTAGATTTGACCCGAATGTGTAGGAAACACCGTTCTTTGTTCTGAGCACACTCAAGTTTCCTGCTGTATTACAGACTCTAGAAAGTAATAGGGTTCTTCTTGCTCTAAAGCAGAGTGTGATCGATGGATGAGAACTCTGCTGTGTGCTTCCCTTCAGAAATGGAGTTAAATCCCAGGCTCCATTTCTTCCTACAAGCAAGACTTCGTTTCAGGTAAGGGCAGTCACTTTTCAGCTGAAATGAACTACGTCGTTGATGAGGCTCACACGTTTCTCATCTTAACTGACAAGTATTGGATGTTAGAGGACCAGTGCTTTGTATCAGTTTCAGAAGCAGAGTTGGACTAGATATGGTCCTTATGTGTAGGAAACACCGTTCTTTTGTTCTCAGCACACTCACGTTTCCTGCTGTCTTAGAGAATCTAGAAAGCAAGAGCATGATTCTTCCTCTAAAGCAGAATGTGATCTATGGATGAGAACTCTTCTGTGTGTTTCACTTCAGAAATGGAGTTAAATCCCAGGCTCTCTGTCTTCCTACAAGCAAGACTTCTTTTCAGGTAAGGCCAGTTACTTTACAGATCAAACGAACTACATCATTCAGGACGCACACACGTTTCTCATCTAAACTGACAAGCATTGGATGTTAGAGGACCTCTGGTTTTTTCAGTTTTGGAAGCAGAGTTGAACTAGATTTGACCCGAATGTGTAGGAAACACCGTTCTTTTGTTCTGAGCACACTCAAGTTTCCTGCTGTATTACAGACTCTAGAAAGCAATAGCGTTCTTCTTGCTCTAAAGCAGAGTGTGATCCATGGATGAGAACTCTGCTGTGTGCTTCCCTTCGGAAATGGAGTTAAATCTGAGGCTCCATTTCTTCCTACAAGCAAGGCTTCGTTTCAGGTAAGGGCAGTCACTTTTCAGCTCAAATGAACTACGTCGTTGATGAGGCTCACACGTTTCTCATCTTAACTGACAAGTATTGGATGTTAGAGGACCAGTGCTTTGTATCAGTTTCAGAAGAAGAGTTGGACAAGATATGGTCCGTATGTGTAGGAAACACCGTTCTTTTGTTCTCAGCACACTCACGTTTCCTGCTGTCTTAGAGACTCTATAAAGCAAGAGCGATCTTCTTGCTCTAAAGCAGAGTGTGATCTATGGATGAGAACTCTGCTGTCTGTTTCACTTCAGAAAAGGAGTTAAATCCCCGGCTCTGTGTCTTACTACAAGCAAGACTTCTTTTCAGGTAATGCCAGTTATTTTATAGCTCAGATGATCTACATCGTTCAGGAAGTTCACACGTTTCTCATCTAAACTGACAAGCATTGGATGTTAGAGGACCTCTGGTTTATTTCAGTTTCAGAAGCAGAGTTGGACTAGATATGGTCCGTATGTTTAGGAAACACCGTTCTTTTCTTCTCATCACACTCATGTTTCCTGCTGTCTTAGAGACACTAGAAAGCAAGAGCATGATTCTTGCTCTAAAGCAGAGTGTGCACAATGGATGAGAACTCTGGTTTCTGTTTCACTTCAGAAATGGAGTTAAATCCCAGGCTCTGAGTCATCCTACAAGCAAGACTTCTTTTCACATAAGGCCAGTTACTTTAAAGCTCAAACGAACTACATCGTTCAGGAAGCTCACACGTTTCTCATCTAAACTGACAAGCATTGGATGTTAGAGGACCTCTGGTTTCTTTCCGTTTCAGAAGCAGAGTTGAACTAGATATGTCCCGAATGTGTAGGAAACACCGTTCTTTTGTTTTGAGCACACTCAAGTTTCCTGCTGTGTTACAGACTCTAGAAAGAAATAGTGTTCTTCTTGCTCTAAAGCAGAGTGTGATCCAGGGTTGAAAACTATGCTGTGTGCTTCCCTTCAGAAATGGAGTTAAATCCCAGTCTCCGTTTCTTCCTACAAGCAAGACTTCGTTTCAGGAAAGGGCAGTCACTTTTCAGCTCATATGAACAACGTCGCTCATGAAGCTCACACGTTTCTCATCTTAACTGACAAGTATTGGATGTTAGAGGACCAGTGCTTTGTATCAGTTTCAGAAGCAGAGTTGGACTAGATATGGTCCGTATGTGTAGGAAACACCGTTCTTTTGTTCTCAGCACACTCACGTTTCCTGCTGTCTTAGAGAATATAGAAAGCAAGAGCGAGCGTCTTGCTCTAAAGCAGAGTGTCATCTATGGATGAGAACTCTTCTGTGTGTTTCACTTCAGAAATGGAGTTAAATCCCAGGCTCTTTGTCTTCCTACAAGCAAGACTTCTTTTCATGTAAGGCCAGTTACTTTACAGATCAAACGAACTACATCATTCAGTACGCACACACGTTTCTCATCTAAACTGACAAGCATTGGATGTTAGAGGACCTCTGGTTTTTTCAGTTTCAGAAGCAGAGTTGAACTAGATTTGACCCGAATGTGTAGGAAACACCGTTCTTTTGTTCTGAGCACACTAAAGTTTCCTGCTGTATTACAGACTCTAGAAAGCAATAGCGTTCTTCTTGCTCTAAAGCAGAGTGTGATCCATGGATGAGAACTATGCTGTGAGCTTCCCTTCAGAAATGGAGTTAAACCCCAGGATCCGTTTCTTCCTACAAGCAAGACTTCGTTTCAGGAAAGGGCAGTCACTTTTCAGCTCATATGAACTACGTCGTTCATGAAGCTCACATGTTTCTCATCTTAACTGACATGCATTGGATGTTAGAGGACCAGTGCTTTGTATCTGTTTCAGAAGCAGAGTTGGACTAGATATGGTCCGTATGTGTAGGAAACACCGTTGGGTTGTTCTCATCACACTCATGTTTCCTGCTGTCTTAGAGAATGTAGAAAGGAAGAGCATGCTTCTTGCTCTAAAGCTGATTGTAAACAATGGATGAGAACTCTGTTGTGTGTTTCACTTCAGAAATGGAGTTAAATCCCAGGCTCTGAGTCATCCTACAAGGACGACTTCTTTTCAGGTAAGGCCAGTTACTTTACAGCTCAAACGAACTACATAGTTCAGTAAGCTCACACGTTTCTCATCTAAACTGACAAGCATTGGATGTTAGAGGACCTCTGGTTTCTTTCCGTTTTAGAAGCAGAGTTGAACTAGATATGTCCCGAATGTGTAGGAAACACCGTTCTTTTGTTTTGAGCACACTCAAGTTTCCTGCTGTGTTACAGACTCTAGAAAGCAATAGCGTTCTTCTTGCTCTAAAGCAGAGTGTGATCCATGGATGAGAACTCTGCTGTGTGCTTCCCTTCAGAAATGGAGTTAAATCCAAGGCTCCATTTCTTCCTACAAGCAAGACTTCGTTTCAGGTAAGGGCAGTCACTTTTCAGCTCAAATGAACTACGTCATTGATGAGGCTCACACGTTTCTCATCTTAACTGACAAGTATTGGATGTTAGAGGACCAGTGCTTTATATCAGTTTCAGAAGCAGAGTTGGACTAGATATGGTCCGTATGTGTAGGAAACACCGTTCTTTTGTTCTCAGCACACTCACGTTTCCTGCTGTCTTAGAGACTCTAGAAAGCAAGAGCATGATTCTTACTCTAAAGCAGAGTGTGATCTATGGATGAGAACTCTTCTGTGTGTTTCACTTCAGAAATGGAGTTAAATCCCAGGCTCTCTGTCTTCCTACAAGCAAGACTTCTTTTCAGGTAAGGACAGTTAATTTACAGCTCAAACGAACTACATCGTTCAGGAAGCACACACGTTTCTCATCTAAATTGACAAGCATTGGATGTTAGAGGACCTCTGGTTTTTTCAGTTTCAGAAGCAGAGTTGAACTATATTTGACCCGAATGTGTAGGAAACACCGTTCTTTTGTTCTGAGCACACTCATGTTTCCTGCTGTATTACAGACTCTAGAAAGCAATAGCGTTCTTCTTGCTCTAAAGCAGAGTGTGATCCATGGATGAGAACTCTGCTGTGTGCTTTCCTTCAGAAATGGAGTTAAATCCCAAGCTCCGTTTTTTCCTACAAGCAAGATTTCGTTTCAGGTAAGGGCAGTCACTTTTCAGCTCAAATGAACAACGTCGTTGATGAGGCTCACACGTTTCTCATCTTAACTGACAAGTATTGGATGTTAGAGGACCAGTGCTTTGTATCAATTTCAGAAGCAGAGTTGGACTAGATATGGTCCGTATGTGTAGGAAACACCGTTCTGTTGTTCTCATCACACTCATGTTTCCTGCTGTCTTAGAGAATGTAGAAAGGAAGAGCGTGTTCTTGCTCTAAAGCAGAGTGTGAACAATGGATGAGAACTCTGTTGTGTGTTTCACTTCAGAAATGGAGTTAAATCCCAGGCTCTGAGTCATCCTACAAGCAAGACTTCTTTTCAGGTAAGGCCAGTTACTCTACAGCTCAGATGAACTACATCGTTCAGGAAGTTCACACGTTTCTCATCTAAACTGACAGGCATTGGATGTTAGAGGACCTCTGGTTTATTTCAGTTTCAGAAGCAGAGTTGGACTAGATATGGTCCGTATGTTTAGGAAACACCGTTCTTTTCTTCTCATCACACTCATGTTTCCTGCTGTCTTAGAGACACTAGAAAGCAAGAGCATGATTCTTGCTCTAAAGCAGAGTGTGCACAATGGATGAGAACTCTGCTTTGTGTTTCACTTCAGAATTGGCGTTAAATCCCAGGCTCTGAGTCATCCTACAAGCAAGACTTCTTTTCACATGAGGCCAGTTACTTTAAAGCTCAAAGGAACTACATCGTTCAGGAAGCTCACACGTTTCTCATCTAAACTGACAAGCATTGGATGTTAGAGGACCTCTGGTTTCTTTCCGTTTCAGAAGCAGAGTTGAACTAGATATGTCCCGAATGTGTAGGAAACACCGTTCTTTTGTTTTGAGCTCACTGAAGTTTCCTGCTGTGTTACAGACTCTAGAAAGCAATAGTGTTCTTCTTGCTCTAAAGCAGAGTGTGATCCATAGTTGAGAACTATGTTGTGTGCTTCCCTTCAGAAATGGAGTTAAATCCCAGGCTCCGTTTCGTCCTACAAGCAAGACTTCGTTTCAGGAAAGGGCAGTCACTTTTCAGCTCATATGAACAACGTCGCTCATGAAGCTCACACGATTCTCATCTAAACTGACAAGCATTGGATGTTAGAGTACCTCTGGTTTTTTCAGTTTTGGAAGCAGAGTTGAACTAGATTTGACCAGAATGTGTAGGAAACACCGTTCTTTTGTTCTGAGCACACTCAAGTTTCCTGCTGTATTACAGACTCTAGAAAGCAATAGCGTTCTTCTTGCTCTAAAGCAGAGTGTGATCCATGGATGAGAACTCTGCTGCGTGCTTCCCTTCAGAAATAGAGTTAAATCCGAGGCTCCATTTCTTCCTACAAGCAAGACTTCGTTTCATGTAAGGGCAGTCACTTTTCAGATCATATGAACAACGTCGTTGATGAGGCTCACACGTTTCTCATCTTAACTGACAAGTATTGGATGTTAGAGGACCAGTGCTTTGTATCAGTTTCAGAAGAAGAGTTGGACTAGATATGGTCCGTATGTGTAGGAAACACCGTTCTTTTGTTCTCAGCACACTCACGTTTCCTGCTGTCTTAGAGACTCTATAAAGCAAGAGCGATCTTCTTGCTCTAAAGCAGAGTGTGATCTATGGATGATAACTCTGCTGTCTGTTTCACTTCAGAAATGGAGTTAAATCCCCGGCTCTGTGTCATCCTACAAGCAAGACTTCATTTCAGGTAAGGGCAGTTACTTTCCAGCTCAAAGAGTCAACATCGTTCATGAAGTTCACAAGTTTCTCATCTTAACGGACAAGCATTGGATGTTAGAGGACCAGTGCTTTGTATCAGTTTCAGAAGCAGAGTTGCACTAGATATGGTCCTTATGTGTAGGAAACACCGTTCTTTTGTTCTCAGCACACTCACGTTTCCTGCTGTCTTAGAGAATATAGAAAGCAAGAGCGAGCGTCTTGCTCTAAAGCAGAGTGTCATCTATGGATGAGAACTCTTCTGTGTGTTTCACTTCAGAAATGGAGTTAAATCCCAGGCTCTTTGTCTTCCTACAAGCAAGACTTCTTTTCATGTAAGGCCAGTTACTTTACAGATCAAACGAACTACATCATTCAGGACGCACACACGTTTCTCATCTAAACTGACAAGCATTGGATGTTAGAGGACCTCTGGTTTTTTCAGTTTCAGAAGCAGAGTTGAACTAGATTTGACCCGAATGTGTAGGAAACACCGTTCTTTTGTTCTGAGCACACTAAAGTTTCCTGCTGTATTACAGACTCTAGAAAGCAATAGCGTTCTTCTTGCTCTAAAGCAGAGTGTGATCCATGGATGAGAACTATGCTGTGAGCTTCCCTTCAGAAATGGAGTTAAACCCCAGGATCCGTTTCTTCCTACAAGCAAGACTTCGTTTCAGGAAAGGGCAGTCACTTTTCAGCTCATATGAACTACGTCGTTCATGAAGCTCACATGTTTCTCATCTTAACTGACATGCATTGGATGTTAGAGGACCAGTGCTTTGTATCTGTTTCAGAAGCAGAGTTGGACTAGATATGGTCCGTATGTGTAGGAAACACCGTTGGGTTGTTCTCATCACACTCATGTTTCCTGCTGTCTTAGAGAATGTAGAAAGGAAGAGCATGCTTCTTGCTCTAAAGCTGATTGTAAACAATGGATGAGAACTCTGTTGTGTGTTTCACTTCAGAAATGGAGTTAAATCCCAGGCTCTGAGTCATCCTACAAGGACGACTTCTTTTCAGGTAAGGCCAGTTACTTTACAGCTCAAACGAACTACATAGTTCAGTAAGCTCACACGTTTCTCATCTAAACTGACAAGCATTGGATGTTAGAGGACCTCTGGTTTCTTTCCGTTTTAGAAGCAGAGTTGAACTAGATATGTCCCGAATGTGTAGGAAACACCGTTCTTTTGTTTTGAGCACACTCAAGTTTCCTGCTGTGTTACAGACTCTAGAAAGCAATAGCGTTCTTCTTGCTCTAAAGCAGAGTGTGATCCATGGATGAGAACTCTGCTGTGTGCTTCCCTTCAGAAATGGAGTTAAATCCAAGGCTCCATTTCTTCCTACAAGCAAGACTTCGTTTCAGGTAAGGGCAGTCACTTTTCAGCTCAAATGAACTACGTCATTGATGAGGCTCACACGTTTCTCATCTTAACTGACAAGTATTGGATGTTAGAGGACCAGTGCTTTGTATCAGTTTCAGAAGCAGAGTTGGACTAGATATGGTCCGTATGTGTAGGAAACACCGTTCTTTTGTTCTCAGCACACTCACGTTTCCTGCTGTCTTAGAGACTCTAGAAAGCAAGAGCATGATTCTTACTCTAAAGCAGAGTGTGATCTATGGATGAGAACTCTTCTGTGTGTTTCACTTCAGAAATGGAGTTAAATCCCAGGCTCTCTGTCTTCCTACAAGCAAGACTTCTTTTCAGGTAAGGACAGTTAATTTACAGCTCAAACGAACTACATCGTTCAGGAAGCACACACGTTTCTCATCTAAATTGACAAGCATTGGATGTTAGAGGACCTCTGGTTTTTTCAGTTTCAGAAGCAGAGTTGAACTATATTTGACCCGAATGTGTAGGAAACACCGTTCTTTTGTTCTGAGCACACTCATGTTTCCTGCTGTATTACAGACTCTAGAAAGCAATAGCGTTCTTCTTGCTCTAAAGCAGAGTGTGATCCATGGATGAGAACTCTGCTGTGTGCTTTCCTTCAGAAATGGAGTTAAATCCCAAGCTCCGTTTCTTCCTACAAGCAAGATTTCGTTTCAGGTAAGGGCAGTCACTTTTCAGCTCAAATGAACAACGTCGTTGATGAGGCTCACACGTTTCTCATCTTAACTGACAAGTATTGGATGTTAGAGGACCAGTGCTTTGTATCAATTTCAGAAGCAGAGTTGGACTAGATATGGTCCGTATGTGTAGGAAACACCGTTCTGTTGTTCTCATCACACTCATGTTTCCTGCTGTCTTAGAGAATGTAGAAAGGAAGAGCGTGTTCTTGCTCTAAAGCAGAGTGTGAACAATGGATGAGAACTCTGTTGTGTGTTTCACTTCAGAAATGGAGTTAAATCCCAGGCTCTGAGTCATCCTACAAGCAAGACTTCTTTTCAGGTAAGGCCAGTTACTCTACAGCTCAGATGAACTACATCGTTCAGGAAGTTCACACGTTTCTCATCTAAACTGACAGGCATTGGATGTTAGAGGACCTCTGGTTTATTTCAGTTTCAGAAGCAGAGTTGGACTAGATATGGTCCGTATGTTTAGGAAACACCGTTCTTTTCTTCTCATCACACTCATGTTTCCTGCTGTCTTAGAGACACTAGAAAGCAAGAGCATGATTCTTGCTCTAAAGCAGAGTGTGCACAATGGATGAGAACTCTGCTTTGTGTTTCACTTCAGAATTGGCGTTAAATCCCAGGCTCTGAGTCATCCTACAAGCAAGACTTCTTTTCACATAAGGCCAGTTACTTTAAAGCTCAAACGAACTACATCGTTCAGGAAGCTCACACGTTTCTCATCTAAACTGACAAGCATTGGATGTTAGAGGACCTCTGGTTTCTTTCCGTTTCAGAAGCAGAGTTGAACTAGATATGTCCCGAATGTGTAGGAAACACCGTTCTTTTGTTTTGAGCTCACTGAAGTTTCCTGCTGTGTTACAGACTCTAGAAAGCAATAGTGTTCTTCTTGCTCTAAAGCAGAGTGTGATCCATAGTTGAGAACTATGTTGTGTGCTTCCCTTCAGAAATGGAGTTAAATCCCAGGCTCCGTTTCGTCCTACAAGCAAGACTTCGTTTCAGGAAAGGGCAGTCACTTTTCAGCTCATATAAACAACGTCGCTCATGAAGCTCACACATTTCTCATCTTAACTGAAAAGTATTGGATGTTAGAGGACCAGTGCTTTGTATCAGTTTCAGAAGCAGAGTTGGACTAGATATAGTCCGTATGTGTAGGAAACACCGTTCTTTTGTTCTCATCACACTCATGTTTCCTGCTATCTTAGAGAATCTAGAAAGGAAGAGCGTGTTCTTGCTCTAAAGCAGAGTGTGAACAATGGATGAGAACTCTGTTGTGTGTTTCACTTCAGAAATGGAGTTAAATCCCAGGCTCTGAGTCATCCTACAAGCAAGACTTCATTTCAGGTAAGGGCAGTTATTTTCCAGCTCAAAGAGTCAACATCGTTCATGAAGTTCACAAGTTTCTCATCTTAACGGACAAGCATTGGATGTTAGAGGACCAGTGCTTTGTATCAGTTTCAGAAGCAGAGTTGCACTAGATATGGTCCTTATGTGTAGGAAACACCGTTCTTTTGTTCTCAGCACACTCACGTTTCCTGCTGTCTTAGAGAATCTAGAAAGTAAGAGCGAGCGTCTTGCTCTAAAGCAGAGTGTCATCTATGGATGAGAACTCTTCTGTGTGTTTCACTTCAGAAATGGAGTTAAATCCCAGGCTCTTTGTCTTCCTACAAGCAAGACTTCTTTTCAGGTAAGGCCAGTTACTTTACAGATCAAACGAACTACATCATTCAGGACGCACACACGTTTCTCATCTAAACTGACAAGCATTGGATGTTAGAGGACCTCTGGTTTTTTCAGTTTCAGAAGCAGAGTTGAACTAGATTTGACCCGAATGTGTAGGAAACACCGTTCTTTTGTTCTGAGCACACTAAAGTTTCCTGCTGTATTACAGACTCTAGAAAGCAATAGCGTTCTTCTTGCTGTAAAGCAGAGTGTGATCCATGGATGAGAACTCTGCTGTGTGCTTCCCTTCAGAAATGGAGTTAAATCCGAGGCTCCATTTCTTCCTACAAGCAAGACTTCGTTTCAGGTAAGGGCAGTCACTTTTCAGCTCAAATGAACTACGTCGTTGATGAGGCTCACACGTTTCTCATCTTAACTGACAAGTATTGGATGTTAGAGGACCAGTGCTTTGTATCAGTTTCAGAAGAAGAGTTGGACTAGATATGGTCCGTATGTGTAGGAAACACTGTTCTATTGTTCTCAGCACACTCACGTTTCCTGCTGTCTTAGAGACTCTATAAAGCAAGAGCGATCTTCTTGCTCTAAAGCAGAGTGTGATCTATGCATGAGAACTCAGCTGTCTGTTTCACTTCAGAAATGGTGTTAAATCCCCGGCTCTGTGTCTTCCTACAAGCAAGACTTCTTTTCAGGTAAGGCCAGTTACTTTACAGCTCAGATGAACTACATCGTTCAGGAAGTTCACACGTTTCTCATCTAAACTGACAAGCATTGGATGTTAGAGGACTTCTGGTTTATTTCAGTTTCAGAAGCAGAGTTGAACTAGATATGTCCCCAATGTGTAGGAAACACCGTTCCTTTGTTCTGAGCACAATCAAGTTTACTGCTGTGTTACAGATTCTAGAAAGCAATAGCGTTCTTCTTGCTCTAAAGCAGAGTGTGATCCATGGATGAGAACTATGCTGTGAGCTTCCATTTAGAAATGGAGTTAAACCCCAGGATCCGTTTCTTCCTACAAGCAAGACTTCGTTTCAGGAAAGGGCAGTCACTTTTCAGCTCATATGAACTACGTCGTTCATGAAGCTCACATGTTTCTCATCTTAACTGACATGCATTGGATGTTAGAGGACCAGTGCTTTGTATCTGTTTCAGAAGCAGAGTTGGACTAGATATGGTCCGTATGTGTAGGAAACACCGTTGGGTTGTTCTCATCACACTCATGTTTCCTGCTGTCTTAGAGAATGTAGAAAGGAAGAGCGTGCTTCTTGCTCTAAAGCTGATTGTAAACAATGGATGAGAACTCTGTTGTGTGTTTCACTTCAGAAATGGAGTTAAATCCCAGGCTCTGAGTCATCCTACAAGGAAGACTTCTTTTCAGGTAAGGCCAGTTACTTTACAGCTCAAACGAACTACATATTTCAGGAAGCTCACACGTTTCTCATCTAAACTGACAAGCATTGGATGTTAGAGGACCTCTGGTTTCTTTCCGTTTTAGAAGCAGAGTTGAAGTAGATATGTCCCGAATGTGTAGGAAACACCGTTCTTTTTTTTGAGCACAATCAAGTTTCCTGCTGTGTTACCGACTCTAGAAATCAATAGCGTTCTTCTTGCTCTAAAGCAGAGTGTGATCCATGGATGAGAACTCTGCTGTGTGCTTCCCTTCAGAAATGGAGTTAAATCCGAGGCTCCATTTCTTCCTACAAGCAAGACTTCTTTTCAGGTAAGGGCAGTCACTTTTCAGCTCAAATGAACTACGTCGTTGATGAGGCTCACACGTTTCTCATCTTAACTGACAAGTATTGGATGTTAGAGGACCAGTGCTTTGTATCAGTTTCAGAAGCAGAGTTGGACTAGATATGGTCCGTATGTGTAGGAAACACCGTTCTTTTGTTGTCATCACACTCACGTTTCCTGCTGTCTTAGAGACTCTAGAAAGCAAGAGCATGATTCTTACTCTAAAGCAGAGTGTGATGTATGGATGAGAACTCTTCTGTGTGTTTCACTTCAGAAATGGAGTTAAATCCAAGGCTCTTTGTCTTCCTACAAGCAAGACTTCATTTCATGTGAGGCCAGTTAATTTACAGCTCAAACGAACTACATCGTTCAGGAAGCACACACGTTTCTCATCTAAACTGACAAGCATTGGATGTTAGAGGACCTCTGGTTTTTTCAGTTTCAGAAGCAGAGTTGAACTAGATTTGACCCGAATGTGTAGGAAACACCGTTCTTTTGTTCTGAGCACACTCAAGTTTCCTGCTGTATTACAGACTCTAGGAAGCAATAGCGTTCTTCTTGCTCTAAAGCAGAGTGTGATCCATGGATGAGAACACTGCTGTGTGCTTCCCTTCAGAAATGGAGTTAAATCCCAGGCTCCGTTTCTTCCTACAAGCCAGATTTCATTTCAGGTAAGGGCAGTCACTTTTCAGCTCAAATGAACTACGTCGTTGATGAGGCTCACACGTTTCTCATCTTAACTGACAAGTATTGGATGTTAGAGGACCAGTGCTTTGTATCAGTTTCAGAAGAAGAGTTGGACTAGATATGGTCCGTATGTGTAGGAAACACCGTTCTTTTGTTCTCAGCACACTCACGTTTCTTGCTGACTTAGAGACTCTATAAAGCAAGAGCGATCTTCTTGCTCTAAAGCAGAGTGTGATCTATGGATGAGAACTCTGCTGTCTGTTTCACTTCAGAAATGGAGTTAAATCCCCAGGTCTGTGTCTTCCTACAAGCAAGACTTCTTTTCAGGTAAGGCCAGTTACTTTACAGCTCAGATGAACTATATCGTTCAGGAAGTTCACACGTTTCTCATCTAAACTGACAAGCATTGGATGTTAGAGGACTTCTGGTTTATTTCAGTTTCAGAAGCAGAGTTGAACTAGATATGTCCCCAATGTGTAGGAAACACCGTTCCTTTGTTCTGAGCACACTCAAGTTTACTGCTGTGTTACAGATTCTAGAAAGCAATAGCGTTCTTCTTGCTCTAAAGCAGAGTGTGATCCATGGATGAGAACTATGCTGTGTGCTTCCCTTCAGAAATGGAGTTAAATCCCAGGATCCGTTTCTTCCTACAAGCAAGACTTCGTTTCAGGAAAGGGCAGTCACTTTTCATCTCATATGAACTACGTCGTTCATGAAGCTCACATGTTTCTCATCTTAACTGACATGCATTGAATGTTAGAGGACCAGTGCTTTGTATCTGTTTCAGAAGCAGAGTTGGACTAGATATGGTCCGTATGTGTAGGAAACACCGTTCTGTTGTTCTCATCACACTCATGTTTCCTGCTGTCTTAGAGAATGTAGAAAGGAAGAGCATGCTTCTTGCTCTAAAGCTGATTGTAAACAATGGATGAGAACTCTTCTGTGTGTTTCACTTCAGAAATGGAGTTAAATCCAAGGCTCTTTGTCTTCCTACAAGCAAGACTTCTTTTCATGTGAGGCCAGTTAATTTACACCTCAAACGAACTACAACGTTCAGGAAGCACACACGTTTCTCATCTAAACTGACAAGCATTGGATGTTAGAGGACCTCTGGTTTTTTCAGTTTCAGAAGCAGAGTTGAACTATATTTGACCCGAATGTGTAGGAAACACCGTTCTTTTGTTCTGAGCACACTCAAGTTTCCTGCTGTATTACAGACTCTAGGAAGCAATAGCATTCATCTTGCTCTAAAGCAGAGTGTGATCCATGGATGAGAACTCTGCTGTGTGCTTCCCTTCAGAAATGGAGTTAAATCCCAGGCTCCGTTTCTTCCTACAAGCAAGATTTCGTTTCAGGAAAGGGCAGTCACTTTTCAGCTCAAATGAACTACGTCGTTGATGAGGCTCACACGTTTCTCATCTTAACTGACAAGTATTGGATGTTAGAGGACCAGTGCTTTGTATCAGTTTCAGAAGCAGAGTTGGACTAGATATGGTCCGTATGTGTAGGAAACACCGTTCTTTTGTTCTCAGCATACTCACGTTTCCTGCTGTCTTTGAGACTCTATAAAGCAAGAGCGACCTTCTTGCTCTAAAGCAGAGTGTGATCCATGGATGAGAACTATGCTGTGTGCTTCCCTTCAGAAATGGAGTTAAATCCCAGGATCCGTTTCTACCTACAAGCAAGACTTCCTTTCAGGAAAGGGCAGTCACTTTTCAGCTCATATGAACTACGTCGTTGATGAGGCTCACACGTTTCTCATCTTAACTGACAAGTATTGGATGTTAGAGGACCAGTGTTTTGTATCAGTTTCAGAAGCAGAGTTGGACTAGATATGGTCCGTATGTTTAGGAAACACCGTTCTTTTCTTCTCATCACACTCATGTTTCCTGCTGTCTTAGAGACACTAGAAAGCAAGAGCATGATTCTTGCTCTAAAGCACAGTGTGATCTATGGATGAGAACTCTTCTGTGTGTTTCACTTCAGAAATGGAGTTAAATCCCAGGCTCTTTGTCTTCCTACAAGCAAGACTTCTTTTCAGGTAAGGCCAGTTACTTTACAGCTCAAACGAACTACATCGTTCAGGAAGCACACACGTTTCTCATCTAAACTGACAAGCATTGGATGTTAGAGGACCTCTGGTTTTTTCAGTTTTGGAAGCAGAGTTGAACTAGATTTGACCCGAATGTGTAGGAAACACCGTTCTTTGTTCTGAGCACACTCAAGTTTCCTGCTGTATTACAGACTCTAGAAAGTAATAGGGTTCTTCTTGCTCTAAAGCAGAGTGTGATCGATGGATGAGAACTCTGCTGTGTGCTTCCCTTCAGAAATGGAGTTAAATCCCAGGCTCCATTTCTTCCTACAAGCAAGACTTCGTTTCAGGTAAGGGCAGTCACTTTTCAGCTGAAATGAACTACGTCGTTGATGAGGCTCACACGTTTCTCATCTTAACTGACAAGTATTGGATGTTAGAGGACCAGTGCTTTGTATCAGTTTCAGAAGCAGAGTTGGACTAGATATGGTCCTTATGTGTAGGAAACACCGTTCTTTTGTTCTCAGCACACTCACGTTTCCTGCTGTCTTAGAGAATCTAGAAAGCAAGAGCATGATTCTTCCTCTAAAGCAGAATGTGATCTATGGATGAGAACTCTTCTGTGTGTTTCACTTCAGAAATGGAGTTAAATCCCAGGCTCTCTGTCTTCCTACAAGCAAGACTTCTTTTCAGGTAAGGCCAGTTACTTTACAGATCAAACGAACTACATCATTCAGGACGCACACACGTTTCTCATCTAAACTGACAAGCATTGGATGTTAGAGGACCTCTGGTTTTTTCAGTTTTGGAAGCAGAGTTGAACTAGATTTGACCCGAATGTGTAGGAAACACCGTTCTTTTGTTCTGAGCACACTCAAGTTTCCTGCTGTATTACAGACTCTAGAAAGCAATAGCGTTCTTCTTGCTCTAAAGCAGAGTGTGATCCATGGATGAGAACTCTGCTGTGTGCTTCCCTTCGGAAATGGAGTTAAATCTGAGGCTCCATTTCTTCCTACAAGCAAGGCTTCGTTTCAGGTAAGGGCAGTCACTTTTCAGCTCAAATGAACTACGTCGTTGATGAGGCTCACACGTTTCTCATCTTAACTGACAAGTATTGGATGTTAGAGGACCAGTGCTTTGTATCAGTTTCAGAAGAAGAGTTGGACAAGATATGGTCCGTATGTGTAGGAAACACCGTTCTTTTGTTCTCAGCACACTCACGTTTCCTGCTGTCTTAGAGACTCTATAAAGCAAGAGCGATCTTCTTGCTCTAAAGCAGAGTGTGATCTATGGATGAGAACTCTGCTGTCTGTTTCACTTCAGAAAAGGAGTTAAATCCCCGGCTCTGTGTCTTACTACAAGCAAGACTTCTTTTCAGGTAATGCCAGTTATTTTATAGCTCAGATGATCTACATCGTTCAGGAAGTTCACACGTTTCTCACCTAAACTGACAAGCATTGGATGTTAGAGGACCTCTGGTTTATTTCAGTTTCAGAAGCAGAGTTGGACTAGATATGGTCCGTATGTTTAGGAAACACCGTTCTTTTCTTCTCATCACACTCATGTTTCCTGCTGTCTTAGAGACACTAGAAAGCAAGAGCATGATTCTTGCTCTAAAGCAGAGTGTGCACAATGGATGAGAACTCTGGTTTCTGTTTCACTTCAGAAATGGAGTTAAATCCCAGGCTCTGAGTCATCCTACAAGCAAGACTTCTTTTCACATAAGGCCAGTTACTTTAAAGCTCAAACGAACTACATCGTTCAGGAAGCTCACACGTTTCTCATCTAAACTGACAAGCATTGGATGTTAGAGGACCTCTGGTTTCTTTCCGTTTCAGAAGCAGAGTTGAACTAGATATGTCCCGAATGTGTAGGAAACACCGTTCTTTTGTTTTGAGCACACTCAAGTTTCCTGCTGTGTTACAGACTCTAGAAAGAAATAGTGTTCTTCTTGCTCTAAAGCAGAGTGTGATCCAGGGTTGAAAACTATGCTGTGTGCTTCCCTTCAGAAATGGAGTTAAATCCCAGTCTCCGTTTCTTCCTACAAGCAAGACTTCGTTTCAGGAAAGGGCAGTCACTTTTCAGCTCATATGAACAACGTCGCTCATGAAGCTCACACGTTTCTCATCTTAACTGACAAGTATTGGATGTTAGAGGACCAGTGCTTTGTATCAGTTTCAGAAGCAGAGTTGGACTAGATATGGTCCGTATGTGTAGGAAACACCGTTCTTTTGTTCTCAGCACACTCACGTTTCCTGCTGTCTTAGAGAATATAGAAAGCAAGAGCGAGCGTCTTGCTCTAAAGCAGAGTGTCATCTATGGATGAGAACTCTTCTGTGTGTTTCACTTCAGAAATGGAGTTAAATCCCAGGCTCTTTGTCTTCCTACAAGCAAGACTTCTTTTCATGTAAGGCCAGTTACTTTACAGATCAAACGAACTACATCATTCAGGACGCACACACGTTTCTCATCTAAACTGACAAGCATTGGATGTTAGAGGACCTCTGGTTTTTTCAGTTTCAGAAGCAGAGTTGAACTAGATTTGACCCGAATGTGTAGGAAACACCGTTCTTTTGTTCTGAGCACACTAAAGTTTCCTGCTGTATTACAGACTCTAGAAAGCAATAGCGTTCTTCTTGCTCTAAAGCAGAGTGTGATCCATGGATGAGAACTATGCTGTGAGCTTCCCTTCAGAAATGGAGTTAAACCCCAGGATCCGTTTCTTCCTACAAGCAAGACTTCGTTTCAGGAAAGGGCAGTCACTTTTCAGCTCATATGAACTACGTCGTTCATGAAGCTCACATGTTTCTCATCTTAACTGACATGCATTGGATGTTAGAGGACCAGTGCTTTGTATCTGTTTCAGAAGCAGAGTTGGACTAGATATGGTCCGTATGTGTAGGAAACACCGTTGGGTTGTTCTCATCACACTCATGTTTCCTGCTGTCTTAGAGAATGTAGAAAGGAAGAGCATGCTTCTTGCTCTAAAGCTGATTGTAAACAATGGATGAGAACTCTGTTGTGTGTTTCACTTCAGAAATGGAGTTAAATCCCAGGCTCTGAGTCATCCTACAAGGACGACTTCTTTTCAGGTAAGGCCAGTTACTTTACAGCTCAAACGAACTACATAGTTCAGTAAGCTCACACGTTTCTCATCTAAACTGACAAGCATTGGATGTTAGAGGACCTCTGGTTTCTTTCCGTTTTAGAAGCAGAGTTGAACTAGATATGTCCCAAATGTGTAGGAAACACCGTTCTTTTGTTTTGAGCACACTCAAGTTTCCTGCTGTGTTACAGACTCTAGAAAGCAATAGCGTTCTTCTTGCTCTAAAGCAGAGTGTGATCCATGGATGAGAACTCTGCTGTGTGCTTCCCTTCAGAAATGGAGTTAAATCCAAGGCTCCATTTCTTCCTACAAGCAAGACTTCGTTTCAGGTAAGGGCAGTCACTTTTCAGCTCAAATGAACTACGTCATTGATGAGGCTCACACGTTTCTCATCTTAACTGACAAGTATTGGATGTTAGAGGACCAGTGCTTTATATCAGTTTCAGAAGCAGAGTTGGACTAGATATGGTCCGTATGTGTAGGAAACACCGTTCTTTTGTTCTCAGCACACTCACGTTTCCTGCTGTCTTAGAGACTCTAGAAAGCAAGAGCATGATTCTTACTCTAAAGCAGAGTGTGATCTATGGATGAGAACTCTTCTGTGTGTTTCACTTCAGAAATGGAGTTAAATCCCAGGCTCTCTGTCTTCCTACAAGCAAGACTTCTTTTCAGGTAAGGACAGTTAATTTACAGCTCAAACGAACTACATCGTTCAGGAAGCACACACGTTTCTCATCTAAATTGACAAGCATTGGATGTTAGAGGACCTCTGGTTTTTTCAGTTTCAGAAGCAGAGTTGAACTATATTTGACCCGAATGTGTAGGAAACACCGTTCTTTTGTTCTGAGCACACTCATGTTTCCTGCTGTATTACAGACTCTAGAAAGCAATAGCGTTCTTCTTGCTCTAAAGCAGAGTGTGATCCATGGATGAGAACTCTGCTGTGTGCTTTCCTTCAGAAATGGAGTTAAATCCCAAGCTCCGTTTCTTCCTACAAGCAAGATTTCGTTTCAGGTAAGGGCAGTCACTTTTCAGCTCAAATGAACAACGTCGTTGATGAGGCTCACACGTTTCTCATCTTAACTGACAAGTATTGGATGTTAGAGGACCAGTGCTTTGTATCAATTTCAGAAGCAGAGTTGGACTAGATATGGTCCGTATGTGTAGGAAACACCGTTCTGTTGTTCTCATCACACTCATGTTTCCTGCTGTCTTAGAGAATGTAGAAAGGAAGAGCGTGTTCTTGCTCTAAAGCAGAGTGTGAACAATGGATGAGAACTCTGTTGTGTGTTTCACTTCAGAAATGGAGTTAAATCCCAGGCTCTGAGTCATCCTACAAGCAAGACTTCTTTTCAGGTAAGGCCAGTTACTCTACAGCTCAGATGAACTACATCGTTCAGGAAGTTCACACGTTTCTCATCTAAACTGACAGGCATTGGATGTTAGAGGACCTCTGGTTTATTTCAGTTTCAGAAGCAGAGTTGGACTAGATATGGTCCGTATGTTTAGGAAACACCGTTCTTTTCTTCTCATCACACTCATGTTTCCTGCTGTCTTAGAGACACTAGAAAGCAAGAGCATGATTCTTGCTCTAAAGCAGAGTGTGCACAATGGATGAGAACTCTGCTTTGTGTTTCACTTCAGAATTGGCGTTAAATCCCAGGCTCTGAGTCATCCTACAAGCAAGACTTCTTTTCACATGAGGCCAGTTACTTTAAAGCTCAAACGAACTACATCGTTCAGGAAGCTCACACGTTTCTCATCTAAACTGACAAGCATTGGATGTTAGAGGACCTCTGGTTTCTTTCCGTTTCAGAAGCAGAGTTGAACTAGATATGTCCCGAATGTGTAGGAAACACCGTTCTTTTGTTTTGAGCTCACTGAAGTTTCCTGCTGTGTTACAGACTCTAGAAAGCAATAGTGTTCTTCTTGCTCTAAAGCAGAGTGTGATCCATAGTTGAGAACTATGTTGTGTGCTTCCCTTCAGAAATGGAGTTAAATCCCAGGCTCCGTTTCGTCCTACAAGCAAGACTTCGTTTCAGGAAAGGGCAGTCACTTTTCAGCTCATATAAACAACGTCGCTCATGAAGCTCACACATTTCTCATCTTAACTGAAAAGTATTGGATGTTAGAGGACCAGTGCTTTGTATCAGTTTCAGAAGCAGAGTTGGACTAGATATAGTCCGTATGTGTAGGAAACACCGTTCTTTTGTTCTCATCACACTCATGTTTCCTGCTATCTTAGAGAATCTAGAAAGGAAGAGCGTGTTCTTGCTCTAAAGCAGAGTGTGAACAATGGATGAGAACTCTGTTGTGTGTTTCACTTCAGAAATGGAGTTAAATCCCAGGCTCTGAGTCATCCTACAAGCAAGACTTCATTTCAGGTAAGGGCAGTTATTTTCCAGCTCAAAGAGTCAACATCGTTCATGAAGTTCACAAGTTTCTCATCTTAACGGACAAGCATTGGATGTTAGAGGACCAGTGCTTTGTATCAGTTTCAGAAGCAGAGTTGCACTAGATATGGTCCTTATGTGTAGGAAACACCGTTCTTTTGTTCTCAGCACACTCACGTTTCCTGCTGTCTTAGAGAATCTAGAAAGTAAGAGCGAGCGTCTTGCTCTAAAGCAGAGTGTCATCTATGGATGAGAACTCTTCTGTGTGTTTCACTTCAGAAATGGAGTTAAATCCCAGGCTCTTTGTCTTCCTACAAGCAAGACTTCTTTTCAGGTAAGGCCAGTTACTTTACAGATCAAACGAACTACATCATTCAGGACGCACACACGTTTCTCATCTAAACTGACAAGCATTGGATGTTAGAGGACCTCTGGTTTTTTCAGTTTCAGAAGCAGAGTTGAACTAGATTTGACCCGAATGTGTAGGAAACACCGTTCTTTTGTTCTGAGCACACTAAAGTTTCCTGCTGTATTACAGACTCTAGAAAGCAATAGCGTTCTTCTTGCTGTAAAGCAGAGTGTGATCCATGGATGAGAACTCTGCTGTGTGCTTCCCTTCAGAAATGGAGTTAAATCCGAGGCTCCATTTCTTCCTACAAGCAAGACTTCGTTTCAGGTAAGGGCAGTCACTTTTCAGCTCAAATGAACTACGTCGTTGATGAGGCTCACACGTTTCTCATCTTAACTGACAAGTATTGGATGTTAGAGGACCAGTGCTTTGTATCAGTTTCAGAAGAAGAGTTGGACTAGATATGGTCCGTATGTGTAGGAAACACTGTTCTATTGTTCTCAGCACACTCACGTTTCCTGCTGTCTTAGAGACTCTATAAAGCAAGAGCGATCTTCTTGCTCTAAAGCAGAGTGTGATCTATGCATGAGAACTCAGCTGTCTGTTTCACTTCAGAAATGGTGTTAAATCCCCGGCTCTGTGTCTTCCTACAAGCAAGACTTCTTTTCAGGTAAGGCCAGTTACTTTACAGCTCAGATGAACTACATCGTTCAGGCAGTTCACACGTTTCTCATCTAAACTGACAAGCATTGGATGTTAGAGGACTTCTGGTTTATTTCAGTTTCAGAAGCAGAGTTGAACTAGATATGTCCCCAATGTGTAGGAAACACCGTTCCTTTGTTCTGAGCACAATCAAGTTTACTGCTGTGTTACAGATTCTAGAAAGCAATAGCGTTCTTCTTGCTCTAAAGCAGAGTGTGATCCATGGATGAGAACTATGCTGTGAGCTTCCATTTAGAAATGGAGTTAAACCCCAGGATCCGTTTCTTCCTACAAGCAAGACTTCGTTTCAGGAAAGGGCAGTCACTTTTCAGCTCATATGAACTACGTCGTTCATGAAGCTCACATGTTTCTCATCTTAACTGACATGCATTGGATGTTAGAGGACCAGTGCTTTGTATCTGTTTCAGAAGCAGAGTTGGACTAGATATGGTCCGTATGTGTAGGAAACACCGTTGGGTTGTTCTCATCACACTCATGTTTCCTGCTGTCTTAGAGAATGTAGAAAGGAAGAGCGTGCTTCTTGCTCTAAAGCTGATTGTAAACAATGGATGAGAACTCTGTTGTGTGTTTCACTTCAGAAATGGAGTTAAATCCCAGGCTCTGAGTCATCCTACAAGGAAGACTTCTTTTCAGGTAAGGCCAGTTACTTTACAGCTCAAACGAACTACATATTTCAGGAAGCTCACACGTTTCTCATCTAAACTGACAAGCATTGGATGTTAGAGGACCTCTGGTTTCTTTCCGTTTTAGAAGCAGAGTTGAAGTAGATATGTCCCGAATGTGTAGGAAACACCGTTCTTTTTTTTGAGCACAATCAAGTTTCCTGCTGTGTTACCGACTCTAGAAATCAATAGCGTTCTTCTTGCTCTAAAGCAGAGTGTGATCCATGGATGAGAACTCTGCTGTGTGCTTCCCTTCAGAAATGGAGTTAAATCCGAGGCTCCATTTCTTCCTACAAGCAAGACTTCTTTTCAGGTAAGGGCAGTCACTTTTCAGCTCAAATGAACTACGTCGTTGATGAGGCTCACACGTTTCTCATCTTAACTGACAAGTATTGGATGTTAGAGGACCAGTGCTTTGTATCAGTTTCAGAAGCAGAGTTGGACTAGATATGGTCCGTATGTGTAGGAAACACCGTTCTTTTGTTGTCATCACACTCACGTTTCCTGCTGTCTTAGAGACTCTAGAAAGCAAGAGCATGATTCTTACTCTAAAGCAGAGTGTGATGTATGGATGAGAACTCTTCTGTGTGTTTCACTTCAGAAATGGAGTTAAATCCAAGGCTCTTTGTCTTCCTACAAGCAAGACTTCATTTCATGTGAGGCCAGTTAATTTACAGCTCAAACGAACTACATCGTTCAGGAAGCACACACGTTTCTCATCTAAACTGACAAGCATTGGATGTTAGAGGACCTCTGGTTTTTTCAGTTTCAGAAGCAGAGTTGAACTAGATTTGACCCGAATGTGTAGGAAACACCGTTCTTTTGTTCTGAGCACACTCAAGTTTCCTGCTGTATTACAGACTCTAGGAAGCAATAGCGTTCTTCTTGCTCTAAAGCAGAGTGTGATCCATGGATGAGAACACTGCTGTGTGCTTCCCTTCAGAAATGGAGTTAAATCCCAGGCTCCGTTTCTTCCTACAAGCCAGATTTCATTTCAGGTAAGGGCAGTCACTTTTCAGCTCAAATGAACTACGTCGTTGATGAGGCTCACACGTTTCTCATCTTAACTGACAAGTATTGGATGTTAGAGGACCAGTGCTTTGTATCAGTTTCAGAAGCAGAGTGGGACTAGATATGGTCCGTATGTGTAGGAAACACCGTTCTTTTGTTCTCAGCACACTCACGTTTCCTGCTGTCTTTGAGACTCTATAAAGCAAGAGCGACCTTCTTGCTCTAAAGCAGAGTGTGATCTATGGATGAGAACTATGCTGTGTGCTTCCCTTCAGAAATGGAGTTAAATCCCAGGATCCGTTTCTTCCTACAAGCAAGACTTCGTTTCAGGTAACAGCAGTCACTTTTCATCTCATATGAACGACATCGTTGATGAGGCTCACACGTTTCTCATCTTAACTGACAAGTATTGGATGGTAGAGGACCAGTGTTTTGTATCAGTTTCAGAAGCAGAGTTGGACTAGATATGGTCCGTAAGTTTAGGAAACACCGTTCTTTTCTTCTCATCACACTCATGTTTCCTGCTGTCTTAGAGACACTAGAAAGCAAGAGCATGATTCTTGCTCTAAAGCAGAGTGTGATCTATGGATGAGAACTCTTCTGTGTGTTTCACTTCAGAAATGGAGTTAAATCCCAGGCTCTTTGTCTTCCTACAAGCAAGACTTCTTTTCATGTAAGGCCAGTTACTTTACAGCTCAAACGAACTACATCGTTCAGGAAGCACACACGTTTCTCATCTAAACTGACAAGCATTGGATGTTAGAGGACCTCTGGTTTTTTCAGTTTTGGAGGCAGAGTTGAACTAGATTTGACCCGAATGTGTAGGAAACACCGTTCTTTGTTCTGAGCACACTCAAGTTTCCTGCTGTATTACAGACTCTAGAAAGCAATAGCGTTCTTCTTGCTCTAAAGCAGAGTGTGATCGATGGATGAGAACTCTGCTGTGTGCTTCCCTTCAGAAATGGAGTTAAATCCCAGGCTCCATTTCTTCCTACAAGCAAGACTTCGTTTCAGGTAAGGGCAGTCACTTTTCAGCTCAAATGAACTACGTCGTTGATGAGGCTCACACGTTTCTCATCTTAACTGACAAGTATTGGATGTTAGAGGACCAGTGCTTTGTATCAGTTTCAGAAGCAGAGTTGGACTAGATATGGTCCGTATGTGTAGGAAACACCGTTCTTTTGTTCTCAGCACACTCACGTTTCCTGCTGTCTTAGAGACTCTAGAAAGCAATAGCATGATTCTTACTCTAAAGCAGAGTGTGATGTATGGATGAGAACTCTTCTGTGTGTTTCACTTCAGAAATGGAGTTAAATCCAAGGCTCTTTGTCTTCCTACAAGCAAGACTTCTTTTCATGTGAGGCCAGTTAATTTACAGCTCAAACAAACTACATCATTCAGGAAGCACACACGTTTCTCATCTAAACTGACAAGCATTGGATGTTAGAGGACCTCTGGTTTTTTCAGTTTCAGAAGCAGAGTTGAACTAGAATTGACCCGAATGTGTAGGAAACACCGTTCTTTTGTTCTGAGCACACTCAAGTTTCCTGCTGTATTACAGACTCTAGGAAGCAATAGCGTTCTTCTTGCTCTAAAGCAGAGTGTGATCCATGGATGAGAACACTTCTGTGTGCTTCCCTTCAGAAATGGAGTTAAATCCCAGGCTCCATTTCTTCCTACAAGCCAGATTTCATTTCAGGTAAGGGCAGTCACTTTTCAGCTCAAATGAACTACGTCGTTGATGAGGCTCACACGTTTCTCATCTTAACTGACAAGTATTGGATGTTAGAGGACCAGTGCTTTGTATCAGTTTCAGAAGCAGAGTTGGACTAGATATGGTCCGTATGTGTAGGAAACACCGTTCTTTTGTTCTCAGCACACTCACGTTTCCTGATGTCTTTGAGACTCTGTAAAGCAAGAGCGACCTTCTTGCTCTAAAGCAGAGTGTGATCTATGGATGAGAACTATGCTGTGTGCTTCCCTTCAGAAATGGAGTTAAATCCCAGGATCCGTTTCTTCCTACAAGCAAGACTTCGTTTCAGGTAACGGCAGTCACTTTTCATCTCATATGAACGACGTCGTTGATGAGGATCACACGTTTCTCATCTTAACTGACAAGTATTGGATGGTAGAGGACCAGTGTTTTGTATCAGTTTCAGAAGCAGAGTTGGACTAGATATGGTCCGTAAGTTTAGGAAACACCGTTCTTTTGTTCTCAGCACACTCACGTTTCCTGCTGTCTTAGAGAATATAGAAAGCAAGAGCATGATTCTTACTCTAAAGCAGAGTGTGATCTATGGATGAGAACTCTTCTGTGTGTTTCACTTCAGAAAAAGTTAAATCCCAGGCTCTCTGTCTTCCTACAAGCAAGACTTCTTTTCAGGTAAGGCCCGTTACTTTACAGCTCAAACGAACTACATCGTTCAGGAAGCACACACGTTTCTCATCTAAACTGACAAGCATTGGATGTTAGAGGACCTCTGGTTTTTTCAGTTTTGGAGGCAGAGTTGAACTAGATTTGACCCGAATGTGTAGGAAACACCGTTCTTTGTTCTGAGCACACTCAAGTTTCCTGCTGTATTACAGACTCTAGAAAGCAATAGCGTTCTTCTTGCTCTAAAGCAGAGTGTGATCGATGGATGAGAACTCTGCTGTGTGCTTCCCTTCAGAAATGGAGTTAAATCCCAGGCTCCATTTCTTCCTACAAGCAAGACTTCGTTTCAGGAAAGGGCAGTCACTTTTCAGCTCAAATGAACTACGTCGTTTATGAGGCTCACACGTTTCTCATCTTAACTGACAAGTATTGGATGTTAGTGGACCAGTGCTTTGTATCAGTTTCAGAAGCAGAGTTGGACTAGATATGGTCCGTATGTGTAGGAAACACCGTTCTATTGTTCTCAGCACACTCACGTTTCCTGCTGTCTAAGAGACTCTATAAAGCAAGAGCGATCTTCTTGCTCTAAAGCAGAGTGTGATCTATGGATGAGAACTCTGCTGTCTGTTTCACTTCGGAAATGGAGTTAAATCCCCGGCTCTGTGTCTTCCTACAAGCAAGACTTCTTTTCAGGTAAGGCCAGTTACTTTACAGCTCAGATGAACTACATCGTTCAGGAAGTTCACACGTTTCTCATCTAAACTGACAAGCATTGGATGTTAGAGGACTTCTGGTTTATTTCAGTTTCAGAAGCAGAGTTGAACTAGATATGTCCCCAATGTGTAGGAAACACCGTTCCTTTGTTCTGAGCACAATCAAGTTTACTGCTGTGTTACAGATTCTAGAAAGCAATAGCGTTCTTCTTGCTCTAAAGCAGAGTGTGATCCATGGATGAGAACTATGCTGTGAGCTTCCCTTCAGAAATGGAGTTAAACCCCAGGATCCGTTTCTTCCTACAAGCAAGACTTCGTTTCAGGTAAGGGCAGTCACTTTTCAGCTCAAATGAACTACGTCGTTTATGAGGCTCACACGTTTCTCATCTTAACTGACAAGTATTGGATGTTAGAGGACCAGTGCTTTGTATCAGTTTCAGAAGCAGAGTTGGACTAGATATGGTCCGTATGTGTAGGAAACACCGTTCTTTTGTTCTCAGCACACTCACGTTTCCTGCTGTCTTTGAGACTCTATAAAGCAAGAGCGACCTTCTTGCTCTAAAGCAGAGTGTGATCCATGGATGAGAACTATGCTGTGTGCTTCACTTCAGAAATGGAGTTAAATCCCAGGATCCGTTTCTTCCTACAAGCAAGACTTCGTTTCAGGAAAGGGCAGTCACTTTTCATCTCATATGAACTAAGTCGTTGATGAGGCTCACACGTTTCTCATCTTAACTGACAAGTATTGGATGTTAGAGGACCAGTGTTTTGTATCAGTTTCAGAAGCAGAGTTGGACTAGATATGGTCCGTATGTTTAGGAAACACCGTTCTTTCCTTCTCATCACACTCATGTTTCCTGCTGTCTTAGAGACACTAGAAAGCAAGAGCATGATTCTTGCTCTAAAGCAGAGTGTGATCTATGGATGAGAACTCTTCTGTGTGTTTCACTTCATAAATGGAGTTAAATCCCAGGCTCTTTGTCTTCCTACAAGCAAGACTTCTTTTCAGGTAAGGCCAGTTACTTTACAGCTCAAACGAGCTACATCGTTCAGGAAGCACACACGTTTCTCATCTAAACTGACAAGCATTGGATGTTAGAGGACCTCTGGTTTTTTCAGTTTTGGAGGCAGAGTTGAACTAGATTTGACCCGAATGTGTAGGAAACACCGTTCTTTGTTCTGAGCACACTCAAGTTTCCTGCTGTATTACAGACTCTAGAAAGCAATAGCGTTCTTCTTGCTCTAAAGCAGAGTGTGATCCATGGATGAGAACTCTGCTGTGTGCTTCCCTTCAGAAATGGAGTTAAATCCGAGGCTCCATTTCTTCCTACAAGCAAGACTTCGTTTCAGGTAAGGGCAGTCACTTTTCAGCTCAAATGAACTACGTCGTTTATGAGGCTCACACGTTTCTCATCTTAACTGACAAGTATTGGATGTTAGAGGACCAGTGCTTTGTATCAGTTTCAGAAGCAGAGTTGGACTAGATATGGTCCGTATGTGTAGGAAACACCGTTCTTTTGTTCTCAGCACACTCACGTTTCCTGCTGTCTTTGAGACTCTATAAAGCAAGAGCGACCTTCTTGCTCTAAAGCAGAGTGTGATCCATGGATGAGAACTATGCTGTGTGCTTCACTTCAGAAATGGAGTTAAATCCCAGGATCCGTTTCTTCCTACAAGCAAGACTTCGTTTCAGGAAAGGGCAGTCACTTTTCATCTCATATGAACTAAGTCGTTGATGAGGCTCACACGTTTCTCATCTTAACTGACAAGTATTTGATGTTAGAGGACCAGTGCTTTGTATCAGTTTCAGAAGCAGAGTTGGACTAGATATGGTCCGTATGTGTAGGAAACACCGTTCTTTTGTTCTCAGCACACTCACGTTTCCTGCTGTCTTAGAGACTCTAGAAAGCAAGAGCATGATTCTTACTCTAAAGCAGAGTGTGATGTATGGATGAGAACTCTTCTGTGTGTTTCACTTCAGAAATGGAGTTAAATCCAAGGCTCTTTGTCTTCCTACAAGCAAGACTTCTTTTCATGTGAGGCCAGTTAATTTACAGCTCAAACAAACTACATCATTCAGGAAGCACACACGTTTCTCATCTAAACTGACAAGCATTGGATGTTAGAGGACCTCTGGTTTTTTCAGTTTCAGAAGCAGAGTTGAAATAGAATTGACCCGAATGTGTAGGAAACACCGTTCTTTTGTTCTGAGCACACTCAAGTTTCCTGCTGTATTACAGATTCTAGGAAGCAATAGCGTTCTTCTTGCTCTAAAGCAGAGTGTGATCCATGGATGAGAACACTGCTGTGTGCTTCCCTTCAGAAATGGAGTTAAATCCCAGGCTCCATTTCTTCCTACAAGCCAGATTTCATTTCAGGTAAGGGCAGTCACTTTTCAGCTCAAATGAACTACGTCGTTGATGAGGCTCACACGTTTCTCATCTTAACTGACAAGTATTGGATGTTAGACTACCAGTGCTTTGTATCAGTTTCAGAAGCAGAGTTGGACTAGATATGGTCCGTATGTGTAGGAAACACCGTTCTTTTGTTCTCAGCACACTCACGTTTCCTGCTGTCTTTGAGACTCTATAAAGCAAGAGCGACCTTCTTGCTCTAAAGCAGAGTGTGATCTATGGATGAGAACTATGCTGTGTGCTTCCCTTCAGAAATGGAGTTAAATCCCAGGATCCGTTTCTTCCTACAAGCAAGACTTCGTTTCAGGTAACGGCAGTCACTTTTCATCTCATATGAACGACGTCGTTGATGAGGATCACACGTTTCTCATCTTAACTGACAAGTATTGGATGGTAGAGGACCAGTGTTTTGTATCAGTTTCAGAAGCAGAGTTGGACTAGATATGGTCCGTAAGTTTAGGAAACACCGTTCTTTTCTTCTCATCACACTCATGTTTCCTGCTGTCTTAGAGACACTAGAAAGCAAGAGCATGATTCTTGCTCTAAAGCAGAGTGTGATCTATGGATGAGAACTCTTCTGTGTGTTTCACTTCAGAAATGGAGTTAAATCCCAGGCTCTTTGTCTTCCTACAAGCAAGACTTCTTTTCATGTAAGGCCAGTTACTTTACAGCTCAAACGAACTACATCGTTCAGGAAGCACACACGTTTCTCATCTAAACTGACAAGCATTGGATGTTAGAGGACCTCTGGTTTTTTCAGTTTTGGAGGCAGAGTTGAACTAGATTTGACCCGAATGTGTAGGAAACACCGTTCTTTGTTCTGAGCACACTCAAGTTTCCTGCTGTATTACAGACTCTAGAAAGCAATAGCGTTCTTCTTGCTCTAAAGCAGAGTGTGATCGATGGATGAGAACTCTGCTGTGTGCTTCCCTTCAGAAATGGAGTTAAATCCCAGGCTCCATTTCTTCCTACAAGCAAGACTTCGTTTCAGGTAAGGGCAGTCACTTTTCAGCTCAAATGAACTACGTCGTTGATGAGGCTCACACGTTTCTCATCTTAACTGACAAGTATTGGATGTTAGAGGACCAGTGCTTTGTATCAGTTTCAGAAGCAGAGTTGGACTAGATATGGTCCGTATGTGTAGGAAACACCGTTCTTTTGTTCTCAGCACACTCACGTTTCCTGCTGTCTTAGAGACTCTAGAAAGCAAGAGCATGATTCTTGCTCTAAAGCAGAGTGTGATCTATGGATGAGAACTCTTCTGTGTGTTTCACTTCAGAAATGGAGTTAAATCCCAGGCTCTTTGTCTTCCTACAAGCAAGACTTCTTTTCATGTAAGGCCAGTTACTTTACAGCTCAAACGAACTACATCGTTCAGGAAGCACACACGTTTCTCATCTAAACTGACAAGCATTGGATGTTAGAGGACTTCTGGTTTTTTCAGTTTTGGAGGCAGAGTTGAACTAGATTTGACCCGAATGTGTAGGAAACACCGTTCTTTGTTCTGAGCACACTCAAGTTTCCTGCTGTATTACAGACTCTAGAAAGCAATAGCGTTCTTCTTGCTCTAAAGCAGAGTGTGTTCGATGGATGAGAACTCTGCTGTGTGCTTCCCTTCAGAAATGGAATTAAATCCCAGGCTCCATTTCTTCCTACAAGCAAGACTTCGTTTCAGGTAAGGGCAGTCACTTTTCAGCTCAAATGAACTACGTCGTTTATGAGGCTCACACGTTTCTCATCTTAACTGACAAGTATTGGATGTTAGAGGACCAGTGCTTTGTATCAGTTTCAGAAGCAGAGTTGGACTAGATATGGTCCGTATGTGTAGGAAACACCGTTCTTTTGTTCTCAGCACACTCACGTTTCCTGCTGTCTTTGAGACTCTATAAAGCAAGAGCGACCTTCTTGCTCTAAAGCAGAGTGTGATCCATGGATGAGAACTATGCTGTGTGCTTCACTTCAGAAATGGAGTTAAATCCCAGGATCCGTTTCTTCCTACAAGCAAGACTTCGTTTCAGGAAAGGGCAGTCACTTTTCATCTCATATGAACTAAGTCGTTGATGAGGCTCACACGTTTCTCATCTTAACTGACAAGTATTGGATGTTAGAGGACCAGTGTTTTGTATCAGTTTCAGAAGCAGAGTTGGACTAGATATGGTCCGTATGTTTAGGAAACACCGTTCTTTCCTTCTCATCACACTCATGTTTCCTGCTGTCTTAGAGACACTAGAAAGCAAGAGCATGATTCTTGCTCTAAAGCAGAGTGTGATCTATGGATGAGAACTCTTCTGTGTGTTTCACTTCATAAATGGAGTTAAATCCCAGGCTCTTTGTCTTCCTACAAGCAAGACTTCTTTTCAGGTAAGGCCAGTTACTTTACAGCTCAAACGAGCTACATCGTTCAGGAAGCACACACGTTTCTCATCTAAACTGACAAGCATTGGATGTTAGAGGACCTCTGGTTTTTTCAGTTTTGGAGGCAGAGTTGAACTAGATTTGACCCGAATGTGTAGGAAACACCGTTCTTTGTTCTGAGCACACTCAAGTTTCCTGCTGTATTACAGACTCTAGAAAGCAATAGCGTTCTTCTTGCTCTAAAGCAGAGTGTGATCCATGGATGAGAACTCTGCTGTGTGCTTCCCTTCAGAAATGGAGTTAAATCCGAGGCTCCATTTCTTCCTACAAGCAAGACTTCGTTTCAGGTAAGGGCAGTCACTTTTCAGCTCAAATGAACTACGTCGTTTATGAGGCTCACACGTTTCTCATCTTAACTGACAAGTATTGGATGTTAGAGGACCAGTGCTTTGTATCAGTTTCAGAAGCAGAGTTGGACTAGATATGGTCCGTATGTGTAGGAAACACCGTTCTTTTGTTCTCAGCACACTCACGTTTCCTGCTGTCTTTGAGACTCTATAAAGCAAGAGCGACCTTCTTGCTCTAAAGCAGAGTGTGATCCATGGATGAGAACTATGCTGTGTGCTTCACTTCAGAAATGGAGTTAAATCCCAGGATCCGTTTCTTCCTACAAGCAAGACTTCGTTTCAGGAAAGGGCAGTCACTTTTCATCTCATATGAACTAAGTCGTTGATGAGGCTCACACGTTTCTCATCTTAACTGACAAGTATTGGATGTTAGAGGACCAGTGTTTTGTATCAGTTTCAGAAGCAGAGTTGGACTAGATATGGTCCGTATGTTTAGGAAACACCGTTCTTTCCTTCTCATCACACTCATGTTTCCTGCTGTCTTAGAGACACTAGAAAGCAAGAGCATGATTCTTGCTCTAAAGCAGAGTGTGATCTATGGATGAGAACTCTTCTGTGTGTTTCACTTCATAAATGGAGTTAAATCCCAGGCTCTTTGTCTTCCTACAAGCAAGACTTCTTTTCAGGTAAGGCCAGTTACTTTACAGCTCAAACGAGCTACATCGTTCAGGAAGCACACACGTTTCTCATCTAAACTGACAAGCATTGGATGTTAGAGGACCTCTGGTTTTTTCAGTTTTGGAGGCAGAGTTGAACTAGATTTGACCCGAATGTGTAGGAAACACCGTTCTTTGTTCTGAGCACACTCAAGTTTCCTGCTGTATTACAGACTCTAGAAAGCAATAGCGTTCTTCTTGCTCTAAAGCAGAGTGTGATCCATGGATGAGAACTCTGCTGTGTGCTTCCCTTCAGAAATGGAGTTAAATCCGAGGCTCCATTTCTTCCTACAAGCAAGACTTCGTTTCAGGTAAGGGCAGTCACTTTTCAGCTCAAATGAACTACGTCGTTTATGAGGCTCACACGTTTCTCATCTTAACTGACAAGTATTGGATGTTAGAGGACCAGTGCTTTGTATCAGTTTCAGAAGCAGAGTTGGACTAGATATGGTCCGTATGTGTAGGAAACACCGTTCTTTTGTTCTCAGCACACTCACGTTTCCTGCTGTCTTTGAGACTCTATAAAGCAAGAGCGACCTTCTTGCTCTAAAGCAGAGTGTGATCCATGGATGAGAACTATGCTGTGTGCTTCACTTCAGAAATGGATTTAAATCCCAGGATCCGTTTCTTCCTACAAGCAAGACTTCGTTTCAGGAAAGGGCAGTCACTTTTCATCTCATATGAACTAAGTCGTTGATGAGGCTCACACGTTTCTCATCTTAACTGACAAGTATTTGATGTTAGAGGACCAGTGCTTTGTATCAGTTTCAGAAGCAGAGTTGGACTAGATATGGTCCGTATGTGTAGGAAACACCGTTCTTTTGTTCTCAGCACACTCACGTTTCCTGCTGTCTTAGAGACTCTAGAAAGCAAGAGCATGATTCTTGCTCTAAAGCAGAGTGTGATCTATGGATGAGAACTCTTCTGTGTGTTTCACTTCAGAAATGGAGTTAAATCCCAGGCTCTTTGTCTTCCTACAAGCAAGACTTCTTTTCATGTAAGGCCAGTTACTTTACAGCTCAAACGAACTACATCGTTCAGGAAGCACACACGTTTCTCATCTAAACTGACAAGCATTGGATGTTAGAGGACTTCTGGTTTTTTCAGTTTTGGAGGCAGAGTTGAACTAGATTTGACCCGAATGTGTAGGAAACACCGTTCTTTGTTCTGAGCACACTCAAGTTTCCTGCTGTATTACAGACTCTAGAAAGCAATAGCGTTCTTCTTGCTCTAAAGCAGAGTGTGTTCGATGGATGAGAACTCTGCTGTGTGCTTCCCTTCAGAAATGGAATTAAATCCCAGGCTCCATTTCTTCCTACAAGCAAGACTTCGTTTCAGGTAAGGGCAGTCACTTTTCAGCTCAAATGAACTACGTCGTTTATGAGGCTCACACGTTTCTCATCTTAACTGACAAGTATTGGATGTTAGAGGACCAGTGCTTTGTATCAGTTTCAGAAGCAGAGTTGGACTAGATATGGTCCGTATGTGTAGGAAACACCGTTCTTTTGTTCTCAGCACACTCACGTTTCCTGCTGTCTTTGAGACTCTATAAAGCAAGAGCGACCTTCTTGCTCTAAAGCAGAGTGTGATCCATGGATGAGAACTATGCTGTGTGCTTCACTTCAGAAATGGAGTTAAATCCCAGGATCTGTTTCTTCCTACAAGCAAGACTTCGTTTCAGGAAAGGGCAGTCACTTTTCATCTCATATGAACTAAGTCGTTGATGAGGCTCACACGTTTCTCATCTTAACTGACAAGTATTGGATGTTAGAGGACCAGTGTTTTGTATCAGTTTCAGAAGCAGAGTTGGACTAGATATGGTCCGTATGTTTAGGAAACACCGTTCTTTCCTTCTCATCACACTCATGTTTCCTGCTGTCTTAGAGACACTAGAAAGCAAGAGCATGATTCTTGCTCTAAAGCAGAGTGTGATCTATGGATGAGAACTCTTCTGTGTGTTTCACTTCATAAATGGAGTTAAATCCCAGGCTCTTTGTCTTCCTACAAGCAAGACTTCTTTTCAGGTAAGGCCAGTTACTTTACAGCTCAAACGAGCTACATCGTTCAGGAAGCACACACGTTTCTCATCTAAACTGACAAGCATTGGATGTTAGAGGACCTCTGGTTTTTTCAGTTTTGGAGGCAGAGTTGAACTAGATTTGACCCGAATGTGTAGGAAACACCGTTCTTTGTTCTGAGCACACTCAAGTTTCCTGCTGTATTACAGACTCTAGAAAGCAATAGCGTTCTTCTTGCTCTAAAGCAGAGTGTGATCCATGGATGAGAACTCTGCTGTGTGCTTCCCTTCAGAAATGGAGTTAAATCCGAGGCTCCATTTCTTCCTACAAGCAAGACTTCGTTTCAGGTAAGGGCAGTCACTTTTCAGCTCAAATGAACTACGTCGTTTATGAGGCTCACACGTTTCTCATCTTAACTGACAAGTATTGGATGTTAGAGGACCAGTGCTTTGTATCAGTTTCAGAAGCAGAGTTGGACTAGATATGGTCCGTATGTGTAGGAAACACCGTTCTTTTGTTCTCAGCACACTCACGTTTCCTGCTGTCTTTGAGACTCTATAAAGCAAGAGCGACCTTCTTGCTCTAAAGCAGAGTGTGATCCATGGATGAGAACTATGCTGTGTGCTTCACTTCAGAAATGGAGTTAAATCCCAGGATCCGTTTCTTCCTACAAGCAAGACTTCGTTTCAGGAAAGGGCAGTCACTTTTCATCTCATATGAACTAAGTCGTTGATGAGGCTCACACGTTTCTCATCTTAACTGACAAGTATTGGATGTTAGAGGACCAGTGTTTTGTATCAGTTTCAGAAGCAGAGTTGGACTAGATATGGTCCGTATGTTTAGGAAACACCGTTCTTTCCTTCTCATCACACTCATGTTTCCTGCTGTCTTAGAGACACTAGAAAGCAAGAGCATGATTCTTGCTCTAAAGCAGAGTGTGATCTATGGATGAGAACTCTTCTGTGTGTTTCACTTCATAAATGGAGTTAAATCCCAGGCTCTTTGTCTTCCTACAAGCAAGACTTCTTTTCAGGTAAGGCCAGTTACTTTACAGCTCAAACGAGCTACATCGTTCAGGAAGCACACACGTTTCTCATCTAAACTGACAAGCATTGGATGTTAGAGGACCTCTGGTTTTTTCAGTTTTGGAGGCAGAGTTGAACTAGATTTGACCCGAATGTGTAGGAAACACCGTTCTTTGTTCTGAGCACACTCAAGTTTCCTGCTGTATTACAGACTCTAGAAAGCAATAGCGTTCTTCTTGCTCTAAAGCAGAGTGTGATCCATGGATGAGAACTCTGCTGTGTGCTTCCCTTCAGAAATGGAGTTAAATCCGAGGCTCCATTTCTTCCTACAAGCAAGACTTCGTTTCAGGTAAGGGCAGTCACTTTTCAGCTCAAATGAACTACGTCGTTTATGAGGCTCACACGTTTCTCATCTTAACTGACAAGTATTGGATGTTAGAGGACCAGTGCTTTGTATCAGTTTCAGAAGCAGAGTTGGACTAGATATGGTCCGTATGTGTAGGAAACACCGTTCTTTTGTTCTCAGCACACTCACGTTTCCTGCTGTCTTTGAGACTCTATAAAGCAAGAGCGACCTTCTTGCTCTAAAGCAGAGTG
This sequence comes from Onychomys leucogaster, assembly GCA_949786385.1. Lineage (NCBI taxonomy): Eukaryota > Metazoa > Chordata > Mammalia > Rodentia > Cricetidae > Onychomys > Onychomys leucogaster. The sequence continues at coordinate 1,082,728 of CATKUP010000109.1, forward strand.
TGATCCATGGATGAGAACTATGCTGTGTGCTTCACTTCAGAAATGGAGTTAAATCCCAGGATCTGTTTCTTCCTACAAGCAAGACTTCGTTTCAGGAAAGGGCAGTCACTTTTCATCTCATATGAACTAAGTCGTTGATGAGGCTCACACGTTTCTCATCTTAACTGACAAGTATTGGATGTTAGAGGACCAGTGTTTTGTATCAGTTTCAGAAGCAGAGTTGGACTAGATATGGTCCGTATGTTTAGGAAACACCGTTCTTTCCTTCTCATCACACTCATGTTTCCTGCTGTCTTAGAGACACTAGAAAGCAAGAGCATGATTCTTGCTCTAAAGCAGAGTGTGATCTATGGATGAGAACTCTTCTGTGTGTTTCACTTCATAAATGGAGTTAAATCCCAGGCTCTTTGTCTTCCTACAAGCAAGACTTCTTTTCAGGTAAGGCCAGTTACTTTACAGCTCAAACGAGCTACATCGTTCAGGAAGCACACACGTTTCTCATCTAAACTGACAAGCATTGGATGTTAGAGGACCTCTGGTTTTTTCAGTTTTGGAGGCAGAGTTGAACTAGATTTGACCCGAATGTGTAGGAAACACCGTTCTTTGTTCTGAGCACACTCAAGTTTCCTGCTGTATTACAGACTCTAGAAAGCAATAGCGTTCTTCTTGCTCTAAAGCAGAGTGTGATCCATGGATGAGAACTCTGCTGTGTGCTTCCCTTCAGAAATGGAGTTAAATCCGAGGCTCCATTTCTTCCTACAAGCAAGACTTCGTTTCAGGTAAGGGCAGTCACTTTTCAGCTCAAATGAACTACGTCGTTTATGAGGCTCACACGTTTCTCATCTTAACTGACAAGTATTGGATGTTAGAGGACCAGTGCTTTGTATCAGTTTCAGAAGCAGAGTTGGACTAGATATGGTCCGTATGTGTAGGAAACACCGTTCTTTTGTTCTCAGCACACTCACGTTTCCTGCTGTCTTTGAGACTCTATAAAGCAAGAGCGACCTTCTTGCTCTAAAGCAGAGTGTGATCCATGGATGAGAACTATGCTGTGTGCTTCACTTCAGAAATGGAGTTAAATCCCAGGATCCGTTTCTTCCTACAAGCAAGACTTCGTTTCAGGAAAGGGCAGTCACTTTTCATCTCATATGAACTAAGTCGTTGATGAGGCTCACACGTTTCTCATCTTAACTGACAAGTATTGGATGTTAGAGGACCAGTGTTTTGTATCAGTTTCAGAAGCAGAGTTGGACTAGATATGGTCCGTATGTTTAGGAAACACCGTTCTTTCCTTCTCATCACACTCATGTTTCCTGCTGTCTTAGAGACACTAGAAAGCAAGAGCATGATTCTTGCTCTAAAGCAGAGTGTGATCTATGGATGAGAACTCTTCTGTGTGTTTCACTTCATAAATGGAGTTAAATCCCAGGCTCTTTGTCTTCCTACAAGCAAGACTTCTTTTCAGGTAAGGCCAGTTACTTTACAGCTCAAACGAGCTACATCGTTCAGGAAGCACACACGTTTCTCATCTAAACTGACAAGCATTGGATGTTAGAGGACCTCTGGTTTTTTCAGTTTTGGAGGCAGAGTTGAACTAGATTTGACCCGAATGTGTAGGAAACACCGTTCTTTGTTCTGAGCACACTCAAGTTTCCTGCTGTATTACAGACTCTAGAAAGCAATAGCGTTCTTCTTGCTCTAAAGCAGAGTGTGATCCATGGATGAGAACTCTGCTGTGTGCTTCCCTTCAGAAATGGAGTTAAATCCGAGGCTCCATTTCTTCCTACAAGCAAGACTTCGTTTCAGGTAAGGGCAGTCACTTTTCAGCTCAAATGAACTACGTCGTTTATGAGGCTCACACGTTTCTCATCTTAACTGACAAGTATTGGATGTTAGAGGACCAGTGCTTTGTATCAGTTTCAGAAGCAGAGTTGGACTAGATATGGTCCGTATGTGTAGGAAACACCGTTCTTTTGTTCTCAGCACACTCACGTTTCCTGCTGTCTTTGAGACTCTATAAAGCAAGAGCGACCTTCTTGCTCTAAAGCAGAGTGTGATCCATGGATGAGAACTATGCTGTGTGCTTCACTTCAGAAATGGATTTAAATCCCAGGATCCGTTTCTTCCTACAAGCAAGACTTCGTTTCAGGAAAGGGCAGTCACTTTTCATCTCATATGAACTAAGTCGTTGATGAGGCTCACACGTTTCTCATCTTAACTGACAAGTATTTGATGTTAGAGGACCAGTGCTTTGTATCAGTTTCAGAAGCAGAGTTGGACTAGATATGGTCCGTATGTGTAGGAAACACCGTTCTTTTGTTCTCAGCACACTCACGTTTCCTGCTGTCTTTGAGACTCTATAAAGCAAGAGCGACCTTCTTGCTCTAAAGCAGAGTGTGATCCATGGATGAGAACTATGCTGTGTGCTTCACTTCAGAAATGGAGTTAAATCCCAGGATCCGTTTCTTCCTACAAGCAAGACTTCGTTTCAGGAAAGGGCAGTCACTTTTCATCTCATATGAACTAAGTCGTTGATGAGGCTCACACGTTTCTCATCTTAACTGACAAGTATTGGATGTTAGAGGACCAGTGTTTTGTATCAGTTTCAGAAGCAGAGTTGGACTAGATATGGTCCGTATGTTTAGGAAACACCGTTCTTTCCTTCTCATCACACTCATGTTTCCTGCTGTCTTAGAGACACTAGAAAGCAAGAGCATGATTCTTGCTCTAAAGCAGAGTGTGATCTATGGATGAGAACTCTTCTGTGTGTTTCAATTCATAAATGGAGTTAAATCCCAGGCTCTTTGTCTTCCTACAAGCAAGACTTCTTTTCAGGTAAGGCCAGTTACTTTACAGCTCAAACGAGCTACATCGTTCAGGAAGCACACACGTTTCTCATCTAAACTGACAAGCATTGGATGTTAGAGGACCTCTGGTTTTTTCAGTTTTGGAGGCAGAGTTGAACTAGATTTGACCCGAATGTGTAGGAAACACCGTTCTTTGTTCTGAGCACACTCAAGTTTCCTGCTGTATTACAGACTCTAGAAAGCAATAGCGTTCTTCTTGCTCTAAAGCAGAGTGTGATCCATGGATGAGAACTCTGCTGTGTGCTTCCCTTCAGAAATGGAGTTAAATCCGAGGCTCCATTTCTTCCTACAAGCAAGACTTCGTTTCAGGTAAGGGCAGTCACTTTTCAGCTCAAATGAACTACGTCGTTGATGAGGCTCACACGTTTCTCATCTTAACTGACAAGTATTGGATGTTAGAGGACCAGTGCTTTGTATCAGTTTCAGAAGCAGAGTTCGACTAGATATGGTCCGTATGTGTAGGAAACACCGTTCTTTTGTTCTCAGCACACTCACGTTTCCTGCTGTCTTAGAGACTCTAGAAAGCAAGAGCATGATTCTTACTCTAAAGCAGAGTGTGATGTATGGATGAGAACTCTTCTGTGTGTTTCACTTCAGAAATGGAGTTAAATCCAAGGCTCTTTGTCTTCCTACAAGCAAGACTTCTTTTCATGTGAGGCCAGTTAATTTACAGCTCAAACAAACTACATCATTCAGGAAGCACACACGTTTCTCATCTAAACTGACAAGCATTGGATGTTAGAGGACCTCTGGTTTTTTCAGTTTCAGAAGCAGAGTTGAACTAGAATTGACCCGAATGTGTAGGAAACACCGTTCTTTTGTTCTGAGCACACTCAAGTTTCCTGCTGTATTACAGACTCTAGGAAGCAATAGCGTTCTTCTTGCTCTAAAGCAGAGTGTGATCCATGGATGAGAACACTGCTGTGTGCTTCCCTTCAGAAATGGAGTTAAATCCCAGGCTCCGTTTCTTCCTACAAGCCAGATTTCATTTCAGGTAAGGGCAGTCACTTTTCAGCTCAAATGAACTACGTCATTGATGAGGCTCACACGTTTCTCATCTTAACTGACAAGTATTGGATGTTAGAGGACCAGTGCTTTGTATCAGTTTCAGAAGCAGAGTTGGACTAGATATGGTCCGTATGTGTAGGAAACACCGTTCTTTTGTTCTCAGCACACTCACGTTTCCTGATGTCTTTGAGACTCTATAAAGCAAGAGCGACCTTCTTGCTCTAAAGCAGAGTGTGATCTATGGATGAGAACTATGCTGTGTGCTTCCCTTCAGAAATGGAGTTAAATCCCAGGATCCGTTTCTTCCTATAAGCAAGACTTCGTTTCAGGTAACGGCAGTCACTTTTCATCTCATATGAACGACGTCGTTGATGAGGATCACACGTTTCTCATCTTAACTGACAAGTATTGGATGGTAGAGGACCAGTGTTTTGTATCAGTTTCAGAAGCAGAGTTGGACTAGATATGGTCCGTAAGTTTAGGAAACACCGTTCTTTTCTTCTCATCACACTCATGTTTCCTGCTGTCTTAGAGACACTAGAAAGCAAGAGCATGATTCTTGCTCTAAAGCAGAGTGTGATCTATGGATGAGAACTCTTCTGTGTGTTTCACTTCAGAAATGGAGTTAAATCCCAGGCTCTTTGTCTTCCTACAAGCAAGACTTCTTTTCATGTAAGGCCAGTTACTTTACAGCTCAAACGAACTACATCGTTCAGGAAGCACACACGTTTCTCATCTAAACTGACAAGCATTGGATGTTAGAGGACCTCTGGTTTTTTCAGTTTTGGAGGCAGAGTTGAACTAGATTTGACCCGAATGTGTAGGAAACACCGTTCTTTGTTCTGAGCACACTCAAGTTTCCTGCTGTATTACAGACTCTAGAAAGCAATAGCGTTCTTCTTGCTCTAAAGCAGAGTGTGATCGATGGATGAGAACTCTGCTGTGTGCTTCCCTTCAGAAATGGAGTTAAATCCCAGGCTCCATTTCTTCCTACAAGCAAGACTTCGTTTCAGGTAAGGGCAGTCACTTTTCAGCTCAAATGAACTACGTCGTTGATGAGGCTCACACGTTTCTCATCTTAACTGACAAGTATTGGATGTTAGAGGACCAGTGCTTTGTATCAGTTTCAGAAGCAGAGTTGGACTAGATATGGTCCGTATGTGTAGGAAACACCGTTCTTTTGTTCTCAGCACACTCACGTTTCCTGCTGTCTTAGAGACTCTAGAAAGCAAGAGCATGATTCTTACTCTAAAGCAGAGTGTGATCTATGGATGAGAACTCTTCTGTGTGTTTCACTTCAGAAATGGAGTTAAATCCCAGGCTCTCTGTCTTCCTACAAGCAAGACTTCTTTTCAGGTAAGGCCAGTTACTTTACAGCTCAAACGAACTACATCGTTCAGGAAGCACACACGTTTCTCATCTAAACTGACAAGCATTGGATGTTAGAGGACTTCTGGTTTTTTCAGTTTTGGAGGCAGAGTTGAACTAGATTTGACCCGAATGTGTAGGAAACACCGTTCTTTGTTCTGAGCACACTCAAGTTTCCTGCTGTATTACAGACTCTAGAAAGCAATAGCGTTCTTCTTGCTCTAAAGCACAGTGTGATCGATGGATGAGAACTCTGCTGTGTGCTTCCCTTCAGAAATGGAGTTAAATCCCAGGCTCCATTTCTTCCTACAAGCAAGACTTCGTTTCAGGTAAGGGCAGTCACTTTTCAGCTCAAATGAACTACGTCGTTTATGAGGCTCACACGTTTCTCATCTTAACTGACAAGTATTGGATGTTAGAGGACCAGTGCTTTGTATCAGTTTCAGAAGCAGAGTTGGACTAGATATGGTCCGTATGTGTAGGAAACACCGTTCTTTTGTTCTCAGCACACTCACGTTTCCTGCTGTCTTTGAGACTCTATAAAGCAAGAGCGACCTTCTTGCTCTAAAGCAGAGTGTGATCCATGGATGAGAACTATGCTGTGTGCTTCACTTCAGAAATGGAGTTAAATCCCAGGATCCGTTTCTTCCTACAAGCAAGACTTCGTTTCAGGAAAGGGCAGTCACTTTTCATCTCATATGAACTAAGTCGTTGATGAGGCTCACACGTTTCTCATCTTAACTGACAAGTATTGGATGTTAGAGGACCAGTGTTTTGTATCAGTTTCAGAAGCAGAGTTGGACTAGATATGGTCCGTATGTTTAGGAAACACCGTTCTTTCCTTCTCATCACACTCATGTTTCCTGCTGTCTTAGAGACACTAGAAAGCAAGAGCATGATTCTTGCTCTAAAGCTGAGTGTGATCTATGGATGAGAACTCTTCTGTGTGTTTCACTTCAGAAATGGAGTTAAATCCCAGGCTCTTTGTCTTCCTACAAGCAAGACTTCTTTTCAGGTAAGGCCAGTTACTTTACAGCTCAAACGAACTACATCGTTCAGGAAGCACACACGTTTCTCATCTAAACTGACAAGCATTGGATGTTAGAGGACCTCTGGTTTTTTCAGTTTTGGAGGCAGAGTTGAACTAGATTTGACCCGAATGTGTAGGAAACACCGTTCTTTGTTCTGAGCACACTCAAGTTTCCTGCTGTATTACAGACTCTAGAAAGCAATAGCGTTCTTCTTGCTCTAAAGCAGAGTGTGATCGATGGATGAGAACTCTGCTGTGTGCTTCCCTTCAGAAATGGAGTTAAATCCCAGGCTCCATTTCTTCCTACAAGCAAGACTTCGTTTCAGGTAAGGGCAGTCACTTTTCAGCTCAAATGAACTACGTCGTTTATGAGGCTCACACGTTTCTCATCTTAACTGACAAGTATTGGATGTTAGAGGACCAGTGCTTTGTATCAGTTTCAGAAGCAGAGTTGGACTAGATATGGTCCGTATGTGTAGGAAACACCGTTCTTTTGTTCTCAGCACACTCACGTTTCCTGCTGTCTTAGAGACTCTAGAAAGCAAGAGCATGATTCTTACTCTAAAGCAGAGTGTGATGTATGGATGAGAACTCTTCTGTGTGTTTCACTTCAGAAATGGAGTTAAATCCAAGGCTCTTTGTCTTCCTACAAGCAAGACTTCTTTTCATGTGAGGCCAGTTAATTTACAGCTCAAACAAACTACATCATTCAGGAAGCACACACGTTTCTCATCTAAACTGACAAGCATTGGATGTTAGAGGACCTCTGGTTTTTTCAGTTTCAGAAGCAGAGTTGAAATAGAATTGACCCGAATGTGTAGGAAACACCGTTCTTTTGTTCTGAGCACTCTCAAGTTTCCTGCTGTATTACAGATTCTAGGAAGCAATAGCGTTCTTCTTGCTCTAAAGCAGAGTGTGATCCATGGATGAGAACACTGCTGTGTGCTTCCCTTCAGAAATGGAGTTAAATCCCAGGCTCCATTTCTTCCTACAAGCCAGATTTCATTTCAGGTAAGGGCAGTCACTTTTCAGCTCAAATGAACTACGTCGTTGATGAGGCTCACACGTTTCTCATCTTAACTGACAAGTATTGGATGTTAGATTACCAGTGCTTTGTATCAGTTTCAGAAGCAGAGTTGGACTAGATATGGTCCGTATGTGTAGGAAACACCGTTCTTTTGTTCTCAGCACACTCACGTTTCCTGATGTCTTTGAGACTCTATAAAGCAAGAGCGACCTTCTTGCTCTAAAGCAGAGTGTGATCTATGGATGAGAACTATGCTGTGTGCTTCCCTTCAGAAATGGAGTTAAATCCCAGGATCCGTTTCTTCCTACAAGCAAGACTTCGTTTCAGGTAACGGCAGTCACTTTTCATCTCATATGAACGACGTCGTTGATGAGGATCACACGTTTCTCATCTTAACTGACAAGTATTGGATGGTAGAGGACCAGTGTTTTGTATCAGTTTCAGAAGCAGAGTTGGACTAGATATGGTCCGTAAGTTTAGGAAACACCGTTCTTTTCTTCTCATCACACTCATGTTTCCTGCTGTCTTAGAGACACTAGAAAGCAAGAGCATGATTCTTGCTCTAAAGCAGAGTGTGATCTATGGATGAGAACTCTTCTGTGTGTTTCACTTCAGAAATGGAGTTAAATCCCAGGCTCTTTGTCTTCCTACAAGCAAGACTTCTTTTCATGTAAGGCCAGTTACTTTACAGCTCAAACGAACTACATCGTTCAGGAAGCACACACGTTTCTCATCTAAACTGACAAGCATTGGATGTTAGAGGACCTCTGGTTTTTTCAGTTTTGGAGGCAGAGTTGAACTAGATTTGACCCGAATGTGTAGGAAACACCGTTCTTTGTTCTGAGCACACTCAAGTTTCCTGCTGTATTACAGACTCTAGAAAGCAATAGCGTTCTTCTTGCTCTAAAGCAGAGTGTGATCGATGGATGAGAACTCTGCTGTGTGCTTCCCTTCAGAAATGGAGTTAAATCCCAGGCTCCATTTCTTCCTACAAGCAAGACTTCGTTTCAGGTAAGGGCAGTCACTTTTCAGCTCAAATGAACTACGTCGTTGATGAGGCTCACACGTTTCTCATCTTAACTGACAAGTATTGGATGTTAGAGGACCAGTGCTTTGTATCAGTTTCAGAAGCAGAGTTGGACTAGATATGGTCCGTATGTGTAGGAAACACCGTTCTTTTGTTCTCAGCACACTCACGTTTCCTGCTGTCTTAGAGACTCTAGAAAGCAAGAGCATGATTCTTACTCTAAAGCAGAGTGTGATCTATGGATGAGAACTCTTCTGTGTGTTTCACTTCAGAAATGGAGTTAAATCCCAGGCTCTCTGTCTTCCTACAAGCAAGACTTCTTTTCAGGTAAGGCCAGTTACTTTACAGCTCAAACGAACTACATCGTTCAGGAAGCACACACGTTTCTCATCTAAACTGACAAGCATTGGATGTTAGAGGACTTCTGTTTTTTTCAGTTTTGGAGGCAGAGTTGAACTAGATTTGACCCGAATGTGTAGGAAACACCGTTCTTTGTTCTGAGCACACTCAAGTTTCCTGCTGTATTACAGACTCTAGAAAGCAATAGCGTTCTTCTTGCTCTAAAGCACAGTGTGATCGATGGATGAGAACTCTGCTGTGTGCTTCCCTTCAGAAATGGAGTTAAATCCCAGGCTCCATTTCTTCCTACAAGCAAGACTTCGTTTCAGGTAAGGGCAGTCACTTTTCAGCTCAAATGAACTACGTCGTTTATGAGGCTCACACGTTTCTCATCTTAACTGACAAGTATTGGATGTTAGAGGACCAGTGCTTTGTATCAGTTTCAGAAGCAGAGTTGGACTAGATATGGTCCGTATGTGTAGGAAACACCGTTCTTTTGTTCTCAGCACACTCACGTTTCCTGCTGTCTTTGAGACTCTATAAAGCAAGAGCGACCTTCTTGCTCTAAAGCAGAGTGTGATCCATGGATGAGAACTATGCTGTGTGCTTCACTTCAGAAATGGAGTTAAATCCCAGGATCCGTTTCTTCCTACAAGCAAGACTTCGTTTCAGGAAAGGGCAGTCACTTTTCATCTCATATGAACTAAGTCGTTGATGAGGCTCACACGTTTCTCATCTTAACTGACAAGTATTGGATGTTAGAGGACCAGTGTTTTGTATCAGTTTCAGAAGCAGAGTTGGACTAGATATGGTCCGTATGTTTAGGAAACACCGTTCTTTCCTTCTCATCACACTCATGTTTCCTGCTGTCTTAGAGACACTAGAAAGCAAGAGCATGATTCTTGCTCTAAAGCTGAGTGTGATCTATGGATGAGAACTCTTCTGTGTGTTTCACTTCAGAAATGGAGTTAAATCCCAGGCTCTTTGTCTTCCTACAAGCAAGACTTCTTTTCAGGTAAGGCCAGTTACTTTACAGCTCAAACGAACTACATCGTTCAGGAAGCACACACGTTTCTCATCTAAACTGACAAGCATTGGATGTTAGAGGACCTCTGGTTTTTTCAGTTTTGGAGGCAGAGTTGAACTAGATTTGACCCGAATGTGTAGGAAACACCGTTCTTTGTTCTGAGCACACTCAAGTTTCCTGCTGTATTACAGACTCTAGAAAGCAATAGCGTTCTTCTTGCTCTAAAGCAGAGTGTGATCGATGGATGAGAACTCTGCTGTGTGCTTCCCTTCAGAAATGGAGTTAAATCCCAGGCTCCATTTCTTCCTACAAGCAAGACTTCGTTTCAGGTAAGGGCAGTCACTTTTCAGCTCAAATGAACTACGTCGTTTATGAGGCTCACACGTATCTCATCTTAACTGACAAGTATTGGATGTTAGAGGACCAGTGCTTTGTATCAGTTTCAGAAGCAGAGTTGGACTAGATATGGTCCGTATGTGTAGGAAACACCGTTCTTTTGTTCTCAGCACACTCACGTTTCCTGCTGTCTTAGAGACTCTAGAAAGCAAGAGCATGATTCTTACTCTAAAGCAGAGTGTGATGTATGGATGAGAACTCTTCTGTGTGTTTCACTTCAGAAATGGAGTTAAATCCAAGGCTCTTTGTCTTCCTACAAGCAAGACTTCTTTTCATGTGAGGCCAGTTAATTTACAGCTCAAACAAACTACATCATTCAGGAAGCACACACGTTTCTCATCTAAACTGACAAGCATTGGATGTTAGAGGACCTCTGGTTTTTTCAGTTTCAGAAGCAGAGTTGAAATAGAATTGACCCGAATGTGTAGGAAACACCGTTCTTTTGTTCTGAGCACACTCAAGTTTCCTGCTGTATTACAGATTCTAGGAAGCAATAGCGTTCTTCTTGCTCTAAAGCAGAGTGTGATCCATGGATGAGAACACTGCTGTGTGCTTCCCTTCAGAAATGGAGTTAAATCCCAGGCTCCATTTCTTCCTACAAGCCAGATTTCATTTCAGGTAAGGGCAGTCACTTTTCAGCTCAAATGAACTACGTCGTTGATGAGGCTCACACGTTTCTCATCTTAACTGACAAGTATTGGATGTTAGATTACCAGTGCTTTGTATCAGTTTCAGAAGCAGAGTTGGACTAGATATGGTCCGTATGTGTAGGAAACACCGTTCTTTTGTTCTCAGCACACTCACGTTTCCTGCTGTCTTAGAGACTCTAGAAAGCAAGAGCATGATTCTTACTCTAAAGCAGAGTGTGATGTATGGATGAGAACTCTTCTGTGTGTTTCACTTCAGAAATGGAGTTAAATCCAAGGCTCTTTGTCTTCCTACAAGCAAGACTTCTTTTCATGTGAGGCCAGTTAATTTACAGCTCAAACAAACTACATCATTCAGGAAGCACACACGTTTCTCATCTAAACTGACAAGCATTGGATGTTAGAGGACCTCTGGTTTTTTCAGTTTCAGAAGCAGAGTTGAACTAGAATTGACCCGAATGTGTAGGAAACACCGTTCTTTTGTTCTGAGCACACTCAAGTTTCCTGCTGTATTACAGACTCTAGGAAGCAATAGCGTTCTTCTTGCTCTAAAGCAGAGTGTGATCCATGGATGAGAACACTGCTGTGTGCTTCCCTTCAGAAATGGAGTTAAATCCCAGGCTCCATTTCTTCCTACAAGCCAGATTTCATTTCAGGTAAGGGCAGTCACTTTTCAGCTCAAATGAACTACGTCGTTGATGAGGCTCACACGTTTCTCATCTTAACTGACAAGTATTGGATGTTAGAGGACCAGTGCTTTGTATCAGTTTCAGAAGCAGAGTTGGACTAGATATGGTCCGTATGTGTAGGAAACACCGTTCTTTTGTTCTCAGCACACTCACGTTTCCTGATGTCTTTGAGACTCTATAAAGCAAGAGCGACCTTCTTGCTCTAAAGCAGAGTGTGATCTATGGATGAGAACTATGCTGTGTGCTTCCCTTCAGAAATGGAGTTAAATCCCAGGATCCGTTTCTTCCTACAAGCAAGACTTCGTTTCAGGTAACGGCAGTCACTTTTCATCTCATATGAACGACGTCGTTGATGAGGATCACACGTTTCTCATCTTAACTGACAAGTATTGGATGGTAGAGGACCAGTGTTTTGTATCAGTTTCAGAAGCAGAGTTGGACTAGATATGGTCCGTAAGTTTAGGAAACACCGTTCTTTTCTTCTCATCACACTCATGTTTCCTGCTGTCTTAGAGACACTAGAAAGCAAGAGCATGATTCTTGCTCTAAAGCAGAGTGTGATCTATGGATGAGAACTCTTCTGTGTGTTTCACTTCAGAAATGGAGTTAAATCCCAGGCTCTTTGTCTTCCTACAAGCAAGACTTCTTTTCATGTAAGGCCAGTTACTTTACAGCTCAAACGAACTACATCGTTCAGGAAGCACACACGTTTCTCATCTAAACTGACAAGCATTGGATGTTAGAGGACCTCTGGTTTTTTCAGTTTTGGAGGCAGAGTTGAACTAGATTTGACCCGAATGTGTAGGAAACACCGTTCTTTGTTCTGAGCACACTCAAGTTTCCTGCTGTATTACAGACTCTAGAAAGCAATAGCGTTCTTCTTGCTCTAAAGCAGAGTGTGATCGATGGATGAGAACTCTGCTGTGTGCTTCCCTTCAGAAATGGAGTTAAATCCCAGGCTCCATTTCTTCCTACAAGCAAGACTTCGTTTCAGGTAAGGGCAGTCACTTTTCAGCTCAAATGAACTACGTCGTTGATGAGGCTCACACGTTTCTCATCTTAACTGACAAGTATTGGATGTTAGAGGACCAGTGCTTTGTATCAGTTTCAGAAGCAGAGTTGGACTAGATATGGTCCGTATGTGTAGGAAACACCGTTCTTTTGTTCTCAGCACACTCACGTTTCCTGCTGTCTTAGAGACTCTAGAAAGCAAGAGCATGATTCTTACTCTAAAGCAGAGTGTGATCTATGGATGAGAACTCTTCTGTGTGTTTCACTTCAGAAATGGAGTTAAATCCCAGGCTCTCTGTCTTCCTACAAGCAAGACTTCTTTTCAGGTAAGGCCAGTTACTTTACAGCTCAAACGAACTACATCGTTCAGGAAGCACACACGTTTCTCATCTAAACTGACAAGCATTGGATGTTAGAGGACTTCTGGTTTTTTCAGTTTTGGAGGCAGAGTTGAACTAGATTTGACCCGAATGTGTAGGAAACACCGTTCTTTGTTCTGAGCACACTCAAGTTTCCTGCTGTATTACAGACTCTAGAAAGCAATAGCGTTCTTCTTGCTCTAAAGCAGAGTGTGATCGATGGATGAGAACTCTGCTGTGTGCTTCCCTTCAGAAATGGAGTTAAATCCCAGGCTCCATTTCTTCCTACAAGCAAGACTTCGTTTCAGGTAAGGGCAGTCACTTTTCAGCTCAAATGAACTACGTCGTTTATGAGGCTCACACGTTTCTCATCTTAACTGACAAGTATTGGATGTTAGAGGACCAGTGCTTTGTATCAGTTTCAGAAGCAGAGTTGGACTAGATATGGTCCGTATGTGTAGGAAACACCGTTCTTTTGTTCTCAGCACACTCACGTTTCCTGCTGTCTTTGAGACTCTATAAAGCAAGAGCGACCTTCTTGCTCTAAAGCAGAGTGTGATCCATGGATGAGAACTATGCTGTGTGCTTCACTTCAGAAATGGAGTTAAATCCCAGGATCCGTTTCTTCCTACAAGCAAGACTTCGTTTCAGGAAAGGGCAGTCACTTTTCATCTCATATGAACTAAGTCGTTGATGAGGCTCACACGTTTCTCATCTTAACTGACAAGTATTGGATGTTAGAGGACCAGTGTTTTGTATCAGTTTCAGAAGCAGAGTTGGACTAGATATGGTCCGTATGTTTAGGAAACACCGTTCTTTCCTTCTCATCACACTCATGTTTCCTGCTGTCTTAGAGACACTAGAAAGCAAGAGCATGATTCTTGCTCTAAAGCTGAGTGTGATCTATGGATGAGAACTCTTCTGTGTGTTTCACTTCAGAAATGGAGTTAAATCCCAGGCTCTTTGTCTTCCTACAAGCAAGACTTCTTTTCAGGTAAGGCCAGTTACTTTACAGCTCAAACGAACTACATCGTTCAGGAAGCACACACGTTTCTCATCTAAACTGACAAGCATTGGATGTTAGAGGACCTCTGGTTTTTTCAGTTTTGGAGGCAGAGTTGAACTAGATTTGACCCGAATGTGTAGGAAACACCGTTCTTTGTTCTGAGCACACTCAAGTTTCCTGCTGTATTACAGACTCTAGAAAGCAATAGCGTTCTTCTTGCTCTAAAGCAGAGTGTGATCGATGGATGAGAACTCTGCTGTGTGCTTCCCTTCAGAAATGGAGTTAAATCCCAGGCTCCATTTCTTCCTACAAGCAAGACTTCGTTTCAGGTAAGGGCAGTCACTTTTCAGCTCAAATGAACTACGTCGTTTATGAGGCTCACACGTTTCTCATCTTAACTGACAAGTATTGGATGTTAGAGGACCAGTGCTTTGTATCAGTTTCAGAAGCAGAGTTGGACTAGATATGGTCCGTATGTGTAGGAAACACCGTTCTTTTGTTCTCAGCACACTCACGTTTCCTGCTGTCTTAGAGACTCTAGAAAGCAAGAGCATGATTCTTACTCTAAAGCAGAGTGTGATGTATGGATGAGAACTCTTCTGTGTGTTTCACTTCAGAAATGGAGTTAAATCCAAGGCTCTTTGTCTTCCTACAAGCAAGACTTCTTTTCATGTGAGGCCAGTTAATTTACAGCTCAAACAAACTACATCATTCAGGAAGCACACACGTTTCTCATCTAAACTGACAAGCATTGGATGTTAGAGGACCTCTGGTTATTTCAGTTTCAGAAGCAGAGTTGAAATAGAATTGACCCGAATGTGTAGGAAACACCGTTCTTTTGTTCTGAGCACACTCAAGTTTCCTGCTGTATTACAGATTCTAGGAAGCAATAGCGTTCTTCTTGCTCTAAAGCAGAGTGTGATCCATGGATGAGAACACTGCTGTGTGCTTCCCTTCAGAAATGGAGTTAAATCCCAGGCTCCGTTTCTTCCTACAAGCCAGATTTCATTTCAGGTAAGGGCAGTCACTTTTCAGCTCAAATGAACTACGTCGTTGATGAGGCTCACACGTTTCTCATCTTAACTGACAAGTATTGGATGTTAGAGGACCAGTGCTTTGTATCAGTTTCAGAAGCAGAGTTGGACTAGATATGGTCCGTATGTGTAGGAAACACCGTTCTTTTGTTCTCAGCACACTCACGTTTCCTGATGTCTTTGAGACTCTATAAAGCAAGAGCGACCTTCTTCCTCTAAAGCAGAGTGTGATCTATGGATGAGAACTATGCTGTGTGCTTCCCTTCAGAAATGGAGTTAAATCCCAGGATCCGTTTCTTCCTACAAGCAAGACTTCGATTCAGGTAACGGCAGTCACTTTTCATCTCATATGAACGACGTCGTTGATGAGGATCACACGTTTCTCATCTTAACTGACAAGTATTGGATGGTAGAGGACCAGTGTTTTGTATCAGTTTCAGAAGCAGAGTTGGACTAGATATGGTCCGTAAGTTTAGGAAACACCGTTCTTTTCTTCTCATCACACTCATGTTTCCTGCTGTCTTTGAGACTCTATAAAGCAAGAGCGACCTTCTTGCTCTAAAGCAGAGTGTGATCCATGGATGAGAACTATGCTGTGTGCTTCACTTCAGAAATGGAGTTAAATCCCAGGATCCGTTTCTTCCTACAAGCAAGACTTCGTTTCAGGAAAGGGCAGTCACTTTTCATCTCATATGAACTAAGTCGTTGATGAGGCTCACACGTTTCTCATCTTAACTGACAAGTATTGGATGTTAGAGGACCAGTGTTTTGTATCAGTTTCAGAAGCAGAGTTGGACTAGATATGGTCCGTATGTTTAGGAAACACCGTTCTTTCCTTCTCATCACACTCATGTTTCCTGCTGTCTTAGAGACACTAGAAAGCAAGAGCATGATTCTTGCTCTAAAGCTGAGTGTGATCTATGGATGAGAACTCTTCTGTGTGTTTCACTTCAGAAATGGAGTTAAATCCCAGGCTCTTTGTCTTCCTACAAGCAAGACTTCTTTTCAGGTAAGGCCAGTTACTTTACAGCTCAAACGAACTACATCGTTCAGGAAGCACACACGTTTCTCATCTAAACTGACAAGCATTGGATGTTAGAGGACCTCTGGTTTTTTCAGTTTTGGAGGCAGAGTTGAACTAGATTTGACCCGAATGTGTAGGAAACACCGTTCTTTGTTCTGAGCACACTCAAGTTTCCTGCTGTATTACAGACTCTAGAAAGCAATAGCGTTCTTCTTGCTCTAAAGCAGAGTGTGATCGATGGATGAGAACTCTGCTGTGTGCTTCCCTTCAGAAATGGAGTTAAATCCCAGGCTCCATTTCTTCCTACAAGCAAGACTTCGTTTCAGGTAAGGGCAGTCACTTTTCAGCTCAAATGAACTACGTCGTTTATGAGGCTCACACGTTTCTCATCTTAACTGACAAGTATTGGATGTTAGAGGACCAGTGCTTTGTATCAGTTTCAGAAGCAGAGTTGGACTAGATATGGTCCGTATGTGTAGGAAACACCGTTCTTTTGTTCTCAGCACACTCACGTTTCCTGCTGTCTTAGAGACTCTAGAAAGCAAGAGCATGATTCTTACTCTAAAGCAGAGTGTGATGTATGGATGAGAACTCTTCTGTGTGTTTCACTTCAGAAATGGAGTTAAATCCAAGGCTCTTTGTCTTCCTACAAGCAAGACTTCTTTTCATGTGAGGCCAGTTAATTTACAGCTCAAACAAACTACATCATTCAGGAAGCACACACGTTTCTCATCTAAACTGACAAGCATTGGATGTTAGAGGACCTCTGGTTTTTTCAGTTTCAGAAGCAGAGTTGAAATAGAATTGACCCGAATGTGTAGGAAACACCGTTCTTTTGTTCTGAGCACACTCAAGTTTCCTGCTGTATTACAGATTCTAGGAAGCAATAGCGTTCTTCTTGCTCTAAAGCAGAGTGTGATCCATGGATGAGAACACTGCTGTGTGCTTCCCTTCAGAAATGGAGTTAAATCCCAGGCTCCGTTTCTTCCTACAAGCCAGATTTCATTTCAGGTAAGGGCAGTCACTTTTCAGCTCAAATGAACTACGTCGTTGATGAGGCTCACACGTTTCTCATCTTAACTGACAAGTATTGGATGTTAGAGGACCAGTGCTTTGTATCAGTTTCAGAAGCAGAGTTGGACTAGATATGGTCCGTATGTGTAGGAAACACCGTTCTTTTGTTCTCAGCACACTCACGTTTCCTGATGTCTTTGAGACTCTATAAAGCAAGAGCGACCTTCTTGCTCTAAAGCAGAGTGTGATCTATGGATGAGAACTATGCTGTGTGCTTCCCTTCAGAAATGGAGTTAAATCCCAGGATCCGTTTCTTCCTACAAGCAAGACTTCGATTCAGGTAACGGCAGTCACTTTTCATCTCATATGAACGACGTCGTTGATGAGGATCACACGTTTCTCATCTTAACTGACAAGTATTGGATGGTAGAGGACCAGTGTTTTGTATCAGTTTCAGAAGCAGAGTTGGACTAGATATGGTCCGTAAGTTTAGGAAACACCGTTCTTTTCTTCTCATCACACTCATGTTTCCTGCTGTCTTAGAGACACTAGAAAGCAAGAGCATGATTCTTGCTCTAAAGCAGAGTGTGATCTATGGATGAGAACTCTTCTGTGTGTTTCACTTCATAAATGGAGTTAAATCCCAGGCTCTCTGTCTTCCTACAAGCAAGACTTCTTTTCAGGTAAGGCCAGTTACTTTACAGCTCAAACGAACTACATCGTTCAGGAAGCACACACGTTTCTCATCTAAACTGACAAGCATTGGATGTTAGAGGACTTCTGGTTTTTTCAGTTTTGGAGGCAGAGTTGAACTAGATTTGACCCGAATGTGTAGGAAACACCGTTCTTTGTTCTGAGCACACTAAAGTTTACTGCTGTATTACAGACTCTAGAAAGCAATAGCGTTCTTCTTGCTCTAAAGCAGAGTGTGTTCGATGGATGAGAACTCTGCTGTGTGCTTCCCTTCAGAAATGGAGTTAAATCCCAGGCTCCATTTCTTCCTACAAGCAAGACTTCGTTTCAGGTAAGGGCAGTCACTTTTCAGCTCAAATGAACTACGTCGTTTATGAGGCTCACACGTTTCTCATCTTAACTGACAAGTATTGGATGTTAGAGGACCAGTGCTTTGTATCAGTTTCAGAAGCAGAGTTGGACTAGATATGGTCCGTATGTGTAGGAAACACCGTTCTTTTGTTCTCAGCACACTCACGTTTCCTGCTGTCTTTGAGACTCTATAAAGCAAGAGCGACCTTCTTGCTCTAAAGCAGAGTGTGATCCATGGATGAGAACTATGCTGTGTGCTTCACTTCAGAAATGGAGTTAAATCCCAGGATCCGTTTCTTCCTACAAGCAAGACTTCGTTTCAGGAAAGGGCAGTCACTTTTCATCTCATATGAACTAAGTCGTTGATGAGGCTCACACGTTTCTCATCTTAACTGACAAGTATTGGATGTTAGAGGACCAGTGTTTTGTATCAGTTTCAGAAGCAGAGTTGGACTAGATATGGTCCGTATGTTTAGGAAACACCGTTCTTTCCTTCTCATCACACTCATGTTTCCTGCTGTCTTAGAGACACTAGAAAGCAAGAGCATGATTCTTGCTCTAAAGCAGAGTGTGATCTATGGATGAGAACTCTTCTGTGTGTTTCACTTCATAAATGGAGTTAAATCCCAGGCTCTTTGTCTTCCTACAAGCAAGACTTCTTTTCAGGTAAGGCCAGTTACTTTACAGCTCAAACGAGCTACATCGTTCAGGAAGCACACACGTTTCTCATCTAAACTGACAAGCATTGGATGTTAGAGGACCTCTGGTTTTTTCAGTTTTGGAGGCAGAGTTGAACTAGATTTGACCCGAATGTGTAGGAAACACCGTTCTTTGTTCTGAGCACACTCAAGTTTCCTGCTGTATTACAGACTCTAGAAAGCAATAGCGTTCTTCTTGCTCTAAAGCAGAGTGTGATCCATGGATGAGAACACTGCTGTGTGCTTCCCTTCAGAAATGGAGTTAAATCCCAGGCTCCGTTTCTTCCTACAAGCCAGATTTCATTTCAGGTAAGGGCAGTCACTTTTCAGCTCAAATGAACTACGTCGTTGATGAGGCTCACACGTTTCTCATCTTAACTGACAAGTATTGGATGTTAGAGGACCAGTGCTTTGTATCAGTTTCAGAAGCAGAGTTGGACTAGATATGGTCCGTATGTGTAGGAAACACCGTTCTTTTGTTCTCAGCACACTCACGTTTCCTGATGTCTTTGAGACTCTATAAAGCAAGAGCGACCTTCTTGCTCTAAAGCAGAGTGTGATCTATGGATGAGAACTATGCTGTGTGCTTCCCTTCAGAAATGGAGTTAAATCCCAGGATCCGTTTCTTCCTACAAGCAAGACTTCGTTTCAGGTAACGGCAGTCACTTTTCATCTCATATGAACGACGTCGTTGATGAGGATCACACGTTTCTCATCTTAACTGACAAGTATTGGATGGTAGAGCACCAGTGTTTTGTATCAGTTTCAGAAGCAGAGTTGGACTAGATATGGTCCGTAAGTTTAGGAAACACCGTTCTTTTCTTCTCATCACACTCATGTTTCCTGCTGTCTTAGAGACACTAGAAAGCAAGAGCATGATTCTTGCTCTAAAGCAGAGTGTGATCTATGGATGAGAACTCTTCTGTGTGTTTCACTTCAGAAATGGAGTTAAATCCCAGGCTCTTTGTCTTCCTACAAGCAAGACTTCTTTTCATGTAAGGCCAGTTACTTTACAGCTCAAACGAACTACATCGTTCAGGAAGCACACACGTTTCTCATCTAAACTGACAAGCATTGGATGTTAGAGGACCTCTGGTTTTTTCAGTTTTGGAGGCAGAGTTGAACTAGATTTGACCCGAATGTGTAGGAAACACCGTTCTTTGTTCTGAGCACACTCAAGTTTCCTGCTGTATTACAGACTCTAGAAAGCAATAGCGTTCTTCTTGCTCTAAAGCAGAGTGTGATCGATGGATGAGAACTCTGCTGTGTGCTTCCCTTCAGAAATGGAGTTAAATCCCAGGCTCCATTTCTTCCTACAAGCAAGACTTCGTTTCAGGTAAGGGCAGTCACTTTTCAGCTCAAATGAACTACGTCGTTGATGAGGCTCACACGTTTCTCATCTTAACTGACAAGTATTGGATGTTAGAGGACCAGTGCTTTGTATCAGTTTCAGAAGCAGAGTTGGACTAGATATGGTCCGTATGTGTAGGAAACACCGTTCTTTTGTTCTCAGCACACTCACGTTTCCTGCTGTCTTAGAGACTCTAGAAAGCAAGAGCATGATTCTTACTCTAAAGCAGAGTGTGATCTATGGATGAGAACTCTTCTGTGTGTTTCACTTCAGAAATGGAGTTAAATCCCAGGCTCTCTGTCTTCCTACAAGCAAGACTTCTTTTCAGGTAAGGCCAGTTACTTTACAGCTCAAACGAACTACATCGTTCAGGAAGCACACACGTTTCTCATCTAAACTGACAAGCATTGGATGTTAGAGGACTTCTGGTTTTTTCAGTTTTGGAGGCAGAGTTGAACTAGATTTGACCCGAATGTGTAGGAAACACCGTTCTTTGTTCTGAGCACACTCAAGTTTCCTGCTGTATTACAGACTCTAGAAAGCAATAGCGTTCTTCTTGCTCTAAAGCACAGTGTGATCGATGGATGAGAACTCTGCTGTGTGCTTCCCTTCAGAAATGGAGTTAAATCCCAGGCTCCATTTCTTCCTACAAGCAAGACTTCGTTTCAGGTAAGGGCAGTCACTTTTCAGCTCAAATGAACTACGTCGTTTATGAGGCTCACACGTTTCTCATCTTAACTGACAAGTATTGGATGTTAGAGGACCAGTGCTTTGTATCAGTTTCAGAAGCAGAGTTGGACTAGATATGGTCCGTATGTGTAGGAAACACCGTTCTTTTGTTCTCAGCACACTCACGTTTCCTGCTGTCTTTGAGACTCTATAAAGCAAGAGCGACCTTCTTGCTCTAAAGCAGAGTGTGATCCATGGATGAGAACTATGCTGTGTGCTTCACTTCAGAAATGGAGTTAAATCCCAGGATCCGTTTCTTCCTACAAGCAAGACTTCGTTTCAGGAAAGGGCAGTCACTTTTCATCTCATATGAACTAAGTCGTTGATGAGGCTCACACGTTTCTCATCTTAACTGACAAGTATTGGATGTTAGAGGACCAGTGTTTTGTATCAGTTTCAGAAGCAGAGTTGGACTAGATATGGTCCGTATGTTTAGGAAACACCGTTCTTTCCTTCTCATCACACTCATGTTTCCTGCTGTCTTAGAGACACTAGAAAGCAAGAGCATGATTCTTGCTCTAAAGCTGAGTGTGATCTATGGATGAGAACTCTTCTGTGTGTTTCACTTCAGAAATGGAGTTAAATCCCAGGCTCTTTGTCTTCCTACAAGCAAGACTTCTTTTCATGTAAGGCCAGTTACTTTACAGCTCAAACGAACTACATCGTTCAGGAAGCACACACGTTTCTCATCTAAACTGACAAGCATTGGATGTTAGAGGACCTCTGGTTTTTTCAGTTTTGGAGGCAGAGTTGAACTAGATTTGACCCGAATGTGTAGGAAACACCGTTCTTTGTTCTGAGCACACTCAAGTTTCCTGCTGTATTACAGACTCTAGAAAGCAATAGCGTTCTTCTTGCTCTAAAGCAGAGTGTGATCGATGGATGAGAACTCTGCTGTGTGCTTCCCTTCAGAAATGGAGTTAAATCCCAGGCTCCATTTCTTCCTACAAGCAAGACTTCGTTTCAGGTAAGGGCAGTCACTTTTCAGCTCAAATGAACTACGTCGTTGATGAGGCTCACACGTTTCTCATCTTAACTGACAAGTATTGGATGTTAGAGGACCAGTGCTTTGTATCAGTTTCAGAAGCAGAGTTGGACTAGATATGGTCCGTATGTGTAGGAAACACCGTTCTTTTGTTCTCAGCACACTCACGTTTCCTGCTGTCTTAGAGACTCTAGAAAGCAAGAGCATGATTCTTACTCTAAAGCAGAGTGTGATCTATGGATGAGAACTCTTCTGTGTGTTTCACTTCAGAAATGGAGTTAAATCCCAGGCTCTCTGTCTTCCTACAAGCAAGACTTCTTTTCAGGTAAGGCCAGTTACTTTACAGCTCAAACGAACTACATCGTTCAGGAAGCACACACGTTTCTCATCTAAACTGACAAGCATTGGATGTTAGAGGACTTCTGGTTTTTTCAGTTTTGGAGGCAGAGTTGAACTAGATTTGACCCGAATGTGTAGGAAACACCGTTCTTTGTTCTGAGCACACTCAAGTTTCCTGCTGTATTACAGACTCTAGAAAGCAATAGCGTTCTTCTTGCTCTAAAGCACAGTGTGATCGATGGATGAGAACTCTGCTGTGTGCTTCCCTTCAGAAATGGAGTTAAATCCCAGGCTCCATTTCTTCCTACAAGCAAGACTTCGTTTCAGGTAAGGGCAGTCACTTTTCAGCTCAAATGAACTACGTCGTTTATGAGGCTCACACGTTTCTCATCTTAACTGACAAGTATTGGATGTTAGAGGACCAGTGCTTTGTATCAGTTTCAGAAGCAGAGTTGGACTAGATATGGTCCGTATGTGTAGGAAACACCGTTCTTTTGTTCTCAGCACACTCACGTTTCCTGCTGTCTTTGAGACTCTATAAAGCAAGAGCGACCTTCTTGCTCTAAAGCAGAGTGTGATCCATGGATGAGAACTATGCTGTGTGCTTCACTTCAGAAATGGAGTTAAATCCCAGGATCCGTTTCTTCCTACAAGCAAGACTTCGTTTCAGGAAAGGGCAGTCACTTTTCATCTCATATGAACTAAGTCGTTGATGAGGCTCACACGTTTCTCATCTTAACTGACAAGTATTGGATGTTAGAGGACCAGTGTTTTGTATCAGTTTCAGAAGCAGAGTTGGACTAGATATGGTCCGTATGTTTAGGAAACACCGTTCTTTCCTTCTCATCACACTCATGTTTCCTGCTGTCTTAGAGACACTAGAAAGCAAGAGCATGATTCTTGCTCTAAAGCTGAGTGTGATCTATGGATGAGAACTCTTCTGTGTGTTTCACTTCAGAAATGGAGTTAAATCCCAGGCTCTTTGTCTTCCTACAAGCAAGACTTCTTTTCAGGTAAGGCCAGTTACTTTACAGCTCAAACGAACTACATCGTTCAGGAAGCACACACGTTTCTCATCTAAACTGACAAGCATTGGATGTTAGAGGACCTCTGGTTTTTTCAGTTTTGGAGGCAGAGTTGAACTAGATTTGACCCGAATGTGTAGGAAACACCGTTCTTTGTTCTGAGCACACTCAAGTTTCCTGCTGTATTACAGACTCTAGAAAGCAATAGCGTTCTTCTTGCTCTAAAGCAGAGTGTGATCGATGGATGAGAACTCTGCTGTGTGCTTCCCTTCAGAAATGGAGTTAAATCCCAGGCTCCATTTCTTCCTACAAGCAAGACTTCGTTTCAGGTAAGGGCAGTCACTTTTCATCTCAAATGAACTTCGTCGTTTATGAGGCTCACACGTTTCTCATCTTAACTGACAAGTATTGGATGTTAGAGGACCAGTGCTTTGTATCAGTTTCAGAAGCAGAGTTGGACTAGATATGGTCCGTATGTGTAGGAAACACCGTTCTTTTGTTCTCAGCACACTCACGTTTCCTGCTGTCTTAGAGACTCTAGAAAGCAAGAGCATGATTCTTACTCTAAAGCAGAGTGTGATGTATGGATGAGAACTCTTCTGTGTGTTTCACTTCAGAAATGGAGTTAAATCCAAGGCTCTTTGTCTTCCTACAAGCAAGACTTCTTTTCATGTGAGGCCAGTTAATTTACAGCTCAAACGAACTACATCGTTCAGGAAGCACACACGTTTCTCATCTAAACTGACAAGCATTGGATGTTAGAGGACCTCTGGTTTTTTCAGTTTCAGAAGCAGAGTTGAACTAGATTTGACCCGAATGTGTAGGAAACACCGTTCTTTTGTTCTGAGCACACTCAAGTTTCCTGCTGTATTACAGACTCTAGGAAACAATAGCGTTCTTCTTGCTCTAAAGCAGAGTGTGATCCATGGATGAGAACACTGCTGTGTGCTTCCCTTCAGAAATGGAGTTAAATCCCAGGCTCCGTTTCTTCCTACAAGCCAGATTTCATTTCAGGTAAGGGCAGTCACTTTTCAGCTCAAATGAACTACGTCGTTGATGAGGCTCACACGTTTCTCATCTTAACTGACAAGTATTGGATGTTAGAGGACCAGTGCTTTGTATCAGTTTCAGAAGCAGAGTTGGACTAGATATGGTCCGTATGTGTAGGAAACACCGTTCTTTTGTTCTCAGCACACTCACGTTTCCTGCTGTCTTTGAGACTCTATAAAGCAAGAGCGACCTTCTTGCTCTAAAGCAGAGTGTGATCCATGGATGAGAACTATGCTGTGTGCTTCCCTTCAGAAATGGAGTTAAATCCCAGGATCCGTTTCTTCCTACAAGCAAGACTTCGTTTCAGGTAAGGGCAGTCACTTTTCATCTCAAATGAACTTCGTCGTTTATGAGGCTCACACGTTTCTCATCTTAACTGACAAGTATTGGATGTTAGAGGACCAGTGCTTTGTATCAGTTTCAGAAGCAGAGTTGGACTAGATATGGTCCGTATGTGTAGGAAACACCGTTCTTTTGTTCTCAGCACACTCACGTTTCCTGCTGTCTTAGAGACTCTATAAAGCAAGAGCGATCTTCTTGCTCTAAAGCAGAGTGTGATCTATGGATGAGAACTCTGCTGTCTGTTTCACTTCGGAAATGGAGTTAAATCCCCGGCTCTGTGTCTTCCTACAAGCAAGACTTCTTTTCAGGTAAGGCCAGTTACTTTACAGCTCAGATGAACTACATCGTTCAGGAAGTTCACACGTTTCTCATCTAAACTGACAAGCATTGGATGTTAGAGGACTTCTGGTTTATTTCAGTTTCAGAAGCAGAGTTGAACTAGATATGTCCCCAATGTGTAGGAAACACCGTTCCTTTGTACTGAGCACAATCAAGTTTACTGCTGTGTTACAGATTCTAGAAAGCAATAGCGTTCTTCTTGCTCTAAAGCAGAGTGTGATCCATGGATGAGAACTATGCTGTGAGCTTCCCTTCAGAAATGGAGTTAAACCCCAGGATCCGTTTCTTCCTACAAGCAAGACTTCGTTTCAGGAAAGGGCAGTCACTTTTCAGCTCATATGAACTACGTCGTTCATGAAGCTCACATGTTTCTCATCTTAACTGACATGCATTGGATGTTAGAGGACCAGTGCTTTGTATCTGTTTCAGAAGCAGAGTTGGACTAGATATGGTCCGTATGTGTAGGAAACACCGTTGGGTTGTTCTCATCACACTCACGTTTCCTGCTGTCTTAGAGACTCTAGAAAGCAAGAGCATGATTCTTACTCTAAAGCAGAGTGTGATGTATGGATGAGAACTCTTCTGTGTGTTTCACTTCAGAAATGGAGTTAAATCCAAGGCTCTTTGTCTTCCTACAAGCAAGACTTCTTTTCATGTGAGGCCAGTTAATTTACAGCTCAAACAAACTACATCATTCAGGAAGCACACACGTTTCTCATCTAAACTGACAAGCATTGGATGTTAGAGGACCTCTGGTTTTTTCAGTTTCAGAAGCAGAGTTGAACTAGAATTGACCCGAATGTGTAGGAAACACCGTTCTTTTGTTCTGAGCACACTCAAGTTTCCTGCTGTATTACAGACTCTAGGAAGCAATAGCGTTCTTCTTGCTCTAAAGCAGAGTGTGATCCATGGATGAGAACACTGCTGTGTGCTTCCCTTCAGAAATGGAGTTAAATCCCAGGCTCCGTTTCTTCCTACAAGCCAGATTTCATTTCAGGTAAGGGCAGTCACTTTTCAGCTCAAATGAACTACGTCGTTGATGAGGCTCACACGTTTCTCATCTTAACTGACAAGTATTGGATGTTAGAGGACCAGTGCTTTGTATCAGTTTCAGAAGCAGAGTTGGACTAGATATGGTCCGTATGTGTAGGAAACACCGTTCTTTTGTTCTCAGCACACTCACGTTTCCTGCTGTCTTTGAGACTCTATAAAGCAAGAGCGACCTTCTTGCTCTAAAGCAGAGTGTGATCTATGGATGAGAACTATGCTGTGTGCTTCCCTTCAGAAATGGAGTTAAATCCCAGGATCCGTTTCTTCCTACAAGCAAGACTTCGTTTCAGGTAACGGCAGTCACTTTTCATCTCATATGAACGACGTCGTTGATGAGGATCACACGTTTCTCATCTTAACTGACAAGTATTGGATGGTAGAGCACCAGTGTTTTGTATCAGTTTCAGAAGCAGAGTTGGACTAGATATGGTCCGTAAGTTTAGGAAACACCGTTCTTTTCTTCTCATCACACTCATGTTTCCTGCTGTCTTAGAGACACTAGAAAGCAAGAGCATGATTCTTGCTCTAAAGCAGAGTGTGATCTATGGATGAGAACTCTTCTGTGTGTTTCACTTCAGAAATGGAGTTAAATCCCAGGCTCTTTGTCTTCCTACAAGCAAGACTTCTTTTCATGTAAGGCCAGTTACTTTACAGCTCAAACGAACTACATCGTTCAGGAAGCACACACGTTTCTCATCTAAACTGACAAGCATTGGATGTTAGAGGACCTCTGGTTTTTTCAGTTTTGGAGGCAGAGTTGAACTAGATTTGACCCGAATGTGTAGGAAACACCGTTCTTTGTTCTGAGCACACTCAAGTTTCCTGCTGTATTACAGACTCTAGAAAGCAATAGCGTTCTTCTTGCTCTAAAGCAGAGTGTGATCGATGGATGAGAACTCTGCTGTGTGCTTCCCTTCAGAAATGGAGTTAAATCCCAGGCTCCATTTCTTCCTACAAGCAAGACTTCGTTTCAGGTAAGGGCAGTCACTTTTCAGCTCAAATGAACTACGTCGTTGATGAGGCTCACACGTTTCTCATCTTAACTGACAAGTATTGGATGTTAGAGGACCAGTGCTTTGTATCAGTTTCAGAAGCAGAGTTGGACTAGATATGGTCCGTATGTGTAGGAAACACCGTTCTTTTGTTCTCAGCACACTCACGTTTCCTGCTGTCTTAGAGACTCTAGAAAGCAAGAGCATGATTCTTACTCTAAAGCAGAGTGTGATCTATGGATGAGAACTCTTCTGTGTGTTTCACTTCAGAAATGGAGTTAAATCCCAGGCTCTCTGTCTTCCTACAAGCAAGACTTCTTTTCAGGTAAGGCCAGTTACTTTACAGCTCAAACGAACTACATCGTTCAGGAAGCACACACGTTTCTCATCTAAACTGACAAGCATTGGATGTTAGAGGACTTCTGGTTTTTTCAGTTTTGGAGGCAGAGTTGAACTAGATTTGACCCGAATGTGTAGGAAACACCGTTCTTTGTTCTGAGCACACTCAAGTTTCCTGCTGTATTACAGACTCTAGAAAGCAATAGCGTTCTTCTTGCTCTAAAGCACAGTGTGATCGATGGATGAGAACTCTGCTGTGTGCTTCCCTTCAGAAATGGAGTTAAATCCCAGGCTCCATTTCTTCCTACAAGCAAGACTTCGTTTCAGGTAAGGGCAGTCACTTTTCAGCTCAAATGAACTACGTCGTTTATGAGGCTCACACGTTTCTCATCTTAACTGACAAGTATTGGATGTTAGAGGACCAGTGCTTTGTATCAGTTTCAGAAGCAGAGTTGGACTAGATATGGTCCGTATGTGTAGGAAACACCGTTCTTTTGTTCTCAGCACACTCAAGTTTCCTGCTGTGTTACAGACTCTAGAAATCAATAGCGTTCTTCTTGCTCTAAAGCAGAGTGTGATCCATGGATGAGAACTCTGCTGTGTGCTTCCCTTCAGAAATGGAGTTAAATCCGAGGCTCCATTTCTTCCTACAAGCAAGACTTCGTTTCAGGTAAGGGCAGTCACTTTTCAGCTCAAATGAACTACGTCGTTGATGAGGCTCACACGTTTCTCATCTTAACTGACAAGTATTGGATGTTAGAGGACCAGTGCTTTGTATCAGTTTCAGAAGCAGAGTTCGACTAGATATGGTCCGTATGTGTAGGAAACACCGTTCTTTTGTTCTCAGCACACTCACGTTTCCTGCTGTCTTAGAGACTCTAGAAAGCAAGAGCATGATTCTTACTCTAAAGCAGAGTGTGATGTATGGATGAGAACTCTTCTGTGTGTTTCACTTCAGAAATGGAGTTAAATCCAAGGCTCTTTGTCTTCCTACAAGCAAGACTTCTTTTCATGTGAGGCCAGTTAATTTACAGCTCAAACAAACTACATCATTCAGGAAGCACACACGTTTCTCATCTAAACTGACAAGCATTGGATGTTAGAGGACCTCTGGTTTTTTCAGTTTCAGAAGCAGAGTTGAACTAGAATTGACCCGAATGTGTAGGAAACACCGTTCTTTTGTTCTGAGCACACTCAAGTTTCCTGCTGTATTACAGACTCTAGGAAGCAATAGCGTTCTTCTTGCTCTAAAGCAGAGTGTGATCCATGTATGAGAACACTGCTGTGTGCTTCCCTTCAGAAATGGAGTTAAATCCCAGGCTCCATTTCTTCCTACAAGCAAGACTTCGTTTCAGGTAAGGGCAGTCACTTTTCAGCTCAAATGAACTACGTCGTTGATGAGGCTCACACGTTTCTCATCTTAACTGACAAGTATTGGATGTTAGAGGACCAGTGCTTTGTATCAGTTTCAGAAGCAGAGTTCGACTAGATATGGTCCGTATGTGTAGGAAACACCGTTCTTTTGTTCTCAGCACACTCACATTTCCTGCTGTCTTAGAGACTCTAGAAAGCAAGAGCATGATTCTTACTCTAAAGCAGAGTGTGATCTATGGATGAGAACTCTTCTGTGTGTTTCACTTCAGAAATGGAGTTAAATCCCAGGCTCTCTGTCTTCCTACAAGCAAGACTTCTTTTCAGGTAAGGCCAGTTACTTTACAGCTCAAACGAACTACATCGTTCAGGAAGCACACACGTTTCTCATCTAAACTGACAAGCATTGGATGTTAGAGGACTTCTGGTTTTTTCAGTTTTGGAGGCAGAGTTGAACTAGATTTGACCCGAATGTGTAGGAAACACCGTTCTTTGTTCTGAGCACACTCAAGTTTCCTGCTGTATTACAGACTCTAGAAAGCAATAGCGTTCTTCTTGCTCTAAAGCACAGTGTGATCGATGGATGAGAACTCTGCTGTGTGCTTCCCTTCAGAAATGGAGTTAAATCCCAGGCTCCATTTCTTCCTACAAGCAAGACTTTGTTTCAGGTAAGGGCAGTCACTTTTCAGCTCAAATGAACTACGTCGTTTATGAGGCTCACACGTTTCTCATCTTAACTGACAAGTATTGGATGTTAGAGGACCAGTGCTTTGTATCAGTTTCAGAAGCAGAGTTGGACTAGATATGGTCCGTATGTGTAGGAAACACCGTTCTTTTGTTCTCAGCACACTCACGTTTCCTGCTGTCTTTGAGACTCTATAAAGCAAGAGCGACCTTCTTGCTCTAAAGCAGAGTGTGATCCATGGATGAGAACTATGCTGTGTGCTTCACTTCAGAAATGGAGTTAAATCCCAGGATCCGTTTCTTCCTACAAGCAAGACTTCGTTTCAGGAAAGGGCAGTCACTTTTCATCTCATATGAACTAAGTCGTTGATGAGGCTCACACGTTTCTCATCTTAACTGACAAGTATTGGATGTTAGAGGACCAGTGTTTTGTATCAGTTTCAGAAGCAGAGTTGGACTAGATATGGTCCGTATGTTTAGGAAACACCGTTCTTTCCTTCTCATCACACTCATGTTTCCTGCTGTCTTAGAGACACTAGAAAGCAAGAGCATGATTCTTGCTCTAAAGCTGAGTGTGATCTATGGATGAGAACTCTTCTGTGTGTTTCACTTCAGAAATGGAGTTAAATCCCAGGCTCTTTGTCTTCCTACAAGCAAGACTTCTTTTCAGGTAAGGCCAGTTACTTTACAGCTCAAACGAACTACATCGTTCAGGAAGCACACACGTTTCTCATCTAAACTGACAAGCATTGGATGTTAGAGGACCTCTGGTTTTTTCAGTTTTGGAGGCAGAGTTGAACTAGATTTGACCCGAATGTGTAGGAAACACCGTTCTTTGTTCTGAGCACACTCAAGTTTCCTGCTGTATTACAGACTCTAGAAAGCAATAGCGTTCTTCTTGCTCTAAAGCAGAGTGTGATCGATGGATGAGAACTCTGCTGTGTGCTTCCCTTCAGAAATGGAGTTAAATCCCAGGCTCCATTTCTTCCTACAAGCAAGACTTCGTTTCAGGTAAGGGCAGTCACTTTTCATCTCAAATGAACTTCGTCGTTTATGAGGCTCACACGTTTCTCATCTTAACTGACAAGTATTGGATGTTAGAGGACCAGTGCTTTGTATCAGTTTCAGAAGCAGAGTTGGACTAGATATGGTCCGTATGTGTAGGAAACACCGTTCTTTTGTTCTCAGCACACTCACGTTTCCTGCTGTCTTAGAGACTCTAGAAAGCAAGAGCATGATTCTTACTCTAAAGCAGAGTGTGATGTATGGATGAGAACTCTTCTGTGTGTTTCACTTCAGAAATGGAGTTAAATCCAAGGCTCTTTGTCTTCCTACAAGCAAGACTTCTTTTCATGTGAGGCCAGTTAATTTACAGCTCAAACGAACTACATCGTTCAGGAAGCACACACGTTTCTCATCTAAACTGACAAGCATTGGATGTTAGAGGACCTCTGGTTTTTTCAGTTTCAGAAGCAGAGTTGAACTAGATTTGACCCGAATGTGTAGGAAACACCGTTCTTTTGTTCTGAGCACACTCAAGTTTCCTGCTGTATTACAGACTCTAGGAAACAATAGCGTTCTTCTTGCTCTAAAGCAGAGTGTGATCCATGGATGAGAACACTGCTGTGTGCTTCCCTTCAGAAATGGAGTTAAATCCCAGGCTCCGTTTCTTCCTACAAGCCAGATTTCATTTCAGGTAAGGGCAGTCACTTTTCAGCTCAAATGAACTACGTCATTGATGAGGCTCACACGTTTCTCATCTTAACTGACAAGTATTGGATGTTAGAGGACCAGTGCTTTGTATCAGTTTCAGAAGCAGAGTTGGACTAGATATGGTCCGTATGTGTAGGAAACACCGTTCTTTTGTTCTCAGCACACTCACGTTTCCTGCTGTCTTTGAGACTCTATAAAGCAAGAGCGACCTTCTTGCTCTAAAGCAGAGTGTGATCCATGGATGAGAACTATGCTGTGTGCTTCCCTTCAGAAATGGAGTTAAATCCCAGGATCCGTTTCTTCCTACAAGCAAGACTTCGTTTCAGGAAAGGGCAGTCACTTTTCATCTCATATGAACTACGTCGTTGATGAGGCTCACACGTTTCTCATCTTAACTGACAAGTATTGGATGTTAGAGGACCAGTGTTTTGTATCAGTTTCAGAAGCAGAGTTGGACTAGATATGGTCCGTAAGTTTAGGAAACACCGTTCTTTTCTTCTCATCACACTCATGTTTCATGCTGTCTTAGAGACACTAGAAAGCAAGAGCATGATTCTTGCTCTAAAGCAGAGTGTGATCTATGGATGAGAACTCTTCTGTGTGTTTCACTTCAGAAATGGAGTTAAATCCCAGGCTCTTTGTCTTCCTACAAGCAAGACTTCTTTTCAGTTAAGGCCAGTTACTTTACAGCTCAAACGAACTACATCGTTCAGGAAGCACACACGTTTCTCATCTAAACTGACAAGCATTGGATGTTAGAGGACCTCTGGTTTTTTCAGTTTTGGAGGCAGAGTTGAACTTTATTTGACCCGAATGTGTAGTAAACACCGTTCTTTGTTCTGAGCACACTCAAGTTTCCTGCTGTATTACAGACACTAGAAAGCAATAGCGTTCTTCTTGCTCTAAAGCAGAGTGTGATCGATGGATGAGAACTCTGCTGTGTGCTTCCCTTCAGAAATGGAGTTAAATCCCAGGCTCCATTTCTTCCTACAAGCAAGACTTCGTTTCAGGTAAGGGCAGTCACTTTTAAGCTCAAAGGAACTACGTCGTTGATGAGGCTCACACGTTTCTCATCTTAACTGACAAGTATTGGATGTTAGAGGACCAGTGCTTTGTATCAGTTTCAGAAGCAGAGTTGGACTAGGTATGGTCCGTATGTGTAGGAAACACCGTTCTTTTGTTCTCAGCACACTCACGTTTCCTGCTGTCTTTGAGACTCTATAAAGCAAGAGCGACCTTCTTGCTCTAAAGCAGAGTGTGATCCATGGATGAGAACTATGCTGTGTGCTTCACTTCAGAAATGGAGTTAAATCCCAGGATCCGTTTCTTCCTACAAGCAAGACTTCGTTTCAGGAAAGGGCAGTCACTTTTCATCTCATATGAACTACGTCGTTGATGAGGCTCACACGTTTCTCATCTTAACTGACAAGTATTGGATGTTAGAGGACCAGTGTTTTGTATCAGTTTCAGAAGCAGAGTTGGACTAGATATGGTCCGTATGTTTAGGAAACACCGTTCTTTCCTTCTCATCACACTCATGTTTCCTGCTGTCTTAGAGACACTAGAAAGCAAGAGCATGATTCTTGCTCTAAAGCAGAGTGTGATCTATGGATGAGAACTCTTCTGTGTGTTTCACTTCAGAAATGGAGTTAAATCCCAGGCTCTTTGTCTTCCTACAAGCAAGACTTCTTTTCAGGTAAGGCCAGTTACTTTACAGCTCAAACGAACTACATCGTTCAGGAAGCACACACGTTTCTCATCTAAACTGACAAGCATTGGATGTTAGAGGACCTCTGGTTTTTTCAGTTTTGGAGGCAGAGTTGAACTAGATTTGACCCGAATGTGTAGGAAACACCGTTCTTTGTTCTGAGCACACTCAAGTTTCCTGCTGTATTACAGACTCTAGAAAGCAATAGCGTTCTTCTTGCTCTAAAGCAGAGTGTGATCGATGGATGAGAACTCTGCTGTGTGCTTCCCTTCAGAAATGGAGTTAAATCCCAGGCTCCATTTCTTCCTACAAGCAAGACTTCGTTTCAGGTAAGGGCAGTCACTTTTCAGCTCAAATGAACTACGTCGTTGATGAGGCTCACACGTTTCTCATCTTAACTGACAAGTATTGGATGTTAGAGGACCAGTGCTTTGTATCAGTTTCAGAAGCAGAGTTGGACTAGATATGGTCCGTATGTGTAGGAAACACCGTTCTTTTGTTCTCAGCACACTCACGTTTCCTGCTGTCTTAGAGACTCTAGAAAGCAAGAGCATGATTCTTACTCTAAAGCAGAGTGTGATGTATGGATGAGAACTCTTCTGTGTGTTTCACTTCAGAAATGGAGTTAAATCCAAGGCTCTCTGTCTTCCTACAAGCAAGACTTCTTTTCAGGTAAGGCCAGTCACTTTTCAGCTCAAATGAACTACGTCGTTGATGAGGCTCACACGTTTCTCATCTTAACTGACAAGTATTGGATGTTAGAGGACCAGTGCTTTGTATCAGTTTCAGAAGCAGAGTTGGACTAGATATGGTCCGTATGTGTAGGAAACACCGTTCTATTGTTCTCAGCACACTCACGTTTCCTGCTGTCTTAGAGACTCTATAAAGCAAGAGCGATCTTCTTGCTCTAAAGCAGAGTGTGATCTATGGATGAGAACTCTGCTGTCTGTTTCACTTCGGAAATGGAGTTAAATCCCCGGCTCTGTGTCTTCCTACAAGCAAGACTTCTTTTCAGGTAAGGCCAGTTACTTTACAGCTCAGATGAACTACATCGTTCAGGAAGTTCACACGTTTCTCATCTAAACTGACAAGCATTGGATGTTAGAGGACTTCTGGTTTATTTCAGTTTCAGAAGCAGAGTTGAACTAGATATGTCCCCAATGTGTAGGAAACACCGTTCCTTTGTACTGAGCACAATCAAGTTTACTGCTGTGTTACAGATTCTAGAAAGCAATAGCGTTCTTCTTGCTCTAAAGCAGAGTGTGATCCATGGATGAGAACTATGCTGTGAGCTTCCCTTCAGAAATGGAGTTAAACCCCAGGATCCGTTTCTTCCTACAAGCAAGACTTCGTTTCAGGAAAGGGCAGTCACTTTTCAGCTCATATGAACTACGTCGTTCATGAAGCTCACATGTTTCTCATCTTAACTGACATGCATTGGATGTTAGAGGACCAGTGCTTTGTATCTGTTTCAGAAGCAGAGTTGGACTAGATATGGTCCGTATGTGTAGGAAACACCGTTGGGTTGTTCTCATCACACTCACGTTTCCTGCTGTCTTAGAGACTCTAGAAAGCAAGAGCATGATTCTTACTCTAAAGCAGAGTGTGATGTATGGATGAGAACTCTTCTGTGTGTTTCACTTCAGAAATGGAGTTAAATCCAAGGCTCTTTGTCTTCCTACAAGCAAGACTTCTTTTCATGTGAGGCCAGTTAATTTACAGCTCAAACAAACTACATCATTCAGGAAGCACACACGTTTCTCATCTAAACTGACAAGCATTGGATGTTAGAGGACCTCTGGTTTTTTCAGTTTCAGAAGCAGAGTTGAACTAGAATTGACCCGAATGTGTAGGAAACACCGTTCTTTTGTTCTGAGCACACTCAAGTTTCCTGCTGTATTACAGACTCTAGGAAGCAATAGCTTTCTTCTTGCTCTAAAGCAGAGTGTGATCCATGGATGAGAACACTGCTGTGTGCTTCCCTTCAGAAATGGAGTTAAATCCCAGGCTCCATTTCTTCCTACAAGCCAGATTTCATTTCAGGTAAGGGCAGTCACTTTTCAGCTCAAATGAACTACGTCGTTGATGAGGCTCACACGTTTCTCATCTTAACTGACAAGTATTGGATGTTAGAGGACCAGTGCTTTGTATCAGTTTCAGAAGCAGAGTTGGACTAGATATGGTCCGTATGTGTAGGAAACACCGTTCTTTTGTTCTCAGCACACTCACGTTTCCTGCTGTCTTTGAGACTCTATAAAGCAAGAGCGACCTTCTTGCTCTAAAGCAGAGTGTGATCTATGGATGAGAACTATGCTGTGTGCTTCCCTTCAGAAATGGAGTTAAATCCCAGGATCCGTTTCTTCCTACAAGCAAGACTTCGTTTCAGGTAACGGCAGTCACTTTTCATCTCATATGAACGACGTCGTTGATGAGGATCACACGTTTCTCATCTTAACTGACAAGTATTGGATGGTAGAGCACCAGTGTTTTGTATCAGTTTCAGAAGCAGAGTTGGACTAGATATGGTCCGTAAGTTTAGGAAACACCGTTCTTTTCTTCTCATCACACTCATGTTTCCTGCTGTCTTAGAGACACTAGAAAGCAAGAGCATGATTCTTGCTCTAAAGCAGAGTGTGATCTATGGATGAGAACTCTTCTGTGTGTTTCACTTCAGAAATGGAGTTAAATCCCAGGCTCTTTGTCTTCCTACAAGCAAGACTTCTTTTCATGTAAGGCCAGTTACTTTACAGCTCAAACGAACTACATCGTTCAGGAAGCACACACGTTTCTCATCTAAACTGACAAGCATTGGATGTTAGAGGACCTCTGGTTTTTTCAGTTTTGGAGGCAGAGTTGAACTAGATTTGACCCGAATGTGTAGGAAACACCGTTCTTTGTTCTGAGCACACTCAAGTTTCCTGCTGTATTACAGACTCTAGAAAGCAATAGCGTTCTTCTTGCTCTAAAGCAGAGTGTGATCGATGGATGAGAACTCTGCTGTGTGCTTCCCTTCAGAAATGGAGTTAAATCCCAGGCTCCATTTCTTCCTACAAGCAAGACTTCGTTTCAGGTAAGGGCAGTCACTTTTCAGCTCAAATGAACTACGTCGTTGATGAGGCTCACACCTTTCTCATCTTAACTGACAAGTATTGGATGTTAGAGGACCAGTGCTTTGTATCAGTTTCAGAAGCAGAGTTGGACTAGATATGGTCCGTATGTGTAGGAAACACCGTTCTTTTGTTCCCAGCACACTCACGTTTCCTGCTGTCTTAGAGACTCTAGAAAGCAAGAGCATGATTCTTACTCTAAAGCAGAGTGTGATCTATGGATGAGAACTCTTCTGTGTGTTTCACTTCAGAAATGGAGTTAAATCCCAGGCTCTCTGTCTTCCTACAAGCAAGACTTCTTTTCAGGTAAGGCCAGTTACTTTACAGCTCAAACGAACTACATCGTTCAGGAAGCACACACGTTTCTCATCTAAACTGACAAGCATTGGATGTTAGAGGACTTCTGGTTTTTTCAGTTTTGGAGGCAGAGTTGAACTAGATTTGACCCGAATGTGTAGGAAACACCGTTCTTTGTTCTGAGCACACTCAAGTTTCCTGCTGTATTACAGACTCTAGAAAGCAATAGCGTTCTTCTTGCTCTAAAGCACAGTGTGATCGATGGATGAGAACTCTGCTGTGTGCTTCCCTTCAGAAATGGAGTTAAATCCCAGGCTCCATTTCTTCCTACAAGCAAGACTTCGTTTCAGGTAAGGGCAGTCACTTTTCAGCTCAAATGAACTACGTCGTTTATGAGGCTCACACGTTTCTCATCTTAACTGACAAGTATTGGATGTTAGAGGACCAGTGCTTTGTATCAGTTTCAGAAGCAGAGTTGGACTAGATATGGTCCGTATGTGTAGGAAACACCGTTCTTTTGTTCTCAGCACACTCAAGTTTCCTGCTGTGTTACAGACTCTAGAAATCAATAGCGTTCTTCTTGCTCTAAAGCAGAGTGTGATCCATGGATGAGAACTCTGCTGTGTGCTTCCCTTCAGAAATGGAGTTAAATCCGAGGCTCCATTTCTTCCTACAAGCAAGACTTCGTTTCAGGTAAGGGCAGTCACTTTTCAGCTCAAATGAACTACGTCGTTGATGAGGCTCACACGTTTCTCATCTTAACTGACAAGTATTGGATGTTAGAGGACCAGTGCTTTGTATCAGTTTCAGAAGCAGAGTTCGACTAGATATGGTCCGTATGTGTAGGAAACACCGTTCTTTTGTTCTCAGCACACTCACGTTTCCTGCTGTCTTAGAGACTCTAGAAAGCAAGAGCATGATTCTTACTCTAAAGCAGAGTGTGATGTATGGATGAGAACTCTTCTGTGTGTTTCACTTCAGAAATGGAGTTAAATCCAAGGCTCTTTGTCTTCCTACAAGCAAGACTTCTTTTCATGTGAGGCCAGTTAATTTACAGCTCAAACAAACTACATCATTCAGGAAGCACACACGTTTCTCATCTAAACTGACAAGCATTGGATGTTAGAGGACCTCTGGTTTTTTCAGTTTCAGAAGCAGAGTTGAACTAGAATTGACCCGAATGTGTAGGAAACACCGTTCTTTTGTTCTGAGCACACTCAAGTTTCCTGCTGTATTACAGACTCTAGGAAGCAATAGCGTTCTTCTTGCTCTAAAGCAGAGTGTGATCCATGTATGAGAACACTGCTGTGTGCTTCCCTTCAGAAATGGAGTTAAATCCCAGGCTCCGTTTCTTCCTACAAGCCAGATTTCATTTCAGGTAAGGGCAGTCACTTTTCAGCTCAAATGAACTACGTCGTTGATGAGGCTCACACGTTTCTCATCTTAACTGACAAGTATTGGATGTTAGAGGACCAGTGCTTTGTATCAGTTTCAGAAGCAGAGTTGGACTAGATATGGTCCGTATGTGTAGGAAACACCGTTCTTTTGTTCTCAGCACACTCACGTTTCCTGCTGTCTTTGAGACTCTATAAAGCAAGAGCGACCTTCTTGCTCTAAAGCAGAGTGTGATCTATGGATGAGAACTATGCTGTGTGCTTCCCTTCAGAAATGGAGTTAAATCCCAGGATCCGTTTCTTCCTACAAGCAAGACTTCGTTTCAGGTAACGGCAGTCACTTTTCATCTCATATGAACGACGTCGTTGATGAGGATCACACGTTTCTCATCTTAACTGACAAGTATTGGATGGTAGAGCACCAGTGTTTTGTATCAGTTTCAGAAGCAGAGTTGGACTAGATATGGTCCGTAAGTTTAGGAAACACCGTTCTTTTCTTCTCATCACACTCATGTTTCCTGCTGTCTTAGAGACACTAGAAAGCAAGAGCATGATTCTTGCTCTAAAGCAGAGTGTGATCTATGGATGAGAACTCTTCTGTGTGTTTCACTTCAGAAATGGAGTTAAATCCCAGGCTCTTTGTCTTCCTACAAGCAAGACTTCTTTTCATGTAAGGCCAGTTACTTTACAGCTCAAACGAACTACATCGTTCAGGAAGCACACACGTTTCTCATCTAAACTGACAAGCATTGGATGTTAGAGGACCTCTGGTTTTTTCAGTTTTGGAGGCAGAGTTGAACTAGATTTGACCCGAATGTGTAGGAAACACCGTTCTTTGTTCTGAGCACACTCAAGTTTCCTGCTGTATTACAGACTCTAGAAAGCAATAGCGTTCTTCTTGCTCTAAAGCAGAGTGTGATCGATGGATGAGAACTCTGCTGTGTGCTTCCCTTCAGAAATGGAGTTAAATCCCAGGCTCCATTTCTTCCTACAAGCAAGACTTCGTTTCAGGTAAGGGCAGTCACTTTTCAGCTCAAATGAACTACGTCGTTGATGAGGCTCACACGTTTCTCATCTTAACTGACAAGTATTGGATGTTAGAGGACCAGTGCTTTGTATCAGTTTCAGAAGCAGAGTTGGACTAGATATGGTCCGTATGTGTAGGAAACACCGTTCTTTTGTTCTCAGCACACTCACGTTTCCTGCTGTCTTAGAGACTCTAGAAAGCAAGAGCATGATTCTTACTCTAAAGCAGAGTGTGATCTATGGATGAGAACTCTTCTGTGTGTTTCACTTCAGAAATGGAGTTAAATCCCAGGCTCTCTGTCTTCCTACAAGCAAGACTTCTTTTCAGGTAAGGCCAGTTACTTTACAGCTCAAACGAACTACATCGTTCAGGAAGCACACACGTTTCTCATCTAAACTGACAAGCATTGGATGTTAGAGGACTTCTGGTTTTTTCAGTTTTGGAGGCAGAGTTGAACTAGATTTGACCCGAATGTGTAGGAAACACCGTTCTTTGTTCTGAGCACACTCAAGTTTCCTGCTGTATTACAGACTCTAGAAAGCAATAGCGTTCTTCTTGCTCTAAAGCAGAGTGTGATCGATGGATGAGAACTCTGCTGTGTGCTTCCCTTCAGAAATGGAGTTAAATCCCAGGCTCCATTTCTTCCTACAAGCAAGACTTCGTTTCAGGTAAGGGCAGTCACTTTTCAGCTCAAATGAACTACGTCGTTTATGAGGCTCACACGTTTCTCATCTTAACTGACAAGTATTGGATGTTAGAGGACCAGTGCTTTGTATCAGTTTCAGAAGCAGAGTTGGACTAGATATGGTCCGTATGTGTAGGAAACACCGTTCTTTTGTTCTCAGCACACTCAAGTTTCCTGCTGTGTTACAGACTCTAGAAATCAATAGCGTTCTTCTTGCTCTAAAGCAGAGTGTGATCCATGGATGAGAACTCTGCTGTGTGCTTCCCTTCAGAAATGGAGTTAAATCCGAGGCTCCATTTCTTCCTACAAGCAAGACTTCGTTTCAGGTAAGGGCAGTCACTTTTCAGCTCAAATGAACTACGTCGTTGATGAGGCTCACACGTTTCTCATCTTAACTGACAAGTATTGGATGTTAGAGGACCAGTGCTTTGTATCAGTTTCAGAAGCAGAGTTCGACTAGATATGGTCCGTATGTGTAGGAAACACCGTTCTTTTGTTCTCAGCACACTCACGTTTCCTGCTGTCTTAGAGACTCTAGAAAGCAAGAGCATGATTCTTACTCTAAAGCAGAGTGTGATGTATGGATGAGAACTCTTCTGTGTGTTTCACTTCAGAAATGGAGTTAAATCCAAGGCTCTTTGTCTTCCTACAAGCAAGACTTCTTTTCATGTGAGGCCAGTTAATTTACAGCTCAAACAAACTACATCATTCAGGAAGCACACACGTTTCTCATCTAAACTGACAAGCATTGGATGTTAGAGGACCTCTGGTTTTTTCAGTTTCAGAAGCAGAGTTGAACTAGAATTGACCCGAATGTGTAGGAAACACCGTTCTTTTGTTCTGAGCACACTCAAGTTTCCTGCTGTATTACAGACTCTAGGAAGCAATAGCGTTCTTCTTGCTCTAAAGCAGAGTGTGATCCATGGATGAGAACACTGCTGTGTGCTTCCCTTCAGAAATGGAGTTAAATCCCAGGCTCCGTTTCTTCCTACAAGCCAGATTTCATTTCAGGTAAGGGCAGTCACTTTTCAGCTCAAATGAACTACGTCGTTGATGAGGCTCACACGTTTCTCATCTTAACTGACAAGTATTGGATGTTAGAGGACCAGTGCTTTGTATCAGTTTCAGAAGCAGAGTTGGACTAGATATGGTCCGTATGTGTAGGAAACACCGTTCTTTTGTTCTCAGCACACTCACGTTTCCTGCTGTCTTTGAGACTCTATAAAGCAAGAGCGACCTTCTTGCTCTAAAGCAGAGTGTGATCTATGGATGAGAACTATGCTGTGTGC
The DNA here is from genome assembly GCA_949786385.1 of Onychomys leucogaster. Lineage (NCBI taxonomy): Eukaryota > Metazoa > Chordata > Mammalia > Rodentia > Cricetidae > Onychomys > Onychomys leucogaster. The sequence goes on from CATKUP010000109.1 coordinate 1,123,159, forward strand.
TTCCCTTCAGAAATGGAGTTAAATCCCAGGATCCGTTTCTTCCTACAAGCAAGACTTCGTTTCAGGTAACGGCAGTCACTTTTCATCTCATATGAACGACGTCGTTGATGAGGATCACACGTTTCTCATCTTAACTGACAAGTATTGGATGGTAGAGCACCAGTGTTTTGTATCAGTTTCAGAAGCAGAGTTGGACTAGATATGGTCCGTAAGTTTAGGAAACACCGTTCTTTTCTTCTCATCACACTCATGTTTCCTGCTGTCTTAGAGACACTAGAAAGCAAGAGCATGATTCTTGCTCTAAAGCAGAGTGTGATCTATGGATGAGAACTCTTCTGTGTGTTTCACTTCAGAAATGGAGTTAAATCCCAGGCTCTTTGTCTTCCTACAAGCAAGACTTCTTTTCATGTAAGGCCAGTTACTTTACAGCTCAAACGAACTACATCGTTCAGGAAGCACACACGTTTCTCATCTAAACTGACAAGCATTGGATGTTAGAGGACCTCTGGTTTTTTCAGTTTTGGAGGCAGAGTTGAACTAGATTTGACCCGAATGTGTAGGAAACACCGTTCTTTGTTCTGAGCACACTCAAGTTTCCTGCTGTATTACAGACTCTAGAAAGCAATAGCGTTCTTCTTGCTCTAAAGCAGAGTGTGATCGATGGATGAGAACTCTGCTGTGTGCTTCCCTTCAGAAATGGAGTTAAATCCCAGGCTCCATTTCTTCCTACAAGCAAGACTTCGTTTCAGGTAAGGGCAGTCACTTTTCAGCTCAAATGAACTACGTCGTTGATGAGGCTCACACGTTTCTCATCTTAACTGACAAGTATTGGATGTTAGAGGACCAGTGCTTTGTATCAGTTTCAGAAGCAGAGTTGGACTAGATATGGTCCGTATGTGTAGGAAACACCGTTCTTTTGTTCTCAGCACACTCACGTTTCCTGCTGTCTTAGAGACTCTAGAAAGCAAGAGCATGATTCTTACTCTAAAGCAGAGTGTGATCTATGGATGAGAACTCTTCTGTGTGTTTCACTTCAGAAATGGAGTTAAATCCCAGGCTCTCTGTCTTCCTACAAGCAAGACTTCTTTTCAGGTAAGGCCAGTTACTTTACAGCTCAAACGAACTACATCGTTCAGGAAGCACACACGTTTCTCATCTAAACTGACAAGCATTGGATGTTAGAGGACTTCTGGTTTTTTCAGTTTTGGAGGCAGAGTTGAACTAGATTTGACCCGAATGTGTAGGAAACACCGTTCTTTGTTCTGAGCACACTCAAGTTTCCTGCTGTATTACAGACTCTAGAAAGCAATAGCGTTCTTCTTGCTCTAAAGCAGAGTGTGATCGATGGATGAGAACTCTGCTGTGTGCTTCCCTTCAGAAATGGAGTTAAATCCCAGGCTCCATTTCTTCCTACAAGCAAGACTTCGTTTCAGGTAAGGGCAGTCACTTTTCAGCTCAAATGAACTACGTCGTTTATGAGGCTCACACGTTTCTCATCTTAACTGACAAGTATTGGATGTTAGAGGACCAGTGCTTTGTATCAGTTTCAGAAGCAGAGTTGGACTAGATATGGTCCGTATGTGTAGGAAACACCGTTCTTTTGTTCTCAGCACACTCAAGTTTCCTGCTGTGTTACAGACTCTAGAAATCAATAGCGTTCTTCTTGCTCTAAAGCAGAGTGTGATCCATGGATGAGAACTCTGCTGTGTGCTTCCCTTCAGAAATGGAGTTAAATCCGAGGCTCCATTTCTTCCTACAAGCAAGACTTCGTTTCAGGTAAGGGCAGTCACTTTTCAGCTCAAATGAACTACGTCGTTGATGAGGCTCACACGTTTCTCATCTTAACTGACAAGTATTGGATGTTAGAGGACCAGTGCTTTGTATCAGTTTCAGAAGCAGAGTTCGACTAGATATGGTCCGTATGTGTAGGAAACACCGTTCTTTTGTTCTCAGCACACTCACGTTTCCTGCTGTCTTAGAGACTCTAGAAAGCAAGAGCATGATTCTTACTCTAAAGCAGAGTGTGATGTATGGATGAGAACTCTTCTGTGTGTTTCACTTCAGAAATGGAGTTAAATCCAAGGCTCTTTGTCTTCCTACAAGCAAGACTTCTTTTCATGTGAGGCCAGTTAATTTACAGCTCAAACAAACTACATCATTCAGGAAGCACACACGTTTCTCATCTAAACTGACAAGCATTGGATGTTAGAGGACCTCTGGTTTTTTCAGTTTCAGAAGCAGAGTTGAACTAGAATTGACCCGAATGTGTAGGAAACACCGTTCTTTTGTTCTGAGCACACTCAAGTTTCCTGCTGTATTACAGACTCTAGGAAGCAATAGCGTTCTTCTTGCTCTAAAGCAGAGTGTGATCCATGGATGAGAACACTGCTGTGTGCTTCCCTTCAGAAATGGAGTTAAATCCCAGGCTCCGTTTCTTCCTACAAGCCAGATTTCATTTCAGGTAAGGGCAGTCACTTTTCAGCTCAAATGAACTACGTCGTTGATGAGGCTCACACGTTTCTCATCTTAACTGACAAGTATTGGATGTTAGAGGACCAGTGCTTTGTATCAGTTTCAGAAGCAGAGTTGGACTAGATATGGTCCGTATGTGTAGGAAACACCGTTCTTTTGTTCTCAGCACACTCACGTTTCCTGCTGTCTTTGAGACTCTATAAAGCAAGAGCGACCTTCTTGCTCTAAAGCAGAGTGTGATCTATGGATGAGAACTATGCTGTGTGCTTCCCTTCAGAAATGGAGTTAAATCCCAGGATCCGTTTCTTCCTACAAGCAAGACTTCGTTTCAGGTAACGGCAGTCACTTTTCATCTCATATGAACGACGTCGTTGATGAGGATCACACGTTTCTCATCTTAACTGACAAGTATTGGATGGTAGAGCACCAGTGTTTTGTATCAGTTTCAGAAGCAGAGTTGGACTAGATATGGTCCGTAAGTTTAGGAAACACCGTTCTTTTCTTCTCATCACACTCATGTTTCCTGCTGTCTTAGAGACACTAGAAAGCAAGAGCATGATTCTTGCTCTAAAGCAGAGTGTGATCTATGGATGAGAACTCTTCTGTGTGTTTCACTTCAGAAATGGAGTTAAATCCCAGGCTCTTTGTCTTCCTACAAGCAAGACTTCTTTTCATGTAAGGCCAGTTACTTTACAGCTCAAACGAACTACATCGTTCAGGAAGCACACACGTTTCTCATCTAAACTGACAAGCATTGGATGTTAGAGGACCTCTGGTTTTTTCAGTTTTGGAGGCAGAGTTGAACTAGATTTGACCCGAATGTGTAGGAAACACCGTTCTTTGTTCTGAGCACACTCAAGTTTCCTGCTGTATTACAGACTCTAGAAAGCAATAGCGTTCTTCTTGCTCTAAAGCAGAGTGTGATCGATGGATGAGAACTCTGCTGTGTGCTTCCCTTCAGAAATGGAGTTAAATCCCAGGCTCCATTTCTTCCTACAAGCAAGACTTCGTTTCAGGTAAGGGCAGTCACTTTTCAGCTCAAATGAACTACGTCGTTGATGAGGCTCACACGTTTCTCATCTTAACTGACAAGTATTGGATGTTAGAGGACCAGTGCTTTGTATCAGTTTCAGAAGCAGAGTTGGACTAGATATGGTCCGTATGTGTAGGAAACACCGTTCTTTTGTTCTCAGCACACTCACGTTTCCTGCTGTCTTAGAGACTCTAGAAAGCAAGAGCATGATTCTTACTCTAAAGCAGAGTGTGATCTATGGATGAGAACTCTTCTGTGTGTTTCACTTCAGAAATGGAGTTAAATCCCAGGCTCTCTGTCTTCCTACAAGCAAGACTTCTTTTCAGGTAAGGCCAGTTACTTTACAGCTCAAACGAACTACATCGTTCAGGAAGCACACACGTTTCTCATCTAAACTGACAAGCATTGGATGTTAGAGGACTTCTGGTTTTTTCAGTTTTGGAGGCAGAGTTGAACTAGATTTGACCCGAATGTGTAGGAAACACCGTTCTTTGTTCTGAGCACACTCAAGTTTCCTGCTGTATTACAGACTCTAGAAAGCAATAGCGTTCTTCTTGCTCTAAAGCAGAGTGTGATCGATGGATGAGAACTCTGCTGTGTGCTTCCCTTCAGAAATGGAGTTAAATCCCAGGCTCCATTTCTTCCTACAAGCAAGACTTCGTTTCAGGTAAGGGCAGTCACTTTTCAGCTCAAATGAACTACGTCCTTTATGAGGCTCACACGTTTCTCATCTTAACTGACAAGTATTGGATGTTAGAGGACCAGTGCTTTGTATCAGTTTCAGAAGCAGAGTTGGACTAGATATGGTCCGTATGTGTAGGAAACACCGTTCTTTTGTTCTCAGCACACTCAAGTTTCCTGCTGTGTTACAGACTCTAGAAATCAATAGCGTTCTTCTTGCTCTAAAGCAGAGTGTGATCCATGGATGAGAACTCTGCTGTGTGCTTCCCTTCAGAAATGGAGTTAAATCCGAGGCTCCATTTCTTCCTACAAGCAAGACTTCGTTTCAGGTAAGGGCAGTCACTTTTCAGCTCAAATGAACTACGTCGTTGATGAGGCTCACACGTTTCTCATCTTAACTGACAAGTATTGGATGTTAGAGGACCAGTGCTTTGTATCAGTTTCAGAAGCAGAGTTGGAGTAGATATGGTCCGTATGTGTAGGAAACACCGTTCTTTTGTTCTCAGCACACTCACGTTTCCTGCTGTCTTAGAGACTCTAGAAAGCAAGAGCATGATTCTTACTCTAAAGCAGAGTGTGATCTATGGATGAGAACTCTTCTGTGTGTTTCACTTCAGAAATGGAGTTAAATCCCAGGCTCTCTGTCTTCCTACAAGCAAGACTTCTTTTCAGGTAAGGCCAGTTACTTTACAGCTCAAACGAACTACATCGTTCAGGAAGCACACACGTTTCTCATCTAAACTGACAAGCATTGGATGTTAGAGGACTTCTGGTTTTTTCAGTTTTGGAGGCAGAGTTGAACTAGATTTGACCCGAATGTGTAGGAAACACCGTTCTTTGTTCTGAGCACACTCAAGTTTCCTGCTGTATTACAGACTCTAGAAAGCAATAGCCTTCTTCTTGCTCTAAAGCACAGTGTGATCGATGGATGAGAACTCTGCTGTGTGCTTCCCTTCAGAAATGGAGTTAAATCCCAGGCTCCATTTCTTCCTACAAGCAAGACTTCGTTTCAGGTAAGGGCAGTCACTTTTCAGCTCAAATGAACTACGTCGTTGATGAGGCTCACACGTTTCTCATCTTAACTGACAAGTATTGGATGTTAGAGGACCAGTGCTTTGTATCAGTTTCAGAAGCAGAGTTGGACTAGATATGGTCCGTATGTGTAGGAAACACCGTTCTTTTGTTCTCAGCACACTCAAGATTCCTGCTGTGTTACAGACTCTAGAAATCAATAGCGTTCTTCTTGCTCTAAAGCAGAGTGTGATCCATGGATGAGAACTCTGCTGTGTGCTTCCCTTCAGAAATGGAGTTAAATCCGAGGCTCCATTTCTTCCTACAAGCAAGACTTCGTTTCAGGTAAGGGCAGTCACTTTTCAGCTCAAATGAACTACGTCGTTGATGAGGCTCACACGTTTCTCATCTTAACTGACAAGTATTGGATGTTAGAGGACCAGTGCTTTGTATCAGTTTCAGAAGCAGAGTTCGACTAGATATGGTCCGTATGTGTAGGAAACACCGTTCTTTTGTTCTCAGCACACTCACGTTTCCTGCTGTCTTAGAGACTCTAGAAAGCAAGAGCATGATTCTTACTCTAAAGCAGAGTGTGATGTATGGATGAGAACTCTTCTGTGTGTTTCACTTCAGAAATGGAGTTAAATCCAAGGCTCTTTGTCTTCCTACAAGCAAGACTTCTTTTCATGTGAGGCCAGTTAATTTACAGCTCAAACAAACTACATCATTCAGGAAGCACACACGTTTCTCATCTAAACTGACAAGCATTGGATGTTAGAGGACCTCTGGTTTTTTCAGTTTCAGAAGCAGAGTTGAACTAGAATTGACCCGAATGTGTAGGAAACACCGTTCTTTTGTTCTGAGCACACTCAAGTTTCCTGCTGTATTACAGACTCTAGGAAGCAATAGCGTTCTTCTTGCTCTAAAGCAGAGTGTGATCCATGGATGAGAACACTGCTGTGTGCTTCCCTTCAGAAATGGAGTTAAATCCCAGGCTCCGTTTCTTCCTACAAGCCAGATTTCATTTCAGGTAAGGGCAGTCACTTTTCAGCTCAAATGAACTACGTCGTTGATGAGGCTCACACGTTTCTCATCTTAACTGACAAGTATTGGATGTTAGAGGACCAGTGCTTTGTATCAGTTTCAGAAGCAGAGTTGGACTAGATATGGTCCGTATGTGTAGGAAACACCGTTCTTTTGTTCTCAGCACACTCACGTTTCCTGCTGTCTTTGAGACTCTATAAAGCAAGAGCGACCTTCTTGCTCTAAAGCAGAGTGTGATCTATGGATGAGAACTATGCTGTGTGCTTCCCTTCAGAAATGGAGTTAAATCCCAGGATCCGTTTCTTCCTACAAGCAAGACTTCGTTTCAGGAAACGGCAGTCACTTTTCATCTCATATGAACGACGTCGTTGATGAGGATCACACGTTTCTCATCTTAACTGACAAGTATTGGATGGTAGAGCACCAGTGTTTTGTATCAGTTTCAGAAGCAGAGTTGGACTAGATATGGTCCGTAAGTTTAGGAAACACCGTTCTTTTCTTCTCATCACACTCATGTTTCCTGCTGTCTTAGAGACACTAGAAAGCAAGAGCATGATTCTTGCTCTAAAGCAGAGTGTGATCTATGGATGAGAACTCTTCTGTGTGTTTCACTTCAGAAATGGAGTTAAATCCCAGGCTCTCTGTCTTCCTACACGCAAGACTTCTTTTCAGGTAAGGCCAGTTACTTTACAGCTCAAACGAACTACATCGTTCAGGAAGCACACACGTTTCTCATCTAAACTGACAAGCATTGGATGTTAGAGGACTTCTGGTTTTTTCAGTTTTGGAGGCAGAGTTGAACTAGATTTGACCCGAATGTGTAGGAAACACCGTTCTTTGTTCTGAGCACACTCAAGTTTCCTGCTGTATTACAGACTCTAGAAAGCAATAGCGTTCTTCTTGCTCTAAAGCAGAGTGTGATCGATGGATGAGAACTCTGCTGTGTGCTTCCCTTCAGAAATGGAGTTAAATCCCAGGCTCCATTTCTTCCTACAAGCAAGACTTCGTTTCAGGTAAGGGCAGTCACTTTTCAGCTCAAATGAACTACGTCGTTTATGAGGCTCACACGTTTCTCATCTTAACTGACAAGTATTGGATGTTAGAGGACCAGTGCTTTGTATCAGTTTCAGAAGCAGAGTTGGACTAGATATGGTCCGTATGTGTAGGAAACACCGTTCTTTTGTTCTCAGCACACTCAAGTTTCCTGCTGTGTTACAGACTCTAGAAATCAATAGCGTTCTTCTTGCTCTAAAGCAGAGTGTGATCCATGGATGAGAACTCTGCTGTGTGCTTCCCTTCAGAAATGGAGTTAAATCCGAGGCTCCATTTCTTCCTACAAGCAAGACTTCGTTTCAGGTAAGGGCAGTCACTTTTCAGCTCAAATGAACTACGTCGTTGATGAGGCTCACACGTTTCTCATCTTAACTGACAAGTATTGGATGTTAGAGGACCAGTGCTTTGTATCAGTTTCAGAAGCAGAGTTCGACTAGATATGGTCCGTATGTGTAGGAAACACCGTTCTTTTGTTCTCAGCACACTCACGTTTCCTGCTGTCTTAGAGACTCTAGAAAGCAAGAGCATGATTCTTACTCTAAAGCAGAGTGTGATCTATGGATGAGAACTCTTCTGTGTGTTTCACTTCAGAAATGGAGTTAAATCCCAGGCTCTCTGTCTTCCTACAAGCAAGACTTCTTTTCAGGTAAGGCCAGTTACTTTACAGCTCAAACGAACTACATCGTTCAGGAAGCACACACGTTTCTCATCTAAACTGACAAGCATTGGATGTTAGAGGACTTCTGGTTTTTTCAGTTTTGGAGGCAGAGTTGAACTAGATTTGACCCGAATGTGTAGGAAACACCGTTCTTTGTTCTGAGCACACTCAAGTTTCCTGCTGTATTACAGACTCTAGAAAGCAATAGCGTTCTTCTTGCTCTAAAGCAGAGTGTGATCGATGGATGAGAACTCTGCTGTGTGCTTCCCTTCAGAAATGGAGTTAAATCCCAGGCTCCATTTCTTCCTACAAGCAAGACTTCGTTTCAGGTAAGGGCAGTCACTTTTCAGCTCAAATGAACTACGTCGTTTATGAGGCTCACACGTTTCTCATCTTAACTGACAAGTATTGGATGTTAGAGGACCAGTGCTTTGTATCAGTTTCAGAAGCAGAGTTGGACTAGATATGGTCCGTATGTGTAGGAAACACCGTTCTTTTGTTCTCAGCACACTCAAGTTTCCTGCTGTGTTACAGACTCTAGAAATCAATAGCGTTCTTCTTGCTCTAAAGCAGAGTGTGATCCATGGATGAGAACTCTGCTGTGTGCTTCCCTTCAGAAATGGAGTTAAATCCGAGGCTCCATTTCTTCCTACAAGCAAGACTTCGTTTCAGGTAAGGGCAGTCACTTTTCAGCTCAAATGAACTACGTCGTTGATGAGGCTCACACGTTTCTCATCTTAACTGACAAGTATTGGATGTTAGAGGACCAGTGCTTTGTATCAGTTTCAGAAGCAGAGTTGGACTAGATATGGTCCGTATGTGTAGGAAACACCGTTCTTTTGTTCTCAGCACACTCACGTTTCCTGCTGTCTTTGAGACTCTATAAAGCAAGAGCGACCTTCTTGCTCTAAAGCAGAGTGTGATCTATGGATGAGAACTATGCTGTGTGCTTCCCTTCAGAAATGGAGTTAAATCCCAGGATCCGTTTCTTCCTACAAGCAAGACTTCGTTTCAGGTAACGGCAGTCACTTTTCATCTCATATGAACGACGTCGTTGATGAGGATCACACGTTTCTCATCTTAACTGACAAGTATTGGATGGTAGAGCACCAGTGTTTTGTATCAGTTTCAGAAGCAGAGTTGGACTAGATATGGTCCGTAAGTTTAGGAAACACCGTTCTTTTCTTCTCATCACACTCATGTTTCCTGCTGTCTTAGAGACACTAGAAAGCAAGAGCATGATTCTTGCTCTAAAGCAGAGTGTGATCTATGGATGAGAACTCTTCTGTGTGTTTCACTTCAGAAATGGAGTTAAATCCCAGGCTCTCTGTCTTCCTACAAGCAAGACTTCTTTTCATGTAAGGCCAGTTACTTTACAGCTCAAACGAACTACATCGTTCAGGAAGCACACACGTTTCTCATCTAAACTGACAAGCATTGGATGTTAGAGGACTTCTGGTTTTTTCAGTTTTGGAGGCAGAGTTGAACTAGATTTGACCCGAATGTGTAGGAAACACCGTTCTTTGTTCTGAGCACACTCAAGTTTCCTGCTGTATTACAGACTCTAGAAAGCAATAGCGTTCTTCTTGCTCTAAAGAAGAGTGTGATCGATGGATGAGAACTCTGCTGTGTGCTTCCCTTCAGAAATGGAGTTAAATCCCAGGCTCCATTTCTTCCTACAAGCAAGACTTCGTTTCAGGTAAGGGCAGTCACTTTTCAGCTCATATGAACTACGTCGTTTATGAGGCTCACACGTTTCTCATCTTAACTGACAAGTATTGGATGTTAGAGGACCATTGCTTTGTATCAGTTTCAGAAGCAGAGTTGGACTAGATATGGTCCGTATGTGTAGGAAACACCGTTCTTTTGTTCTCAGCACACTCACGTTTCCTGCTGTCTTTGAGACTCTATAAAGCAAGAGCGACCTTCTTGCTCTAAAGCAGAGTGTGATCCATGGATGAGAACTATGCTGTGTGCTTCACTTCAGAAATGGAGTTAAATCCCAGGATCCGTTTCTTCCTACAAGCAAGACTTCGTTTCAGGAAAGGGCAGTCACTTTTCATCTCATATGAACTACGTCGTTGATGAGGCTCACACGTTTCTCATCTTAACTGACAAGTATTGGATGTTAGAGGACCAGTGTTTTGTATCAGTTTCAGAAGCAGAGTTGGACTAGATATGGTCCGCATGTTTAGGAAACACCGTTCTTTCCTTCTCATCACACTCATGTTTCCTGCTGTCTTAGAGACACTAGAAAGCAAGAGCATGATTCTTGCTCTAAAGCAGAGTGTGATCTATGGATGAGAACTCTTCTGTGTGTTTCACTTCAGAAATGGAGTTAAATCCCAGGCTCTTTGTCTTCCTACAAGCAATCTTCTTTTCAGGTAAGGCCAGTTACTTTACAGCTCAAACGAACTACATCGTTCAGGAAGCACACACGTTTCTCATCTAAACTGACAAGCATTGGATGTTAGAGGACCTCTGGTTTTTTCAGTTTTGGAGGCAGAGTTGAACTAGATTTGACCCGAATGTGTAGGAAACACCGTTCTTTGTTCTGAGCACACTCAAGTTTCCTGCTGTATTACAGACTCTAGAAAGCAATAGCGTTCTTCTTGCTCTAAAGCAGAGTGTGATCGATGGATGAGAACTCTGCTGTGTGCTTCCCTTCAGAAATGGAGTTAAATCCCAGGCTCCATTTCTTCCTACAAGCAAGACTTCGTTTCAGGTAAGGGCAGTCACTTTTCAGCTCAAATGAACTACGTCGTTTATGAGGCTCACACGTTTCTCATCTTAACTGACAAGTATTGGATGTTAGAGGACCAGTGTTTTGTATCAGTTTCAGAAGCAGAGTTGGACTAGATATGGTCCGTATGTGTAGGAAACACCGTTCTTTTGTTCTCAGCACACTCACGTTTCCTGCTGTCTTAGAGACTCTAGAAAGCAAGAGCATGATTCTTACTCTAAAGCAGAGTGTGATGTATGGATGAGAACTCTTCTGTGTGTTTCACGTCAGAAATGGAGTTAAATCCAAGGCTCTTTGTCTTCCTACAAGCAAGACTTCTTTTCATGTGAGGCCAGTTAATTCACAGCTCAAACGAACTACATCGTTCAGGAAGCACACACGTTTCTCATCTAAACTGACAAGCATTGGATGTTAGAGGACCTCTGGTTTTTTCAGTTTTGGAGGCAGAGTTGAACTTTATTTGACCCGATTGTGTAGGAAACACCGTTCTTTTTTCTGAGCACACTCAAGTTTCCTGCTGTATTACAGACACTAGAAAGCAATAGCGTTCTTCTTGCTCTAAAGCAGAGTGTGATCGATGGATGAGAACTCTGCTGTGTGCTTCCCTTCAGAAATGGAGTTAAATCCCAGGCTCCATTTCTTCCTACAAGCAAGACTTCGTTTCAGGTAAGGGCAGTCACTTTTAAGCTCAAATGAACTACGTCGTTTATGAGGCTCACACGTTTCTCATCTTAACTGACAAGTATTGGATGTTAGAGGACCAGTGCTTTGTATCAGTTTCAGAAGCAGAGTTGGACTAGATATGGTCCGTATGTGTAGGAAACACCGTTCTTTTGTTCTCAGCACACTCACGTTTCCTGCTGTCTTTGAGACTCTATAAAGCAAGAGCGACCTTCTTGCTCTAAAGCAGAGTGTGATCCATGGATGAGAACTATGCTGTGTGCTTCACTTCAGAAATGGAGTTAAATCCCAGGATCCGTTTCTTCCTACAAGCAAGACTTCGTTTCAGGAAAGGGCAGTCACTTTTCATCTCATATGAACTACGTCGTTGATGAGGCTCACACGTTTCTCATCTTAACTGACAAGTATTGGATGTTAGAGGACCAGTGTTTTGTATCAGTTTCAGAAGCAGAGTTGGACTAGATATGGTCCGTATGTTTAGGAAACACCGTTCTTTCCTTCTCATCACACTCATGTTTCAGGCTGTCTTAGAGACACTAGAAAGCAAGAGCATGATTCTTGCTCTAAAGCAGAGTGTGATCTATGGATGAGAACTCTTCTGTGTGTTTCACTTCAGAAATGGAGTTAAATCCCAGGCTCTTTGTCTTCCTACAAGCAAGACTTCTTTTCAGGTAAGGCCAGTTACTTCACAGCTCAAACGAACTACATCGTTCAGGAAGCACACACGTTTCTCATCTAAACTGACAAGCATTGGATGTTAGAGGACCTCTGGTTTTTTCAGTTTTGGAGGCAGAGTTGAACTAGATTTGACCCGAATGTGTAGGAAACACCGTTCTTTGTTCTGAGCACACTCAAGTTTCCTGCTGTATTACAGACTCTAGAAAGCAATAGCGTTCTTCTTGCTCTAAAGCAGAGTGTGATCGATGGATGAGAACTCTGCTGTGTGCTTCCCTTCAGAAATGGAGTTAAATCCCAGGCTCCATTTCTTCCTACAAGCAAGACTTCGTTTCAGGTAAGGGCAGTCACTTTTCAGCTCAAATGAACTACGTCGTTGATGAGGCTCACACGTTTCTCATCTTAACTGACAAGTATTGGATGTTAGAGGACCAGTGCTTTGTATCAGTTTCAGAAGCAGAGTTGGACTAGATATGGTCCGTATGTGTAGGAAACACCGTTCTTTTGTTCTCAGCACACTCACGTTTCCTGCTGTCTTAGAGACTCTAGAAAGCAAGAGCATGATTCTTACTCTAAAGCAGAGTGTGATGTATGGATGAGAACTCTTCTGTGTGTTTCACTTCAGAAATGGAGTTAAATCCAAGGCTCTTTGTCTTCCTACAAGCAAGACTTCTTTTCATGTGAGGCCAGTTAATTTACAGCTCAAACGAACTACATCGTTCAGGAAGCACACACGTTTCTCATCTAAACTGACAAGCATTGGATGTTAGAGGACCTCTGGTTTTTTCAGTTTCAGAAGCAGAGTTGAACTAGATTTGACCCGAATGTGTAGGAAACACCGTTCTTTTGTTCTGAGCACACTCAAGTTTCCTGCTGTATTACAGACTCTAGGAAGCAATAGCGTTCTTCTTGCTCTAAAGCAGAGTGTGATCCATGGATGAGAACACTGCTGTGTGCTTCCCTTCAGAAATGGAGTTAAATCCCAGGCTCCGTTTCTTCCTACAAGCCAGATTTCATTTCAGGTAAGGGCAGTCACTTTTCAGCTCAAATGAACTACGTCGTTGATGAGGCTCACACGTTTCTCATCTTAACTGACAAGTATTGGATGTTAGAGGACCAGTGCTTTGTATCAGTTTCAGAAGCAGAGTTGGACTAGATATGGTCCGTATGTGTAGGAAACACCGTTCTTTTGTTCTCAGCACACTCACGTTTCCTGCTGTCTTTGAGACTCTATAAAGCAAGAGCGACCTTCTTGCTCTAAAGCAGAGTGTGATCTATGGATGAGAACTATGCTGTGTGCTTCCCTTCAGAAATGGAGTTAAATCCCAGGATCCGTTTCTTCCTACAAGCAAGACTTCGTTTCAGGTAACGGCAGTCACTTTTCATCTCATATGAACTACATCGTTGATGAGGCTCACACGTTTCTCATCTTAACTGACAAGTATTGGATGTTAGAGGACCAGTGTTTTGTATCAGTTTCAGAAGCAGAGTTGGACTAGATATGGTCCGTAAGTTTAGGAAACACCGTTCTTTTCTTCTCATCACACTCATGTTTCCTGCTGTCTTAGAGACACTAGAAAGCAAGAGCATGATTCTTGCTCTAAAGCAGAGTGTGATCTATGGATGAGAACTCTTCTGTGTGTTTCACTTCAGAAATGGAGTTAAATCCCAGGCTCTTTGTCTTCCTACAAGCAAGACTTCTTTTCAGGTAAGGCCAGTTACTTTACAGCTCAAACGAACTACATCGTTCAGGAAGCACACACGTTTCTCATCTAAACTGACAAGCATTGGATGTTAGAGGACCTCTGGTTTTTTCAGTTTTGGAGGCAGAGTTGAACTAGATTTGACCCGAATGTGTAGGAAACACCGTTCTTTGTTCTGAGCACACTCAAGTTTCCTGCTGTATTACAGACACTAGAAAGCAATAGCGTTCTTCTTGCTCTAAAGCAGAGTGTGATCGATGGATGAGAACTCTGCTGTGTGCTTCCCTTCAGAAATGGAGTTAAATCCCAGGCTCCATTTCTTCCTACAAGCAAGACTTCGTTTCAGGTAAGGGCAGTCACTTTTCAGCTCAAATGAACTACGTCGTTGATGAGGCTCACACGTTTCTCATCTTAACTGACAAGTATTGGATGTTAGAGGACCAGTGCTTTGTATCAGTTTCAGAAGCAGAGTTGGACTAGATATGGTCCGTATGTGTAGGAAACACCGTTCTTTTGTTCTCAGCACACTCACGTTTCCTGCTGTCTTTGAGAATCTATAAAGCAAGAGCGACCTTCTTGCTCTAAAGCAGAGTGTGATCCATGGATGAGAACTATGCTGTGTGCTTCACTTCAGAAATGGAGTTAAATCCCAGGATCCGTTTCTTCCTACAAGCAAGACTTCGTTTCAGGAAAGGGCAGTCACTTTTCATCTCATATGAACTACGTCGTTGATGAGGCTCACACGTTTCTCATCTTAACTGACAAGTATTGGATGTTAGAGGACCAGTGTTTTGTATCAGTTTCAGAAGCAGAGTTGGACTAGATATGGTCCGTATGTTTAGGAAACACCGTTCTTTCCTTCTCATCACACTCATGTTTCCTGCTGTCTTAGAGACACTAGAAAGCAAGAGCATGATTCTTGCTCTAAAGCAGAGTGTGATCTATGGATGAGAACTCTTCTGTGTGTTTCACTTCAGAAATGGAGTTAAATCCCAGGCTCTTTGTCTTCCTACAAGCAAGACTTCTTTTCAGGTAAGGCCAGTTACTTTACAGCTCAAACGAACTACATCGTTCAGGAAGCACACACGTTTCTCATCTAAACTGACAAGCATTGGATGTTAGAGGACCTCTGGTTTTTTCAGTTTTGGAGGCAGAGTTGAACTAGATTTGACCCGAATGTGTAGGAAACACCGTTCTTTGTTCTGAGCACACTCAAGTTTCCTGCTGTATTACAGACTCTAGAAAGCAATAGCGTTCTTCTTGCTCTAAAGCAGAGTGTGATCGATGGATGAGAACTCTGCTGTGTGCTTCCCTTCAGAAATGGAGTTAAATCCCAGGCTCCATTTCTTCCTACAAGCAAGACTTCGTTTCAGGTAAGGGCAGTCACTTTTCAGCTCAAATGAACTACGTCGTTTATGAGGCTCACACGTTTCTCATCTTAACTGACAAGTATTGGATGTTAGAGGACCAGTGCTTTGTATCAGTTTCAGAAGCAGAGTTCGACTAGATATGGTCCGTATGTGTAGGAAACACCGTTCTTTTGTTCTCAGCACACTCACGTTTCCTGCTGTCTTAGAGACTCTAGAAAGCAAGAGCATGATTCTTACTCTAAAGCAGAGTGTGATGTATGGATGAGAACTCTTCTGTGTGTTTCACTTCAGAAATGGAGTTAAATCCAAGGCTCTTTGTCTTCCTACAAGCAAGACTTCTTTTCATGTGAGGCCAGTTAATTTACAGCTCAAACGAACTACATCGTTCAGGAAGCACACACGTTTCTCATCTAAACTGACAAGCATTGGATGTTAGAGGACCTCTGGTTTTTCCAGTTTCAGAAGCAGAGTTGAACTAGATTTGACCCGAATGTGTAGGAAACACCGTTCTTTGTTCTGAGCACACTCAAGTTTCCTGCTGTATTACAGACTCTAGGAAGCAATAGCGTTCTTCTTGCTCTAAAGCAGAGTGTGATCCATGGATGAGAACACTGCTGTGTGCTTCCCTTCAGAAATGGAGTTAAATCCCAGGCTCCGTTTCTTCCTACAAGCCAGATTTCATTTCAGGTAAGGGCAGTCACTTTTCAGCTCAAATGAACTACGTCGTTGATGAGGCTCACACGTTTCTCATCTTAACTGACAAGTATTGGATGTTAGAGGACCAGTGCTTTGTATCAGTTTCAGAAGCAGAGTTG
Source organism: Onychomys leucogaster (assembly GCA_949786385.1). Lineage (NCBI taxonomy): Eukaryota > Metazoa > Chordata > Mammalia > Rodentia > Cricetidae > Onychomys > Onychomys leucogaster. The sequence continues at coordinate 1,139,098 of CATKUP010000109.1, forward strand.
GACTAGATATGGTCCGTATGTGTAGGAAACACCGTTCTTTTATTCTCAGCACACTCACGTTTCCTGCTGTCTTTGAGACTCTATAAAGCAAGAGCGACCTTCTTGCTCTAAAGCAGAGTGTGATCTATGGATGAGAACTATGCTGTGTGCTTCCCTTCAGAAATGGAGTTAAATCCCAGGATCCGTTTCTTCCTACAAGCAAGACTTCGTTTCAGGTAACGGCAGTCACTTTTCATCTCATATGAACTACATCGTTGATGAGGCTCACACGTTTCTCATCTTAACTGACAAGTATTGGATGTTAGAGGACCAGTGTTTTGTATCAGTTTCAGAAGCAGAGTTGGACTAGATATGGTCCGTAAGTTTAGGAAACACCGTTCTTTTCTTCTCATCACACTCATGTTTCCTGCTGTCTTAGAGACACTAGAAAGCAAGAGTATGATTCTTGCTCTAAAGCAGTGTGTGATCTATGGATGAGAACTCTTCTGTGTGTTTCACTTCAGAAATGGAGTTAAATCCCAGGCTCTTTGTCTTCCTACAAGCAAGACTTCTTTTCAGGTAAGGCCAGTTACTTTACAGCTCAAACGAACTACATCGTTCAGGAAGCACACACGTTTCTCATCTAAACTGACAAGCATTGGATGTTAGAGGACCTCTGGTTTTTTCAGTTTTGGAGGCAGAGTTGAACTAGATTTGACCCGAATGTGTAGGAAACACCGTTCTTTGTTCTGAGCACACTCAAGTTTCCTGCTGTATTACAGACACTAGAAAGCAATAGCGTTCTTCTTGCTCTAAAGCAGAGTGTGATCGATGGATGAGAACTCTGCTGTGTGCTTCCCTTCAGAAATGGAGTTAAATCCCAGGCTCCATTTCTTCCTACAAGCAAGACTTCGTTTCAGGTAAGGGCAGTCACTTTTCAGCTCAAATGAACTACGTCGTTGATGAGGCTCACACGTTTCTCATCTTAACTGACAAGTATTGGATGTTAGAGGACCAGTGCTTTGTATCAGTTTCAGAAGCAGAGTTGGACTAGATATGGTCCGTATGTGTAGGAAACACCGTTCTTTTGTTCTCAGCACACTCACGTTTCCTGCTGTCTTTGAGACTCTATAAAGCAAGAGCGACCTTCTTGCTCTAAAGCAGAGTGTGATCCATGGATGAGAACTATGCTGTGTGCTTCACTTCAGAAATGGAGTTAAATCCCAGGATCCGTTTCTTCCTACAAGCAAGACTTCGTTTCAGGAAAGGGCAGTCACTTTTCATCTCATATGAACTACGTCGTTGATGAGGCTCACACGTTTCTCATCTTAACTGACAAGTATTGGATGTTAGAGGACCAGTGTTTTGTATCAGTTTCAGAGGCAGAGTTGGACTAGATATGGTCCGTATGTGTAGGAAACACCGTTCTTTCCTTCTCATCACACTCATGTTTCCTGCTGTCTTAGAGACACTAGAAAGCAAGAGCATGATTCTTGCTCTAAAGCAGAGTGTGATCTATGGATGAGAACTCTTCTGTGTGTTTCACTTCAGAAATGGAGTTAAATCCCAGGCTCTTTGTCTTCCTACAAGCAAGACTTCTTTTCAGGTAAGGCCAGTTACTTTACAGCTCAAACGAACTACATCGTTCAGGAAGCACACACGTTTCTCATCTAAACTGACAAGCATTGGATGTTAGAGGACCTCTGGTTTTTTCAGTTTTGGAGGCAGAGTTGAACTAGATTTGACCCGAATGTGTAGGAAACACCGTTCTTTGTTCTGAGCACACTCAAGTTTCCTGCTGTATTACAGACTCTAGAAAGCAATAGCGTTCTTCTTGCTCTAAAGCAGAGTGTGATCGATGGATGAGAACTCTGCTGTGTGCTTCCCTTCAGAAATGGAGTTAAATCCCAGGCTCCATTCCTTCCTACAAGCAAGACTTCGTTTCAGGTAAGGGCAGTCACTTTTCAGCTCAAATGAACTACGTCGTTGATGAGGCTCACACGTTTCTCATCTTAACTGACAAGTATTGGATGTTAGAGGACCAGTGCTTTGTATCAGTTTCAGAAGCAGAGTTGGACTAGATATGGTCCGTATGTGTAGGAAACACCGTTCTTTTGTTCTCAGCACACTCACGTTTCCTGCTGTCTTAGAGACTCTAGAAAGCAAGAGCATGATTCTTACTCTAAAGCAGAGTGTGATGTATGGATGAGAACTCTTCTGTGTGTTTCACTTCAGAAATGGAGTTAAATCCAAGGCTCTTTGTCTTCCTACAAGCAAGACTTCTTTTCAGGTAAGGCCAGTTACTTTACAGCTCAAACGAACTACATCGTTCAGGAAGCACACACGTTTCTCATCTAAACTGACAAGCATTGGATGTTAGAGGTCCTCTGGTTTTTTCAGTTTTGGAGGCAGAGTTGAACTAGATTTGACCCGAATGTGTAGGAAACACCGTTCTTTGTTCTGAGCACACTCAAGTTTCCTGCTGTATTACAGACTCTAGAAAGCAATAGCGTTCTTCTTGCTCTAAAGCAGAGTGTGATCGATGGATGAGAACTCTGCTGTGTGCTTCCCTTCAGAAATGGAGTTAAATCCCAGGCTCCATTTCTTCCTACAAGCAAGACTTCGTTTCAGGTAAGGGCAGTCACTTTTCAGCTCAAATGAACTACGTCGTTGATGAGGCTCACACGTTTCTCATCTTAACTGACAAGTATTGGATGTTAGAGGACCAGTGCTTTGTATCAGTTTCAGAAGCAGAGTTGGACTAGATATGGTCCGTATGTGTAGGAAACACCGTTCTTTTGTTCTCAGCACACTCACGTTTCCTGCTGTCTTTGAGACTCTATAAAGCAAGAGCGACCTTCTTGCTCTAAAGCAGAGTGTGATCCATGGATGAGAACTATGCTGTGTGCTTCACTTCAGAAATGGAGTTAAATCCCAGGATCCGTTTCTTCCTACAAGCAAGACTTCGTTTCAGGAAAGGGCAGTCACTTTTCATCTCATATGAACTACGTCGTTGATGAGGCTCACACGTTTCTCATCTTAACTGACAAGTATTGGATGTTAGAGGACCAGTGTTTTGTATCAGTTTCAGAAGCAGAGTTGGACTAGATATGGTCCATATGTTTAGGAAACACCGTTCTTTCCTTCTCATCACACTCATGTTTCCTGCTGTCTTAGAGACACTAGAAAGCAAGAGCATGATTCTTGCTCTAAAGCAGAGTGTGATCTATGGATGAGAACTCTTCTGTGTGTTTCACTTCAGAAATGGAGTTAAATCCCAGGCTCTTTGTCTTCCTACAAGCAAGACTTCTTTTCAGGTAAGGCCAGTTACTTTACAGCTCAAACGAACTACATCGTTCAGGAAGCACACACGTTTCTCATCTAAACTGACAAGCATTGGATGTTAGAGGACCTCTGGTTTTTTCAGTTTTGGAGGCAGAGTTGAACTAGATTTGACCCGAATGTGTAGGAAACACCGTTCTTTGTTCTGAGCACACTCAAGTTTCCTGCTGTATTACAGACTCTAGAAAGCAATAGCGTTCTTCTTGCTCTAAAGCAGAGTGTGATCGATGGATGAGAACTCTGCTGTGTGCTTCCCTTCAGAAATGGAGTTAAATCCCAGGCTCCATTTCTTCCTACAAGCAAGACTTCGTTTCAGGTAAGGGCAGTCACTTTTCAGCTCAAATGAACTACGTCGTTTATGAGGCTCACACGTTTCTCATCTTAACTGACAAGTATTGGATGTTAGAGGACCAGTGCTTTGTATCAGTTTCAGAAGCAGAGTTGGACTAGATATGGTCCGTATGTGTAGGAAACACCGTTCTTTTGTTCTCAGCACACTCACGTTTCCTGCTGTCTTAGAGACTCTAGAAAGCAAGAGCATGATTCTTACTCTAAAGCAGAGTGTGATGTATGGATGAGAACTCTTCTGTGTGTTTCACTTCAGAAATGGAGTTAAATCCAAGGCTCTTTGTCTTCCTACAAGCAAGACTTCTTTTCATGTGAGGCCAGTTAATTTACAATCTCAAACGAACTACATCGTTCAGGAAGCACACACGTTTCTCATCTAAACTGACAAGCATTGGATGTTAGAGGACCTCTGGTTTTTTCAGTTTCAGAAGCAGAGTTGAACTAGATTTGACCCGAATGTGTAGGAAACACCGTTCTTTTGTTCTGAGCACACTCAAGTTTCCTGCTGTATTACAGACTCTAGGAAGCAATAGCGTTCTTCTTGCTCTAAAGTAGAGTGTGATCCATGGATGAGAACACTGCTGTGTGCTTCCCTTCAGAAATGGAATTAAATCCCAGGCTCCGTTTCTTCCTACAAGCCAGATTTCATTTCAGGTAAGGGCAGTCACTTTTCAGCTCAAATGAACTACGTCGTTGATGAGGCTCACACGTTTCTCATCTTAACTGACAAGTATTGGATGTTAGAGGACCAGTGCTTTGTATCAGTTTCAGAAGCAGAGTTGGACTAGATATGGTCCGTATGTGTAGGAAACACCGTTCTTTTGTTCTCAGCACACTCACGTTTCCTGCTGTCTTTGAGACTCTATAAAGCAAGAGCGACCTTCTTGCTCTAAAGCAGAGTGTGATCTATGGATGAGAACTATGCTGTGTGCTTCCCTTCAGAAATGGAGTTAAATCCCAGGATCAGTTTCTTCCTACAAGCAAGACTTCGTTTCAGGTAACGGCAGTCACTTTTCATCTCATATGAACTACATCGTTGATGAGGCTCACACGTTTCTCATCTTAACTGACAAGTATTGGATGTTAGAGGACCAGTGTTTTGTATCAGTTTCAGAAGCAGAGTTGGACTAGATATGGTCCGTAAGTTTAGGAAACACCGTTCTTTTCTTCTCATCACACTCATGTTTCCTGCTGTCTTAGAGACACTAGAAAGCAAGAGCATGATTCTTGCTCTAAAGCAGAGTGTGATCTATGGATGAGAACTCTTCTGTGTGTTTCACTTCAGAAATGGAGTTAAATCCCAGGCTCTATGTCTTCCTACAAGCAAGACTTCTTTTCAGGTAAGGCCAGTTACTTTACAGCTCAAACGAACTACATCGTTCAGGAAGCACACACGTTTCTCATCTAAACTGACAAGCATTGGATGTTAGAGGACCTCTGGTTTTTTCAGTTTTGGAGGCAGAGTTGAACTAGATTTGACCCGAATGTGTAGGAAACACCGTTCTTTGTTCTGAGCACACTCAAGTTTCCTGCTGTATTACAGACTCTAGAAAGCAATAGCGTTCTTCTTGCTCTAAAGCACAGTGTGATCGATGGATGAGAACTCTGCTGTGTGCTTCCCTTCAGAAATGGAGTTAAATCCCAGGCTCCATTTCTTCCTACAAGCAAGACTTCGTTTCAGGTAAGGGCAGTCACTTTTCAGCTCAAATGAACTACGTCGTTGATGAGGCTCACACGTTTCTCATCTTAACTGACAAGTATTGGATGTTAGAGGACCAGTGCTTTGTATCAGTTTCAGAAGCAGAGTTGGACTAGATATGGTCCGTATGTGTAGGAAACACCGTTCTTTTGTTCTCAGCACACTCACGTTTCCTGCTGTCTTAGAGACTCTAGAAAGCAAGAGCATGATTCTTACTCTAAAGCAGAGTGTGATGTATGGATGAGAACTCTTCTGTGTGTTTCATTTCAGAAATGGAGTTAAATCCCAGGCTCTCTGTCTTCCTACAAGCAAGACTTCTTTTCAGGTAAGGCCAGTTACTTTACAGCTCAAACGAACTACATCGTTCAGGAAGCACACACGTTTCTCATCTAAACTGACAAGCATTGGATGTTAGAGGACCTCTGGTTTTTTCAGTTTTGGAGGCAGAGTTGAACTAGATTTGACCCGAATGTGTAGGAAACACCATTCTTTTCTTCTGAGCACACTCACGTTTCCTGCTGTCTTTGAGACTCTATAAAGCAAGAGCGACCTTCTTGCTCTAAAGCAGAGTGTGATCCATGGATGAGAACTATGCTGTGTGCTTCCCTTCAGAAATGGAGTTAAATCCCAGGCTCCGTTTCTTCCTACAAGCAAGATTTAATTTCAGGTAAGGGCAGTCACTTTTCAGCTGAAATGAACTACGTCGTTGATGAGGCTCACACGTTTCTCATCTTAACTGACAAGTATTGGATGTTAGAGGACCAGTGCTTTGTATCAGTTTCAGAAGCAGAGTTGGACTAGATATGGTCCGTATGTGTAGGAAACACCGTTCTTTTGTTCTCAGCACACTCACGTTTCCTGCTGTCTTTGAGACTTTAAAAGGAAGAGCGACCTCCTTGCTCTAAAGCAGAGTGTGATCCATGGATGAGAACTATGCTGTGTGCTTCCCTTCAGAAATGGAGTTAAAACCCAGGATCCGTTTCTTCCTACAAGCAAGACTTCGTTTCAGGAAAAGGCAGTCACTTTTCATCTCATATGAACTACGTCGTTGATGAGGCTCACACGTTTCTCATCTTAACTGACAAGTATTGGATGTTAGAGGACCAGTGTTTTGTATCAGTTTCAGAAGCAGAGTTGGACTAGATATGGTCCGTAAGTGTAGGAAACACCGTTCTTTTCTTCTCATAACACTCATGTTTCCTGCTGTCTTAGAGACACTAGAAAGCAACAGCATGATTCTTGCTCTAAAGCAGAGTGTGATCTATGGATGAGAACTCTTCTGTGTGTTTCACTTCAGAAATGGAGTTAAATCCCAGGCTCTCTGTCTTCCTACAAGCAAGACTTCTTTTCATGGAAGGACAGTTAATTTACAGCTCAAACGAACTACATCGTTCAGGAAGCACACACGTTTTTCATCTTTACTGAGAAGCATTGGATGTTAGAGGACCTTTGCTTTGTATCAATTTCAACCATAGTTGAACTACATATGGTCCGTATGTATAGGAAACACCGTTCTTTTGTTCTGAGCACACTCACGTTTCCTGCGGTATTAGACACTCTAGAAAGCAAGAGCGTGATTCTTGCTCTAAAGCAAAGTGTGATCCATGGATGAGAACACTGCTGTGTGTTTCCCTTCATAAATGGAGTTAAATCCCAGGCTCTGAGTCTTCCTACAAGCAAGACTTCTTTTCAGGTAAGGGCAGTTACTTTACAGCTCAAACGAACTACATCGTTCATGAAGCACACACGTTTCTCGTCTAAATGGACAAGCATTGGATGTTAGAGGACCTGTGGTTTCTTTCAGTTTCAGAAGCAGAGTTGAACTAGATATTGTCCGTATGTTTAAGAAACACCATTCTTTTGTTATGAGCACACTCATGTTTCCTGCTGTATTAGAGATTCCAGGAAGCAAGAGCGTGCTTCTTGCTCTAAAGCAGAGTGTGACCTATATATGAGAACTCTGCTGTGTGTTTCACTTCAGAAACGGAGTTAAATCCCAGGCTCTGAGTCTTCCTACAAGCAAGACTTCGTTTCAAGTAAGGGTAATTACCTTACAGCTCAAACAAACTACATAGTTCACTAAGCTCACACGTTTGTCATGTTAACTGAGAAGCATTGGATGTTAGAGGACCTTTGCACTGTATCAATTTCAAGCAGAGTTGAACTAGATATCTTTCGTATGTATAGGAAACACGGTTCTTTTGTTCTGAGCACACTCACGTTTCCTATTGTATTAGAGACTCTATAAAGCAAGAGCATGCTTCTTGCTCTAAAGGAGATTGTGATCCATGGATGAGAACTGTGTTGTGTGTTTCCCTTCAGAAATGGAATTAAATCCCAGGCTCTGAGTCTTCCTACAAGCAAGACTGCGTTTCAAGTAAGTGTAGTCACTTTTCAGCTCAAACGAACTACATCATTCACAAAGCTCACACGTTTCCCATTTTAACTGACAAGTATTGAATGTTAGAGGACCAGTGCTTTGTATCAGTTTCAGAAGCAGAGTTGGACTATATATGGTCTGTATGTGCAGGAAACAACGTTCATTTGTTCTCAGCACACTCACGTTTCCTGCTGTCTTAGAGACTCTAGAAAGCAAGAGCGTGCTTCTTGCTCTAAAGCAGAGTGTGATCAATGGATGAGAACGCTGCTGTGTGTTTTCCTTCAGAAATGAAGTTAAATCCCTGGCTCTGAGTCGTCCTACAAGCAAGACTTTGTTTCATGTAAGGGCAGTCACTTTTCAGCTCAAACGAACTACATCGTTCACAAAGCTCACACATTTATCATCTTAACTGACAAGCATTGGATGTTAGAGGACCTGTGGTTTGTTTCAGTTTCAGAAGCATAGTTGGACTAGATATAGTCCATATGTGTAGGAAACACCGTTCTTTTGTTCTGAGCACACTCAAGTTTCCCGCGGCATTAGAGACTCTAGAAAGCAAGAGCGTGCTTCTTGCTCTAAAGCAGAGTGTGATCCATGGATGAGAACTGTGTTTTGTGTTTCCCTTCATTAATGGAATTAAATCCAAGGCTCTGTGTCTTCCTACAAGCAAGACTTCGTTTAAGGTAAGGGCAGTCACTTTTCATCTCAAACGAACTACATCGTTCAGGACGCTCACACGTTTCTCATCTTAACTGACAAGCATCAGGTTTTAGAAGACAGTGCTTTTTTATCAGTTTCAGAAGCAGAGTTGTACTAGATATGGTCCGTATGTGTAGGTAACACCATTCTTTTCTTATCAGCACGCTCAAGTTTCCTGCTGTCTTAGAGACTCTAAAAAACTAGAACGTGCTTCTTGCCCTGAAGCAGATTGTGATCAATGGATGAGGACTCTGCTGTGTGTTTCACTTCAGAAACGGAGTAAAATCCCAGGCTCTGAGTCTTCCTACAAGCAAGACTTCGTTTCAATTAAGGGTAGTTACTTTACAGCTTAAACGAACTACATAGTTCACTAAGCTCACACGTTTCTCATCTAAACTGACTAGCATTGGATATTAGAGGACCTCTGGTTTGTTTCAGTTTCAGAAGCAGAGATGAACTAGATATGGTCCGTATGTGTAGGAAACATCGTTCTTTTGTACTAAGGACACTCAAGTTTCCTGCTGTATTAGAGACTCTAGAAAGCAAGAGCGTGCTGCTTGCTCTAATGCAGAGTATTATCCATGGATGAGAACTGTGTTGTGTGTTTCCCTTCAGAAATGGAATTAAATCCCAGGCTCTGAGTCTTCCTACAAGCAAGACTGCGTTTCAAGTAAGGGCAGTCACTTTTCAGATCAAACGAACTACATCGTTCACGAATCTCACACGTTTCTCATCTTAACTGACAAGCATTGAATGTTAGAGGACCAGTGCTTCTTATCAGTTTCAGAAGCAGAGTTGGACTAGGTATGGTCCGTATGTGTAGGAAACACCATTCATTTGTTCTCAGCACACTCACGTTTCCTGCTGTCTTAGAGACTCTAGAAAGCTGGAGCGTGCTTCTTGCTCTAAACCCGAGTGTGATCAATGGATGAGAACTCTGTTGTGTTTTTCACTTCAGAAATAGAGTTAAATCCCAGGCTCCTTGTATTCCTACATGCAAGACTTTGTTTCAGGTAATGGCAGTTACATTACAGCTCAAACGAACTAAATTGTTCACGAAGCTCACACTTTTCTCAGCTTTACTGAGAAGCATTGGATGTTAGAGGACCTTTGCTTTGTATCAATTTCAACCATAGTTGAACTAGATATGGTCCGTATGTATAGGAAACACCGTTCTTTGTCTGACCACACTCACGTTTCCTGCGGTATTAGACACTCTAGAAAGCAAGAACGTGCTTCTTGCTCTAAAGCAGAGTGTGATGAATGGATGAGAACTCTGCTGTGTGTTTCACTTCAGAAATGGAGTTAAGTCCCAGGCTCAGAGTCTTCCTAAAAGCAAGACTTCGTTTCAGGTAATGGCAGTTACTTTACAGCTCAAATGAACTACATAGTTCATGAAGCAAATACGTTTCTCATCTAAACTGACAAACATTGGATGTTAGAGGACCTGTGGTTTCTTTCAGTTTCAGAAGCAGAGATTAACTAGATATGCTCCGTATGTGTAGGAAACACCATTCTTTTCTTATGAGCATACTCATGTTTCCTGCTGTATTAGAGATTCCAGGAAGCAAGAGCGTGCTTCTTGCTCTAAAGCAGAGTGTGATCTATATATGAGAACTCTGCTGTGTGTTTCACTTCAGAAATGGAGTTAAATCCCAGGCTCTGAGTCTTCCTACAAGCAAGACTTCGTTTCCAGTAAGGGCAGTCACTTTTCAGCTCAAACGAACTACAGCAGTCACGAAGCTCACATGTTTCTCATCTTAACTGACAATCATTGAATGTTAGAGAACCAGTGCTTTGTATCAGTTTCAGAAGCAGAGTTGGACTAATGTGGTCCGTATGTGTAGGAAACACCGTTCTTTTTTTCTCAGCAACTCATATTTCCTGCAGTATTAGAGACTCTGGAAAGCAAGAACGTGCTTCTTGCTCTAAAGCAGAGTGTGATCCATGGATGAGAACTCTGCTGTGTTTTTCACTTCAGAAATAGAGTTAAATCCCAGGCTCCTTGTCTTCCTACATGCAAGACTTCGTTTCAGGTAATGGCAGTTACATTACAGCTCAAACGAACTAAATTGTTCACGAAGCTCACACTTTTCTCAGCTTTACTGAGAAGCATTGGATGTTAGAGGACCTTTGCTTTGTATCAATTTCAACCATAGTTGAACTAGATACGGTCCGTATGTATAGGAAACACCATTCTTTTGTCTGACCACACTCACGTTTCCTGCGGTATTAGACACTCTAGAAAGCAAGAGCGTGCTTCTTGCTCTAAAGCAGAGTGTGATGAATGGATGAGAACTCTGCTGTGTGTTTCACTTCAGAAATGGAGTTAAGTCCCAGGCTCTGAGTCTTCCTAAAAGCAAGACTTCCTTTCAGGTAATGGCAGTTACTTTACAGCTCAAATGAACTACATCGTTCATGAAGCAAATACGTTTCTCATCTAAACTGACAAGCATTGGATGTTAGAGGACCTCTGGTTTGTTTCAGTTTCAGAAGCAGAGATGAACTAGATATGGTCCGTATTTGTAGGAAACACCGTTCTTTTGTTCTGAGACACTCAAATTTTCTGCTGTATTCGAGGCTCTAGAAATCAAGAGAGTGCTTCTTGCTTTAAAGCAGAGTGTGATCCATGAATGAGAACTATGCAGTGTGTTTCCCTTCAGAAATGGAGTTAAATCCCAGGCTCTGTGTTTTCATACTTGCAAGACATCGTTTCAGGTTAGGGCAGTCACTTTTCAGCTCAAATGACCTACATCGTTCACGAAGCTCACACGTTTCTCATCTTAAATGACAAGCATTGGATGTTAGAGGACCAGTGCTTTGTATCAGTTTCAGAAGCAGAGTTGGACTAGATATGGTCCGTATGTGTAGCAAACACCGTTCTTTTGTTGTCATCACACTCACGTTTCCTGCTATCTTAGAGACTCTGGAAAGCAAGAGCTTGCTTCTTGCTCTAATGCAGAGTGTGATCAATGGATGAGAACTCTGCTGTGTGTTTCACTTCAGCAATGGAGTTAAATCCCAGGCTCTGAGTCTTCCTACATGCAAGACTTCGTTTCAGGTAATGGCAGCTACATTACAGCTCAAACGAACTAAATTGTTCACGAAGCTAACACTTTTCTCAGCTTTACTGAGAAGCATTGGATGTTAGAGGACCTTTGCTTTGTATCAATTTCAACCATAGTTGAACTAGATATGGTCCGTATGTATAGGAAACACCGTTCTTTTCTTCTGAGCACACTCACGTTTCCTGCTGTATTAGAGACTCAAGAAAGCAAGAGTGTGCTTCTTGCTCTAAAGCAGAGTGTGATCCATGCATGAAAACTCTGCTGTGTGTTTCACTTCAGAAATGGAGTTAAATCCCTGCCTCTGAGTCTTCCTAAAAGCAAGACTTCGTTTCAGGTAAGAGCAGTCACTTATCAGTTCAAAAGAACTACATCGTTCACAAAGCTCACACGTTTCTCATCTTAACTGACAAGCATCGGATGTTAGAAGGCCAGTGCTTTGTATCAGTTTCAGAAGCAGAGTTGGACTAATATGGTCCGTATGTGTAGGAAACACCGTTCTTTTTTTCTCAGCAACTCATATTTCCTGCAGTATTAGAGACTCTGGAAAGCAAGAACCTGCTTCTTGCTCTAAAGCAGAGTGTGATCCATGGATGAGAACTCTGCTGTGTGTTTCACTTCAGAAATGGAGTTAAATCCCAGGCTCTGAGTCTTCCTACAAGCAAGACTTCGTTTCCAGTAAGGGCAGTCACTTTTCAGCTCAAACGAACTACATCGTTCACGAAGCTCACACGTTTCTCATCTTAACTGACAATCATTGAATGTTAGAGAACCAGTGCTTTGTGTCAGTTTCAGAAGCAGAGTTGGACTAATATGGTCCGTATGTGTAGGAAACACCTTTCTTTTTTTCTCAGCACACTCATATTTCCTGCTGTATTAGAGACTCTGGAAAGCAAGAATGTGCTTCTTGCTCTAAAGCAGAGTGTGATCCATGGATGAGAACTCTGCTGTGTGTTTCACTTCAGAAATGGAGTTAAATCCCAGGCTCTGTGTCTTCCTACAAGCAAGACTTCGTTTCCAGTAAGGGCAGTCACTTTTCAGCTCAAACGAACTACATCGGTCACGAAACTCACACGTTTCTCATCTTAACTGACAAGCATTGAATGTTAGAGGACCAGTGCTTCGTATCAGTTTCAGAAGCAGAGTTGGACTAGATATGGTCCGTATGTGTAGGAAACACCATTCATTTGTTCTAAGCACACTCAAGTTTCCTGCTGTCTTAGAGACTCTAGAAAGCTGGAGCGTGCTTCTTGCTCTAAACCCGAGTGTAATCAATGGATGAGAACTCTGTTGTGTTTTTCACTTCAGAAATAGAGTTAAATCCCAGGCTCCTTGTCTTCCTACATGCAAGACTTCGTTTCAGGTAATGGCAGTTACATTACAGCTCAAACGAACTAAATTGTTCACGAAGCTCACACTTTTCTCAGCTTTACTGAGAAGCATTGGATGTTAGAGGACCTTTGCTTTGTATCAATTTCAACCATAGTTGAACTAGATATGGTCCGTATGTATAGGAAACACCGTTCTTTTGTCTGACCACACTCACGTTTCCTGCGGTATTAGACACTCTAGAAAGCAAGAGCGTGCTTCTTGCTCTAAAGCAGAGTGTGATGAATGGATGAGAACTCTGCTGTGTGTTTCACTTCAGAAATGGAGTTAAGTCCCAGGCTCTGAGTCTTCCTAAAAGCAAGACTTCCTTTCAGGTAATGGCAGTTACTTTACAGCTCAAATGAACTACATCGTTCATGAAGCAAATACGTTTCTCATCTAAACTGACAAGCATTGGATGTTAGAGGACCTCTGGTTTGTTTCAGTTTCAGAAGCAGAGATGAACTAGATATGGTCCGTATTTGTAGGAAACACCGTTCTTTTGTTCTGAGACACTCAAATTTTCTGCTGTATTCGAGGCTCTAGAAATCAAGAGAGTGCTTCTTGCTTTAAAGCAGAGTGTGATCCATGAATGAGAACTATGCAGTGTGTTTCCCTTCAGAAATGGAGTTAAATCCCAGGCTCTGTGTTTTCATACTTGCAAGACATCGTTTCAGGTTAGGGCAGTCACTTTTCAGCTCAAATGACCTACATCGTTCACGAAGCTCACACGTTTCTCATCTTAAATGACAAGCATTGGATGTTAGAGGACCAGTGCTTTGTATCAGTTTCAGAAGCAGAGTTGGACTAGATATGGTCCGTATGTGTAGCAAACACCGTTCTTTTGTTGTCATCACACTCACGTTTCCTGCTATCTTAGAGACTCTGGAAAGCAAGAGCTTGCTTCTTGCTCTAATGCAGAGTGTGATCAATGGATGAGAACTCTGCTGTGTGTTTCACTTCAGCAATGGAGTTAAATCCCAGGCTCTGAGTCTTCCTACATGCAAGACTTCGTTTCAGGTAATGGCAGCTACATTACAGCTCAAACGAACTAAATTGTTCACGAAGCTAACACTTTTCTCAGCTTTACTGAGAAGCATTGGATGTTAGAGGACCTTTGCTTTGTATCAATTTCAACCATAGTTGAACTAGATATGGTCCGTATGTATAGGAAACACCGTTCTTTTCTTCTGAGCACACTCACGTTTCCTGCTGTATTAGAGACTCAAGAAAGCAAGAGTGTGCTTCTTGCTCTAAAGCAGAGTGTGATCCATGCATGAAAACTCTGCTGTGTGTTTCACTTCAGAAATGGAGTTAAATCCCTGCCTCTGAGTCTTCCTAAAAGCAAGACTTCGTTTCAGGTAAGAGCAGTCACTTATCAGTTCAAAAGAACTACATCGTTCACAAAGCTCACACGTTTCTCATCTTAACTGACAAGCATCGGATGTTAGAAGGCCAGTGCTTTGTATCAGTTTCAGAAGCAGAGTTGGACTAATATGGTCCGTATGTGTAGGAAACACCGTTCTTTTTTTCTCAGCAACTCATATTTCCTGCAGTATTAGAGACTCTGGAAAGCAAGAACCTGCTTCTTGCTCTAAAGCAGAGTGTGATCCATGGATGAGAACTCTGCTGTGTGTTTCACTTCAGAAATGGAGTTAAATCCCAGGCTCTGAGTCTTCCTACAAGCAAGACTTCGTTTCCAGTAAGGGCAGTCACTTTTCAGCTCAAACGAACTACATCGTTCACGAAGCTCACACGTTTCTCATCTTAACTGACAATCATTGAATGTTAGAGAACCAGTGCTTTGTGTCAGTTTCAGAAGCAGAGTTGGACTAATATGGTCCGTATGTGTAGGAAACACCTTTCTTTTTTTCTCAGCACACTCATATTTCCTGCTGTATTAGAGACTCTGGAAAGCAAGAATGTGCTTCTTGCTCTAAAGCAGAGTGTGATCCATGGATGAGAACTCTGCTGTGTGTTTCACTTCAGAAATGGAGTTAAATCCCAGGCTCTGTGTCTTCCTACAAGCAAGACTTCGTTTCCAGTAAGGGCAGTCACTTTTCAGCTCAAACGAACTACATCGGTCACGAAACTCACACGTTTCTCATCTTAACTGACAAGCATTGAATGTTAGAGGACCAGTGCTTCGTATCAGTTTCAGAAGCAGAGTTGGACTAGATATGGTCCGTATGTGTAGGAAACACCATTCATTTGTTCTAAGCACACTCAAGTTTCCTGCTGTCTTAGAGACTCTAGAAAGCTGGAGCGTGCTTCTTGCTCTAAACCCGAGTGTAATCAATGGATGAGAACTCTGTTGTGTTTTTCACTTCAGAAATAGAGTTAAATCCCAGGCTCCTTGTCTTCCTACATGCAAGACTTCGTTTCAGGTAATGGCAGTTACATTACAGCTCAAACGAACTAAATTGTTCACGAAGCTCACACTTTTCTCAGCTTTACTGAGAAGCATTGGATGTTAGAGGACCTTTGCTTTGTATCAATTTCAACCATAGTTGAACTAGATATGGTCCGTATGTATAGGAAACACCGTTCTTTTGTCTGACCACACTCACGTTTCCTGCGGTATTAGACACTCTAGAAAGCAAGAGCGTGCTTCTTGCTCTAAAGCAGAGTGTGATGAATGGATGAGAACTCTGCTGTGTGTTTCACTTCAGAAATGGAGTTAAGTCCCAGGCTCTGAGTCTTCCTAAAAGCAAGACTTCCTTTCAGGTAATGGCAGTTACTTTACAGCTCAAATGAACTACATCGTTCATGAAGCAAATACGTTTCTCATCTAAACTGACAAGCATTGGATGTTAGAGGACCTCTGGTTTGTTTCAGTTTCAGAAGCAGAGATGAACTAGATATGGTCTGTATTTGTAGGAAACACCGTTCTTTTGTTCTGAGACACTCAAATTTTCTGCTGTATTCGAGGCTCTAGAAATCAAGAGAGTGCTTCTTGCTTTAAAGCAGAGTGTGATCCATGAATGAGAACTATGCAGTGTGTTTCCCTTCAGAAATGGAGTTAAATCCCAGGCTCTGTGTTTTCATACTTGCAAGACATCGTTTCAGGTTAGGGCTGTCACTTTTCAGCTCAAATGACCTACATCGTTCACGAAGCTCACACGTTTCTCATCTTAAATGACAAGCATTGGATGTTAGAGGACCAGTGCTTTGTATCAGTTTCAGAAGCAGAGTTGGACTAGATATGGTCCGTATGTGTAGCAAACACCGTTCTTTTGTTGTCATCACACTCACGTTTCCTGCTATCTTAGAGACTCTGGAAAGCAAGAGCTTGCTTCTTGCTCTAATGCAGAGTGTGATCAATGGATGAGAACTCTGCTGTGTGTTTCACTTCAGCAATGGAGTTAAATCCCAGGCTCTGAGTCTTCCTACATGCAAGACTTCGTTTCAGGTAATGGCAGTTACATTACAGCTCAAACGAACTAAATTGTTCACGAAGCTAACACTTTTCTCAGCTTTACTGAGAAGCATTGGATGTTAGAGGACCTTTGCTTTGTATCAATTTCAACCATAGTTGAACTAGATATGTCCGTATGTATAGGAAACACTGTTCTTTTCTTCTGAGCACACTTACGTTTCCTGCTGTATTAGAGACTCAAGAAAGCAAGAGTGTGCTTCTTGCTCTAAAGCAGAGTGTGATCCATGCATGAAAACTCTGCTGTGTGTTTCACTTCAGAAATGGAGTTAAATCCCTGCCTCTGAGTCTTCCTAAAAGCAAGACTTCGTTTCAGGTAAGAGCAGTCACTTTTCAGTTCAAAAGAACTACATCGTTCACGAAGCTCACACGTTACTCATCTTAACTGACAATCATTGAATGTTGGAGAACCAGTGCTTTGTGTCAGTTTCAGAAGCAGAGTTGGACTAATATGGTCCGTATGTGTAGGAAACACCGTTCTTTTTTTCTCAGCAACTCATATTTCCTGCAGTATTAGAGACTCTGGAAAGCAAGAACGTGCTTCTTGCTCTAAAGCAGAGTGTGATCCATGGATGAGAACTCTGCTGTGTGTTTCACTTCAGAAATGGAGTTAAATCCCAGGCTCTGAGTCTTCCTACAAGCAAGACTTCGTTTCCAGTAAGGGCAGTCACTTTTCAGCTCAAACGAACTACATCGTTCACGAAGCTCACACGTTTCTCATCTTAACTGACAATCATTGAATGTTAGAGAACCAGTGCTTTGTGTCAGTTTCAGAAGCAGAGTTGGACTAATATGGTCCGTATGTGTAGGAAACACCTTTCTTTTTTTCTCAGCACACTCATATTTCCTGCTGTATTAGAGACTCTGGAAAGCAAGAACGTGCTTCTTGCTCTAAAGCAGAGTGTGATCCATGGATGAGAACTCTGCTGTGTGTTTCACTTCAGAAATGGAGTTAAATCCCAGGCTCTGTGTCTTCCTACAAGCAAGACTTCGTTTCCAGTAAGGGCAGTCACTTTTCAGCTCAAACGAACTACATCGGTCACGAAACTCACACGTTTCTCATCTTAAATGACAAGCATTGAATGTTAGAGGACCAGTGCTTCGTATCAGTTTCAGAAGCAGAGTTGGACTAGATATGGTCCGTATGTGTAGGAAACACCATTCATTTGTTCTAAGCACACTCAAGTTTCCTGCTGTCTTAGAGACTCTAGAAAGCTGGAGCGTGCTTCTTGCTCTAAACTCGAGTGTGATCAATGGATGAGAACTCTGTTGTGTTTTTCACTTCAGAAATAGAGTTAAATCCCAGGCTCCTTGTCTTCCTACATGCAAGACTTCGTTTCAGGTAATGGCAGTTACATTACAGCTCAAACGAACTAAATTGTTCACGAAGCTCACACTTTTCTCAGCTTTACTGAGAAGCATTGGATGTTAGAGGACCTTTGCTTTGTATCAATTTCAACCATAGTTGAACTAGATATGGTCCGTATGTATAGGAAACACCGTTCTTTTCTTCTGACCACACTCACGTTTCCTGCGGTATTAGACACTCTAGAAAGCAAGAGCGTGCTTCTTGCTCTAAAGCAGAGTGTGATGAATGGATGAGAACTCTGCTGTGTGTTTCACTTCAGAAATGGAGTTAAGTCCCAGGCTCTGAGTCTTCCTAAAAGCAAGACTTCCTTTCAGGTAATGGCAGTTACTTTACAGCTCAAATGAACTACATCGTTCATGAAGCAAATACGTTTCTCATCTAAACTGACAAGCATTGGATGTTAGAGGACCTCTGGTTTGTTTCAGTTTCAGAAGCAGAGATGAACTAGATATGGTCCGTATTTGTAGTAAACACCGTTCTTTTGTTCTGAGACACTCAAATTTTCTGCTGTATTCGAGGCTCTAGAAATCAAGAGAGTGCTTCTTGCTTTAAAGCAGAGTGTGATCCATGAATGAGAACTATGCAGTGTGTTTCCCTTCAGAAATGGAGTTAAATCCCAGGCTCTGTGTTTTCATACTTGCAAGACATCGTTTCAGGTTAGGGCTGTCACTTTTCAGCTCAAATGACCTACATCGTTCACGAAGCTCACACGTTTCTCATCTTAAATGACAAGCATTGGATGTTAGAGGACCAGTGCTTTGTATCAGTTTCAGAAGCAGAGTTGGACTAGATATGGTCTGTATGTGTAGCAAACACCGTTCTTTTGTTGTCATCACACTCACGTTTCCTGCTATCTTAGAGACTCTGGAAAGCAAGAGCTTGCTTCTTGCTCTAATGCAGAGTGTGATCAATGGATGAGAACTCTGCTGTGTGTTTCACTTCAGAAATGGAGTTAAATCCCAGGCTCTGAGTCTTCCTACATGCAAGACTTCGTTTCAGGTAATGGCAGTTACATTACAGCTCAAACAAACTAAATTGTTCACGAAGCTAACATTTTTCTCAGCTTTACTGAGAAGCATTGGATGTTAGAGGACCTTTGCTTTGTATCAATTTCAACCATAGTTGAACTAGATATGTCCGTATGTATAGGAAACACTGTTCTTTTCTTCTGAGCACACTCACGTTTCCTGCTGTATTAGAGACTCAAGAAAGCAAGAGTGTGCTTCTTGCTCTAAAGCAGAGTGTGATCCATGCATGAAAACTCTGCTGTGTGTTTCACTTCAGAAATGGAGTTAAATCCCTGCCTCTGAGTCTTCCTAAAAGCAAGACTTCGTTTCAGGTAAGAGCAGTCACTTTTCAGTTCAAAAGAACTACATCGTTCACGAAGCTCACACGTTTCTCATCTTAACTGACAATCATTGAATGTTAGAGAACCAGTGCTTTGTGTCAGTTTCAGAAGCAGAGTTGGACTAATATGGTCCGTATGTGTAGGAAACACCGTTCTTTTTTTCTCAGCAACTCATATTTCCTGCAGTATTAGAGACTCTGGAAAGCAAGAATGTGCTTCTTGCTCTAAAGCAGAGTGTGATCCATGGATGAGAACTCTGCTGTGTGTTTCACTTCAGAAATGGAGTTAAATCCCAGGCTCTGTGTCTTCCTACAAGCAAGACTTCGTTTCCAGTAAGGGCAGTCACTTTTCAGCTCAAACGAACTACATCGGTCACGAAACTCACACGTTTCTCATCTTAACTGACAAGCATTGAATGTTAGAGGACCAGTGCTTCGTATCAGTTTCAGAAGCAGAGTTGGACTAGATATGGTCCGTATGTGTAGGAAACACCATTCATTTGTTCTAAGCACACTCAAGTTTCCTGCTGTCTTAGAGACTCTAGAAAGCTGGAGCGTGCTTCTTGCTCTAAACTCGAGTGTGATCAATGGATGAGAACTCTGTTGTGTTTTTCACTTCAGAAATAGAGTTAAATCCCAGGCTCCTTGTCTTCCTACATGCAAGACTTCGTTTCAGGTAATGGCAGTTACATTACAGCTCAAACGAACTAAATTGTTCACGAAGCTCACACTTTTCTCAGCTTTACTGAGAAGCATTGGATGTTAGAGGACCTTTGCTTTGTATCAATTTCAACCATAGTTGAACTAGATATGATCCGTATGTATAGGAAACACCGTTCTTTTGTCTGACCACACTCACGTTTCCTGCGGTATTAGACACTCTAGAAAGCAAGAGCGTGCTTCTTGCTCTAAAGCAGAGTGTGATGAATGGATGAGAACTCTGCTGTGTGTTTCACTTCAGAAATGGAGTTAAGTCCCAGGCTCTGAGTCTTCCTAAAAGCAAGACTTCCTTTCAGGTAATGGCAGTTACTTTACAGCTCAAATGAACTACATCGTTCATGAAGCAAATACGTTTCTCATCTAAACTGACAAGCATTGGATGTTAGAGGACCTCTGGTTTGTTTCAGTTTCAGAAGCAGAGATGAACTAGATATGGTCCGTATTTGTAGGAAACACCGTTCTTTTGTTCTGAGACACTCAAATTTTCTGCTGTATTCGAGGCTCTAGAAATCAAGAGAGTGCTTCTTGCTTTAAAGCAGAGTGTGATCCATGAATGAGAACTATGCAGTGTGTTTCCCTTCAGAAATGGAGTTAAATCCCAGGCTCTGTGTTTTCATACTTGCAAGACATCGTTTCAGGTTAGGGCTGTCACTTTTCAGCTCAAATGACCTACATCGTTCACGAAGCTCACACGTTTCTCATCTTAAATGACAAGCATTGGATGTTAGAGGACCAGTGCTTTGTATCAGTTTCAGAAGCAGAGTTGGACTAGATATGGTCCGTATGTGTAGCAAACACCGTTCTTTTGTTGTCATCACACTCACGTTTCCTGCTATCTTAGAGACTCTGGAAAGCAAGAGCTTGCTTCTTGCTCTAATGCAGAGTGTGATCAATGGATGAGAACTCTGCTGTGTGTTTCACTTCAGCAATGGAGTTAAATCCCAGGCTCTGAGTCTTCCTACATGCAAGACTTCGTTTCAGGTAATGGCAGTTACATTACAGCTCAAACGAACTAAATTGTTCACGAAGCTAACACTTTTCTCAGCTTTACTGAGAAGCATTGGATGTTAGAGGACCTTTGCTTTGTATCAATTTCAACCATAGTTGAACTAGATATGTCCGTATGTATAGGAAACACTGTTCTTTTCTTCTGAGCACACTTACGTTTCCTGCTGTATTAGAGACTCAAGAAAGCAAGAGTGTGCTTCTTGCTCTAAAGCAGAGTGTGATCCATGCATGAAAACTCTGCTGTGTGTTTCACTTCAGAAATGGAGTTAAATCCCTGCCTCTGAGTCTTCCTAAAAGCAAGACTTCGTTTCAGGTAAGAGCAGTCACTTTTCAGTTCAAAAGAACTACATCGTTCACGAAGCTCACACGTTACTCATCTTAACTGACAATCATTGAATGTTGGAGAACCAGTGCTTTGTGTCAGTTTCAGAAGCAGAGTTGGACTAATATGGTCCGTATGTGTAGGAAACACCGTTCTTTTTTTCTCAGCAACTCATATTTCCTGCAGTATTAGAGACTCTGGAAAGCAAGAACGTGCTTCTTGCTCTAAAGCAGAGTGTGATCCATGGATGAGAACTCTGCTGTGTGTTTCACTTCAGAAATGGAGTTAAATCCCAGGCTCTGAGTCTTCCTACAAGCAAGACTTCGTTTCCAGTAAGGGCAGTCACTTTTCAGCTCAAACGAACTAAATTGTTCACGAAGCTCACACGTTTCTCATCTTAACTGACAATCATTGAATGTTAGAGAACCAGTGCTTTGTGTCAGTTTCAGAAGCAGAGTTGGACTAATATGGTCCGTATGTGTAGGAAACACCTTTCTTTTTTTCTCAGCACACTCATATTTCCTGCTGTATTAGAGACTCTGGAAAGCAAGAACGTGCTTCTTGCTCTAAAGCAGAGTGTGATCCATGGATGAGAACTCTGCTGTGTGTTTCACTTCAGAAATGGAGTTAAATCCCAGGCTCTGTGTCTTCCTACAAGCAAGACTTCGTTTCCAGTAAGGGCAGTCACTTTTCAGCTCAAACGAACTACATCGGTCACGAAACTCACACGTTTCTCATCTTAAATGACAAGCATTGAATGTTAGAGGACCAGTGCTTCGTATCAGTTTCAGAAGCAGAGTTGGACTAGATATGGTCCGTATGTGTAGGAAACACCATTCATTTGTTCTAAGCACACTCAAGTTTCCTGCTGTCTTAGAGACTCTAGAAAGCTGGAGCGTGCTTCTTGCTCTAAACTCGAGTGTGATCAATGGATGAGAACTCTGTTGTGTTTTTCACTTCAGAAATAGAGTTAAATCCCAGGCTCCTTGTCTTCCTACATGCAAGACTTCGTTTCAGGTAATGGCAGTTACATTACAGCTCAAACGAACTAAATTGTTCACGAAGCTCACACTTTTCTCAGCTTTACTGAGAAGCATTGGATGTTAGAGGACCTTTGCTTTGTATCAATTTCAACCATAGTTGAACTAGATATGGTCCGTATGTATAGGAAACACCGTTCTTTTGTCTGACCACACTCACGTTTCCTGCGGTATTAGACACTCTAGAAAGCAAGAGCGTGCTTCTTGCTCTAAAGCAGAGTGTGATGAATGGATGAGAACTCTGCTGTGTGTTTCACTTCAGAAATGGAGTTAAGTCCCAGGCTCTGAGTCTTCCTAAAAGCAAGACTTCCTTTCAGGTAATGGCAGTTACTTTACAGCTCAAATGAACTACATCGTTCATGAAGCAAATACGTTTCTCATCTAAACTGACAAGCATTGGATGTTAGAGGACCTCTGGTTTGTTTCAGTTTCAGAAGCAGAGATGAACTAGATATGGTCCGTATTTGTAGGAAACACCGTTCTTTTGTTCTGAGACACTCAAATTTTCTGCTGTATTCGAGGCTCTAGAAATCAAGAGAGTGCTTCTTGCTTTAAAGCAGAGTGTGATCCATGAATGAGAACTATGCAGTGTGTTTCCCTTCAGAAATGGAGTTAAATCCCAGGCTCTGTGTTTTCATACTTGCAAGACATCGTTTCAGGTTAGGGCTGTCACTTTTCAGCTCAAATGACCTACATCGTTCACGAAGCTCACACGTTTCTCATCTTAAATGACAAGCATTGGATGTTAGAGGACCAGTGCTTTGTATCAGTTTCAGAAGCAGAGTTGGACTAGATATGGTCCGTATGTGTAGGAAACACCGTTCTTTTGTTGTCATCACACTCACGTTTCCTGCTATCTTAGAGACTCTGGAAAGCAAGAGCTTGCTTCTTGCTCTAATGCAGAGTGTGATCAATGGATGAGAACTCTGCTGTGTGTTTCACTTCAGAAATGGAGTTAAATCCCAGGCTCTGAGTCTTCCTACATGCAAGACTTCGTTTCAGGTAATGGCAGTTACATTACAGCTCAAACAAACTAAATTGTTCACGAAGCTAACACTTTTCTCAGCTTTACTGAGAAGCATTGGATGTTAGAGGACCTTTGCTTTGTATCAATTTCAACCATAGTTGAACTAGATATGTCCGTATGTATAGGAAACACTGTTCTTTTCTTCTGAGCACACTCACGTTTCCTGCTGTATTAGAGACTCAAGAAAGCAAGAGTGTGCTTCTTGCTCTAAAGCAGAGTGTGATCCATGCATGAAAACTCTGCTGTGTGTTTCACTTCAGAAATGGAGTTAAATCCCTGCCTCTGAGTCTTCCTAAAAGCAAGACTTCGTTTCAGGTAAGAGCAGTCACTTTTCAGTTCAAAAGAACTACATCGTTCACGAAGCTCACACGTTTCTCATCTTAACTGACAATCATTGAATGTTAGAGAACCAGTGCTTTGTGTCAGTTTCAGAAGCAGAGTTGGACTAATATGGTCCGTATGTGTAGGAAACACCGTTCTTTTTTTCTCAGCAACTCATATTTCCTGCAGTATTAGAGATCTGGAAAGCAAGAATGTGCTTCTTGCTCTAAAGCAGAGTGTGATCCATGGATGAGAACTCTGCTGTGTGTTTCACTTCAGAAATGGAGTTAAATCCCAGGCTCTGAGTCTTCCTACAAGCAAGACTTCGTTTCCAGTAAGGGCAGTCACTTTTCAGCTCAAACGAACTACATCGTTCACGAAGCTCACACGTTTCTCATCTTAACTGACAATCATTGAATGTTAGAGAACCAGTGCTTTGTGTCAGTTTCAGAAGCAGAGTTGGACTAATATGGTCCGTATGTGTAGGAAACACCTTTCTTTTTTTCTCAGCACACTCATATTTCCTGCTGTATTAGAGACTCTGGAAAGCAAGAACGTGCTTCTTGCTCTAAAGCAGAGTGTGATCCATGGATGAGAACTCTGCTGTGTGTTTCACTTCAGAAATGGAGTTAAATCCCAGGCTCTGTGTCTTCCTACAAGCAAGACTTCGTTTCCAGTAAGGGCAGTCACTTTTCAGCTCAAACGAACTACATCGGTCACGAAACTCACACGTTTCTCATCTTAAATGACAAGCATTGAATGTTAGAGGACCAGTGCTTCGTATCAGTTTCAGAAGCAGAGTTGGACTAGATATGGTCCGTATGTGTAGGAAACACCATTCATTTGTTCTAAGCACACTCAAGTTTCCTGCTGTCTTAGAGACTCTAGAAAGCTGGAGCGTGCTTCTTGCTCTAAACTCGAGTGTGATCAATGGATGAGAACTCTGTTGTGTTTTTCACTTCAGAAATAGAGTTAAATCCCAGGCTCCTTGTCTTCCTACATGCAAGACTTCGTTTCAGGTAATGGCAGTTACATTACAGCTCAAACGAACTAAATTGTTCACGAAGCTCACACTTTTCTCAGCTTTACTGAGAAGCATCGGATGTTAGAGGACCTTTGCTTTGTATCAATTTCAACCATAGTTGAACTAGATATGGTCCGTATGTATAGGAAACACCGTTCTTTTGTCTGACCACACTCACGTTTCCTGCGGTATTAGACACTCTAGAAAGCAAGAGCGTGCTTCTTGCTCTAAAGCAGAGTGTGATGAATGGATGAGAACTCTGCTGTGTGTTTCACTTCAGAAATGGAGTTAAGTCCCAGGCTCTGAGTCTTCCTAAAAGCAAGACTTCCTTTCAGGTAATGGCAGTTACTTTACAGCTCAAATGAACTACATCGTTCATGAAGCAAATACGTTTCTCATCTAAACTGACAAGCATTGGATGTTAGAGGACCTCTGGTTTGTTTCAGTTTCAGAAGCAGAGATGAACTAGATATGGTCCGTATTTGTAGGAAACACCGTTCTTTTGTTCTGAGACACTCAAATTTTCTGCTGTATTCGAGGCTCTAGAAATCAAGAGAGTGCTTCTTGCTTTAAAGCAGAGTGTGATCCATGAATGAGAACTATGCAGTGTGTTTCCCTTCAGAAATGGAGTTAAATCCCAGGCTCTGTGTTTTCACACTTGCAAGACATCGTTTCAGGTTAGGGCTGTCACTTTTCAGCTCAAATGACCTACATCGTTCACGAAGCTCACACGTTTCTCATCTTAAATGACAAGCATTGGATGTTAGAGGACCAGTGCTTTGTATCAGTTTCAGAAGCAGAGTTGGACTAGATATGGTCCGTATGTGTAGCAAACACCGTTCTTTTGTTGTCATCACACTCACGTTTCCTGCTATCTTAGAGACTCTGGAAAGCAAGAGCTTGCTTCTTGCTCTAATGCAGAGTGTGATCAATGGATGAGAACTCTGCTGTGTGTTTCACTTCAGAAATGGAGTTAAATCCCAGGCTCTGAGTCTTCCTACATGCAAGACTTCGTTTCAGGTAATGGCAGTTACATTACAGCTCAAACAAACTAAATTGTTCACGAAGCTAACACTTTTCTCAGCTTTACTGAGAAGCATTGGATGTTAGAGGACCTTTGCTTTGTATCAATTTCAACCATAGTTGAACTAGATATGTCCGTATGTATAGGAAACACTGTTCTTTTCTTCTGAGCACACTCACGTTTCCTGCTGTATTAGAGACTCAAGAAAGCAAGAGTGTGCTTCTTGCTCTAAAGCAGAGTGTGATCCATGCATGAAAACTCTGCTGTGTGTTTCACTTCAGAAATGGAGTTAAATCCCTGCCTCTGAGTCTTCCTAAAAGCAAGACTTCGTTTCAGGTAAGAGCAGTCACTTTTCAGTTCAAAAGAACTACATCGTTCACGAAGCTCACACGTTTCTCATCTTAACTGACAATCATTGAATGTTAGAGAACCAGTGCTTTGTGTCAGTTTCAGAAGCAGAGTTGGACTAATATGGTCCGTATGTGTAGGAAACACCGTTCTTTTTTTCTCAGCAACTCATATTTCCTGCAGTATTAGAGATCTGGAAAGCAAGAATGTGCTTCTTGCTCTAAAGCAGAGTGTGATCCATGGATGAGAACTCTGCTGTGTGTTTCACTTCAGAAATGGAGTTAAATCCCAGGCTCTGAGTCTTCCTACAAGCAAGACTTCGTTTCCAGTAAGGGCAGTCACTTTTCAGCTCAAACGAACTACATCGTTCACGAAGCTCACACGTTTCTCATCTTAACTGACAATCATTGAATGTTAGAGAACCAGTGCTTTGTGTCAGTTTCAGAAGCAGAGTTGGACTAATATGGTCCGTATGTGTAGGAAACACCTTTCTTTTTTTCTCAGCACACTCATATTTCCTGCTGTATTAGAGACTCTGGAAAGCAAGAACGTGCTTCTTGCTCTAAAGCAGAGTGTGATCCATGGATGAGAACTCTGCTGTGTGTTTCACTTCAGAAATGGAGTTAAATCCCAGGCTCTGTGTCTTCCTACAAGCAAGACTTCGTTTCCAGTAAGGGCAGTCACTTTTCAGCTCAAACGAACTACATCGGTCACGAAACTCACACGTTTCTCATCTTAAATGACAAGCATTGAATGTTAGAGGACCAGTGCTTCGTATCAGTTTCAGAAGCAGAGTTGGACTAGATATGGTCCGTATGTGTAGGAAACACCATTCATTTGTTCTAAGCACACTCAAGTTTCCTGCTGTCTTAGAGACTCTAGAAAGCTGGAGCGTGCTTCTTGCTCTAAACTCGAGTGTGATCAATGGATGAGAACTCTGTTGTGTTTTTCACTTCAGAAATAGAGTTAAATCCCAGGCTCCTTGTCTTCCTACATGCAAGACTTCGTTTCAGGTAATGGCAGTTACATTACAGCTCAAACGAACTAAATTGTTCACGAAGCTCACACTTTTCTCAGCTTTACTGAGAAGCATTGGATGTTAGAGGACCTTTGCTTTGTATCAATTTCAACCATAGTTGAACTAGATATGGTCCGTATGTATAGGAAACACCGTTCTTTTGTCTGACCACACTCACGTTTCCTGCGGTATTAGACACTCTAGAAAGCAAGAGCGTGCTTCTTGCTCTAAAGCAGAGTGTGATGAATGGATGAGAACTCTGCTGTGTGTTTCACTTCAGAAATGGAGTTAAGTCCCAGGCTCTGAGTCTTCCTAAAAGCAAGACTTCCTTTCAGGTAATGGCAGTTACTTTACAGCTCAAATGAACTACATCGTTCATGAAGCAAATACGTTTCTCATCTAAACTGACAAGCATTGGATGTTAGAGGACCTCTGGTTTGTTTCAGTTTCAGAAGCAGAGATGAACTAGATATGGTCCGTATTTGTAGGAAACACCGTTCTTTTGTTCTGAGACACTCAAATTTTCTGCTGTATTCGAGGCTCTAGAAATCAAGAGAGTGCTTCTTGCTTTAAAGCAGAGTGTGATCCATGAATGAGAACTATGCAGTGTGTTTCCCTTCAGAAATGGAGTTAAATCCCAGGCTCTGTGTTTTCATACTTGCAAGACATCGTTTCAGGTTAGGGCTGTCACTTTTCAGCTCAAATGACCTACATCGTTCACGAAGCTCACACGTTTCTCATCTTAAATGACAAGCATTGGATGTTAGAGGACCAGTGCTTTGTATCAGTTTCAGAAGCAGAGTTGGACTAGATATGGTCCGTATGTGTAGCAAACACCGTTCTTTTGTTGTCATCACACTCACGTTTCCTGCTATCTTAGAGACTCTGGAAAGCAAGAGCTTGCTTCTTGCTCTAATGCAGAGTGTGATCAATGGATGAGAACTCTGCTGTGTGTTTCACTTCAGAAATGGAGTTAAATCCCAGGCTCTGAGTCTTCCTACATGCAAGACTTCGTTTCAGGTAATGGCAGTTACATTACAGCTCAAACAAACTAAATTGTTCACGAAGCTAACACTTTTCTCAGCTTTACTGAGAAGCATTGGATGTTAGAGGACCTTTGCTTTGTATCAATTTCAACCATAGTTGAACTAGATATGTCCGTATGTATAGGAAACACTGTTCTTTTCTTCTGAGCACACTCACGTTTCCTGCTGTATTAGAGACTCAAGAAAGCAAGAGTGTGCTTCTTGCTCTAAAGCAGAGTGTGATCCATGCATGAAAACTCTGCTGTGTGTTTCACTTCAGAAATGGAGTTAAATCCCTGCCTCTGAGTCTTCCTAAAAGCAAGACTTCGTTTCAGGTAAGAGCAGTCACTTTTCAGTTCAAAAGAACTACATCGTTCACGAAGCTCACACGTTTCTCATCTTAACTGACAATCATTGAATGTTAGAGAACCAGTGCTTTGTGTCAGTTTCAGAAGCAGAGTTGGACTAATATGGTCCGTATGTGTAGGAAACACCGTTCTTTTTTTCTCAGCAACTCATATTTCCTGCAGTATTAGAGATCTGGAAAGCAAGAATGTGCTTCTTGCTCTAAAGCAGAGTGTGATCCATGGATGAGAACTCTGCTGTGTGTTTCACTTCAGAAATGGAGTTAAATCCCAGGCTCTGAGTCTTCCTACAAGCAAGACTTCGTTTCCAGTAAGGGCAGTCACTTTTCAGCTCAAACGAACTACATCGTTCACGAAGCTCACACGTTTCTCATCTTAACTGACAATCATTGAATGTTAGAGAACCAGTGCTTTGTGTCAGTTTCAGAAGCAGAGTTGGACTAATATGGTCCGTATGTGTAGGAAACACCTTTCTTTTTTTCTCAGCACACTCATATTTCCTGCTGTATTAGAGACTCTGGAAAGCAAGAACGTGCTTCTTGCTCTAAAGCAGAGTGTGATCCATGGATGAGAACTCTGCTGTGTGTTTCACTTCAGAAATGGAGTTAAATCCCAGGCTCTGTGTCTTCCTACAAGCAAGACTTCGTTTCCAGTAAGGGCAGTCACTTTTCAGCTCAAACGAACTACATCGGTCACGAAACTCACACGTTTCTCATCTTAAATGACAAGCATTGAATGTTAGAGGACCAGTGCTTCGTATCAGTTTCAGAAGCAGAGTTGGACTAGATATGGTCCGTATGTGTAGGAAACACCATTCATTTGTTCTAAGCACACTCAAGTTTCCTGCTGTCTTAGAGACTCTAGAAAGCTGGAGCGTGCTTCTTGCTCTAAACTCGAGTGTGATCAATGGATGAGAACTCTGTTGTGTTTTTCACTTCAGAAATAGAGTTAAATCCCAGGCTCCTTGTCTTCCTACATGCAAGACTTCGTTTCAGGTAATGGCAGTTACATTACAGCTCAAACGAACTAAATTGTTCACGAAGCTCACACTTTTCTCAGCTTTACTGAGAAGCATTGGATGTTAGAGGACCTTTGCTTTGTATCAATTTCAACCATAGTTGAACTAGATATGGTCCGTATGTATAGGAAACACCGTTCTTTTGTCTGACCACACTCACGTTTCCTGCGGTATTAGACACTCTAGAAAGCAAGAGCGTGCTTCTTGCTCTAAAGCAGAGTGTGATGAATGGATGAGAACTCTGCTGTGTGTTTCACTTCAGAAATGGAGTTAAGTCCCAGGCTCTGAGTCTTCCTAAAAGCAAGACTTCCTTTCAGGTAATGGCAGTTACTTTACAGCTCAAATGAACTACATCGTTCATGAAGCAAATACGTTTCTCATCTAAACTGACAAGCATTGGATGTTAGAGGACCTCTGGTTTGTTTCAGTTTCAGAAGCAGAGATGAACTAGATATGGTCCGTATTTGTAGTAAACACCGTTCTTTTGTTCTGAGACACTCAAATTTTCTGCTGTATTCGAGGCTCTAGAAATCAAGAGAGTGCTTCTTGCTTTAAAGCAGAGTGTGATCCATGAATGAGAACTATGCAGTGTGTTTCCCTTCAGAAATGGAGTTAAATCCCAGGCTCTGTGTTTTCATACTTGCAAGACATCGTTTCAGGTTAGGGCTGTCACTTTTCAGCTCAAATGACCTACATCGTTCACGAAGCTCACACGTTTCTCATCTTAAATGACAAGCATTGGATGTTAGAGGACCAGTGCTTTGTATCAGTTTCAGAAGCAGAGTTGGACTAGATATGGTCCGTATGTGTAGCAAACACCGTTCTTTTGTTGTCATCACACTCACGTTTCCTGCTATCTTAGAGACTCTGGAAAGCAAGAGCTTGCTTCTTGCTCTAATGCAGAGTGTGATCAATGGATGAGAACTCTGCTGTGTGTTTCACTTCAGAAATGGAGTTAAATCCCAGGCTCTGAGTCTTCCTACATGCAAGACTTCGTTTCAGGTAATGGCAGTTACATTACAGCTCAAACAAACTAAATTGTTCACGAAGCTAACATTTTTCTCAGCTTTACTGAGAAGCATTGGATGTTAGAGGACCTTTGCTTTGTATCAATTTCAACCATAGTTGAACTAGATATGTCCGTATGTATAGGAAACACTGTTCTTTTCTTCTGAGCACACTCACGTTTCCTGCTGTATTAGAGACTCAAGAAAGCAAGAGTGTGCTTCTTGCTCTAAAGCAGAGTGTGATCCATGCATGAAAACTCTGCTGTGTGTTTCACTTCAGAAATGGAGTTAAATCCCTGCCTCTGAGTCTTCCTAAAAGCAAGACTTCGTTTCAGGTAAGAGCAGTCACTTTTCAGTTCAAAAGAACTACATCGTTCACGAAGCTCACACGTTTCTCATCTTAACTGACAATCATTGAATGTTAGAGAACCAGTGCTTTGTGTCAGTTTCAGAAGCAGAGTTGGACTAATATGGTCCGTATGTGTAGGAAACACCGTTCTTTTTTTCTCAGCAACTCATATTTCCTGCAGTATTAGAGACTCTGGAAAGCAAGAATGTGCTTCTTGCTCTAAAGCAGAGTGTGATCCATGGATGAGAACTCTGCTGTGTGTTTCACTTCAGAAATGGAGTTAAATCCCAGGCTCTGTGTCTTCCTACAAGCAAGACTTCGTTTCCAGTAAGGGCAGTCACTTTTCAGCTCAAACGAACTACATCGGTCACGAAACTCACACGTTTCTCATCTTAACTGACAAGCATTGAATGTTAGAGGACCAGTGCTTCGTATCAGTTTCAGAAGCAGAGTTGGACTAGATATGGTCCGTATGTGTAGGAAACACCATTCATTTGTTCTAAGCACACTCAAGTTTCCTGCTGTCTTAGAGACTCTAGAAAGCTGGAGCGTGCTTCTTGCTCTAAACTCGAGTGTGATCAATGGATGAGAACTCTGTTGTGTTTTTCACTTCAGAAATAGAGTTAAATCCCAGGCTCCTTGTCTTCCTACATGCAAGACTTCGTTTCAGGTAATGGCAGTTACATTACAGCTCAAACGAACTAAATTGTTCACGAAGCTCACACTTTTCTCAGCTTTACTGAGAAGCATCGGATGTTAGAGGACCTTTGCTTTGTATCAATTTCAACCATAGTTGAACTAGATATGATCCGTATGTATAGGAAACACCGTTCTTTTGTCTGACCACACTCACGTTTCCTGCGGTATTAGACACTCTAGAAAGCAAGAGCGTGCTTCTTGCTCTAAAGCAGAGTGTGATGAATGGATGAGAACTCTGCTGTGTGTTTCACTTCAGAAATGGAGTTAAGTCCCAGGCTCTGAGTCTTCCTAAAAGCAAGACTTCCTTTCAGGTAATGGCAGTTACTTTACAGCTCAAATGAACTACATCGTTCATGAAGCAAATACGTTTCTCATCTAAACTGACAAGCATTGGATGTTAGAGGACCTCTGGTTTGTTTCAGTTTCAGAAGCAGAGATGAACTAGATATGGTCCGTATTTGTAGGAAACACCGTTCTTTTGTTCTGAGACACTCAAATTTTCTGCTGTATTCGAGGCTCTAGAAATCAAGAGAGTGCTTCTTGCTTTAAAGCAGAGTGTGATCCATGAATGAGAACTATGCAGTGTGTTTCCCTTCAGAAATGGAGTTAAATCCCAGGCTCTGTGTTTTCATACTTGCAAGACATCGTTTCAGGTTAGGGCTGTCACTTTTCAGCTCAAATGACCTACATCGTTCACGAAGCTCACACGTTTCTCATCTTAAATGACAAGCATTGGATGTTAGAGGACCAGTGCTTTGTATCAGTTTCAGAAGCAGAGTTGGACTAGATATGGTCCGTATGTGTAGCAAACACCGTTCTTTTGTTGTCATCACACTCACGTTTCCTGCTATCTTAGAGACTCTGGAAAGCAAGAGCTTGCTTCTTGCTCTAATGCAGAGTGTGATCAATGGATGAGAACTCTGCTGTGTGTTTCACTTCAGCAATGGAGTTAAATCCCAGGCTCTGAGTCTTCCTACATGCAAGACTTCGTTTCAGGTAATGGCAGTTACATTACAGCTCAAACGAACTAAATTGTTCACGAAGCTAACACTTTTCTCAGCTTTACTGAGAAGCATTGGATGTTAGAGGACCTTTGCTTTGTATCAATTTCAACCATAGTTGAACTAGATATGTCTGTATGTATAGGAAACACTGTTCTTTTCTTCTGAGCACACTTACGTTTCCTGCTGTATTAGAGACTCAAGAAAGCAAGAGTGTGCTTCTTGCTCTAAAGCAGAGTGTGATCCATGCATGAAAACTCTGCTGTGTGTTTCACTTCAGAAATGGAGTTAAATCCCTGCCTCTGAGTCTTCCTAAAAGCAAGACTTCGTTTCAGGTAAGAGCAGTCACTTTTCAGTTCAAAAGAACTACATCGTTCACGAAGCTCACACGTTACTCATCTTAACTGACAATCATTGAATGTTGGAGAACCAGTGCTTTGTGTCAGTTTCAGAAGCAGAGTTGGACTAATATGGTCCGTATGTGTAGGAAACACCGTTCTTTTTTTCTCAGCAACTCATATTTCCTGCAGTATTAGAGACTCTGGAAAGCAAGAACGTGCTTCTTGCTCTAAAGCAGAGTGTGATCCATGGATGAGAACTCTGCTGTGTGTTTCACTTCAGAAATGGAGTTAAATCCCAGGCTCTGAGTCTTCCTACAAGCAAGACTTCGTTTCCAGTAAGGGCAGTCACTTTTCAGCTCAAACGAACTAAATTGTTCACGAAGCTCACACGTTTCTCATCTTAACTGACAATCATTGAATGTTAGAGAACCAGTGCTTTGTGTCAGTTTCAGAAGCAGAGTTGGACTAATATGGTCCGTATGTGTAGGAAACACCTTTCTTTTTTTCTCAGCACACTCATATTTCCTGCTGAATTAGAGACTCTGGAAAGCAAGAACGTGCTTCTTGCTCTAAAGCAGAGTGTGATCCATGGATGAGAACTCTGCTGTGTGTTTCACTTCAGAAATGGAGTTAAATCCCAGGCTCTGTGTCTTCCTACAAGCAAGACTTCGTTTCCAGTAAGGGCAGTCACTTTTCAGCTCAAACGAACTACATCGGTCACGAAACTCACATGTTTCTCATCTTAAATGACAAGCATTGAATGTTAGAGGACCAGTGCTTCGTATCAGTTTCAGAAGCAGAGTTGGACTAGATATGGTCCGTATGTGTAGGAAACACCATTCATTTGTTCTAAGCACACTCAAGTTTCCTGCTGTCTTAGAGACTCTAGAAAGCTGGAGCGTGCTTCTTGCTCTAAACTCGAGTGTGATCAATGGATGAGAACTCTGTTGTGTTTTTCACTTCAGAAATAGAGTTAAATCCCAGGCTCCTTGTCTTCCTACATGCAAGACTTCGTTTCAGGTAATGGCAGTTACATTACAGCTCAAACGAACTAAATTGTTCACGAAGCTCACACTTTTCTCAGCTTTACTGAGAAGCATTGGATGTTAGAGGACCTTTGCTTTGTATCAATTTCAACCATAGTTGAACTAGATATGGTCCGTATGTATAGGAAACACCGTTCTTTTGTCTGACCACACTCACGTTTCCTGCGGTATTAGACACTCTAGAAAGCAAGAGCGTGCTTCTTGCTCTAAAGCAGAGTGTGATGAATGGATGAGAACTCTGCTGTGTGTTTCACTTCAGAAATGGAGTTAAGTCCCAGGCTCTGAGTCTTCCTAAAAGCAAGACTTCCTTTCAGGTAATGGCAGTTACTTTACAGCTCAAATGAACTACATCGTTCATGAAGCAAATACGTTTCTCATCTAAACTGACAAGCATTGGATGTTAGAGGACCTCTGGTTTGTTTCAGTTTCAGAAGCAGAGATGAACTAGATATGGTCCGTATTTGTAGGAAACACCGTTCTTTTGTTCTGAGACACTCAAATTTTCTGCTGTATTCGAGGCTCTAGAAATCAAGAGAGTGCTTCTTGCTTTAAAGCAGAGTGTGATCCATGAATGAGAACTATGCAGTGTGTTTCCCTTCAGAAATGGAGTTAAATCCCAGGCTCTGTGTTTTCATACTTGCAAGACATCGTTTCAGGTTAGGGCTGTCACTTTTCAGCTCAAATGACCTACATCGTTCACGAAGCTCACACGTTTCTCATCTTAAATGACAAGCATTGGATGTTAGAGGACCAGTGCTTTGTATCAGTTTCAGAAGCAGAGTTGGACTAGATATGGTCCGTATGTGTAGCAAACACCGTTCTTTTGTTGTCATCACACTCACGTTTCCTGCTATCTTAGAGACTCTGGAAAGCAAGAGCTTGCTTCTTGCTCTAATGCAGAGTGTGATCAATGGATGAGAACTCTGCTGTGTGTTTCACTTCAGAAATGGAGTTAAATCCCAGGCTCTGAGTCTTCCTACATGCAAGACTTCGTTTCAGGTAATGGCAGTTACATTACAGCTCAAACAAACTAAATTGTTCACGAAGCTAACACTTTTCTCAGCTTTACTGAGAAGCATTGGATGTTAGAGGACCTTTGCTTTGTATCAATTTCAACCATAGTTGAACTAGATATGTCCGTATGTATAGGAAACACTGTTCTTTTCTTCTGAGCACACTCACGTTTCCTGCTGTATTAGAGACTCAAGAAAGCAAGAGTGTGCTTCTTGCTCTAAAGCAGAGTGTGATCCATGCATGAAAACTCTGCTGTGTGTTTCACTTCAGAAATGGAGTTAAATCCCTGCCTCTGAGTCTTCCTAAAAGCAAGACTTCGTTTCAGGTAAGAGCAGTCACTTTTCAGTTCAAAAGAACTACATCGTTCACGAAGCTCACACGTTTCTCATCTTAACTGACAATCATTGAATGTTAGAGAACCAGTGCTTTGTGTCAGTTTCAGAAGCAGAGTTGGACTAATATGGTCCGTATGTGTAGGAAACACCGTTCTTTTTTTCTCAGCAACTCATATTTCCTGCAGTATTAGAGATCTGGAAAGCAAGAATGTGCTTCTTGCTCTAAAGCAGAGTGTGATCCATGGATGAGAACTCTGCTGTGTGTTTCACTTCAGAAATGGAGTTAAATCCCAGGCTCTGAGTCTTCCTACAAGCAAGACTTCGTTTCCAGTAAGGGCAGTCACTTTTCAGCTCAAACGAACTACATCGTTCACGAAGCTCACACGTTTCTCATCTTAACTGACAATCATTGAATGTTAGAGAACCAGTGCTTTGTGTCAGTTTCAGAAGCAGAGTTGGACTAATATGGTCCGTATGTGTAGGAAACACCTTTCTTTTTTTCTCAGCACACTCATATTTCCTGCTGTATTAGAGACTCTGGAAAGCAAGAACGTGCTTCTTGCTCTAAAGCAGAGTGTGATCCATGGATGAGAACTCTGCTGTGTGTTTCACTTCAGAAATGGAGTTAAATCCCAGGCTCTGTGTCTTCCTACAAGCAAGACTTCGTTTCCAGTAAGGGCAGTCACTTTTCAGCTCAAACGAACTACATCGGTCACGAAACTCACACGTTTCTCATCTTAACTGACAAGCATTGAATGTTAGAGGACCAGTGCTTCGTATCAGTTTCAGAAGCAGAGTTGGACTAGATATGGTCCGTATGTGTAGGAAACACCATTCATTTGTTCTAAGCACACTCAAGTTTCCTGCTGTCTTAGAGACTCTAGAAAGCTGGAGCGTGCTTCTTGCTCTAAACTCGAGTGTGATCAATGGATGAGAACTCTGTTGTGTTTTTCACTTCAGAAATAGAGTTAAATCCCAGGCTCCTTGTCTTCCTACATGCAAGACTTCGTTTCAGGTAATGGCAGTTACATTACAGCTCAAACGAACTAAATTGTTCACGAAGCTCACACTTTTCTCAGCTTTACTGAGAAGCATTGGATGTTAGAGGACCTTTGCTTTGTATCAATTTCAACCATAGTTGAACTAGATATGATCCGTATGTATAGGAAACACCGTTCTTTTGTCTGACCACACTCACGTTTCCTGCGGTATTAGACACTCTAGAAAGCAAGAGCGTGCTTCTTGCTCTAAAGCAGAGTGTGATGAATGGATGAGAACTCTGCTGTGTGTTTCACTTCAGAAATGGAGTTAAGTCCCAGGCTCTGAGTCTTCCTAAAAGCAAGACTTCCTTTCAGGTAATGGCAGTTACTTTACAGCTCAAATGAACTACATCGTTCATGAAGCAAATACGTTTCTCATCTAAACTGACAAGCATTGGATGTTAGAGGACCTCTGGTTTGTTTCAGTTTCAGAAGCAGAGATGAACTAGATATGGTCCGTATTTGTAGGAAACACCGTTCTTTTGTTCTGAGACACTCAAATTTTCTGCTGTATTCGAGGCTCTAGAAATCAAGAGAGTGCTTCTTGCTTTAAAGCAGAGTGTGATCCTTGAATGAGAACTATGCAGTGTGTTTCCCTTCAGAAATGGAGTTAAATCCCAGGCTCTGTGTTTTCATACTTGCAAGACATCGTTTCAGGTTAGGGCTGTCACTTTTCAGCTCAAATGACCTACATCGTTCACGAAGCTCACACGTTTCTCATCTTAAATGACAAGCATTGGATGTTAGAGGACCAGTGCTTTGTATCAGTTTCAGAAGCAGAGTTGGACTAGATATGGTCCGTATGTGTAGCAAACACCGTTCTTTTGTTGTCATCACACTCACGTTTCCTGCTATCTTAGAGACTCTGGAAAGCAAGAGCTTGCTTCTTGCTCTAATGCAGAGTGTGATCAATGGATGAGAACTCTGCTGTGTGTTTCACTTCAGCAATGGAGTTAAATCCCAGGCTCTGAGTCTTCCTACATGCAAGACTTCGTTTCAGGTAATGGCAGCTACATTACAGCTCAAACGAACTAAATTGTTCACGAAGCTAACACTTTTCTCAGCTTTACTGAGAAGCATTGGATGTTAGAGGACCTTTGCTTTGTATCAATTTCAACCATAGTTGAACTAGATATGGTCCGTATGTATAGGAAACACCGTTCTTTTCTTCTGAGCACACTCACGTTTCCTGCTGTATTAGAGACTCAAGAAAGCAAGAGTGTGCTTCTTGCTCTAAAGGAGAGTGTGATCCATGCATGAAAACTCTGCTGTGTGTTTCACTTCAGAAATGGAGTTAAATCCCTGCCTCTGAGTCTTCCTAAAAGCAAGACTTCGTTTCAGGTAAGAGCAGTCACTTTTCAGTTCAAAAGAACTACATCGTTCACAAAGCTAACACGTTTCTCATCTTAACTGACAAGCATCGGATGTTAGAAGGCCAGTGCTTTGTATCAGTTTCAGAAGCAGAGTTGGACTAATATGGTCCGTATGTGTAGGAAACACCGTTCTTTTTTTCTCAGCAACTCATATTTCCTGCTGTATTAGAGACTCTGGAAAGCAAGAACGTGCTTCTTGCTCTAAAGCAGAGTGTGATCCATGGATGAGAACTCTGCTGTGTGTTTCACTTCAGAAATGTAGTTAAATCCCAGGCTCTGAGTCTTCCTACAAGCAAGACTTCGTTTCCAGTAAGGGCAGTCACTTTTCAGCTCAAACGAACTACATCGTTCACGAAGCTCACACGTTTCTCATCTTAACTGACAATCATTGAATGTTAGAGAACCAGTGCTTTGTATCAGTTTCAGAAGCAGAGTTGGACTAATATGGTCCGTATGTGTAGGAAACACCGTTCTTTTTTTCTCAGCACACTCATATTTCCTGCTGTATTAGAGACTCTGGAAAGCAAGAACGTGCTTCTTGCTCTAAACCCGAGTGTGATCAATGGATGAGAACTCTGTTGTGTTTTTCACTTCAGAAATAGAGTTAAATCCCAGGCTCCTTGTCTTCCTACATGCAAGACTTCGTTTCAGGTAATGGCAGTTACATTACAGCTCAAACGAACTAAATTGTTCACGAAGCTCACACTTTTCTCAGCTTTACTGAGAAGCATTGGATGTTAGAGGACCTTTGCTTTGTATCAATTTCAACCATAGTTGAACTAGATATGGTCCGTATTTATAGGAAACACCGTTCTTTTGTCTGACCACACTCACGTTTCCTGCGGTATTAGACACTCTAGAAAGCAAGAGCGTGCTTCTTGCTCTAAAGCAGAGTGTGATGAATGGATGAGAACTCTGCTGTGTGTTTCCCTTCAGAAATGGAGTTAAATCCCAGGCTCTGTGTTTTCATACTTGCAAGACATCGTTTCAGGTTAGGGCTGTCACTTTTCAGCTCAAATGACCTACATCGTTCACGAATCTCACACGTTTCTCATCTTAAATGACAAGCATTGGATGTTAGAGGACCAGTGCTTTGTATCAGTTTCAGAAGCAGAGTTGGACTAGATATGGTCCGTATGTGTAGCAAACACCGTTCTTTTGTTGTCATCACACTCACGTTTCCTGCTATCTTAGAGACTCTGGAAAGCAAGAGCTTGCTTCTTGCTCTAATGCAGAGTGTGATCAATGGATGAGAACTCTGCTGTGTGTTTCACTTCAGCAATGGAGTTAAATCCCAGGCTCTGAGTCTTCCTACATGCAAGACTTCGTTTCAGGTAATGGCAGTTACATTACAGCTCAAACGAACTAAATTGTTCACGAAGCTAACACTTTTCTCAGCTTTACTGAGAAGCATTGGATGTTAGAGGACCTTTGCTTTGTATCAATTTCAACCATAGTTGAACTAGATATGGTCCGTATGTATAGGAAACACCGTTCTTTTCTTCTGAGCACACTCACGTTTCCTGCTGTATTAGAGACTCTGGAAAGCAAGAACGTGCTTCTTGCTCTAAAGCAGAGTGTGATCCATGGATGAGAACTCTGCTGTGTGTTTCACTTCAGAAATGTAGTTAAATCCCAGGCTCTGAGTCTTCCTACAAGCAAGACTTCGTTTCCAGTAAGGGCAGTCACTTTTCAGCTCAAACGAACTAAATCGTTCACGAAGCTCACACGTTTCTCATCTTAACTGACAATCATTGAATGTTAGAGAACCAGTGCTTTGTATCAGTTTCAGAAGCAGAGTTGGACTAATATGGTCCGTATGTGTAGGAAACACCATTCTTTTTTTCTCAGCAACTCATATTTCCTGCTGTATTAGAGACTCTGGAAAGCAAGAACGTGCTTCTTGCTCTAAAGCAGAGTGTGATCCATGGATGAGAACTCTGCTGTGTGTTTCACTTCAGAAATGGAGTTAAATCCCAGGCTCTGAGTCATCCTACAAGCAAGACTTCGTTTCCAGTAAGGGCAGTCACTTTTCAGCTCAAACGAACTACATCGGTCACGAAACTCACACGTTTCTCATCTTAAATGACAAGCATTGAATGTTAGAGGACCAGTGCTTCGTATCAGTTTCAGAAGCAGAGTTGGACTAGATATGGTCCGTATGTGTAGGAAACACCATTCATTTGTTCTAAGCACACTCAAGTTTCTTGCTGTCTTAGAGACTCTAGAAAGCTGGAGCGTGCTTCTTGCTCTAAACTCGAGTGTGATCAATGGATGAGAACTCTGTTGTGTTTTTCACTTCAGAAATAGAGTTAAATCCCAGGCTCCTTGTCTTCCTACATGCAAGACTTCGTTTCAGGTAATGGCAGTTACATTACAGCTCAAACGAACTAAATTGTTCACGAAGCTCACACTTTTCTCAGCTTTACTGAGAAGCATTGGATGTTAGAGGACCTTTGCTTTGTATCAATTTCAACCATAGTTGAACTAGATATGGTCCGTATGTATAGGAAACACCGTTCTTTTGTCTGACCACACTCACGTTTCCTGCGGTATTAGACACTCTAGAAAGCAAGAGCGTGCTTCTTGCTCTAAAGCAGAGTGTGATGAATGGATGAGAACTCTGCTGTGTGTTTCACTTCAGAAATGGAGTT
Source organism: Onychomys leucogaster (assembly GCA_949786385.1). Lineage (NCBI taxonomy): Eukaryota > Metazoa > Chordata > Mammalia > Rodentia > Cricetidae > Onychomys > Onychomys leucogaster. The sequence continues at coordinate 1,179,249 of CATKUP010000109.1, forward strand.
AAGTCCCAGGCTCTGAGTCTTCCTAAAAGCAAGACTTCCTTTCAGGTAATGGCAGTTACTTTACAGCTCAAATGAACTACATCGTTCATGAAGCAAATACGTTTCTCATCTAAACTGACAAGCATTGGATGTTAGAGGACCTCTGGTTTGTTTCAGTTTCAGAAGCAGAGATGAACTAGATATGGTCCGTATTTGTAGGAAACACCGTTCTTTTGTTCTGAGACACTCAAATTTTCTGCTGTATTCGAGGCTCTAGAAATCAAGAGAGTGCTTCTTGCTTTAAAGCAGAGTGTGATCCATGAATGAGAACTATGCAGTGTGTTTCCCTTCAGAAATGGAGTTAAATCCCAGGCTCTGTGTTTTCATACTTGCAAGACATCGTTTCAGGTTAGGGCTGTCACTTTTCAGCTCAAATGACCTACATCGTTCACGAAGCTCACACGTTTCTCATCTTAAATGACAAGCATTGGATGTTAGAGGACCAGTGCTTTGTATCAGTTTCAGAAGCAGAGTTGGACTAGATATGGTCCGTATGTGTAGCAAACACCGTTCTTTTGTTGTCATCACACTCACGTTTCCTGCTATCTTAGAGACTCTGGAAAGCAAGAGCTTGCTTCTTGCTCTAATGCAGAGTGTGATCAATGGATGAGAACTCTGCTGTGTGTTTCACTTCAGAAATGGAGTTAAATCCCAGGCTCTGAGTCTTCCTACATGCAAGACTTCGTTTCAGGTAATGGCAGTTACATTACAGCTCAAACAAACTAAATTGTTCACGAAGCTAACACTTTTCTCAGCTTTACTGAGAAGCATTGGATGTTAGAGGACCTTTGCTTTGTATCAATTTCAACCATAGTTGAACTAGATATGTCCGTATGTATAGGAAACACTGTTCTTTTCTTCTGAGCACACTCACGTTTCCTGCTGTATTAGAGACTCAAGAAAGCAAGAGTGTGCTTCTTGCTCTAAAGCAGAGTGTGATCCATGCATGAAAACTCTGCTGTGTGTTTCACTTCAGAAATGGAGTTAAATCCCTGCCTCTGAGTCTTCCTAAAAGCAAGACTTCGTTTCAGGTAAGAGCAGTCACTTTTCAGTTCAAAAGAACTACATCGTTCACGAAGCTCAGACGTTTCTCATCTTAACTGACAATCATTGAATGTTAGAGAACCAGTGCTTTGTGTCAGTTTCAGAAGCAGAGTTGGACTAATATGGTCCGTATGTGTAGGAAACACCGTTCTTTTTTTCTCAGCAACTCATATTTCCTGCAGTATTAGAGACTCTGGAAAGCAAGAACGTGCTTCTTGCTCTAAAGCAGAGTGTGATCCATGGATGAGAACTCTGCTGTGTGTTTCACTTCAGAAATGTAGTTAAATCCCAGGCTCTGAGTCTTCCTACAAGCAAGACTTCGTTTCCAGTAAGGGCAGTCACTTTTCAGCTCAAACGAACTACATCGTTCACGAAGCTCACACGTTTCTCATCTTAACTGACAATCATTGAATGTTAGAGAACCAGTGCTTTGTATCAGTTTCAGAAGCAGAGTTGGACTAATATGGTCCGTATGTGTAGGAAACACCGTTCTTTTTTTCTCAGCACACTCATATTTCCTGCTGTATTAGAGACTCTGGAAAGCAAGAACGTGCTTCTTGCTCTAAACCCGAGTGTGATCAATGGATGAGAACTCTGTTGTGTTTTTCACTTCAGAAATAGAGTTAAATCCCAGGCTCCTTGTCTTCCTACATGCAAGACTTCGTTTCAGGTAATGGCAGTTACATTACAGCTCAAACGAACTAAATTGTTCACGAAGCTCACACTTTTCTCAGCTTTACTGAGAAGCATTGGATGTTAGAGGACCTTTGCTTTGTATCAATTTCAACCATAGTTGAACTAGATATGGTCCGTATTTATAGGAAACACCGTTCTTTTGTCTGACCACACTCACGTTTCCTGCGGTATTAGACACTCTAGAAAGCAAGAGCGTGCTTCTTGCTCTAAAGCAGAGTGTGATGAATGGATGAGAACTCTGCTGTGTGTTTCCCTTCAGAAATGGAGTTAAATCCCAGGCTCTGTGTTTTCATACTTGCAAGACATCGTTTCAGGTTAGGGCTGTCACTTTTCAGCTCAAATGACCTACATCGTTCACGAATCTCACACGTTTCTCATCTTAAATGACAAGCATTGGATGTTAGAGGACCAGTGCTTTGTATCAGTTTCAGAAGCAGAGTTGGACTAGATATGGTCCGTATGTGTAGCAAACACCGTTCTTTTGTTGTCATCACACTCACGTTTCCTGCTATCTTAGAGACTCTGGAAAGCAAGAGCTTGCTTCTTGCTCTAATGCAGAGTGTGATCAATGGATGAGAACTCTGCTGTGTGTTTCACTTCAGCAATGGAGTTAAATCCCAGGCTCTGAGTCTTCCTACATGCAAGACTTCGTTTCAGGTAATGGCAGTTACATTACAGCTCAAATGAACTAAATTGTTCACGAAGCTAACACTTTTCTCAGCTTTACTGAGAAGCATTGGATGTTAGAGGACCTTTGCTTTGTATCAATTTCAACCATAGTTGAACTAGATATGGTCCGTATGTATAGGAAACACCGTTCTTTTCTTCTGAGCACACTCACGTTTCCTGCTGTATTAGAGACTCTGGAAAGCAAGAACGTGCTTCTTGCTCTAAAGCAGAGTGTGATCCATGGATGAGAACTCTGCTGTGTGTTTCACTTCAGAAATGTAGTTAAATCCCAGGCTCTGAGTCTTCCTACAAGCAAGACTTCGTTTCCAGTAAGGGCAGTCACTTTTCAGCTCAAACGAACTAAATCGTTCACGAAGCTCACACGTTTCTCATCTTAACTGACAATCATTGAATGTTAGAGAACCAGTGCTTTGTATCAGTTTCAGAAGCAGAGTTGGACTAATATGGTCCGTATGTGTAGGAAACACCATTCTTTTTTTCTCAGCAACTCATATTTCCTGCTGTATTAGAGACTCTGGAAAGCAAGAACGTGCTTCTTGCTCTAAAGCAGAGTGTGATCCATGGATGAGAACTCTGCTGTGTGTTTCACTTCAGAAATGGAGTTAAATCCCAGGCTCTGAGTCATCCTACAAGCAAGACTTCGTTTCCAGTAAGGGCAGTCACTTTTCAGCTCAAACGAACTACATCGGTCACGAAACTCACACGTTTCTCATCTTAACTGACAAGCATTGAATGTTAGAGGACCAGTGCTTTGTATCAGTTTCAGAAGCAGAGTTGGACTAGATATGGTCCGTATGTATAGGAAACACCGTTCTTTTGTCTGACCACACTCACGTTTCCTGCGGTATTAGACACTCTAGAAAGCAAGAGCGTGCTTCTTGCTCTAAAGCAGAGTGTGATGAATGGTTGAGAACTCTGCTGTGTGTTTCACTTCAGAAATGGAGTTAAGTCCCATGCTCTGAGTCTTCCTAAAAGCAAGACTTCGTTTCAGGTAATGGCAGTTACTTTACAGCTCAAATGAACTACATCGTTCATGAAGCAAATACGTTTCTCATCTAAACTGACAAGCATTGGATGTTAGAGGACCTCTGGTTTGTTTCAGTTTCAGAAGCAGAGATGAACTAGATATGGTCCGTATTTGTAGGAAACACCGTTCTTTTGTTCTGAGACACTCAAATTTTCTGCTGTATTCGAGGCTCTAGAAATCAAGAGAGTGCTTCTTGCTTTAAAGCAGAGTGTGATCCATGAATGAGAACTATGCAGTGTGTTTCACTTCAGAAATGGAGTTAAATCCCAGGCTCTGTGTCTTCCTACAAGCAAGACTTCGTTTCCAGTAAGGGCAGTCACTTTTCAGCTCAAACGAACTACATCGGTCACGAAACTCACACGTTTCTCATCTTAAATGACAAGCATTGAATGTTAGAGGACCAGTGCTTCGTATCAGTTTCAGAAGCAGAGTTGGACTAGATATGGTCCGTATGTGTAGGAAACACCATTCATTTGTTCTAAGCACACTCAAGTTTCTTGCTGTCTTAGAGACTCTAGAAAGCTGGAGCGTGCTTCTTGCTCTAAACTCGAGTGTGATCAATGGATGAGAACTCTGTTGTGTTTTTCACTTCAGAAATAGAGTTAAATCCCAGGCTCCTTGTCTTCCTACATGCAAGACTTCGTTTCAGGTAATGGCAGTTACATTACAGCTCAAACGAACTAAATTGTTCACGAAGCTCACACTTTTCTCAGCTTTACTGAGAAGCATTGGATGTTAGAGGACCTTTGCTTTGTATCAATTTCAACCATAGTTGAACTAGATATGGTCCGTATGTATAGGAAACACCGTTCTTTTGTCTGACCACACTCACGTTTCCTGCGGTATTAGACACTCTAGAAAGCAAGAGCGTGCTTCTTGCTCTAAAGCAGAGTGTGATGAATGGATGAGAACTCTGCTGTGTGTTTCACTTCAGAAATGGAGTTAAGTCCCAGGCTCTGAGTCTTCCTAAAAGCAAGACTTCCTTTCAGGTAATGGCAGTTACTTTACAGCTCAAATGAACTACATCGTTCATGAAGCAAATACGTTTCTCATCTAAACTGACAAGCATTGGATGTTAGAGGACCTCTGGTTTGTTTCAGTTTCAGAAGCAGAGATGAACTAGATATGGTCCGTATTTGTAGGAAACACCGTTCTTTTGTTCTGAGACACTCAAATTTTCTGCTGTATTCGAGGCTCTAGAAATCAAGAGAGTGCTTCTTGCTTTAAAGCAGAGTGTGATCCATGAATGAGAACTATGCAGTGTGTTTCCCTTCAGAAATGGAGTTAAATCCCAGGCTCTGTGTTTTCATACTTGCAAGACATCGTTTCAGGTTAGGGCTGTCACTTTTCAGCTCAAATGACCTACATCGTTCACGAAGCTCACACGTTTCTCATCTTAAATGACAAGCATTGGATGTTAGAGGACCAGTGCTTTGTATCAGTTTCAGAAGCAGAGTTGGACTAGATATGGTCCGTATGTGTAGCAAACACCGTTCTTTTGTTGTCATCACACTCACGTTTCCTGCTATCTTAGAGACTCTGGAAAGCAAGAGCTTGCTTCTTGCTCTAATGCAGAGTGTGATCAATGGATGAGAACTCTGCTGTGTGTTTCACTTCAGCAATGGAGTTAAATCCCAGGCTCTGAGTCTTCCTACATGCAAGACTTCGTTTCAGGTAATGGCAGTTACATTACAGCTCAAACAAACTAAATTGTTCACGAAGCTAACACTTTTCTCAGCTTTACTGAGAAGCATTGGATGTTAGAGGACCTTTGCTTTGTATCAATTTCAACCATAGTTGAACTAGATATGTCCGTATGTATAGGAAACACTGTTCTTTTCTTCTGAGCACACTCACGTTTCCTGCTGTATTAGAGACTCAAGAAAGCAAGAGTGTGCTTCTTGCTCTAAAGCAGAGTGTGATCCATGCATGAAAACTCTGCTGTGTGTTTCACTTCAGAAATGGAGTTAAATCCCTGCCTCTGAGTCTTCCTAAAAGCAAGACTTCGTTTCAGGTAAGAGCAGTCACTTTTCAGTTCAAAAGAACTACATCGTTCACGAAGCTCAGACGTTTCTCATCTTAACTGACAATCATTGAATGTTAGAGAACCAGTGCTTTGTGTCAGTTTCAGAAGCAGAGTTGGACTAATATGGTCCGTATGTGTAGGAAACACCGTTCTTTTTTTCTCAGCAACTCATATTTCCTGCAGTATTAGAGACTCTGGAAAGCAAGAACGTGCTTCTTGCTCTAAAGCAGAGTGTGATCCATGGATGAGAACTCTGCTGTGTGTTTCACTTCAGAAATGGAGTTAAATCCCAGGCTCTGAGTCTTCCTACAAGCAAGACTTCGTTTCCAGTAAGGGCAGTCACTTTTCAGCTCAAACGAACTACATCGGTCACGAAACTCACACGTTTCTCATCTTAACTGACAAGCATTGAATGTTAGAGGACCAGTGCTTCGTATCAGTTTCAGAAGCAGAGTTGGACTAGATATGGTCCGTATGTGTAGGAAACACCATTCATTTGTTCTAAGCACACTCAAGTTTCCTGCTGTCTTAGAGACTCTAGAAAGCTGGAGCGTGCTTCTTGCTCTAAACTCGAGTGTGATCAATGGATGAGAACTCTGTTGTGTTTTTCACTTCAGAAATAGAGTTAAATCCCAGGCTCCTTGTCTTCCTACATGCAAGACTTCGTTTCAGGTAATGGCAGTTACATTACAGCTCAAACGAACTAAATTGTTCACGAAGCTCACACTTTTCTCAGCTTTACTGAGAAGCATTGGATGTTAGAGGACCTTTGCTTTGTATCAATTTCAACCATAGTTGAACTAGATATGATCCGTATGTATAGGAAACACCGTTCTTTTGTCTGACCACACTCACGTTTCCTGCGGTATTAGACACTCTAGAAAGCAAGAGCGTGCTTCTTGCTCTAAAGCAGAGTGTGATGAATGGATGAGAACTCTGCTGTGTGTTTCACTTCAGAAATGGAGTTAAGTCCCAGGCTCTGAGTCTTCCTAAAAGCAAGACTTCCTTTCAGGTAATGGCAGTTACTTTACAGCTCAAATGAACTACATCGTTCATGAAGCAAATACGTTTCTCATCTAAACTGACAAGCATTGGATGTTAGAGGACCTCTGGTTTGTTTCAGTTTCAGAAGCAGAGATGAACTAGATATGGTCCGTATTTGTAGGAAACACCGTTCTTTTGTTCTGAGACACTCAAATTTTCTGCTGTATTCGAGGCTCTAGAAATCAAGAGAGTGCTTCTTGCTTTAAAGCAGAGTGTGATCCATGAATGAGAACTATGCAGTGTGTTTCCCTTCAGAAATGGAGTTAAATCCCAGGCTCTGTGTTTTCATACTTGCAAGACATCGTTTCAGGTTAGGGCTGTCACTTTTCAGCTCAAATGACCTACATCGTTCACGAATCTCACACGTTTCTCATCTTAAATGACAAGCATTGGATGTTAGAGGACCAGTGCTTTGTATCAGTTTCAGAAGCAGAGTTGGACTAGATATGGTCCGTATGTGTAGCAAACACCGTTCTTTTGTTGTCATCACACTCACGTTTCCTGCTATCTTAGAGACTCTGGAAAGCAAGAGCTTGCTTCTTGCTCTAATGCAGAGTGTGATCAATGGATGAGAACTCTGCTGTGTGTTTCACTTCAGCAATGGAGTTAAATCCCAGGCTCTGAGTCTTCCTACATGCAAGACTTCGTTTCAGGTAATGGCAGCTACATTACAGCTCAAACGAACTAAATTGTTCACGAAGCTAACACTTTTCTCAGCTTTACTGAGAAGCATTGGATGTTAGAGGACCTTTGCTTTGTATCAATTTCAACCATAGTTGAACTAGATATGGTCCGTATGTATAGGAAACACCGTTCTTTTCTTCTGAGCACACTCACGTTTCCTGCTGTATTAGAGACTCAAGAAAGCAAGAGTGTGCTTCTTGCTCTAAAGCAGAGTGTGATCCATGCATGAAAACTCTGCTGTGTGTTTCACTTCAGAAATGGAGTTAAATCCCTGCCTCTGAGTCTTCCTAAAAGCAAGACTTCGTTTCAGGTAAGAGCAGTCACTTTTCAGTTCAAAAGAACTACATCCTTCACAAAGCTAACACGTTTCTCATCTTAACTGACAAGCATCGGATGTTAGAAGGCCAGTGCTTTGTATCAGTTTCAGAAGCAGAGTTGGACTAATATGGTCCGTATGTGTAGGAAACACCGTTCTTTTTTTCTCAGCAACTCATATTTCCTGCTGTATTAGAGACTCTGGAAAGCAAGAACGTGCTTCTTGCTCTAAAGCAGAGTGTGATCCATGGATGAGAACTCTGCTGTGTGTTTCACTTCAGAAATGTAGTTAAATCCCAGGCTCTGAGTCTTCCTACAAGCAAGACTTCGTTTCCAGTAAGGGCAGTCACTTTTCAGCTCAAACGAACTACATCGTTCACGAAGCTCACACGTTTCTCATCTTAACTGACAATCATTGAATGTTAGAGAACCAGTGCTTTGTATCAGTTTCAGAAGCAGAGTTGGACTAATATGGTCCGTATGTGTAGGAAACACCGTTCTTTTTTTCTCAGCACACTCATATTTCCTGCTGTATTAGAGACTCTGGAAAGCAAGAACGTGCTTCTTGCTCTAAACCCGAGTGTGATCAATGGATGAGAACTCTGTTGTGTTTTTCACTTCAGAAATAGAGTTAAATCCCAGGCTCCTTGTCTTCCTACATGCAAGACTTCGTTTCAGGTAATGGCAGTTACATTACAGCTCAAACGAACTAAATTGTTCACGAAGCTCACACTTTTCTCAGCTTTACTGAGAAGCATTGGATGTTAGAGGACCTTTGCTTTGTATCAATTTCAACCATAGTTGAACTAGATATGGTCCGTATGTATAGGAAACACCGTTCTTTTCTTCTGAGCACACTCACGTTTCCTGCTGTATTAGAGACTCTGGAAAGCAAGAACGTGCTTCTTGCTCTAAAGCAGAGTGTGATCCATGGATGAGAACTCTGCTGTGTGTTTCACTTCAGAAATGTAGTTAAATCCCAGGCTCTGAGTCTTCCTACAAGCAAGACTTCGTTTCCAGTAAGGGCAGTCACTTTTCAGCTCAAACGAACTAAATCGTTCACGAAGCTCACACGTTTCTCATCTTAACTGACAATCATTGAATGTTAGAGAACCAGTGCTTTGTATCAGTTTCAGAAGCAGAGTTGGACTACTATGGTCCGTATGTGTAGGAAACACCGTTCTTTTTTTCTCAGCACACTCATATTTCCTGCTGTATTAGAGACTCTGGAAAGCAAGAACGTGCTTCTTGCTCTAAACCCGAGTGTGATCAATGGATGAGAACTCTGTTGTGTTTTTCACTTCAGAAATAGAGTTAAATCCCAGGCTCCTTGTCTTCCTACATGCAAGACTTCGTTTCAGGTAATGGCAGTTACATTACAGCTCAAACGAACTAAATTGTTCACGAAGCTCACACTTTTCTCAGCTTTACTGAGAAGCATTGGATGTTAGAGGACCTTTGCTTTGTATCAATTTCAACCATAGTTGAACTAGATATGGTCCGTATGTATAGGAAACACCGTTCTTTTGTCTGAGCACACTCACGTTTCCCGTGGTATTAGACACTCTAGAAAGCAAGAGCGTGCTTCTTGCTCTAAAGCAGAGTGTGATGAATGGATGAGAACTCTGCTGTGTGTTTCACTTCAGAAATGGAGTTAAGTCCCAGGCTCTGAGTCTTCCTAAAAGCAAGACTTCGTTTCAGGTAATGGCAGTTACTTTACAGCTCAAATGAACTACATCGTTCATGAAGCAAATACGTTTCTCATCTAAACTGACAAGCATTGGATGTTAGAGGACCTCTGGTTTGTTTCAGTTTCAGAAGCAGAGATGAACTAGATATGGTCCGTATTTGTAGGAAACACCGTTCTTTTGTTCTGAGACACTCAAATTTTCTGCTGTATTCGAGGCTCTAGAAATCAAGAGAGTGCTTCTTGCTTTAAAGCAGAGTGTGATCCATGAATGAGAACTATGCAGTGTGTTTCCCTTCAGAAATGGAGTTAAATCCCAGGCTCTGTGTTTTCATACTTGCAAGACATCGTTTCAGGTTAGGGCTGTCACTTTTCAGCTCAAATGACCTACATCGTTCACGAAGCTCACACGTTTCTCATCTTAAATGACAAGCATTGGATGTTAGAGGACCAGTGCTTTGTATCAGTTTCAGAAGCAGAGTTGGACTAGATATGGTCCGTATGTGTAGCAAACACCGTTCTTTTGTTGTCATCACACTCACGTTTCCTGCTATCTTAGAGACTCTGGAAAGCAAGAGCTTGCTTCTTGCTCTAATGCAGAGTGTGATCAATGGATGAGAACTCTGCTGTGTGTTTCACTTCAGCAATGGAGTTAAATCCCAGGCTCTGAGTCTTCCTACATGCAAGACTTCGTTTCAGGTAATGGCAGCTACATTACAGCTCAAACGAACTAAATTGTTCACGAAGCTAACACTTTTCTCAGCTTTACTGAGAAGCATTGGATGTTAGAGGACCTTTGCTTTGTATCAATTTCAACCATAGTTGAACTAGATATGGTCCGTATGTATAGGAAACACCGTTCTTTTCTTCTGAGCACACTCACGTTTCCTGCTGTATTAGAGACTCAAGAAAGCAAGAGTGTGCTTCTTGCTCTAAAGCAGAGTGTGATCCATGCATGAAAACTCTGCTGTGTGTTTCACTTCAGAAATGGAGTTAAATCCCTGCCTCTGAGTCTTCCTAAAAGCAAGACTTCGTTTCAGGTAAGAGCAGTCACTTTTCAGTTCAAAAGAACTACATCCTTCACAAAGCTAACACGTTTCTCATCTTAACTGACAAGCATCGGATGTTAGAAGGCCAGTGCTTTGTATCAGTTTCAGAAGCAGAGTTGGACTAATATGGTCCGTATGTGTAGGAAACACCATTCTTTTTTTCTCAGCAACTCATATTTCCTGCTGTATTAGAGACTCTGGAAAGCAAGAACGTGCTTCTTGCTCTAAAGCAGAGTGTGATCCATGGATGAGAACTCTGCTGTGTGTTTCACTTCAGAAATGGAGTTAAATCCCAGGCTCTGAGTCATCCTACAAGCAAGACTTCGTTTCCAGTAAGGGCAGTCACTTTTCAGCTCAAACGAACTACATCGGTCACGAAACTCACACGTTTCTCATCTTAACTGACAAGCATTGAATGTTAGAGGACCAGTGCTTTGTATCAGTTTCAGAAGCAGAGTTGGACTAGATATGGTCCGTATGTATAGGAAACACCGTTCTTTTGTCTGACCACACTCACGTTTCCTGCGGTATTAGACACTCTAGAAAGCAAGAGCGTGCTTCTTGCTCTAAAGCAGAGTGTGATGAATGGTTGAGAACTCTGCTGTGTGTTTCACTTCAGAAATGGAGTTAAGTCCCATGCTCTGAGTCTTCCTAAAAGCAAGACTTCGTTTCAGGTAATGGCAGTTACTTTACAGCTCAAATGAACTACATCGTTCATGAAGCAAATACGTTTCTCATCTAAACTGACAAGCATTGGATGTTAGAGGACCTCTGGTTTGTTTCAGTTTCAGAAGCAGAGATGAACTAGATATGGTCCGTATTTGTAGGAAACACCGTTCTTTTGTTCTGAGACACTCAAATTTTCTGCTGTATTCGAGGCTCTAGAAATCAAGAGAGTGCTTCTTGCTTTAAAGCAGAGTGTGATCCATGAATGAGAACTATGCAGTGTGTTTCCCTTCAGAAATGGAGTTAAATCCCAGGCTCTGTGTTTTCATACTTGCAAGACATCGTTTCAGGTTAGGGCTGTCACTTTTCAGCTCAAATGACCTACATCGTTCACGAAGCTCACACGTTTCTCATCTTAAATGACAAGCATTGGATGTTAGAGGACCAGTGCTTTGTATCAGTTTCAGAAGCAGAGTTGGACTAGATATGGTCCGTATGTGTAGCAAACACCGTTCTTTTGTTGTCATCACACTCACGTTTCCTGCTATCTTAGAGACTCTGGAAAGCAAGAGCTTGCTTCTTGCTCTAATGCAGAGTGTGATCAATGGATGAGAACTCTGCTGTGTGTTTCACTTCAGCAATGGAGTTAAATCCCAGGCTCTGAGTCTTCCTACATGCAAGACTTCGTTTCAGGTAATGGCAGTTACATTACAGCTCAAACGAACTAAATTGTTCACGAAGCTAACACTTTTCTCAGCTTTACTGAGAAGCATTGGATGTTAGAGGACCTTTGCTTTGTATCAATTACAACCATAGTTGAACTAGATATGGTCCGTATGTATAGGAAACACCGTTCTTTTCTTCTGAGCACACTCACGTTTCGTGCTGTATTAGAGACTCAAGAAAGCAAGAGTGTGCTTCTTGCTCTAAAGCAGAGTGTGATCCATGCATGAAAACTCTGCTGTGTGTTTCACTTCAGAAATGGAGTTAAATCCCTGCCTCTGAGTCTTCCTAAAAGCAAGACTTCGTTTCAGGTAAGAGCAGTCACTTTTCAGTTCAAAAGAACTACATTGTTCACAAAGCTAACACGTTTCTCATCTTAACTGACAAGCATCGGATGTTAGAAGGCCAGTGCTTTGTATCAGTTTCAGAAGCAGAGTTGGACTAATATGGTCCGTATGTGTAGGAAACACCGTTCTTTTTTTCTCAGCAACTCATATTTCCTGCTGTATTAGAGACTCTGGAAAGCAAGAACGTGCTTCTTGCTCTAAAGCAGAGTGTGATCCATGGATGAGAACTCTGCTGTGTGTTTCACTTCAGAAATGTAGTTAAATCCCAGGCTCTGAGTCTTCCTACAAGCAAGACTTCGTTTCCAGTAAGGGCAGTCACTTTTCAGCTCAAACGAACTACATCGTTCACGAAGCTCACACGTTTCTCATCTTAACTGACAATCATTGAATGTTAGAGAACCAGTGCTTTGTGTCAGTTTCAGAAGCAGAGTTGGACTAATATGGTCCGTATGTGTAGGAAACACCTTTCTTTTTTTCTCAGCACACTCATATTTCCTGCTGTATTAGAGACTCTGGAAAGCAAGAACGTGCTTCTTGCTCTAAAGCAGAGTGTGATCCATGGATGAGAACTCTGCTGTGTGTTTCACTTCAGAAATGGAGTTAAATCCCAGGCTCTGTGTCTTCCTACAAGCAAGACTTCGTTTCCAGTAAGGGCAGTCACTTTTCAGCTCAAACGAACTACATCGGTCACGAAACTCACACGTTTCTCATCTTAAATGACAAGCATTGAATGTTAGAGGACCAGTGCTTCGTATCAGTTTCAGAAGCAGAGTTGGACTAGATATGGTCCGTATGTGTAGGAAACACCATTCATTTGTTCTAAGCACACTCAAGTTTCCTGCTGTCTTAGAGACTCTAGAAAGCTGGAGCGTGCTTCTTGCTCTAAACTCGAGTGTGATCAATGGATGAGAACTCTGTTGTGTTTTTCACTTCAGAAATAGAGTTAAATCCCAGGCTCCTTGTCTTCCTACATGCAAGACTTCGTTTCAGGTAATGGCAGTTACATTACAGCTCAAACGAACTAAATTGTTCACGAAGCTCACACTTTTCTCAGCTTTACTGAGAAGCATTGGATGTTAGAGGACCTTTGCTTTGTATCAATTTCAACCATAGTTGAACTAGATATGGTCCGTATGTATAGGAAACACCGTTCTTTTGTCTGACCACACTCACGTTTCCTGCGGTATTAGACACTCTAGAAAGCAAGAGCGTGCTTCTTGCTCTAAAGCAGAGTGTGATGAATGGATGAGAACTCTGCTGTGTGTTTCCCTTCAGAAATGGAGTTAAATTCCAGGCTCTGTGTCTTCCTACAAGCAAGACATCGTTTCAAGTAAGGGCAGTCACTTTTCAGTTCAAAAGAACTACATCGGTCATGAAGCTCACACGTTTCTCATCTTAACTGACAAGCATCTGATGTAAGAGGGCCAGTGCATTGTATCAGTTTCAGAAGCAGAGTTGGACTAATATGGTCCATATGTGTAGGAAACACCATTCTTTTGTTATGAGCACACTCATGTTTCCTGCTGTATTAGAGATTCCAGGAAGCAAGAGCGTGCTTCTTGCTCTAAAGCAGAGTGTGATCTATATATGAGAACTCTGCTATGTGTTTCACTTCAGAAATGGAGTTAATCCCAGGCTCTGAGTCTTCCTACAAGCAAGACTTCTTTTCAGGTAAGGGCAGTTATTTTACAGCTGAAACGAACTACATCGTTCACGAAGCACACACGTTTCTCATCTAAACTGACAAGCATTGGATGTTAGAGGACTTGGGCTTTGTGTCAATTTCAGAAGCAGAATTGGACTAGATATGGTCCGTATGTGTAGCAAACACCGTTCTCATGTTCTCAGCACACTCACGTTTCCTGCTGTCTTAGAAAATCTAGAAAGCAAGAGAGTGCTTCTTGCTCTATAGCAGAATGTGATCTAAGGATGAGAACTCTACTGTGTGTTTCACTTCACAAATGGAGTTAAATCCCAGGCTCTGAGTCTTCCTACGAGCAAGACTTCTTTTCAGGTAAGGGCAGTTACTTTACAGCTCAAACGAACTACATCGTTCACGAAGCACACACGTCTCTCGTCTAAATTCACAAGCATTGGATGTTAGAAGACCTGTGGTTTCTTTCATTTTGAGAAGCAGAGTTGAACTAGATATGGTCCGTATGTGTAGGAAACACCGTTCTTTTGTTATGAGCACACTCATGTTTCCTGCTGTATTAGAGATTCCAGGAAGCAAGAGCGTGCTTCTTGCTCTAAAGCAGAGTGTGATCTATATATGAGAACTCTGCTGTGTGTTTCACTTCAGAAATGGAGTTAAATCCCAGGCTCTGAGTCTTCCTACAAGCAAGATTTCGTTTCAGGTAAGGGCAGTTACTTTACAGCTCAAATGAACTACATCGTTCACGAAGCTCACACGTTTCTCATCTTAACTGACAAGCATTGGATGTTAGAGGACCTGAGGTTTGTTTCAGTTTCAAAAGCAGAGTTGTACTAGATATGGGCCGTATGTGTAGGAAACACCGTTCTTTTTTCTCAGCACACTCAAGTTTCCTGCTGTATTAGAGACTCAGGAAAGCAACAGCGTGCGTCTTGCTCTAAAGCAGAGTGTGATCCATGGATGAGAACTGTGCTGTGTGTTTCACTTCACACATGGAGTTAAATCCCAGGCTCTGTGTCTTCCTACAAGCAAGACTTCTTTTCAGGTAAGGGCAATTACTTTACAGCTCAAACAACTACATCGGTCACGAAGCTCACACGTTTCTCATCTTAACTGACAAGCATTGGATGTTAGAGGACCTGTGCATTGTTTCAGTTTCAGAAGCAGAGTTGAACTAGATATGGTCCCTATGTGTAGGAAACACCGTTCTTTTTTTATGAGCACACTCATGTTTCCTGCTGTATTAGAGATTCCACGATGCAAGAGCGTGCTTCTTGCTCTAAAGCAGAGTGTGATCTATATATGAGAACTCTGCTGTGTGTTTCACTTCAGAAATGGAGTTAATCCCAGGCTCTGAGTCTTCCTACAAGCAGGACTTCTTTTCAGTTAAGGGCAATTACTTTACAACTAAAACAACTACATCGGTCACGAAGCTCACATGTTTCTCATCTAAACTGACAAGCATTGGATGTTAGAAGACCTGTGGTTTCTTTCAGTTTGAGAAGCAGAGTTGAACTAGATATGGTCCGTATGTGTAGGAAACACCGTTCTTTTGTTATGAGCACACTCATGATTCCTGCTGTATTAGAGTTTCCAGGAAGCAAGAGCGTGCTTCTTGCTCTAAAGCAGAGTGTGATCTATATATGAGAACTCTGCTGTGTGTTTCACATCAGAAATGGAGTTAAATCCCAGGCTCTGAGTCTTCCTCCAAGCAAGATTTCGTTTCTGGTAAGGGCAGTTACTTTATAGCTCAAATGAACTACATCGTTCACGAAGCTCACACGTTTCTCATCTTAACTGACAAGCATTGGATGTTAGAGGACCTGAGGTTTGTTTCAGTTTCAAAAGCAGAGTTGTACTAGATATGGGCCGTATGTGTAGGAAACACCGTTCTTTTTCTCAGCACACTCAAGTTTCCTGCTGTATTAGAGACTCAGGAAAGCAACAGCGTGATTCTTGCTCTAAAGCAGAGTGTGATCCATGCATGAAAACTATGATGTGTGTTTCCCTTCAGAAATGGAGTTAAATTCCAGGCTCTGTGTCTTCCTACAAGCAAGACATCGTTTCAAGTAAGGGCAGTCACTTTTCAGTTCAAAAGAACTACATCGGTCATGAAGCTCACACGTTTCTCATCTTAACTGACAAGCATCTGATGTAAGAGGGCCAGTGCTTTGTATCAGTTTCAGAAGCAGAGTTGGACTAATATGGTCCATATGTGTAGGAAACACCGTTTTTTTGTTCTCAGCACACTCACGTTTCCTCCTGTATTAGAGTCTCTGGAAAGCAACAGCGTGCGTCTTGCTCTAAAGCAGAGTGTGATCCATGGATGAGAACTCTGCTGTGTGTTTCCCTTCAGAAATGGAGTTAAATCCCAGGCACTGTGTCTTCCTACAAGCAAGACTTCTTTTCAGGTAAGGGCAATTTCTTTACAGCTCAAAAAACTACATCGTTCACGAAGCTCACACGTTTCTCATCTAAACTCACAAGCATTGGATGTTAGAAGACCTGGGCTTTGTGTCAATTTCAGAAGCAGAGTTGGACTAGATATGGTCCGTATGTGTAGCAAACACCGTTCTTATGTTCTCAGCACACTCACGTTTCCTGCTGTATTAGAAAATCTAGAAAGCAAGAGCGTGCTTCTTGCTCTATAGCAGAGTGTGATCTAAGGATGAGAACTCTACTGTGTGTTTCACTTCACAAATGGAGTTAAATCCCATGCTCTGAGTCTTCCTACGAGCAAGACTTCTTTTCAGTTAAGGGCAGTTACTTTACAGCTCAAACGAACTACATCGTTCACGAAGCACACACGTTTCTCGTCTAAATTCACAAGCATTGGATGTTAGAAGACCTGTGGTTTCTTTCAGTTTGAGAAGCAGAGTTGAACTAGATATGGTCCGTATGTGTAGGAAACACCGTTCTTTTGTTATGAGCACACTCATGTTTCCTGCTGTATTAGAGATTCCAGGAAGCAAGAGCGTGCTTCTTGCTCTAAAGCAGAGTGTGATCTATATATGAGAACTCTGCTGTGTGTTTCACTTCAGAAATGGAGTTAATCCCAGGCTCTGAGTCTTCCTACAAGCAAGATTTCGTTTCAGGTAAGGGCAGTTACTTTACAGCTCAAATGAACTACATCGTTCACGAAGCTCACACGTTTCTCATCTTAACTGACAAGCATTGGATGTTAGAGGACCTGAGGTTTGTTTCAGTTTCAAAAGCAGAGTTGTACTAGATATGGGCCGTATGTGTAGGAAACACCGTTCTTTTTTCTCAGCACACTCAAGTTTCCTGCTGTATTAGAGACTCAGGAAAGCAACAGCGTGCGTCTTGCTCTAAAGCAGAGTGTGATCCATGGATGAGAACTGTGCTGTGTGTTTCACTTCACACATGGAGTTAAATCCCAGGCTCTGTGTCTTCCTACAAGCAAGACTTCTTTTCAGGTAAGGGCAATTACTTTACAGCTCAAACAACTACATCGGTCACGAAGCTCACACGTTTCTCATCTTAACTGAAAATCATTGGATGTTAGAGGACCTGTGCATTGTTTCAGTTTCAGAAGCAGAGTTGAACTAGATATGGTCCCTATGTGTAGGAAACACCGTTCTTTTTTTATGAGCACACTCATGTTTCCTGCTGTATTAGAGATTCCACGATGCAAGAGCGTGCTTCTTGCTCTAAAGCAGAGTGTGATCTATATATGAGAACTCTGCTGTGTGTTTCACTTCAGAAATGGACTTAATCCCAGGCTCTGAGTCTTCCTACAAGCAGGACTTCTTTTCAGTTAAGGGCAATTACTTTACAACTCAAACAACTACATCGGTCACGAAGCTCACATGTTTCTCATCTAAACTGACAAGCATTGGATGTTAGAAGACCTGTGGATTCTTTCAGTTTGAGAAGCAGAGTTGAACTAGATATGGTCCGTATGTGTAGGAAACACCGTTCTTTTGTTATGAGCACACTCATGTTTCCTACTGTATTAGAGATTCCAGGAAGCAAGAGTGTGCTTCTTTTTCTAAAGCAGAGTGTGATCTATATATGAGAACTCTGCTGTGTGTTTCACTTCAGAAATGGAGTTAAATCCCAGGCTCTGTGTCTTCCTCCAAGCAAGATTTCGTTTCAGGTAAGGGCAGTTACTTCACAGCAAAAATGAACTACATCGTTCACGAAGCTCACACGTTTCGCATCCTAACTGACAAGCATTGGATGTTAGAGGCCCTGTGGTTTGTTTCAGTTTCAGAAGCAGAGTTGAACTAGATATTGGCCGTATGTGTAGGAAACACCGTTCTTTTGTTCTGAGAACACTCAAATTTCCTGCTGTATTAGAGACTCTGGAAAGCAAGAGCGTGATTCTTGCTCTAAAGCAGAGTGTGATCTATATATGAGAACTCTGCTGTGTGTTTCACTTCAGAAATGGAGTTAATCCCAGGCTCTGAGTCTTCCTACAAGCAAGACTTCTTTTCAGGTAAGGGCAGTTACTTTACAGCTCAAACGAACTACATCGTTCACGAAGCACACACGTTTTTCGTCTAAATTCACAAGCATTGGATGTTAGAAGACCTGTGGTTTCTTTCAGTTTGAGAAGCAGAGTTGAACTAGATATGGTCCGTATGTGTAGGAAACACCGTTCTTTTGTTATGAGCACACTCATGTTTCCTGCTGTATTAGAGATTCCAGGAAGCAAGAGCGTGCTTCTTGCTCTAAAGCAGAATGTCATCTATATATGAGAACTCTGCTGTGTGTTTCACTTCAGAAATGGAGTTAATCCCAGGCTCTGAGTCTTCCTACAAGCAAGATTTCGTTTCAGGTAAGGGCAGTTACTTTACAGCTCAAATGAACTACATCGTTCACGAAGCTCACACGTTTCTCATCTTAACTGACAAGCATTGGATGTTAGAGGACCTGAGGTTTGTTTCAGTTTCAAAAGCAGAGTTGTACTAGATATGGGCCGTATGTGTAGGAAACACCGTTCTTTTTTCTCAGCACACTCAAGTTTCCTGCTGTATTAGAGACTCAGGAAAGCAACAGCGTGCGTCTTGCTCTAAAGCAGAGTGTGATCCATGGATGAGAACTGTGCTGTGTGTTTCACTTCACACATGGAGTTAAATCCCAGGCTCTGTGTCTTCCTACAAGCAAGACTTCTTTTCAGGTAAGGGCAATTACTTTACAGCTCAAACAACTACATCGGTCACGAAGCTCACACGTTTCTCATCTTAACTGAAAATCATTGGATGTTAGAGGACCTGTGCATTGTTTCAGTTTCAGAAGCAGAGTTGAACTAGATATGGTCCCTATGTGTAGGAAACACCGTTCTTTTTTTATGAGCACACTCATGTTTCCTGCTGTATTAGAGATTCCACGATGCAAGAGCGTGCTTCTTGCTCTAAAGCAGAGTGTGATCTATATATGAGAACTCTGCTGTGTGTTTCACTTCAGAAATGGAGTTAATCCCAGGCTCTGAGTCTTCCTACAAGCAGGACTTCTTTTCAGTTAAGGGCAATTACTTTACAACTCAAACAACTACATCGGTCACGAAGCTCACATGTTTCTCATCTAAACTGACAAGCATTGGATGTTAGAAGACCTGTGGATTCTTTCAGTTTGAGAAGCAGAGTTGAACTAGATATGGTCCGTATGTGTAGGAAACACCGTTCTTTTGTTATGAGCACACTCATGTTTCCTACTGTATTAGAGATTCCAGGAAGCAAGAGTGTGCTTCTTTTTCTAAAGCAGAGTGTGATCTATATATGAGAACTCTGCTGTGTGTTTCACTTCAGAAATAGAGTTAAATCCCAGGCTCTGTGTCTTCCTCCAAGCAAGATTTCGTTTCAGGTAAGGGCAGTTACTTCACAGCAAAAATGAACTACATCGTTCACGAAGCTCACACGTTTCGCATCCTAACTGACAAGCATTGGATGTTAGAGGCCCTGTGGTTTGTTTCAGTTTCAGAAGCAGAGTTGAACTAGATATTGGCCGTATGTGTAGGAAACACCGTTCTTTTGTTCTGAGAACACTCAAATTTCCTGCTGTATTAGAGACTCTGGAAAGCAAGAGCGTGATTCTTGCTCTAAAGCAGAGTGTGATCTATATATGAGAACTCTGCTGTGTGTTTCACTTCAGAAATGGAGTTAATCCCAGGCTCTGAGTCTTCCTACAAGCAAGACTTCTTTTCAGGTAAGGGCAGTTACTTTACAGCTGAAACGAACTACATCGTTCACGAAGCACACACGTTTTTCGTCTAAATTCACAAGCATTGGATGTTAGAAGACCTGTGGTTTCTTTCAGTTTGAGAAGCAGAGTTGAACTAGATATGGTCCGTATGTGTAGGAAACACCGTTCTTTTGTTATGAGCACACTCATGATTCCTGCTGTATTAGAGATTCCAGGAAGCAAGAGCGTGCTTCTTGCTCTAAAGCAGAGTGTGATCTATATATAAGAACTCTGCTGTGTGTTTCACATCAGAAATGGAGTTAAATCCCAGGCTCTGAGTCTTCCTAAAAGCAAGATTTCGTTTCAGGTAAGGGCAGTTACTTTATAGCTCAAATGAACTACATCGTTCACGTAGCTCACACGTTTCTCATCTTAACTGACAAGCATTGGATGTTAGAGGACCTGAGGTTTGTTTCAGTTTCAAAAGCAGAGTTGTACTAGATATGGGCCGTATGTGTAGGAAACACCGTTCTTTTTCTCAGCACACTCAAGTTTCCTGCTGTATTAGAGACTCAGGAAAGCAACAGCGTGATTCTTGCTCTAAAGCAGTGTGTGATCCATGCATGAAAACTATGATGTGTGTTTCCCTTCAGAAATGGAGTTAAATTCCAGGCTCTGTGTCTTCCTACAAGCAAGACATCGTTTCAAGTAAGGGCAGTCACTTTTCAGTTCAAAAGAACTACATCGGTCATGGGCTCACACGTTTCTCATCTTAACTGACAAGCATCTGATGTAAGAGGGACAGTGCTTTGTATCAGTTTCAGAAGCAGAGTTGGACTAATATGGTCCATATGTGTAGGAAACACCGTTTTCTTGTTCTCAGCACACTCACGTTTCCTCCTGTATTAGAGTCT